>JAWNPK010000012.1:20330000-21537500 GCA_035047565.1 Drosophila mulleri
TTTTATTTAATTTGCTCAACTGTCGTCGTATGCCGCTCGCTGTTGTCTTCCCTGTTTGCTGCATTGTTTGAAATTAATTTCACTTGTCGTTCCACCATGTCGCTCCTCGTCATCCTTGCCGGTGTGCCTTGTGCCTTGTGCCTTGTGCCGTGTTCCTTGTGCATTGTGCGTGCCGTTGTCAATGGCGCTTAGCTTCGCATAGCTGAGGCGTCAGAGCCAAGGACAAAGTTGGCAGCGGGTCCTTGCAGCCTCGCTGCGATTCGCACTCAATCGTTTGGCCAAATCAGCGCGCTAATCATTCTGCCACAGACACTGCTGAGGCAATGCAACGCACTCGCTGAATGACATTCGGGCATGTCAACAGCTTGTCGCTCCTCCTCCCCTTACTCCTCTTCTTCTTCTTCTTTTTATTTTGTGCTCAGCCGGAAGTAGTAAACCCATAAATGTCATAGAGGAAGCGAGCGGCTTTGGCTGAGCTGCCAACAGCAAGCAAGTCGAGTCTAACTTATGTGGCATCCGCAGCATCCCTTCGCATCCCTTTCCATTCCTTCGCACCCCTTCGCATCCTTGTCTTGTTGTTCTGCCGTTCGTCTGTTTTGTCATTAATCACCGACAATAATGAACTTCCGCCGTTTGTAGTTGCAAAATGGCGCCGACTTTTGGATTCGGACTTGCAACGGCTGCCAGCAGCCACTCCGCCTCCGCCATTCTCCGTCAGTCTCTGCCATTCTCCGGCGTTGTCATTAGCGCAATGTTGCAAAATTTATCGTGTGACTTATGAGACGAACAGCTGGACAGACGGCTGCCGGGGCCAGTCCAGGCCAAGAGCGCGGCACTGGTCTCTGTTTTGGTCGTGTGATTTTATCGCTTCGATTTACGACTCATAAAAATGCTAGCGACATCCAAACTGCTTATGCCCCGCACTAACTCTCTCTCTCTCTCGCTCTCTCTCTCTCTCCAACACTCTCTTACTATCTATTTTGGCTTTTTTCTGCATTTTGGCGATATTCTCTCCGTTATTTTTGCCGTTTTCATGCTTGATTTACCATGCCCCAATCTCGTCTGTGACTCCACGCCCGCCTCCGGCTCAGCTGCTGTCTGCGGGACAGTTTGTTGCATGAATGTCTCTATGTACATTTTATGGCCATTTAGTGATGCAGAAAATGTTTGGATATTTCGCTCTCCATTTAGTCGCCCCGCAGCAGCCAAATAAACAAATTGAAAGCGCACTAAAACTATTCAAGGCTCCGTAGTTTGACATGTGCGATATGTCGAAAATTATCTAAGGATTAAAATAGAATTTATAATAGAATATTTAATAAAATTGGTATTAAAATATAAATATAATTATTAAAATAAAGTTTAGAATAATTATATTATTTATCACAGTATATGAAGATCAGAAATATGACTTAACAAATTGTATTATATTCCTAAGTATGCCGAATGTACAATTACCGTGTTTAAAAATATCATTATAAATGTAATAAACCAGATAGATGATCCCAACCATTTTCCCAAAATATCGAATGTATAGCCAACAAGTGTGTAAAGATGTCCTCTGATATCCCTCGAAAGGATACAGACCTAACAGAGTAATAAGCCAATTTCTATATCAGCTTCTATTTGGGAGCCCATCGAAACCAGCTCTCAGGCTCAAACATCAATTTGCAGAGCAATTTAGTCGTAATACAAAAGCCATTTAAACAATATGTATCCATTGGCTGGCTGTGTGTGTGTGTGTGTGAGTGTGTGTGGAGGAGGAGGGGCATACTGCATTTGACAGTTATTAGATTAACACCTACACAGATAGAGCCGGACACTCGAACGTATGTTCGGATGTTCGATTACTCGATACTGCCAGAATTTTAGCAAACAATAAAGCGCTCAAAATGTAGGCGAGCATACATAAAATCTTCAGCAGACAACGTTACGTTGATGGTGAAACAAAACAAAGGCCACTGATGGCGATGTCCAGTCCGATGACGCTGACGATGATGTTGGCCCAGGAGCAGCAGCAGGCGATGTCAATTTCAGACAAACAACCCAGCTATATGCAAAACAGCCTTACAAACACATCCATATATAGACCTGTGTGTGTGTGTGCGTGTGTGTGTGTGTTGGATATAGATACATAGCTGGTGTAACGCTCAAGATGTGTGACAGCCGCCCACCGATGTGGCTACCGCCCCCAAACCAGACGAATTGCTACATAAAAAGGCGCTTACGATGTGGTTGGGCAATGGAGAGATGAGAGCTAGACCCGGAGCAGGAGCTGGAGCTGGAGCTGGAGGTCAGTTGAAAGCTGTCAGTGGCTGTTTAGATTTACGTGCCGCACTGCAGCAATGTCCGACGACAGTCGGAGTCAGAGACGGAGACAGACTCGGACGTATGGCCATCAAGAGGTGTGACAGCCAACGAACCCTATACCCGCACCCAACCCCAGTTGCACTCTGTAACAATGCAAAAACAACACACGCAAATACACACACACACACAGAGAGATAGAGAGAGAGAGAGCATTGATTGTCATCGCTCTGACTTTTTGTTAATGAAAGTGTCAGCTAGACAAACGGACCCAAACCAGAGGACATCATTGAACTGGCCACTCCCCCATCTGTTCAGGGCTGCGTCCCCCTTTGTGATGGGCCTCTGCAAATGCTTTCCACTTTGGCCAATAAATTATGATCAGGCCGATTTCTAGTATACCTTTTGTATGCACCCAGCCTAACAGCGTGTGGTCTGTCCCGTCATTAAAATGTGTCCCAGACAGAATCGCCGAACGATTGCTTTTGTTTTACGTTGGCCGCGCAGCGAAAATAGTCGATTAAGAGCCGTAAAATATTGAGGTTATTATTGGGTAATACACGGATAGGTGACATGGAGTTTAGCTAGTTGATGCACCTTCCATATATTGCAAGTCCAGTTTAGTGCTAAACTACCTAATGCTGTGAATGCTTATGAAGAGCTGGGCACACGCAAGGTTGGTTGAAATATGCCATCTATTTATTGAACTTCGATTTTCAATAAACCAGTTAAAACTGATTTAATCGAGCATGCATATATCTGAGAGATAGTTGATAGATATATCAATATATAAAGTTTAAGCCGAAGGTCTCTCTAGAAAGAGCCTTATTCTATAAAATATTTTCAATTTCATATAATTTCCAAATAAATAAATATATATACAATTTACCTAAAGTTCTTTAGAAAATCTTCAGCTCGTATTGAAAGAATAGAAAAATGAATCAAAATTAATCTGATAACTCTGTTCAGAACTTCATTTCATGTCATCGGGTTGATGATATGATATATGATATTGTATACATTTTCTCTATATGTATGTTTGGGCTTTACAATTATATTTATAAGTTTATTCTAGGCCTGACTCTAGTTTTGATAATAAAACTCTTTAAATAAATACATATATACTTAATGGGATCGTTCTGGCCTGCATTTTCCTGCTCCACACATTTTATAGTAGATAGTATTATATTTTTAATGAATTTCCTAGAAGTAAATACAATGCACCTCAACTGAATATTTTATTTAAATATGATCAATAACATGTTTTTATTTTTTGCCCTTGTGATAAATTTGGATACGAAAGAAATTTGTAAAAACTAAAAATATCATATTGCAACTAGTATGTTCTCCATTAATAGGATAATACTATTAAGTATACTACTAGGTATAGCCTTGAATTATATATATTTGGTATTGTATATTTTTATTTGTAATAATAATAGAATTTGTCCGATTATTGTGATGAAATAACTTACATATCATTCGACTGACGGTATATAAGATGTGTGGCTATATATATATGTATATGTTATATCTTAAGTCACATTGTTGGTGGTTTAGATCTGATCTTTCCTTAGTCTATAATGCTCCACTTCGGTTTCTCACCAAAATTGGATCATTGAAGCAATAAGAAGAAAACTAATAAAATATAAAAGTCGCTTAACAGGGCAGGCAAATATTAACAGATATGCAGCTAACATTCATATTTAAGTAACAGTCATTTAACAGCCCATTCGAAACGAGCTTGGCCTAGACTCTGTCTAACTTCTGTATCTCTATGTAGTCCACATTCTCGTCATATTAACACTTCAATTGGAACAATTAACAAGCCAACTAAATGTGATATCGGCAGCGCGACATCTCGGATGCCTCTGCCTTATGGCCCATTATCCTAATCGCTTCCAGCTCGATTCTCGTGCCGTGGCCGGAGAGGCGTGCCGTATTATAAAATCGGATAAATCGCGACGTGCAACGACGTTGAATGAAAGTGAAAACCTGTGCGTGGGTAATTAAAAAAGTCAACGTCGAGGCGAAGGAGGGGGAGGAGGCAGCTCAGGGCTCACAGATGAAACCTAATTCGCATGCTGAATTTTAATTAATTAAGAGCCAAGCAGCTGGCGAGAGAGAGGAAGAGGATGGAGAGAGGAGGGGTAGATAGAAAAGGCAGATAGATAGGCAAGTCACGTGTCTCTGTCGCACCCAGCAGAGAGCAATGTAGGTTAATGCGCTTAGAGAAGCGAACATAAAGTGGGCGAGTGGTTGGGGAGCGGGTGGGAGGCTGTGGGGGGACTGTGGAGTATTTCCTGCTGACGACGTAATTGGTGGCGTTACAAAATATTTACAGTTACCGTAACATGGAAATGGAAAAGATGATAAAGTGCGCAAATGTTTGCACTTTCCCTTTATGACTCCTTAGAGACATTTAGGTGTTGACTCCCTCCCACCCAGTTCCAGGTCCACGTGTCTGCCTTTTGGCTGTCTGCTGACGTCTTGATAAGCGAATGCCTATGTATATATATAAATAAATTGATGTGCATATATTTGTATATTTGTTCGAGTAACTTATGGACAAACATTTCTGCTCGTCAGCCGAGTAGGCTGTGAGGCAACACTATTTGTACACAGATCCTCGGCATTCGCACAGCATAGCCCATTCAATCAACAATATTTTGGTCGCAGTCTCAAAACGTCTTGTTCAATTTTAAATACAAATATACTTTCAGTGCGAGAGAGTTACCTAACCACTACGCTTCCACCGCCAGGATGAACCCCAACAAGTGCCCCGACCTGCATGAGCGGGCCAAGCGCATTCACGAGCCGGGCAGGATCTGCCGCGAGCTGCTCTACTTGCGCTCCAAGCGGGTAGGTATAGGCTAGTCATGCGATACGCCGGGTAGCTCCACTTCATCTATTCCCCTTGCCAGGCCGTGCGCGAGGTGCCCGCCTTTACCTACCAGGCCCTGCAGAAGGGCACAGTGGTCAAGCCGCCCAACAAGTGAGTTGAGTTCCACTGTGAATCGGCTTACGGCCTACAGCAGCTCGTTTCCCATTGCAGAATTGATATATTTAAGCGTCAGCCCGTCAAGGAGACGGTCTTCAAGATCTACTTCATGCGCGGCGACATCCCCGTGGCTCTGTCCGGGCGCAGCAACAAACAGGATCCCACCAAGGACCGTCCCTTGCGCTGGCACTGCACGCCCGAGGAGCTCGACTATTGCTACTATTTGCCCATCTTTCTGGACGGGCTGGCGGACATTGACAGCGACACTCGCATGCTGGCCGTCAACGCAGCCGTCGATCTGATCATGAGACAGCCGCACAAAGTGCTGCCAGTGCTGCCCAAGCTAATACTGCCGCTCAAGCGAGCCTTCCAGACCCGGGACAAGCGCATCATCATCTCGGCGCTGCAGGTGCTGCAGCTGATGGTTCGATTGGGTTAGTTGTCCTTGCACCTTACTTCTCGATTCGTTCGTTCAGCGTAATCTCCGCTACCTTCCAGGTCCTTGCGTGGGACAGGCGCTGGTTCCCTTCTATCGCCAGCTGCTGGCCGTGTGCAACCTCTACAAGAACGTGAACGTGAATCTGGGCGAGGGCGTCGACCCGGACCGCAGCAAGCGCATCGGCGACGTCATCGAGGACACCCTGAAGCTGCTCGAGTACTGCGGCGGACCCAACGCCTTCATCAACATCAAGTACATGGTGCCGACCTACGAGAGCAGCGTCTTCCCGCGCTGTCAGGCTACCGATGGCCAGGATGCAGCCTCCAAGCATTGATGACTGCCCCAAGTTTCTGCCAGCTTTTAACAGACTTATTTTGGTTCACTTGTTATGATTACATTAACAGCAAATTATCGTCAATTAGACTCGAAATTTTACGCAATAAAGCAAATCAGTAAGGTTCTAGCATGACTATGCTACGCCTATAAGCAATTCCCGGTTCCGCTCTACAATTGTAGACAAGGGAAGAGAGTGATTAAGGCACTTTAGTACTACTTGAATATGGAAACTTTACTCTTTACATTTTGAAACAAGAGACAGATACATATATATAAGCCCCAGGCAGAGTCCAACAACTCGATGCGATTATCAAATTAACAGTTATCTGTAAGCAAAGATAAAGAAATGTAAACAATTGCAATCACAACAAGCTATATAATCTTTTCTTTGTCACTTTGTTTTTACAACTAAATATAATATATACATAAATATAGGCATGCACCTTGATAAGCGTGCTAAGCGTAATAATTCTAAGAATCAAATACGTTTGATTGTTGAGAATGTCGTGTAATTGGCGTATAATGCAAACAGCATTAGGGTTGTCGAAAATTTTTAAAATATCGTATCGATGATATTTTAAGTTTTGAAAAAATATGAAATTGATATTTGATATGGAACTTTAAAAAAATCGATATATCAATATTTATCGATTTTATTTTTTAACTTTTTGAAAACTTTCATCTCACAACAAATTTATAATCCGTCCCAAAAACAAAAATAATAGGAATAAGTACTCAAAGATTCCAATATATCCCGATATAATTATAACTTTTAAACAAAAATATCGATATGTTGATATTTTGATATAGTTTCAACAACCCTACAATATTGCATTTCATAAATCTGAATAGTCGATAGTATTGACGTTTAGATTTAGATTTATTTGGCGAACTGAGGCTGTTAATGACGCCAATCAATAAATATAATTATAATTCATATTCAATGTAATAATAATATTATATGATTATGTTTAAGTAAATGAGAAGTGTAAAGCACAACAATAAACCAAAATTTTCTAAACTTGTGCTCTTTAGTGTCCCATATAAATAGATGAAATAATAATAATATTTTGTAGCCAAACAAAAGTTTCAATTCAATTATTAGATAAAAAACAAGATTTATATATTATGCAAATTAAATAAATTTATCCTTATTTGTATAATTAAGGTGAATTAAAATTCTTTTAAAAGATACTCACTTGGGTCAATGGGGGTTAAGCTAGTCTGATTCAAAGTAGAATATTTATAGACATTCTTTTGCTCTCCAATGCCACTCAGAGTCGATGGGATGAAGCCTATTGAGGATTACATGCACACCCGTTTCTAAAACTCCAACTCAAACTCGAGCCATCTGCTAGCGATTCTCGAAACGGGTATACGGGGAATGATAAATGCCTAATTAATTTTTAATTTTCAGAAACAAGCTTCAAGCGGGCAGCGCGCAGACACTTTTCAACAATGAAACGAGCGTCCGTAAATAAAAAGCTCATTACAATAAATCATAAAGTGTAAATTGTTCAATTCGGCTGGCTGCTTTAATGGAATATCCATGTCCGTCTGTCTGTCTGGCTGTCTGACTGCCAGCCACATTTGTCTAAGGAGGGTGCGTCGCTACCCTCTCTGTCAGGCATAGGATCTCCCCTATGCTGTCTGGCAGTCTGACTGCCTGCTGCTGTTGGCCATACTCGTATCTGGCCAAAATCAAGCAAGGGCCAAACCACACACACTTTTGACTTCTGCCGGCACTTTTTAGCAGATCGAAGAGCGAGGCATGCTTTAAAATTAATTTAGTTAAATTGCCGCCTGACACTGAATGTGGGATGTGGCTTCTGTGGCTGTGGCTCTGCCTGTGGCTGTGGCTCTGCCTGTGTTGCGCTTTTCAATGTAATTAAGTGCCGACCCTCCATAATTTTGAAAAACAAATCTTGTTATCAACGCGCAGCAACACAAAACACAGTTGTTGCTGGTTGGTCAGTCCGTTGTTGGCAGAGTCGGGCTCTTGGCGGGTGGCAAACCACCCGAATGGCTGGTTGTCTGCGTGGCTGCTTCGATTGTGTTGCAACTCAATTTGCCCCACCCGGCCAGAGCAGTGGCAGCAAACCACCCTCCGATTGGTTGCTTCGTTCCAGCACACAAATTCTTAATTCACTTTTTGGGTTCAGTTTTTTTTTAATCTCCTGTTGACGGTAAATCAAACAGTCCCCCTGGGTGCAGCAGCAGTACCAGGAGCACTTGAAGAACCACCCGCCACATAAATTGCATTTGGCTGCTTGTGAATTTTCATTTTCATTTTCATTTTGATTTTCATTTTTATTGTGCTGCTTCCAATGCCGTTAAAACGTTTTGACAGTTTTACGCAGACTTTTTTTTTTGTGGATCAATTTTATTGCGTCTCATCCGTGAGTGTGTCTTCCATCAAAGGGGGAAGTAGCAAAGGGTTCGCCGCGGGGCGCTAAACTCTGATTTAGGTGGAAAATTGAAAAGCTGTTGGCCAACTCTGCGCAGATATTGGCCACACTAAGAGTCTTGGCTTTTGGCATTAAATCTGAGCAGCTTTGCCGCTGGCAGAGCCCCAACTGCCACGACTTGCTTTGGTCGGTCCAATGCCCAAGGGAGCATTTCCGTCGCACACCCACACCCACCCACACTCACACCACTATGCAGCATCACTCGCGCCACTTGCCCATATTCATATGCATTAAGTCATGACCATGTCCAGGGCTCACACACTGTGGTGGCTTTTCTGACTGGAAATTGCTTAAATATACCGGAAATTGCAGGAGAGTTGCATAAATTGACACGAAACGCCCCGTGGGCACAATTCACTGTAATGAGCCCCAAATGGTGGGTGGCAGGGCAAAGCGAAAGTGTTGCATACTCACGAGCGGAATTCTATTGACGCTGAGCCTGGGCTAAGCTCTGCCTATATATAGGCTTCGATATGTCTCTGGCCTTTCTGTCTCTCTAATGACTTTACCCTATAAGTTTGCGTTAATTCTATATTAACTGCAACTGCTAAATAAATAAAATTTATAGAGTAATTATTTATGCAATAAGTAAGCAACAAATTGACTCTTGCCAGTGCTTGCAATTCCCATTTAGTGAAGGCATGACACGACCTGAATGGGAGAGCCGTAAAGCATTTGAATTCGATATGCAGTCGGAACATCTGCTCACTTTTTGATGCTTCTCAGTTGTTCAGCCAACAGTTCAGTTCGTTCAACGCGAACATCAAAAGTCGTTCAAGAGAGCTCTTTACTCTCTCTGAAATGTGAGTCTGACTCGGGTACTGGTGTTTCTAGCTCGCTCTTATTGCAGGTGCAGTTTATTAAAATATATCGGTTCTAGGTGGAATTTTTCAAGAAATCGATAATCAATATCTATGCATTATTTGTATACCCTAAAAGTAAAGGAAAGAAACATTAAAGATTCAAATATGAACTCAGGGTATATGCTAGTCGGGCACTCCAGATTTATAAAATTACAAAATGATTATATAGGGTTGTCTAAATATGTATGTTCATCTAAGAAAATGCTAGTCATGCTACTTTTAAACGCTTCTAGGTATGTATATGTTTCAGTAGTCTATTCCCTACTAAAGCTTTTTACTTGTTGATTGTCGTTATACTAAATTTCAGATTTCTAGACAACGACATATAAAGTACATATAAACAACTACATCAATCAATTATTACCAATGATTTTTTTTCCATTTTTTTTAATTCTTTATATAACTCTGATGCTAATGCCTTTGCTTGGCTTTTCGAACTGTCTTGAATAATCTTCTTCGCTTCCTAATGACATCCTAGTTGGCCTAGTAGTATATACATATATAAATAAGATATAGTTATTAATAGCATATCCATCAATCAGTCATTATTAATCTTTGGTATCAACATATCAAGATATTTGTGACTATAGTCATATTTACCTTCATATTTATATTGATTTATGTATTTAGCCATCTTACTATCTGTTTATCTGTTTGTCCCTCGACTTCTCAATAATTCTTATTATATTATTTGCATCTAACTATTTAACTGATTATCAGTCCATCTATCTAAACAACCATCTATCTATATATCTCCCTATCTCTCTCAAACTCACTATTCTCATTCTAATTATATTATTTTACATTTATCTTACATCTGTCTATCTATTCTTATACAAACATAAGTATCTATCTATCTATCTATCACTCTCTCATTAAGTATCGATATATCTATATACCATACATACATTTAAGATTTTAATCAAATTATATTATATTTATCTTGCATCTTTCTATCAATGCTTATACAAATATATGAGGTTCTATCTATCCACCATATACATCTATATTGCCACCTAGCTTTTGGATTAACTATCTATTATCTGTATGTGATATACATTTAAAATATTAGCTAATTTATTATATATTCATCTCTCTACATTACATTCAACATTAGCTTTTCACGAATTTGTCGTCTTAGCTTTAAGAAATATTAAGAAGCTATTTCGTAGCTATTGCCTTTGCCATGGGCCATAGTCTGGCATATTTTTGTTGGGTTTGCGGCGTGTTTTGCCATTGCTCTGCTCGCAATCTGAATCGATGTTCATCCTGTCACGACCCGACATAAAGAGTCTGGATTCGAGACTGGCGCAGATGCTCACATTTCGCGAACTGCCTCGAATCACGTGCGCTGAACGGAAGCAAATCGAAATTATCACCAATTTGCAGTCATCGAAATCCAATTAGGAGGCGTGTGTGTGTGTGTGCGTGTGTGTGTAGTCCCGGCTCCTGGCCAGGACAATGCTCGCAAATGCTGCCGAGGCTGCCTGTTCCGTCCGTGTTTATGCCATATGCTGGCCGCAGTACAAAACTGCAGCAAAGTGCAGCTGGACAATAATCGGATTAGGTTGGCTCTCGCCAGCCTCGCCAAAAACATAATTTGCGAGAAATGTCACACGGCACACACAGAGCACACGGCGACTTATTCGCAATTTCTGAAATGGAAACGAAGCGAAAGTCGAGTGGAGTACAGCGGAGAGTGTGAGGGGAGTGCCCTGGAGCGGTTGACGGGGGTGAGGTCGGGTGATGAGGTCGGGGCGGGTTGTAACAACGCACTAAATCATGCATGTCAAGTCGAGTAGTTGTCGTCTCTATCAAACCCATCATAATCGCCAACGCGTACGCATCATTATCGGGATCGAGCTTGGTCCCGGGCCCGGGGTCTAGCTCTGCCTCTGGCTGCTTGTCCAACATCCGTTTGACTGTGGGGGTGGCTCTCATGCTCTCTCTCTATCTCTCTCTCTCTTTCTCTCGGTCTCCCGGGTGCCACAGTTGTTGTTTAGTTCCGGCATGCGACAGATGCAGCAGACGTGCAGACGGCCAGCCCGCCGGAGCCTGTGATGAAACCGCAACGGCTCTCGAAGAGCGTACGCTCCCCCATGCCATCCAAAACGCAAACCGACCCGACACGACCCGTCATTGTCCCCGGAGCTGTCACTGCTCATTGTCAGCTAAGTGCCGGGCAATGGAGTGAGACGGCGATGTTTTTTCAGACGCTCAACAAGCCGTGGCTGCAGCAGCAGCGCCAGCAGCAGCAGCAGCAGCAGCAGCGACTGAGCCCATTTTCATTTTTAAGGGTCCTAAACCAAATTTGTTGCTCCTGCAAGCAACCTGCTTGCCACGAAGAGAAGGTGGCCAGGAAAAAGCAACCATACATGCACAGTGGAATAGGTTAAGGAAATGCATTCAGATATACTGTTATTATTATTAATATTGAATAAAGAAATATAATTCAAAGTACATATATACAATATATATATGCCTAGAACTATGAGATAGACAACATGGATGATCAAATATGAAGTTAATAAGATATCTTTGGAGTAAAATACTATATATTCACAGTGCCCCAAGAGCGTGTACTGGGCACCACTGAATCTAATGTTTAGCTTTCATCATTATAAAGCCTATTTAACTAATATAAATGAAAAGATGATAATAATAAATTTGAGAAATTGAAGGAGTGAGAATTGAAATTGAAGATTATGTCTTTAATATAATTTAGCTGTGCAAGAAATAATGAATGTATAAAAAGTTAAAAATATAGAGACAGAGAATCGAATGAATGGTAGAAAGATAATGGCCAGGGTTAAATATACTCATTTCTAATGGTATTCTTCTATTTAAAACTATTAACTATTAAAATACACACTAACTAAATTATTAAATTACTAGTTAATTACGGAAAGGTAGAATATAAAATGCATAAATAGAAGAAAATAAATCAAAAATCAAACAAGAGTGGAAGATATAGCATCAAATTTGTATTATATTTTTAAATGCATATATTATTAACATATGTAATTAATTAGTAGTACATTATAATCAACTTTTAGTATAAATATATTTTAATACGTCTTTCAAAACATATTCCCAGCCTCTTCATATAAGGCGATTCGCAAACATTTTTCAATCGTACGGTGACCACTGTGCTGGGCAATGCCACCCGCTAGGCGGCAACCGCAGCGACTGCGGCGATGGCGTCTGCCTTGTGCACTCAAAACGGGAAACGATAAGACGGCAGACGATGCGACATAGCGAGAGGAGGATGAAACAGAAGCCGGCTTCTGCTGCATTGCACACGAACGGGAGAGTGGGGAGGGGGAAGTGTAAGGATAACGAGGGCGAGGGTGAGGGTGAGGGCGAGGGCGAGGGTGAGAGGCTAATGGTGAGGGTGGGTGTGCGGACAGAGCCGACAACAATAAAAGCAAATTCAATGCGTTTTGTGATAATTTCGCACTATACAAGAAACGATAAACGACAGAGAGAGAGAGAGAGAGAGAGAGAGAGAGAGAGAGGAAAAGTGGCAAAATGTGAAGCGAAAAACGATAAAGAGAAGAGCTAAAGCCGTAAACGAGCAAATAATAAAAATTTTATATAGCAAAGCGGCATAACAAGAAAATAAAATATTATTATAATGCGACAGACACACACACACACTCAGATATAAATGTATATATAGTTGTATATGAAAAACACGAGTGTGAATAGTCAATGAGTGTTTGAGGGCTGCGGATCACTGTGGGTGACTGGATGCGCCGAGGGTGGTTGTTGGCGGTGGTGGTGGTGGTGGAAATCAAACGGTAACAATGCAATCAAAATTTACGTTTCCTTTACCTTGGTGCAAATTTAGTTATTGTGCCAAATCGGAGTCGGAGTCGGGCGCTCGGGCCACTCGAGGGAATTGTTGGGCCATAATTTAATTCAGCTGGCCCATTATTTCATTAGTTGGCCGCCCGCCCCCCTCTCTCTCTCTCTCTCTCTCTCTATCTCTCCTTTGGTAAATTGCGCAATTTATTTTGGGTATTGTGCTGGGCGCAAGTATTGTAAAATGGCTCTGGCAGCTAGACGCATAAATTTGTATATTTCGATTTTGATTTTGCCATTTTAATTGTTTGTAAACTGGCCTCACGCACTGCCAGTTGCTCCTTTGTCTGTCTGGCCATACTCTATCTGCCCAGCTGAAAAGCTGTCCGTCCGGCCGTCCGTCTGCCTGTCTGCCTGCCTGTCTGTCTACATTGTCTTTGTTGGCCAAACATGTCGTATCTTTGTATCTGCATCTGAACAGGCTTTCAACAAGCAATGTGTGTGTGTGCGTGCTTATGTGTGTGTGTGCTTAGTGTTTGTGTAATTAACATTTATGACCAAAAACTTGATTATATTCCACTGCCAGCTTCCGATAAAAACAAAATATTTTCACAACAAAGTTTAGTCGAAAGAACATTTTGTGCTTGCGGCAAACTTTATTGAATTCTTAAATGAGTTTAAGGCAAATATTTATAAATTTCCAGAAAAAAGAAGTGAGTAAAAATATATGAATATAAAATGTATAATTATAGAAATATCATATATTATGAAATATCATATATTATATAAAGTCACGACTCGCACTTTGAAACATTATATATTCTATCACATCATGAATCACACTCTATAAATTGTAAATAAATTATAAATAAATATTTGCAGTCCCCCAAATTTTTTGAACATACAAAATATGTACATATTTATTGCTAGAAAGAAAAGAGAAACTCCAAACTTGAAAACAAATGCGAATTCATAATTACTCATATATTTGTATAGTGTATACTATATGTATATAGTGTTTTTGATTCTAGTTTGTCTAGATTCGATATCATTATCAAATAATTTATAAAATTAATATAAGTTTCAAATAATATAAATATATAAAAGTATCTTACACTTTTTTGTATTATATTAAAAAAATTTTTAGAAAGTAATTTTTAATAATTTTGATATTAAATTGTAGCTGCAATATCTAATAATTGAAGACGTATCATTAGCTCAGATATTTACATTTAATATAAATGAAATTTTAAAGAAATTTTACTAGAATATAGTATTAAACAACCAATTTTTAATTAAATAATAATGACGAAATATATATATATATTTTTTTTGCATTTGCCATTTTTAAATAACACATAGATCTCAAACTTATCTATATCGAAAAAAGTATTTCGTAAAACGTATTTATTATTAAGTGAAATATAAATAAATTAATTAAGTTAAATACTAAAAATATATAATAATGAAATTCGTAAATTGCTTTTTTTTATTTTTGCCTTTAATTAATAGTATTATAAAATATGTATAGATTTCAAAAATTTTTTACTTTAATTGTTTACATTATTGAAAATATTGTTTTCGTTAGGCTATAAAGTATACATATTTTTATTTTTATTGTTTTAATGTTTTCTTGTTTCCTTAAGCTGACTATATTTTTGCCAATATTCTTAATAAATAAATAAATAAAACAACCCAAACACTTTTATGCAGAGAGGATTTATATATAGCCATAAAATAATATGTACACATTTTATATTTAGCTTGTCATTATGTTTTTTTTTTATTTTAATCATCAAAACTTATAATTATAAAATAAATAAAATAAATAAAACAATTCTAATATATAAGAATCCTCTGGCTAATTACAAAAAGAATTATATTTTATTTGTGCTAAAAGTTTATATATCAGATAACTATCAAATCGAAATTTTATATATTTTGTCTCTCACCCTAAAAGTATGCAACAAAAAGATGCAAACAACAAATTCCAAGGGCTCAACGAAGAACGAGTGAGGTACTGCGTGTTATGCAAGTGCAGAGAGCTGAAGATAAGCTTGAGTGGAAGATGACGCACTTGAACTTAGAAGCTACACACGAGTGACTTCAATCCATGCAGCAAGCGCAACATAAATGCATAGAGACAATGAAAATTAAGTTGCAAAACTTTATGGAAATGCAGCCCATACCAGAAGGACAGCTAGACAGACTGAGAGACTGACAGACTGAGAGGCTGACAGTGTGAAAGACTTGGAATGCGAGACTCTGAAATTCCGGGCAGCAAAAGTATATTAAAAATGTTGACAACGAAATCCATCTGTTTAATGGGTCTGCACACAGTGCAGCCACAGCCACAGCCACAACCTCAGCCAAGACAAGGCCCAGCCCACACACCACCCACCCATACACACCCACCCATACACACGTGCCTGATTGTGGGTGTTTGTGGTGGGTATTGGGTGTGCGCTTCTAATCCGCAAGATTACAAAAGTGTGCGGCAAAGTTGGAGCTGTAGCCAGAGGGCCACACAATAGCCTCATGCCCAGCCCAGGGCCAAACTATTACACTTGATAAATTCGAGATTAAAGTGCATTTGCAGTTGAGCCGAGGGCAGGACCGGCCCGGAGCTGGGTCCCCGGTCTGGGTCATCAAATTTATGGCCATACATTTGGCCAGAATTTCTTTGCATGGGCCCACTTGGCCGAGTCGTGGGCCCCTTTTAATTATCACACGTAATGACAGCACCAAATGCAATTGCTAATTAATTGCCCAGGAACCCGGCCAAAAACCAAAGAGTCCTGGCCATTGAAAAGCAGAATTTATGCTCGGCCCATACATTTGAGCGACTTGACATTATTATTCCAACATGTGTGCGCTACGATGCAAGTTTTGACAAATGGGGCTGGAAGCTCATCTAGAATAGTTCCTTAATGCTGATGGCCTGATGGGCTGATGGGGTCGAGGCGAGGGTGGCCAAGGGATCAGTTAAGCTTCCCCGTTCGCGTAATCGCAACGCAATAAAGCCGAAGCCTCGACTTGAACTTGAATGTGATTTGGCTGTTACTTTGATGGTCCGGCGGCTAATGAAGATAATCGTTTGTGCTGTCAAAATTACCACAAAATATAATTGTGGTAGCTGCTCGAAACGCCGACTCATGATTAACGATGAGAGCGTTGCGGCTAAGACCAAATACAAAATTCAGTTTCTGATAGAACAAACAGAAACAGAGAAAACAAAAAACTAAATACAAAATACATCTCCAGCAGACACAATGGGATCTTTAAGATACATACTCGTTCGTACGACAGCGGAAACTTCAGTAAAAACAATAACAAAAGATGCCAGCCAAGCGATTACGGGCAATTTAATGAAGTGGCTTGGCGATCGAGGGGATAAATGGGTGGTGGGGTAGGGTAACGTCTTTATACGCATTTATACGTTCATAAGCTACAACTGCAAGTGCAGTCCGGTAACAAGCTCAGCGACTCACTTGGGAGCCCAGTCAAGATGTTATCTAAAAAAGCTCCAACGTCAGCCTCTAGAACAGAAACTGAAACTGAAACAGACTCTGAAACAACTAAACAGTTGGCTAGTTAATTTTTTAATGAATCTCGGCAGATATTTGAAATCGGTTTGCTGTCGGTCTCTCGACTTGCGTTTGCAATATTTTTTTAGTCGTTTGTCGGCGGGTTTTAAGTGCGCACATAAGACGCGCTTCAGTCTAACTCGAAAGCTTTCAACAAGTTCGCCTGAAAACTCCCCCAAGTGAAGCCGTCGAGTCGTGAGTGCAAAAACCAGCAAAAATATCCCAACTTGTTCAGTTGTTTGTGCCAAATGCTCCCGAGATCCGTGGCCTATTTGGCAGTGCTCTGCTGCTTTCTGTTGACTCATCGTTGCGCCCAAGGTTGTTCAGCAAATTGGTTTTCGACTCTTAATTGTCTATTTAGTAATTAGTCACATGTCATTATTTTGAACATGACTTCAATCTCAGCACGCCCACCCCAGCGCGGACTTGGGCTTTTCCTGTTCTTTGGGAATTTTCGTTGATCTTATACCAGAAACATAATAATAAACAAAACCTTTCTACCAACAAATTTACCCAAAGAGGTGAAGGAACTTGTCATGAAAGCAAAGGCCGTTGATATGATTCACAGTTTCGAAGAAAATATTTCATTTGTAGTTGATTAAGTATATTCAGATTATAGTTTTCCAATCATATACCTAACTTGCGTAGCAATTTTTTTTTTTTTTTATATCTTCAAAAATTATCTTTTTCACTTTTATCACTTTTAATTAAATATTCATTGAGATGATTTAAAGATTATTAGAAAGCATTTCAGTTAGTGGCATAATATATGTAGTTGAATAAGAAATGCAATTTTTAATCCAAAATATAGTTTTTCTTGTTTGAAATAAAAATTTAATGTTGTTTTGCGTAGTAAATTCTTTGGAAATTTATTATTTAATTTTATTTTTGATTAATATTTTTATTATTATTATATTAATATTTTAGTTGATTGGATTATATTAATTTTTCCTGATTAAAATTTCATTCGTTCAGATAATTTAAAGATTATTAGAAAATATTTCAATAATTCGCATGCTAATAAAATTGAATAAATAATGAATATATTTTTTCAAATGAAATTTAATCTTATTTTCAGTAAGATGCTATGTAGAAATTTAATATTTAATTTTCTAAACTTGTGTTTATTAAATTAAGTTTATGTCATAAACTGTTTATTTGTCATATAAAGTGCATGTATATAAAATCTTTATATATTAACATTACTCAATTTAGCTAATGCTCTAAAGTACTTAAAATTTTATTATTTACTCGCTCTCTCAGTCATTATTTTGATACCTCCTTTAGAACTTTATGGAGATGTTCGTTTAGTAGACTATTTTATACACATAGATCTTAAAGATTTTTGTTATTTTTGTTAAGTTTAGAGTAAACTTCATTCATATTTCACATATTTCTAGAAAAATCGCAGAGCCGTGCAGGTCGTAATAGCTGTATAGGTAGAACCACTTACGAAGGAAAGCTTATTAATCAAATTCAATTTCAATTTTCAATGGGTTCAGGGTATACAAATCAGAATGAGATTACAGTCAAATCAATGTGTTAACGGCTTTGCATTTAAGTCAGCAAAAAATAATAAATCCGATTTCAATTCAGAAAATATAAGATTCTTAACCCAATATGTAACAAATATCTTATATAAATTATCTAAAACGGTTCAATCTGAATCCATCTGTGATAGCGACCCATTTATAATCTACTTAGTTAGCTGAGCAAACATTGCAGTGCATTGAAATGCAATTAAGAGTGCTCAAAGTGCGCCTCGTCCACTCGAGAGGCAGTCAGCTGTGTATGATTAAGCGAGTGAGTGAAAGAGAGAGCGAGAGGGAGAGAGGGAGAGCAATAGGTATATCCATAAATAAGTCAGCGTGAGCTAATTGCTCCACTTAGAAATGCTCACGCCGCGAGCAGCTTGAGATGTGCTCCAGTTCCGCTGATGCTCCTTTTTGGGTGCGGATAGGAATCGGGCGTGGGGGATGGGAAGTCGATGTGTTTGCATAACTTAAATGAAATTTCACTGCTAAATCTAATTTCTATGCTAAACCGAAAACAAACAACGTTTGCTCCGTAACCAGGTCAGTCGACTAAAGTGTCATCCAAGCTGGATTTCGATGACATGGAGAGCGGCAGCAACAGCAACAGCAACAACCAGACTGGTGTGCCAGTTATAATCGGCCAGGGACAGGGCCAGGGGCAGGGACAACAGGGTAGCAGTGGCTATGATCCCAGCACCGGACGTAGCGGTGGAGGAGGCAACAGTGGCAATCGGCCAAAGATACACGGCGTGCGTGTTACAGTCGACACGGGCGATGGACAGCAGCAAACGAAAGGTAATTAAATTGGCTCCAAGCAAAGGGCAAATCAAATGAGACTTACACCAAAACGGACTACCCAAATAGAATCCAAGGAGAGCGTCGAAATAACGGACTTGGGCAAACACAAGAAACGTGTGGGCATTCACACAGACATCACGTTCGAGATTACGGCCGAGGGTGACGCAAATGAGACGAGCTCTGGCCAGCAGCCGGGCGAGAAGGGTAAGTGGGCACTTGCATCACTTTCACCTTCGTCTTTCACCTCGTCACTCACTCTCCCTTGCCAGAGGACGCCAGCGTGCCCATTTACAAGGGCCGCTCGAGCAGCCGCGACTCCAAGCACAAGTCCAGGAATCCCAGTGATCCCAAGGCTCAGTGGAATCCCAACTACTCCAGCGAGCATCGCGGCTACGAGGGCAGCAACCGCGGCGGCTCCAGGTCCAGCTCGGGCGGCTACTATCCCCAGTATTATCCGCAGCATGTCTACACGACCGGCGATGACAGCAGCGGCGGCATTTACCGCAACGGCGAAACCTGGACGCACTACGTCCCAGTCTGGACTACGGAACGCTCGCCCCACGAGCAGAGCCAGCTGCAGCGACAGCCCAGCTGGAAGCCCTGCTACTGCATGTCGTCCTATGGCAACGACTATCGCAGCCGTCGCGATAGCAAGATCAGCAGAAAAGGGGATTTCCCCACCAGGGGAGTGGTCAAGAGTCGTCCCGTGCACATCGATGGCAAGTTGGAGCGACCCTTCTCCTGAAAACTGCACTTTGAAGATATTCACAATGCTCGACAAGTTGTTAGCCACTTAAAGAAATAAAGCAAATGCGTTTTAGTCACTGTCTTTTAATATTAGTATACCCTAGGCTGTATATAATAAATATAAATATACATATATATACGTACATATATATACATTAAATAGGTATGTGTTTGTATGTATATACAAGAGATAAATCAACAAATTTTGGATAATATTAAATGGTGAGGCTCTGTCCCAATTACTTGATTTTTTGTCCTCACTTTATATCCCATGCCCCATCACTATTCTGACTACGTAATACTCATTCACAGTCAAAACTTGATTTTTATACCCTGAAAGTATGTAACAGGCAGAAGTAGGCGTGGCAGATCCCATAAAGTATATATATTCTTGATCAGGGCGATGAGCTGAGTCGATATAGCCCTGTCCGTCTGTCCGTCCGTCCGTGTGAGCAAAAGGATCTCAGAAGTTATAAGAGCTAGAGAGCTGAAATTTGGCATGCATACTCGTGTATACCATAGGCAGTACAAGTTTATCATATTTTTTCCATAACTCATTCGATATCTTTTTATCGAGGATAATCGATAATTTTATATTGTTTTTTCAGCCTAATTTGAACACTATTAGACCTAGAGACTTCAGATTTACTGTGTATATACATTTGATGGGCACACACATTTTGTAATTTACAGATTTTGGATACCACGCCCCCTTCGCCAACAATTTGTTAAAAACGAATATCAAGTACTAGAGACTTGTGCTTTGAAATGTACACACATTTACACATTATGATTACGTTCTGAAAGTTTCATTAAGATTGTATGTCTACAAACGAAATTATTCAACAAATAAATTCTCATAATATGGCCCACACTGCAGCGCAGCCCAAGCGCAGTCACTGCTTACTGCGCAGTTAGCAGAGCGCGGGTGGATGCATGTGTATGTGTGTGTACTTAAAGAACTGCAGTATGATTGGACGATCAGCATGGAGGGTTTAGGGTATCTCCTAGTCGAGCAGTCTCGACTAGAGTCTTCTTATTCTTCCATCAAGCATATCTTGGTTATTTTAATAATATTCTATTGGTATAGTACTAAATCTGATGTAGAGGTTCTACACTTAATTAAATTATGACAAATTATGACAATTATAAATCAAATTCAAACCACAATTAAGGGAAATGCTTAAACTATCTTACAGCATTTTCAAATTTTTTTGTTTTTTATCTATTCATTTATTTTTTTCAAATTCAAATTTTTTTGTTTTTTATCTATTCATTTATTTTTTTCTTCTTTTAATGGAAGATAGATTATTGGAGAGCTTTTGAGTGAAGATTAAGAACTGCTTCTTTTGCATTTGAATACACAAAAAACTTTATTCGTGAATAAATTGTTTAAATAATTCCTCTTGTCAGAAGGGAACGAGTACGAGGTGCCCTCCATGCTACAGCTAGCTAAAGTGTCGCATAAATCAAGTGCAATAACAAATCTCTTTTATTAATATTTTAAAATTTCGTTTTTTTATTTTTAACAATTCTGTTGAACCGTCTACAACGCGGAAGTATGAATTTTGATACTAATGTTCATGGTGAGGCAGAGAGAGAGAGAGAGTGAGAGAGAGATAGGGGGATGAGTTGAGCGAGGCGGGTCGCACCTTAAGAGTGCACACTGTAGGTGCTCACTTTGCCATTGTCATCGACGGAGGCGGTGGCTGCATTGTAGCCGAACTGCTTGCCATTCACATTGTAGTTCTCGCTCTCGCCGGTGGCCAGATCCTTGTAGTTCTTCACGTGTCCATTGGAGTCAAACTGTGGCGTTGAAGAGCAAAAAGTGAGTGAGTGAGTGCATATGGAGGCAGGTGTCTAATTTGTGCTTACCTCGGATTGGGATGACCACTTGGACTGCTTCTCCCACTGCTTGGTCTGGTAGCCGCTGTTGCCACCGATGCCAGCACCAAAGTTTCCAGAGCCGGCCAATTGCTGGCCGCTAGTCAGGCCGGAGGAGAGACCCAGGCCAAAGTTGTTTTGGGCATTCAGCTGGCTGTTGCTGGTAGAGCCGCCCAGGAGGGAGCCGCCCAGCAATGAGCCCTGGCTGCCGCCCAGCAGGGAGCCGCTCAAGAGGGAGCCGCTAGCACCGGCATTCAGAGCACTGGCCGAGTTCAGAGAGCTGGCCGCATTCAAAGAGCTGGCCGAGTTCAGGGAGCTCGCCGAGTTGAAGCCGTAGTTGGAATTGAAGCCGTTCGAGCCGCCGTACTGCAGCTGATTGGCGCTGGCCAGGCCGGCACCGCTGCTGATCGAGCTGCCGCTGGCTGCCTGCTGCTTGGCCGTCTGGTGGGCCTGGTTGATGAGCTGCTGCAGCTGGGAGCTGCCGGCGCCGAAGCTGGAGCCGGCGGTCTGGCCGGCGGACAAGAGGGACTGGGCGCCGAAGTTGCTGCCGAAGCCGAGGTTCTGGTTGACCTTGAAGGCGGAGTTGGTGCCGAAGCTGGAGCCGGTCTTCGAGCCGTAGGTGAAGCTGGCCGAGGGCTGCTGGACGATCTGTGGCGCCGAGGCGGTGGTCGTCACCTTACGCTGGTAGTAGTGCTCGGAGGTGCCAGCGGGCTGGGCGACCTGGATGTACTGGACTGCGGGCTTCTGCTCCACCACGCGCTCAACGTGCTGCACGTACTTCTGGGAGCCGCCGGGCACCGTGTAGACCAGCTGCTGCGGTGCGCTGGACACGACGCGCTCGTGGTGCAAGTACTCCACATTTCCGCCACTGGCGACTGGCGCTGAAATGGCCAAAGGTGCCTGCAGATTGCCGGAGAGCAGCGACTCGGAGTTGGTAGCTCCGACACCGCCGAAGTTGACCTCAGTGCCGGCATTGTTGGCATCCGCGAACTCCACGTTGCTGCCGACGCTGTGAGCGGTGGCCGCGTTGAAGTTGGCGCTGTGGCTCGTCTGGAAGGCGGAGTTCGAGGAGAAGGCGCTGTTCGAGCCGAACGATGCCGCGTTCTGTGCACCAAAAGCGGCCGCATTGTTCGCACCAAAGCCAACACCGGCTCCTAAGCTGGCGCCTAAGCCGCCGCTGCCGCTACCGATGCCGCTACCGCTGCTGCTGCTCTCCGCACCCTCGACGGCACCCACCGAGTCGTAGGAGCTCTCCAGACTGCCCAACGAGGCACCCACGCCGCAGCTGGCGCAGCCGCCGCCCACTGCCAGGTCCGCACTACCTCCCACTCCCAAGCCGCCGCTCGAGCCGTACCCACTCGAGCCGTAGGCCTTCCTGCGCGCCGTTTCGATTGCCTGCTGATGGGCGGTGTAGTGGCTGTGGGTGTAAATCTAATTAGATCGCGGCTCCCTCTAATTGGATGAAGATTATGCAACAATTCTAGACACGAAATTCGATGCATAATATTCAATTTGGTTCAGTTTCTAAATAAATTAGTGCGCTTTTTCTTGAATGTCTTGAATTTTGAGTGGGTTAGTACCATGTTGCCAATTGGAAATTTCAATTTTAGCCAAGCATAAAAGGAGATCTTCAATTACGCCGCACGGCACTTACCGACTGTGGAAATCGTCCCGTTTGCTTCTACACATGCGTTACCAAAATAAAAGTTATTCCAAAGGACAATCTCTCAAGTGAGATCAACTTACCTGCTCTCGAAATCTATAAGAGAATTACAAGAAAGAAACAGCATTATTTTCATTGCATTTCCATGAAATTGATTCTAATTCTAATTGGAAAATTCGAATCTCTTATCTCGACACATGCCTGCAACGAGGCGTTGCACAATTCCGTGTTGTGTAAAAAGTTCATTCAGAAATGATTCGTAATCGTGTCAGACGTCAGCCGAAAAAGAGACGCAGAGGGAGCGAGAGAGAGGGAGAATACTCCCGACATATCATATTTCGTAAGGATGTTTGCGGTTTTCACTTTTAATTGCACTTTGTGGGGCTAAAGGAGCTCTTTACCTGCACAGACCACGCCCAGGCACAGAGCCAGCACCAATATTGATCTCATATTGAGTTTGTTTTTTGTTCTTTGGGAATCGTTTGCCACTGCGTTAAACCGTGCGGGACTCGCGCCTGAATTTCTACTAATGAACAGCAGCGATGGGAACGCGCTTTAAGAACCAAACAAGTCGCCCAGACACCCATTGATAACGCCGAGCTCTATTCGGACTTAAGGCAGATCGCTTCTTGACCTAGAGAGCTCGCCATTGGGCGGCAGAGATTATGTGTGTGCTATGTATATACATATAAGCTCTATATGAATTATACGAAATTATAATCGGAATTGGTGCAGAAATTTTTAATATTATTTATTAAAATCAGTGATGAAAGTAATTGCGACATAAACATACACACACACACTCACACATCTACAGACAGCTGATAGGAATTGTTTTCGTGTCGAAACCTTGAAATCAATATACAGAGTTGCCATGTACAGTTGTGTTCCAATACATGCACAGACTTCTATACCTACAAAGACAGCCTCTATATTCAAGTACAGGCCATTGATTAAAACACTTTGGCATTAGAGCATTGACCATGCATGTATTTACACACTATATACATACTAATGCTCTCTGTGTGAGGTGAAGGAATATACAATCATCTAAGCTGATGCGTATACAAGTTGTATTTTGCTCTCTCATTTGTATTATACCCTAAATATGCATATATAAAGTATAATACTTTATTAATTTACTTTTATTATTAATTTATTTTTATTGATATATTGATTATAATATTTGATTTGATATGCGGGACATTAATACTACCGAACATAGAAAGTGCCAATTTACTGTGATTTCTGGAATGAATTTATAGATTTGTTATACCTATATCAGATGAGCAAGCTCTCTTTATACCTATCGAACCCTAGCAGTTATATCTTATTAATGATCTAGTACTGAACTAAAGATCATCAAAAACCTATTACAGCTCAAAAATATTACAAATATTATAATATATTATATATATATATCCTTTGTAAGAATCCTAACTAAGCTATAACAAATTCATTCTATTGATTATATTTACATTCAGCCAAGGTTTATTTAGTACTATTTATAATGAATATTTATTTAATTTTGATGAAAATAATATTTTATAAACGTATATTTTAGCTTAAGACTACGTAATACAGTTGGAGTCTCCAATCAAACGTTCAAGAGGAGATCCTAAACAGTCGAGTCTGTATGGCTCAGTTCGTATTCTAGCGCGAGAATATTTAAACCTATGGTTACTAAATTATCCAGTTGAATATAAACTACATTATTCTATTAAATTCTATCTATATATTTATCTCCGCGAGAATACGAACTTAAATATGTATGTGTGTATGTGTAGATTCTGTGAAAAAATATATGTATATATGTAACAGATAAAAGAGGGCGTGAGAATAGATCATTATGTAGATAGATCAGTGCACGTTTCTCTGATTGATATTTTTATTTCGAATTGCCTTGGGAATTTCTTTTCTTTTTTTTTTTTTTTTTTTTTTGGCTATGCCCCAAAAAATTGAATAATGATCCAACAATTAACACCAAAGCATGGAACTGTGAATGAAATTAGCATAGCCGCTGCCTAAAGTCTATTTCTAGATATAACTATATTCAAGCATTCAAATAAATAAACTGTTTCAAGCAGCTAAGATTCGATTAGAACGCTCTTATCTGTCTTGGGTCTAAGTGGATCTTTCATTGTATGCCTATCATATATATGTTGTCTCAAATATATTTGATCTTTCATTCAGCCTGCGGAATTTTTGGGTAATTTGGTTGATTGTTTACAAGTTTGAAATGTCATAAAATGTCTGAACTAAACTGTAAACACTTTCTGATCACTTAAAAAATTATTAAACAATTTCGTTTAGCTCGCGTCGCTTGCAGCCAGTGAAGGTTTTTTGTGATGGGAATCACCTGAGTGAGATTTCATTCCGCTTGGGATACTTTTTTGCGCATTCGTTTTGAATTGAATTCTCAATGGCACTTCCCGGAATCTGTTTTCGGTTGATTTGTAAATACAAAATCAAAAATAATGTAAGTTGTTTACAAACAAAAGCTGCTGCTTTATTGCTTCCGCTAAATGCTAATCAGAACAGTTCCAAGCGAGTGCCACTTGAATAACCTCTTTCCAATTGGACTGGCTACACACTAGTCTACTCGAAACACCAATTGGAATTTTGAAAGATTCAGTTTCAATTCAATTTCCATCAACTCGAATATTCATTTCGACTAGTGCAGCCAGGAAGGGGCACCTATATATATATATATAAATATATTTTTATATATATATTTACCTATATATAGTACTTGATGCCATAAATTACGCTCATAATGAGACAAATTCATAACCTACACACAGACAATTTCCTGTGGGGCCTGATAAACTTTGCTCAGGCTATTATCAGCCCAAGCTTTACCACTTATATACATAGAGCATACAATATCAAGGTCATGAGCTTTTAGCGAGCAGAAATGAAATAAATTCAATTTATAAATTCAAACAAAATGAAATAGAAATTTGCATATGATTGCCTATGCAAACGGATGGGAATTATCAGTAGAAAGCTAAAAGAAACTGAAACTTTCTAACAAACCTGTGACAGTGAGGCCGCCCTAAATGGGAAAGCCCAACAGATTAAATATGAAAAATATAAATTAAAACTGATTTAATTTATTTATAGAAAAGCAACAAAAATATCAAATTCTGGAATAAGCAAAGATGGCACAGTAAAGCTTAACTAAGAGAGCAACCCAAGTGAATTGAAATGGACTTGTCGCTTTACAACTTTACAAGTTGTATTTAGTACAGTAAAAACCCCTAATCAAACACCTATGTGTTTTTGCTTTCAATATATAAATGCAGATTAAATACAGCTGAGTAAGCACATACATATGCTAAGCAGCCAAATACAGTAAAGCCCCCATGAATGCGAAAGCCTTGCAGTTTGGAATATACATATAATATATATTTATATATATACATATATAGAATGTGTGTATTTGTGTTTCAAAACATATAAATAGAGAATGCTTAGCTTTCGTTAGGTTTATATCATATATATGTTAAGCTAAACACCACGAGTTGAGGGAAGCTGCGTTTGGGTCCACCCTAAGAGTGCACCGAGTACGACGTCACCTTGCCGTTATCGTTGACGGTGGTCTGTGCACCACGTCGACTGGTGCCGTCGCCGTTGCTGCTGCTGTACGAGGAGACAGAGACGCCCTTGTAGCCACCAGCACCGCCGCCGCTGGAGCCGCCGAAACGGTTCACGATATTGGGCGATGCCTGTAATAGCAAAGGAATTGCTTGAGTTACATTCTTCAAGTCAGCTATCGATCCGCCCACTTACCGGATTAGCCGGACTTATGTAGGCCGTTTGCCTGTGTCCATTGGCGCCGATGGTGCCGGAGGCCAGGGCATAGCTGGGCGCATAGCGGTGCGAGTTGGAGCCCCCTCGGTAGTTGTTCTGGCGCACCAGGTTGTCGTGGTAGGCCTGCTGGGCGGCGATCTGCTGCTGGATGCGACTGTCAAACGAAAAGCACAAGGATTTCAGTTAGCTGGCGAGTCATCCACGATCTCGGCATGCGGATTAGTGGTTAGTAAGGGGAGAGGTTAGTACTAGGAAAGCAGTTTAATTACGTGTCATCATCGCTTATGGTCGCACCCGCAGATGCGTACGCATTGCCAGACGTGGCCAGTCCCGTTATAGCTCTACAAGAATATATTACAAGCGCGTTAGCATTTCCATCCA
The DNA here is from genome assembly GCA_035047565.1 of Drosophila mulleri. Classification (NCBI taxonomy): domain Eukaryota; kingdom Metazoa; phylum Arthropoda; class Insecta; order Diptera; family Drosophilidae; genus Drosophila; species Drosophila mulleri. Next base: position 20,357,633 of record JAWNPK010000012.1, read on the forward strand.
CCAACGCCCACTTACGACTACCCCAGCAGAGAACCCCAAAGAAGTAACACCACCCATTTGTATAGACCAAATGCTCACTGTTGGGTTGCGTAGTTCTGGGCCAGAATCTGGTTGGTCAGCTGCTGGTGGAACAGATAGGGATCCGTGATGCCGAAGCTTGGCGCGTAGCCGTAGTCATCGTAGTCGTTGTAGCTGCCCGTGTAGCCACCTGCTCCGCCCCCGCTGCTGGCGTAGCTACCTGCATATCCACCGACGGAGCCACGACGACGGCGCGACGCCTTCCGAGCTGCAATAGAAAGCCGAATAGGGATTAGAGCCAAACGATTTGGACCATTAATTAAGTGAATCCCTGCTAGCTGATTCGAGTGCTTCAGGCTATATTAAGTATCTCCATCTCTAATAACAATGGATCACTAAATCAAACGACTTTTCGTTAGCTTAACATTTCAGTAGTAATTAGTAGATGATGAATTGATTGTGCAGCAGTCGCCTAATCAAATGAACCCAGAAGATCCGGCTCAAAGTCAAAGACTTTTATTTTGCTATGGCCAAAATTAATTGATTAGTTAATTCTATTTTTGAAACAATTTATTAATTAAACAAAAATATATGTATTTAATGGCAATAATCATACTCAAATGGAATGAAGAGTATACAACAAAAATTAATACAATTTTTGTTTTAATTTTTTTTCAAAGAAAATGAAAATCAAATTAATTAATAAAATTGCTTTTATATAATTTTCATGACATTGAAAAATGATTAGTGATTCTTTTATTCATAGCCAAATTAGATGTGCAGCAGATGGAGTGCGACAATGAAATGTCTAAAGAGTATGCTTAAAATAGAAAGTTGTCTTTTTATTTATTTGCTCTAATAGATTTTAACACTTCACATCCAAACAAAACGTTTAAATGAAATACAAATATACAAAGAAAAGCAATCTAACGGTTAAAGTATGTGCCTATATATGTTATACAAAAGTGCCGAATATAGCTGCAATAGACTTGAAAAGCAATAAATAATGCAAAGAAAACTTTTTAATAATGGGGAAGACAGATAAACGAACGGATCCACTTGGCAGAAATTTTCAATGAAATCTACTTGGAATACAAAATTAACAAAATATGCACATACGACGCCCGAACCCTCGCATGGAACTACTCATTTAGAGCACACAAAAATAAAAAATAAAAAAATATAAAAATATATATATATATGTATATATATTTTATTTGTTTTTATTTGTTTTTATATATTTTATTTTGTTTTATTTTTATTTTTTATTATTTTTTTATTTTTATTTATTTTTTATACATATTATTTTTATTTTATTTATTATTATTATTATTTTTTTTACCTGTTTTTCCATATGTATTTTATTTCATTTATTATTATTAATATTTTATTATTATATTCACAAGCTATAATTGCATTTATGATTATAATTTCTTACTATTATTATGTTATGCATTTGTTATGAATTATTATTCATTATCTTTGCTTTACTTGAGCTTTTAACTGTGATTATTATTATTACTTTGCATTAATAAATTATAAACTTTATTTTAAGTTTCATTATTATTATTATTATCATCATTATTATTATTATTGATTTACTATAAATATTTCATTTCAATTTTTATCATTTTTATTTATGTACTATCATTAGTATTACTATTATCATGTTTATTCTTATATTTCTTATAGTAATTACATGTATATATATTTTTGCTTATATGAAAATATCTTTAATCACGGACACTATAAACTGAATGTGCTGGCATCATCACGAGTATATACACTTGACTAAGGCGGATTGAATCTCCTAATGAATTACATCATTTGTTACATAACTAATGTACCCTGCAGCACACTTCAGCGATGAGTGAGCAGAGGAGACAATAAATGAGAATTACGTATTATCAATATGTCTTTCATGTATTTGTTATATATATTAGTGCTCACTGTACTTACCCGTTGATGCAGCATCTCCCTCGGTGTAAAATGCGCTCATGACGATACAAATTAGCAAAAGTTTCCACATATTATATCTGAATGTTGCTTTGCATATAAAAATTCGGTTGATTCTAGCTAGAAATAAAAACTAAATAAATAAGTTGTAAACAAATAGCAATCTAAAATCCTAGATTTCGAAATAGAAACTGGTCTCGCGCCGGAGCTGTAAGCGTTCCGGTTTGCTGCTGTGGCTGTTGCTCTTGACTTTGATGAGTTGCTTTTTGTTTTCATCTGCCGTTAATGAGTCTCACTTATATAATTCATAATATTCTCGATCTGTGCAAATTGAAAACAATTCTCTATTGCCATTGTTTGGCTAAATTCTCACTTGTTAGCTTTGAGGAGGCAGAGTCTAACTTGAGAATGAAAACGAAGAGTGCTTCTAGTCGACTGTCGTATGCCCTGCCCCCAAACCGGAGATGTTTGCTGAGCCCAACACGAGCCTGAACGTAACCGTCAATTAAATTTGATAAAAGTTCGTTTAATTGCAATTACACGACTTTTCAATTATTGAGTGATTAATTAAAGCGAACTAGAGACAGACAGAGAGAGAGACATAGGGCTGCAGGGAGAGGGCTTTTCGAGGGGGCCGCGCATGTGAGAAAATCACCAAATTCAAAGCGGAAATCCCCAAAATGTAAATTAATTGATTTCTATACGATATTTGCCATGTATTTTTGTTTGTCCAGAGATTTCTAAACCGGTTTCACTAAATGGTTGCTTTTTTTTTTAGTATTTTGTTTTGTATTCTTTTGTTTCTTTTTCTTATTTTTGTTTTTTTTTTTTTTTTTTTGTCAATTAATAAAAAAATACATTTGTTGTTGTTTTTGAAAGCGTTATTGTTGTTCTTGAAAGCAATTTGGTGCGCATTTTGTACATCACTTCCATTCCGCGCTCGGCGCTTCTTGATTTGCCGTTCCGCTCGCACTCGTTGAGCGCTTATGAGAGCTCTCGGAATATTTTATTGTTGCACTTCACTTTGGCACTTTGGCGTAGCTCTTGTTTATGGTTCATTGCGGGGCTTTTGGTGACTGGATCACCATATTTAGATTTAGATGTCTGTCGGAATACCGGAATAATAAATGACCAAGCTTTCTTCACAACGACAGCACAGAACAAAAACCAGTCAGCGAATTAACGTATGATTTGGAGATTCGCACAGCTAGGCCCGAGATTGAGCTAAATGGATATCTTTGTCTGGGCTTTGTTCGATTTGGTCTCAGTCAAGGCGCGTCCTAAGTTGAATGTCTTTTCGAATGTCGTCTTTAGTGTTGAAGCAAGTTCTTTTTTTTTCTGTTTTTCCTTATCAGCCACAGATGCCCTTTCTCAGAGCCAGCACAGCTCACTCACTCACACACTGGCCAAAAAATCAAATCGAACTGCGCCGCCGATTCGCAAAGCCAACAAAGTTATGAAAACAAACGAAGCGTCTATATTTAACACATCTCTCTTACGCCCTCTCTCTCTCTCGCTCTCTCTCTCTCAGTCTCCTCTGGCTCTCAGTCTCTGTCGCTCTCGATTCAGTCTCTGCATCGTAATTGATATGGTGTGTCAGAGCTGAACCACTATGATTCTAAGCCACGATCACAGCTCGCGCTCAGAACTATCTCTCACAGATCCCACGCGTAGCTCCCTCTCAGTCACTCTTTGATCGCGTACCTCCGCTCGTGCTTACTGTGTGGCAGGCAGGCCACGTCTGAGCTGGAGCAGGTGAGCGCAGGTCCTCTTATAAACGGTGCTCGCACCGAGCCGATCGAACAATGACAAACACCTTTGCACACTAACCACACACACACACACACCTACAATCAATGTGTATGTGTGCGTAATATGTAAAATGCTGTCTATATGTCTGCTTAGCCGACTAATTATAACAAAAGGCAGCTTTTGTTTTGCCCCCAAACTATTGACCACTTTACACTAAATCAACTTGGGCTTATAAATAATTCAGTTAAAGGCTTCAAAATCAAGTCAAGTCGAACGATTTTATGCATTTTTATTCACACAACTCGCAACAGATTCAATCTTAAACATTTAGACTCTATATACTCTATATAGTGGATTTACATGAACATATACATATATATATTTATATATTGTATTTGCAGTTTCAGTTTAACTGAAATATGATTGATAGGAACAAGTGTTGATAGTTTTCGCGTCAGCATTCAGAATGGGGAATGTGGGTAATACTTTGAGAGAAACCGTAAAATTTCGCTAGTTCTTTTAACTGCAATTGTTGAAATTTATTCAATAATTTCGTGTATATATATTGCTTTCACTTCGATTTACTGCAATCACAAAACTCGTCATAGATTAAAGCAAATGAAACAATTTATGTCAAGGTCTCTATACAAATCCCTATATATGGTGTCTATACCGTTACAGTTAGAGCTAATACCTGGATGCGATATGACTATATAACAGTAGCTATAGATCTAGCTAAATTGGTTGACCGACCGATCGACCTGCCCAGCCACTTGTCCCCCCACATCCCGCTGCCTCCGGCTGGCTTAGAGCTTGGACTTCTCCTGGCCCTGGGGTATGATCACGTCGCGCCACCACGCGGGCCGCTGGAAGGCGCCCTCGTTGGTCATAAATTCGTTTTGCAGATTCTCGTAGAGCAGGCCGTCGGCACGCGCAATCACCGAGTTGAGTGCAAAGTCCGGCGGAGCAATGGCATCGGCCACGCTCACGGCCATGTCCTTCAGCTGCGCACAGCTCTGCAGGAGGCGCTGCTGCACGGCGGCCGCAAACTCGCCGCCCACGGCAAAGCCGCCCACGTAGAACGTGGTCATATGGCTCTCCAGCAGCCACAGGGCGTAGACGTCGTACAGCGTGCGCAGCACCTGGGCGTACGGCTCCTCCAGTCGCAGCTGCCGCACGTGCGCCACAAAGCTGCGCAGGGCAAAGTACTCGGCGTAGGCCAGCGACAGCTCCCGCGCGCCCCCCACCTGAGAGTTGTTGCGCGCCTCGAAGCGATGCACTCCGGCGGCCAGCTGCGCCTCGATGTGGGCCGTCGTGTGCGCCATCAAGTGGCACAGCAGCCACTCGTAGCAGCTGAGCGCAACTGCAATAAAAAACAGAATTTATGCTATGGCCCACAGTAAATTGATTCACGCGCTCGCTTACACTCCCAGCTGTCCAGCGGACTCTGCTGGCGCAGCTGCGCGAACCGCAGCTGCAGCAGGGCCTCGCGCCGCCGCAGGAACGTGACGCTGCCGATGGGCGACTCCAGCTCCTTGGCGCTCCACTGGCGCAGCAGCCAATTGGATGCCTGCTGGCCGAGCACGTTGTTGTCGCCCTCGTAGGTGCACAGCGGATCGTGGTCGCTGCGCATCTGGCCCAGCTTGGAGGCGTACAGGTAACCATGGCCGCCGCACGCCTCGCGCGCCTCCTGGATGGCGTCGCGCGCCGACCACGTGATGCGCGGCTTCGATGCCGAGATAATCGCATGAATCTCCGCGGCGTTCTGGGTCTGCAAAAGAAATGCAAAGCAAATACAGTGGAGTATGGGTATAAGGACTACGTTTAAAGTTTAAAGTTACTGCGACTAATATGTGAACAATCTTATTTGATTATAACGTTTTTTGAGGTATAACGACGGTTCCTTGAGCGTAGTTATAACCGGATTCTACTATATGACGTGAGTCTTAGGATTGAACTCAGTCTAAGTATTAAGAAAGCTTATCAAGTTCACATTTGAGAAAACTCCAAGATGCTCGAAATAAAACATCAGAAATAATCCTCAATCTGCCAAGATTTCACAGAACCATATCCCTACATAAAATCGCGAATACTACAACGATTGATGAGCTCATAAAAGCCAGGTTTCTAATTATAAAATCATATTTAATGCAAGATATGGGTTATTAGGGCTCCTGCTCTACTATTTCTATATAGTAATACCAAAAGTGCCTTCCCTTCTAGTTTCAAGTTATTATTTAAAGGGTTTTCATTTATTTACCTTTACCTTCCAAATATATCTAACAACGTACAAAGTAAACTCTATGCAAATATAATATTTCAGCTGCATAGACATAAAATAAGTCTAGACTCTGTATAAAGAAAAGAAATAAGGTAGCTTAAGCTAAATGTAATAATCTGGAAATAAAGCATAAATTGCATTGAAATGAATATCAAAATCACAATCTTATGCCGATCTCAAGAGTGGGAGATCTATGGCAATATGTATCGATTAACCTAGCCGCGAGTTTGCGGCCTGAGTATGTGAAAATTATGAAAGACTCTGATATAATACTGTACCGTTGAAAGAAAAGAAAGGCAAGGAAGATAGAATCTCATTTCGAAGTTTGACTCCTATGATTGCCTTTTGTCTTAAGATTATGATTCCGAAAAGTGTTTTGCTTGTAAAAGACACAAAGACTAGGACTTCATTGGTAGCAGCTATAAAATGATAAAAATTCAACTTATAATATAATATATCTCTGAATACATTTCGATTGATAAGAGTGTCTGAAGTTGGTCTAGACCCTACCCTAACCCTACCTGCACTTGTCGTAGCCTTATCGAATTGCTATATTAAAATCAAGCTAGTTACACTCGATTGCAGATAAGTGAAGTATCTAGACACACACTAAAAGAAATATCAATTCATGCACGACTTGAGCTCATATATTCTTCTCAAGTTTCGGGCAATTGCTTTTCACAGCTCTCGCTCAGTTCTGCCAGAGCTCAACCTACCAATATGTCGAATCCGTTCGAGTCCGCCTGGGAGCGAGCGATGATATGCAGATATGTGTTGGTCAGCTCCTCGACGGCAATCTTCTGGACGCAGGCACAGGCCAAGTAGGGGAAAATGCGATATTGCTGTGCGAGAAAGAGACGAAAGAGACATTAGCATTACATTCCAGAGAATGAATGAGATTACGACTCCACTCACATGCAGCTGGTACTCGATGATGGGCATCTCCTCGCCCTCACGTTCCGGGCCGAACTGTTTGCGGACTGCCGCATAGCGAACCGCGATGACGGCCGCGCTGCACAGGGTGTTGGCCGACTCCTGCATGATGCCAATGCGTCCCGCCGAGAAGCTCTCGAGGGCGGCGCCCAGTGCCTGGCCGGGATCGGTGAAGACGCTCTCGTAGACGCCCTCGGGCGTCACGTTGCCCGTCCGATTGAGATGATTGTCGCGCGGTATGCGATAGTTGGTGAAGACGACAAAGCCGTTGTCGATGCCATTCAGGCCGCTCTTCTCGCCAATGTCGCCGACCAGGACGCCCGGATAGGGCAGCAATGTCTTCGGGTCGCGAATGGGTATGAGAAAGCCGTGCAGTCCGTGGTTCTCCCCGTCGGCTGTGATCAGATTGGCAAAGGTCATGGCCACAGTGGCCATTTTACCCAGATTGCCCACCCAGCACTTGGCCGCCTCGAAGTCCGGCGTATTGATGACGAACTCCTGCGAGCTGGGATCGTAGGTGGCGGTGGTGCGAATTCGCTTTGTGTTGCTGCCGTGCGAGACCTCCGTGACGGCCAGGCAGGTGATCACCTCCCGGTTCCAGGCGGCGTCAATATACTTGGTGTGCTTCTCCGTGCCCATCGCCCTGATCGCATTGTTGAACAGGCCCACGCCCAGCGCTATCTTCACCGACAAGCTGGGCGAGTAGCTGTTCAGCGCCTCGTTGATGTACATCAAATACTTTGTCTTGGACGAGAAGTTCAGGCTCTCGATTTCCTTGGGCACCAGATCCATCTGTTTCATGCGATTCACCTGCATCGCGACCAGTCGCTTCTGCTCGTCCATGGGCAGGGTGCGGGAGGCGTGCGCAAACAGTGGATCACTTTCCAGGCGACGCCACACATTGTACTGGAATGGCATAAAAATAGATTATTTACAGTTTGACATGAATTGAATAACCGCTTAAATATTCAAGAGCGATTAACTCTTCTCCAAAATCTTTTATACATATTTACTTTTCTTAGTTTTGCTATATTTGATTTTTATATATACATATTAAGTATATATTTGGTATAAATTATTTATATAAAAACGAATTGAAATTGGCATTTTGGAGTTTTAATATAATAAATTAATAGTTTTAAAAGAGTAATGATACTTGGGAGATCAGAGATTCTCTTCTCAGTTCTTTTCAGCGATTATTCTAGCAGAGATTCTATTACCCGACGCTCGTCTATCAGACATTATCAAAGTTTCTTCTATCTGAGAATTTCCTATTAAAAAATCATCTATTAGAGATTCTTCTATCAGAAATTTGTTTATCATCTATTAGATATTTATCTATCAAAGTACTGCTATCAGAGATCATTCTTTTCGAGATTCTTCTATAAAAGATTCTTTTTATCACAAATATTAATATTGAATATTCTGAGAATATTCATCTACTAAAGATTCTGCTATCAGAGATTGTTCAATGATAAGTTATGCATCAGGGACTTATCAACTAGAGATTCTTTTATGAGGTTCTTTCATCAGAGATTCTCATATCAGATATTGTACTATCGGAGATTCATCTATTAGAGATTCTTCTACTTGATATATATCCATCAGAGATTCTTCTATTATACCATTGAGTATGTACTTTTAAGTTCGAATATAACAATTGTTTGTAATATTATTTTTCCGGTATATTAGAATATTTCGTTAATGTAAAACACTCCCACTTCATGCTCTACAGTAACTAATGCATACATATGTATATCATTATTATTGTAACTCACCTTGATGCGCAGTGCCTGTTCCGTTTCGAAGATCAAACGCAAACGCTTCCAGTCAAAATTAGCGCGCTTGCGGTAAACCGCAAGACCTCCGCCCGTTGGCAGATCGGGAATAAAACTTGTGTCCACGTTGTCCATGCTGTATGTAGTTCACTGTAATAGGAATAAATAATAAACAGAATCTGATCAGTTGAGTTGTTAGCTGTTGCGTTACATTGTCCAATTGGAATTCAACTGCTTCTGAGTGAAGTACTTCAGCTTCGTTAACCGCATGCAGTTGAAGCCATAGTAAATCGGTTAACGGGTAAATAGAGCAGTCAATTAACCGTTTGACATACTCGCGGTTGTGGTGCAACTGTAGCACGGCTAAGCCAAGTGACAAGTCACAGTTTGAGGGCGACTGTTTGTTGTCAAGAGCCAATACACAAACCATACAGTAGCATCTAAAATAGTCATACCACAAGATTATGGAATCTATAATTTGTAGCCCATAATCCAATGTTCTTTTATCAATTTCTGGATCACTTTCAATCAAATTTGGAATTCCGATAGACTTAAATCCTTGGATTGTCAAGTATATATAACACACCTGGAGCTGAGTGCAAAACGATTGTGGAGATAAGCGCGAACGTAATTAAAGTATCGCAGTTTCAATAGTGTCCGATAAACGCGAATCTGAATATAAGTGATTCAAGTGTCTAAGAACATTTATGACACACACTTCACACTATCAGGCAATAAACGTAATTTTAATTTTCGTTCACTTATAAACATGTCATAAGCTCCACTCCAAGGCAACAACAAAATAATTTGGGGATCGGCCTCCACCTAATCTAGAGTTTATTAAGCGATATTTAATTAACTATTGGGGTATATAGGAAGTATTGGATCTACATAACACGTATATGTCATAAAGAAAATGTTTTTTATTTTCAATTTCAATTTCAATTTCATATAAAAGTCAGCTCTTAGCATGGTTTTCAATTTTAAGTTTGTATATCAGTTCCATTGATTGAATATATATCTAAATATCATAATGAATTCTGCGGAATTTATCAGCAATTAGCGCCAGTCGCAGATAATGCTGGAAGATAAGACGAAAAAATAGTTGAGAAACGAAGCTTCTCATATGATAATATTTTGATATCTCTATGGATTTTCAAGAGCGCAAACTTTGTCATTCAGACGCCTAATTAGCAATTCTCTCTCGATTTCGCTCTGTCACACGCTCTTACTCTTTCCAGCTCTCTGGCTATGCCCTTTACCTCTCTCACTCACACACACTTACACTCTCCTGCTCTCTGTCCGTCTTTCTTATTTTTGCTGTAGATTTATGTTCCAAGTGTGCTTCAATATGACATTATCTAAAGCCTAAAACTGAATGCTTAATATTGTCATTGTTGAAGAGGTTTGAAAAGTAGTTATGGAAATGTGACAGACTTTAGAATACCCTGGCAATACTTAATTACTGTGAATAATAAAAATGACAAAATAATAATAAAATTCCCTTAAAAGATCTTGAACTGTGAAATAGATTTTTTAAATAATTTAGAAATTTTTAATACTTTAATGCAAACCATATGGGACAGCCAGAGAAACTACAAGGGAAAGACTTGTCTCTAGGTAAACTTCCTCTTCTTAAAACTTGGAACTAATTGGATTTTCTCGATGCTAAGTAAAGCTTTAACATACTAAAGGATATTACTATTCCGTAAGACATATTGTATATATATGTGAAGTGTAGACAGACTGAACATATTTAAAGATCTAAGCAGAAAAAAGAATATATACTACTAGGTCGGCATAAAAGCTGTCATATTCACTCGTTTGCTTACACTAAAAACCGCAAAGAGTAGAGAGAGAAACACAATTTTAATTTAGAAAAGAAAAAACAACTACAATAAGCGAATGCCGAGAACAGCAGCGACAACAAACAACAACGAAAGCCGTTAAATAGACCGTAAATATATATGTATATACATACATATTAGTATATACACATATTTATATACTCGTATATATCCATATTTGTAAGCAAATGCGGGAAGTACTTGAACTCGACTGGGAAAAAAGGGGCGTGCGTCAGTCGACAACAAAATTCACGCAATAAAAAAATAAATAAAAATCATAAAAAACTAGAAAAAAAATTGAACAGAAAAAGCGCCGGTAATGACGACTGGGGAAACACTCTTGACCTTTCCCGAAATGCCCGTTGAGAACATAAAAAGTTTAGTGGTTCCACTTCAGATTATGTTGATTTGAACTACTAAGCCCATTCAATGGTTCAATTGAATATAAAAGATTCACTTAATATTTTGTGGCTCCACTTCAAAATATTAAAATTTCAATGAGCCTTTCAAATGAACTAATAAACTCACTCAGTGATGATAGTATTGATAAAGATCAGTTGCTCAATTGATTCTTATTAGTTCATTTGAGCAATTCATTCAACTGCACAACTAAATTCTTTTAGTGGTTCAGTCAAAAATAAATAAAATAACATCAGCATATATGCTAATTTAAGAAGTTCATTCAACTGAATAGTTAAATTTATTCAATAATTAGTAAATTGTAAAGGTAAGTTTTTGATTCCACTTAATTATTCAGCCATAAATGAAGATTTTGTACCAAAATTGAATTGAACCTGTCACCAAACAACTCTGTCGCGACATAGATAAAATGGTATTATAAATAGCTCCTAAACTACAAACTCCTTTAATTTGTATTTTGCTTGTATTCTATATTTAACATTTGTTCATTTAACTACTAACTGAACGAATTAGTTCATATTAGTAAAATTACCGAGTGAACTTGACTTCCCAAAGCTCTTATTGATCGTTGACCTTGTCAAGCACTTTGACCATGAACCACCTTATCATAATCTTTGGGGAGTTTGCGGCATTAGCCTTATCAAGAGCTGCCGCAAAATTTAGCTTGATTATAAACCATTTTTCTTCGATTTCAAATTTCCGTTCGGTATATCTAATAATTTTAATATATACATATGCATATATACTGTGCGATATCTGACTAAATTAATTTGAATACTTTTCATAGAATCCCCCCCTTGCTAACCTCTTTTATTTTTGTTGTCGAGGATTCGGTTCAGTGGCGATAAAGTTAATCAGATAATAAGCTATAATTATTGGGGTAGGAAATAGTTTGATAAATCGATTAATTAACGCTCATATACTAAGATGACGTAATAATTGTTGTGATGGGCATATGGCTCACTGTTCAGTACTTGGAATTAAAGGGTATCAGCGGAACGGCAGCTCTGTAAATTGAGTAATTATTGGCTACGTGATAAGCTATGCAAATGCAGCAGTAGTTGAGCAGCCACTGGCAAGCTTGCAATTAGCACAGTGGCTGCTGAACTGGGCGTATGTGTCACATGCGAGACTGCAAAACTGCAGCTGGAAACGGTTGTCACAGCGCTTAACGTGTGCTCGACTAATTTGTCAGTGCGCATTACATGTGTAAGTGCGACCCAGAGCAAATCGCAACACATTAAACACTTTTATGGCTAATCAGTAGGTAGTAATCGGAATTGCGTGTTAAGCCCAATTGGACACCCAGCTACACCCACCCACACACACACATAGAGCACACCCTTGCCAACTCTCACCTCAGCTGTGCTCAGTGAATGTAATCATTCAAATTGCTATACGCACAGTTGGGAAAGTACTGTACCGAGTGTTGCAACTGTGCAGCTGTGTATGTGTATATTTTAAAGGAATTTACAATGCAATTTAAACATGAATTTAAAGGCAGCAATTGGCATTAAGTGATAACAACAAAACAGAAGCGAAAACAACAATCACAACAAAAGGGAATAATAAAAGCTGCAACTGTTAATTTCACTTTTATTTACATATCGCAATCATTGACAAATTGGTGCACACACACACATGCACGCGCGCAAACAGAGGCAGACAGTTTGAGAGTCTGGCGGGCAATTGGTTCGTGTATGCCAGTGGCATAAATAAACTTTAATTTTATGTCTCTTCTCCTTGCTCTCCGCTCTGTGGCTCTGTTAGTGTTCTCGCGTCAGCAAATGCGGGTGGTATGCGTGACTCTGACTTATATTCTGATGGGTTCTGAATAAGAATACCGCCGCATGATATCATGACTCGCAGTGCAAACCTCACTTACACACACTCACACCTTGTTTATTTTGTTAAGGACTTGAACAAGAGTTCTCATATTACATCACCGCACAGAAAAAAAAAAGCAAGAAAAGAGAACTATTTGTAAACAGTTCTTGGTAGAGAATGCAACGAAGAGTCGAATGATATAATGCACGCACACAAGTTTATTATGTGGATGTATGTGTCTATTGTTTTGCTTCTCAATGCGTGTATATGTGTGCCTGTGTGCTTCACCAACCTGTAGCGCTTCCTGCTGACTCCGCCTGATGTTTGACTCTCTTTTATGTTACTGCCGGCAAGGGAACTGCACAGACGGCGTTGGCAAATCAATTTAATAATACCGGATAATTAAAACGAATAAAACGATTTGGGGAATAGCACAGTAAACACACGCACGAAACGAATAACGAATAACGAACAACGAGGCGGCGGACCACGCGACTAACAGGACCGACTCAACCGACACAGCCAACAGATGAGAAGTGAGTGAGCGAGCAGAGCGAGACTGACGCTGACTGATTCACAACAAGCGTTCGTGCTGCAAACCCTACCGCGTTTATAGGGAGCGACGGCCACTCACACACGCACACGCATGGCAATGTGGGAGCGCTGGTAGTTATATTCACACACACATGCACACCCAAGTTAATAGGTTGGCGCGAGCACGCAGGCTGAGCTCAATGTCAAGCGCCAAGTGCGAGCGAGTCGGCAACCGAGCTGCCGGCCGGCATCTTTAACAGATAAAATAATTCTCTGTGTGCGTATGTGTGTGTTTGCATGCAAGAGCGTAAGAGAGTGGGAGAGGCAATTTAAAGGTGCGCAGATGGTGAGCAAACATACAAGTTTGTTAGAGCATTTAAAACTGTAGCAAAGGCAAATACGATAGGAAAACAGAAAAGAATGCCGGCCAGTTACTGATGCTTGTCGGTTTGTGTCTGCGCTAAAGCAGGCAAACAGCTACTGTTAGTTAACAGAGCTGCTTTTAAAAGTTATTTGTTTTCAGCTATTATTGTAGATATTTAAGCCTAAACGTCAACCTATTTAGTATCCCATATCATCCCAAAAATAAAATTCTTAAAAATGTATTATCGTAATAGTTTTATTTTGAAAGGGAAGAAATATCGTTTCGCCAATAAATTGGCAGGGTATTAGTGTCGTCTAATTATGATTATTCTGATCCGATCTGATCTAATTTGATCTGATCCGATCTGATCTGATATATGTATGTATATCGTGTGTCCAGTATTAATTGTATTGCTAATTTGACTCGGTTATACAAAGCACAGATGAACTCTTGTAAGGGTAAGTAGGGGCACATAGAATCGTACAAAAAACAAGAAGAACAGCATATTAGGATCGTAACTCTATATATGTATGTATGTATGTATATATAGTTAGTTGTTGCAGCACATATGTAACGGTTATGCGTGTTTGGCCAGTTCAACCGAATATCTTGTCGAAGCAGGCGTGGCAGTAGGGCTTGTCCTTCTGCTCCTTGAACGTGCCCTTGTTCAGCTGCTTGAGGCAGAAGGCGCAGACAAAGTGTTCCGGATGGAATTTCTTGAACATGGCCGTAATGCAGCGACCCGTTATGGGCTTCGAGCAGCCGGCGCAGAGCGAGCCGCGTTTGGCATGATAATGCGTCTCGCAGTACGGTAAGCCCTCGTGGTCAAAGAACGAGCCACCCTGGAACGGTTGTCGACAGTCCTGCAACACACAAGCAAAAAAAAAAATACAAATTAATACAGCATATATATTCTATACACATTCTTACATTATTCTCATATATTAGTTGTTGATAATTTTAGATCTAATGGCATAATTAAGGTAAGTCTAACTGCGCCATCGGCCCAGCTTCCTGATCTATTTTCGAAGGTGTCTGCTCGGCAGGTTGCTCAAATTCAAATTCAAATTCAAAATCAAATTAAATGCTAATTACGTTCATAAATTAGCTGCCAGTGAGCTATTTCGAAAATTTCTGAAATTGTGAAAGTCTGAAATGTGCCAAGCGAATTATTGAAATGGCGATTGACAGATGCTTTTGTACCAGTGTGCACAGTGTGCAAAACATGTATACAATTCTGGCAGTATTTGGCGACAATTGAATTTTGTTTTGGAAAAACAATTCTACAACAACAGCAGCAGCAACAACAACAACAACAAATCGCATCAATTTAAACAATAACATTTTGCGCACGCTTTTGGCTCAGCGCCAAGTCCAAACGAATAGATATAACAACAGAGAGAGGCAGATAACTGCACATATATAGATTATAATATATGGTAACAATTAAGTAATATCATTATAAAATATTGCCTCGGTTAATGCAGAAACCGAAATGGACTTTAAAGCGAATTTTTGTTTTGTTTTAGTTACTTGATACGATATTTATAGATATAACAAATATATATGATATATAGATGGTAGCCTTTAAGAGTATTATCAGACGTTTGCATATCTGTTAAACAAAAAAAAATCATATCAAATCATTAAACGCCTTTTTATTATATTTTCTCCTTCACTTTCATCACCTTTATAAAAAGAAAATAAAACTGAATTCTTTTTATAGATCTATTAAGTATATCTAAAATAAACATTTCATTGTTCTCTAAAACAATAGTATCATAGTATCATCAGAGACTTCACAAGTCAAATGGGTACGACTAGCTGATACCCTAGACTGATGCTAAGAGCATTATGCATTATTATGTATATGTTAATTCTATTCAGACGAAGGAATAATTCTCTGGTTCTCTTGAAAGTCAGAACTAAGCAATGTAATAACAAGTAAGAAGACTCTAGTCGAGACTGCTCGACTAGGAGATACCCTGAACCCTCCATACTGATGGTCTAATCATTCTGCAGTTCTTCTACGCACACACACATACACATGCACCCACCCGCACGCATAATCCCGTGCTCTGCTAACTGCGCAGTAAGCAGCGACTGCGCTTGGGCTGCGCTGCAGTGTGGGCAATATTATGAGAATTTATTTGTTGAATAATTTCGTTTGTAGACGTACAATCTTAATGAAACTTTCAGAACGTAATCATTATGTGTAAATGTGTGTACATTCCAAAGCACAAGTCTCTAGTACTTGATATACGTTTTTTGCAAATTGTGGGCGAAGGGGGGTGCTATCCAAAATCTGTAAATTACAAAATGTGTGTATCCATCAAATGTATATACACAGTAAATCTGAAGTCTCTAGGTCTAATAGTGTTCAAATAAGGCTGAAAAAACAATATCAATTTATCGATTATCCTCGATAATAAGATATCGAATGAGTTATCGAAAAAATTTGATAAACTCGTACTGCGTATGGTATACACGAGTATGCATACAAAATTTCAGCTCTCTAGCTCTTATAACTTCTGAGATCGACGCACTCATACGGACGGACGGACGGACGGGGCTATATTGACTCAGCTCATCGCCCTGATCAAGAATATATATACTTTATGGGATCTGCCACGCCTCCTTCTGCCTGTTATATGCATTTTCACAAAACCATTATACCCTAATTTCCCATTTTCAATGGGTTCAGGGTATAATTAATAAACGCCTAAATGTCGTTTCTCGAATAATTACATTACATGAAAAGTCCACCTCTACATTTAAAATAGAAAGTCATCTGCAAATTAAAGAACTTTAAAGCCATCATGATAATAAATAAATACTGAAAGCGCTCTAAAACTGAATAATTCATAGATGGAAGTATTTTGTATGAAATAAACACAAATTCGAATCGTTGGCAGCCAAATTTAGCGCTGATATATGGGAAATATTTAATTGGAATTTCCATAGAATTTTGAAAGAGAATCCGTTCGAGTTTCTATAAATATGCATATTTTGAAAGCTATGCAGTCCGAGTGTATTAGTCAAACGACAAATAAATAAGGGAGCGCGGGAATCTCGACTCTTTCGGGGAACACTCAGATAGAGAGCCATGTTTCATATGGGGAAAGTGATTGAGAGATTGAGAGTACAGATAAATTGTTATACATAATATTTATATACGGTCGAAATCATTTGCTGATTTCGTTTGTGTTTCATATTTATGAGCGAAAAACGTCAGCAACCAAAATAGTTTCTAGCCGTGGGCGGGGTCAAGGGGAGATGGAGATGGAGATGGGGTGGTGGTCGGGCTGGAATTGCGGCTAATCTAATCCGAAAATCTATGTAGCAATAGTGTAAATTGTTTGCAACTGAACAACAACAACAACAACAATAACAACAACAATTGAAGGTCGTGGCACATGCGACATTCCAGCTCAAGGTCAGCGATATTGACTCTGATCTTGAACTACGGCAAGGTCGGGCCCGACTCGGAGGACTGGCAGCGGGACTAGAACTGGTCAACAGATCCATCTGGTGCCGTTCCACTTGCCAAGACTTTTCAATTGTTGTTTTTGAGTTAATTTTTGTTGTGTTTTTATTTTTTGGTTTGTTTTTTAATATAATTTAATTATTTAAATTTTATTTACAAAAACAAATTACAATATTGCTTCATAAATGTTTAAATTTAAAAAATACCTAAAAACTTACGGCTAAATTGCATATAGAAAAGTTCAACAGTTTTTTTTAAAGGGGGCAGGGACTGGGGCGGGGTTACTCTTAGCAGGGGGAGGCAAGCCATGGCCGAGGCCATCATAATAGCAGGGGGTAAAGCGTGCTGAAGGGGCGGACATAGCCGACCGGCCCAGTTGCCTGGTGGTCAGCCGTGTCCAGGCCCCCACAGAGCCCAAAGACGTGGGGGGGGGGTCAGATCCTTGAGTTGTTGTTGTTGCTGTTGCTGCTGTTGCTGTTGTAGATGCTGCTGCTGGATAGTGGCAGGTGGCATGACACAAGTCGTGGCAAGCGCTGAGCCCCGACAATATTAGAAAGAATTTTCACATTTTCAACGAAAATAGCCCCCAACGAGAATGGGACACGGAGAGAGACAGATTGAGAGTGAATGCGAGACAGAAAGTGGGACGCAGCTGCCGCTGGGTAAACAATTTTATGTAGATACAATTCGTATCCGGACGGGGGCTATTTTTGTGCTGCTGAACTTCAACAAGTTGTTGCTGCTGCTGTCGCTGCCGCCGCTGCTGCTGCTGGGTTATGGCCGCCTATTCCTCCTCATCGACGCCCACACACTGCGGACAGACCGGCTTGCCCTCCATGGCATAGAAGGACTTGCCGCGCACAGCCTTCTTGCAATCCTAAATATCGCATAATCACATAATCAGAATCAAAGGAATAAACATGTAAAAAGAAAAGAGAGAGCAAACAGTGGCCAGTGGCTCTATTAGCTGGTGCTTACCCGGCAGACGAAGCAATCGGGATGCCACTGCGAGTTCAGGGCGGAGATGTAGTTCTCCATGATGGCGCGATTGCAGCCATTGCACTTGGGCGCAAACATCTCGAAGTAGTCGTTGCGGCAATAGGGCTTGCCGTCCCGCTCGTGGAAGCCATCCTCGCCGAACTGCTGGCCGCACTGGGCGCAGAAGAAGTGCTCGGTGTGCCAGGTCTTGTCCAGTGCCGTCACGCACTTGTCCAGAATGGCGCCGTTGCAGTAAGCGCAGCGCGGACTGAACAGATTGTGATAGTCGGGCTCGCAGTAGGGGAAGCCGTCGCGCTCAAAGAAATTGCGCGTGCCCAGCTCCTGGCTGCAGTGATTGCACGTAAAGTGCTCCGGATGCCAGGTCTTGCCCAGGGCGGTGATCACCTGGCCGACAATCGGCTTCTCGCATGCATTGCAGCAGCCCTTCTGCACTGTGTTGACTCCCTGACGACTCATGTTCGCCTGCAGATTGCCAAGCATACAATCCAACTGATCCTCCCGACTGTCCTCGACTATGGTCGTCTCCTCGATCGTCTGCGTCAAATGCGCCTGCTGCTGTGTGCCCCGGTTCGGCTGTGCGTAGTCCGTCACCTGCTGTTGGTGCTGATGCTGATGATGCTGCAGCTGCTGTTGCTGTCCCGTCGAGTACTGCTGATCGTATCCTCCGTTGCTACCGTTGCTACCGTTGCTGCCGTTGCTGTTGCTGCTGACCTGCAAGAGCAAACAAGCAAAAAAAAATTGATTGAGATTTTAGTTAATCAGAATACAAAATATATATCTATATATATCCGTTCCGTGTTCTTACGTCGTTGCTCGATGTGCTCGGCTCGACTGAATTCAATTTTATGCGCGCGCCATCAGAATAACTTTTGCTTTTTGCTATTTTTTCCTGCTCGAGACGCGCCTCAACAACATTTTCTTACAACAAAGTTGTTGTTGCCGTTGCTACAGTTTATGTGTGTGTGTGTGTGTGTGTGTGTGTGTGTTTTCTGTGTGTGCTTCGTTGCGCACGACGCTCTTCTCATAAATACGCGCCTGAGCAGCATTTCTAGTTGACGTAGTTTTTGTTCATTGCCAAAAATACGAAATAACCAAAAACAACGGCAACAACAACAACAACAACAAGACCAATACGAACCACTACAATTTAAATTTTCATTTTTCCCCAGTCTGTCTGTCTGTCTGTCGCTCTGTCTGCTTTGGCTGCTCTTTAAATTTGTATACGAATGAATTTTACTTGTGTTTCGGTTTCGGCGTGTCGTGCGGGTTTCCATTTCAATTTTTTCCAATTTTCTTTCATAAACTTTGCACATATACATGAATACATTTACCTATGTACATGTATGTATATTTAAATTTATATGTATGTAGAATTACATATATATATATATATATAGATTTGTATGTATATTATTCTGTTGTGTCTCTGTACAAACTAACCTAGACGCCTAATTGAGTGCTATACTCTGCATATTTGTGTGTGTGTGTGTGTACGTGTGTGTGTGTGTGTGTGCTTGCCCATCTATTTATCTATTTAAGCCCAGTGACGTTTCAATGGCAGGAGGCGCCTAAAGCTAAGCATCATATTGTTATCTTAATGAATGAAGGAATTTATATAAAGATATCTATAAATAGTTTGTTTGGATAACATATATTGTAGGCACTATAAATAAATCGATGAATTAACTAGATACCGAATGAAAGGAATTTCGAATAAGCGAGTTTTTCAATTTATATGCCTCAAACTCCATTAAATTTTACTTACAAGATGAAGAATGGAAATAGAATATGCATATTTTTTGTGAATACTTTATGAGAATGTTATACATATGTATGTACATTTAGCTCGTACAATCTTTAGGGATTATTAAGTGGGACTCATATCGATAATAAGTTTATCGCCTCAACTTATTGGCGTATATATATGTATATATTAAAGAGCTCCATACGATTATATTTAGCTTAAGGACTCAACATATGCCTCTGTTTAACTGCTTTTAGAATTTTAGGTAAAGTAGATATAGAAAATAATATTCCTTAAATGGGCATGGCATATCAGATGTTACTTTTCGCAAATTCACTTTGGCACAGACCCACAAGGAAATTGATATTCAACTCTATTTAGCAGACTAAGATTTTTAATCAAGTTAGAAACAATACATTTATTTCAAAAATCTCTTCTCTCTTAATTTCATTCCCTGCTTTTATCCATATTTCTTATTCCTTTTAATTACTTTCCTCTAGTTTCATTCATCTCTTCCCACATGCATATAAGTCAGACCTATTTATAGGTCATATTTATCAAGTGACATCATATTCACATTTATGCATTTATGATCTTTCATATTCAGCTGAATCAAGGCTATGCGTGGCACATGTTGAGTCGAAATGTATTTTAATACACCAGCTTAATTAATAATAGAATTTTGAAATATAATCAAAATTAAGCCTCTACATGATAATGATTTAATAAGCCAACAGAGAGGACAACGTGATCGCAGCGCCCATTGCTGAAGTAGCCCGCACTCCGCTACCCAAGTCCAAATGATTTGGTTAATTTCATGTTTTCCTTTGGCTTTGGCGGCTTTTTGGATGCTATTTAAAGAATCCAATGTGTGGCTACGTCTGTGATCAGAAGCTCATTGTGGCGCTATAAAGCTGAAAGCCAGCCAATCGGCCAACAGGATTCCCCCATAAAAAGCGCTAGGGGACGTTTGCTTGGCACACGCTGGCCAAAACAGAGATGCAGTCAAATTGGTTGCGGAAGAGGGGCCAGAGGTGGGGGCAGGGACTCGAGGCAGGAAGGTGCCAAGAGGAAATTTCGATCAATGAGCGAGTTTTATGAATGGGGGCAGGCAGAGAGGCAGGCACAGCTGCTAAAGAGCCCCCACAGACAGTCAGCAGATTGCCAATTCGGGGCGGCAATGAAAAAGAAAAGGCATACAAATTATAGTGTATCTATATATATGCATATACAGAAATAAATATAGACATATAGCACACATACATACAGACATAGAGAGAGAGAGAGATCTATTCGAATGGATGAATATTAAAAAACTTGTTCAAAAATAGCCATGCAAATGATTTGCAATGAACAAGCTGAAGAAACTGAAGCAAAACCGAAATCAAAAATAAAAAAAAAATAATAATAATAAATAAATAGAAAAAAAAAAAAAACTATAACGAGCGCTCCGTGAAAATGTGTTGACAGTGGTGACCCGAACGGGCGGCGGTGGCAATTGGCGGGGGCGTGCTACCAACTGACTGTTAGTGTCGTGTGGGCGCCCACCGATGGCACCACCCCCCCCCCCCCTCTCCAAAGAGCCCAAAAACCAAAACAGTTGTGAGGTGCCGTGTGCAATATTGTTTATATATTTCTCGTGTATTTTATTTTTTTGCGCCTTACACACACACACGCACACACACACACACTTGCTTAGAATAAGCCAATTTCATTTTCATATTTATCATCTCTTTGCGGCATATCAACAAAAGTCACGGACACGCCGAGACTCGCAGCGATGGCAAAAATTGAAAATGATATTAAATAATTAACAGACACGGCCACACACACACAGACACACACACACTCATATATCTGTGTATATTCAGATTTTCTTTATGATCTCTCGTCAATGACATTGAATTGCAATTTGCATATTCTCTGCCCGCTTTCCCTCCCGCCCATCTTACGCCGGCTAAGGCGCGACCCTCGCCAGTAGCCAAGAAAGTAGAGAAAAAAAAGAGAATATAATTAATTATTAATTAATTAGCTAGCTAGCAGTAATCCGAGCAACAGACAACGAATGTGCCAAATTAAATGCATTTCAACATAATTTGCGGAAATTGTGAAGATTATCTGCAAGTTCTACGTTCAAAGTTTCCTTTCAAATGTTTATATATTTTTATCTCTCAGACGTCATTTTATAACCCGAATTCGACTGTGAAATTGTATTGGTTGCGCTTTGCTTTTGTAAGCTAATTTGCTAATTTGAGAAGAGTCATCGACTAGATAATACCCTGACTATCAAATTTTCAAATTAGCTCATAGGAAGTCCCACTCTTGTTTCGCATATGATAATCAAATATAATGCATAATGCAAACTAATTAAAATTCACCGACTAGCTAATACTCTGATTAGTTAATTTAATAGTAATAAGACTTGTTCTTGGTGCACAATCATGAAATCAATGTATGCTTCTGCATTCAATATACCAGAATGCAAACACAATTTGCAAGTCTTACCTAGATAACACCCTGACTAGATTATCTGATTTATAAATTAATTATAAATCTATATATGTATACATTCTAGCTCTTTAGAGGTGAACATTAGCTAATTTGTATTTATAATACATAATTATATAATATTCATATCGCACATACATAGCTCAAAGTCAATCATACACCGTTTATCCCTCTATAGGCCAGTAGATAGAGCTACTAAAAAATTTGCTAATAGAAGAACACGAGATCCACACTTTGAGAGATTTCGTTCAGACTCAACTTTAACTTGTGTTTCACAGGGTATTTCTAAATTTTAGTTGGAATGCATATACCAAACATTTCTTGACTAAGAGTTACCGAACACCAAGAAACTTATATATATATATATATATATATATATTTTTTTTTTTTTGACAAATCAATAGAGTAGTAGAATAGTTATTAAATATTGAATTTTAGTTGAAATGCATATATCAAGCATTTCTTGACTAAAGAAGAGTTACTGAACACGTAGGAACATATAGGTATTTTTATACCCTGAACCCATTGAAAATGGGAAATCAGGGTATAATGGTTTTGTTGAAATGTATGTAACAGGCAGAAGGAGGCGTGGCTGACCCCACTAAGTATATATATTCTTGATCAGGGCGACGAGCTGAGTCGATTTAGCCCTGTCTGTCTGTCTGTCCGTATGTTTGAACGTGTCGATTTCAGAAGATATAGAAGCTAGACTCTTCAACTTTTTTTAAAATGTCCGTATATACAGCGCGCATATCGAGTTTATCACCAAAAATCGATAACTCGTCCCGTTATTTTTTTATCGATCAAAAACCTTATCGAAATGCAGTTATAAAATTATATCTCCTACATCTTTAGAGCTAGGGTCTCCAAATTTTAAATGTAGATTCATATGTACGTTATAGAATTTCGATTTTTGTTAAATATCCCCCACCCCAATATCCAACCCCTCACCCATTAGTTTGTAAAAGGCGCATTTCAAATACTAGAGACTTGAGCTTCGGCACATACACGCATATTAATGATGTAAACACGATCTAAAATGAAGAATGTACATCTACAACAAAAGTTATTAAACAATAAAGTTCCCATGGTAAGCCCACACTGCAGCCCATGCGTGTTTATGCGTGCGCGCCTATGTGTGTTTGCGTGTGTGTGTTTGTATAAAAGAAAGACGCGAAAAATTATTGTAATGGCTGTTGCTCGAAGGGTTCAGGGGATCTCGTAGTCGAGCAGTCTCGACTAGAGCTTTCTTACTTGTTCAGTTTTAAATTAGTAAAAAGCAAAACAATATTTCAGCCTCCGCCTCATATGAAATACTTGTAGCGCATAATAAAATCCATTGAAATACGTTGCCCTCTGCAAAAAACTTAACACACGACATATTTCGCGTCTGTCTGTTTGGCATTTAATGGAATGCCTCTGTTTTATTATGCACTCAAGCTAATTAGCCGGACTAGGAGCCGTATAGCTGTCAAATTGCAGCGGGTACCAAGGGCAAACATTGAATGTACTCCATGGGAAAAGCCATTGGGCCTTGACATACAATATGGAGAATACTTAAACAATAACGGGACAGCTGTTGCTGTTGCTGTTGCTGTTGCTGTTGCTGTTGCTGTTGCGTTATTGTTGTTGGCATATATGGAACGAGCGCGTGCTAGACGACAGAAAAAATAGAGGAAAAAAACACGAGAAATGACAACAAAATGCAGAACACATCTGCTCAGATATATCATCATCATCCATCCGTTGTACACAATGTCAGAAAGTTCTAAAAACAAATGTCCGAATAGCGAGATGCGGAAAATAATATAAATCCCACAATAACTAAATACATAATCAAGAAATGCAGAACGAACTATCGAAACGATGCTAAAGGAACTTTTTTTGATACAGCTAGAATATGTAGCGACGATATGTAGTCGAAGATAAACAAATTAAAGTCAACTGAAGGATCAATCAAAATATTTATAGCAATAATATATATATATATATATATATATATATATATATATATATATATATATATATATATTAATATATGTATATATTGATATATCAATTAACACGTTCTCTATGGCTCCATTGCTTTTACCTCCTGGCGTTACATAGTTTCTAATGAAATTAGCATACCCTCAACATATGCTCTCCATTCTTATGCTATGATCAACAAAAGCAAAACATTTGTTTACTTTATCGCTGATTGATTGCTTTATGTACCTACAGATACCCATTGAGTATTTATGGTAGGATGAATATCGCTATAAATCGCTCAAATTTGACAATGATTTGAGATTGTATAGAGGACCATATATTTTAGCCTTCGATTTGGTTTCAACATAAGTCAATGTCAAGAACTCAAGATTTTATAAAGCAAAGAGAGAGAGTGAGAGGACAAACATAGGAACGTGTATATCATTAGATGTGCTTGAGCGATATGCGTCACACGATTTGACATGATAAATCTGTTCATTTTATAGTTTTTATTACATTTCTGAACAAGTCTGATGCGAATGAAGCCCAACAGCAAATATTTGAAAATATGGCCCTATAATTTTATGCTAGTGAATAAAACGGAGCTTTAAATATATATAATATAATAAGGATATATATAAATGAATATATTATAATAGTATACTCATTTCTATGTATGTATAAATAAATAAAAAAATATATAATACATAAATCAAATATATAATATAAATTTGCTTCCTTTCAATTGCGAGCCAACAATATCGACTAGAATATACCCTGTACTAAGGTCAAAGATTTTTTTATTGAAAATACAATTTTTATACAAAATCTCAAATGATATTTATATACATACATATAGATATCTATATATTATAAAAATAGATAAACATCACATAAGACAAAAGTATGCATTAAAAACTGAATGAACATAAGAAAAGTATCATTTCGACTTGGCTCCTGGGATTTATTGTGGATATCAATATTAATATTTATGGAATAATTTAATATCAATCCAGTTCTATTATATTGCATAAGTCGATTGAGTTCAAACTGCAATTTTATATTTACAAATTGTCCAACTAAATTCAAATGGGAAATGTCCCTCTAGAAGATACTGAAAATCAAGTGAACTGTTTGTCAAGAATATGAACTATGATTATTATAAACTATTATTGTTCTATATCTCTTATTTGCATGTCACTTTTAATTTTATTCTAACAATCTCAAATTTTTGCAGTCAAATATTTCACGATAATATGAAATTACTTATTGGAATTCAAACTTTATTGATAATGGACGTTGGGAGCAAATTTACATCATAATTTATTCCTCGATTTAATATAACTAAGTGCGATTCATAAGCCTCCGTTTCCATAAACACTAGGTATGTATTGCGAAAGCTATTGACACTCCTGGATACTAACTGAATTGTTAGACGGTGTTGTATTTCAACAGAGAGAGAGAGAGAGAGAGAGAGAGAGAGAGAGAGAGAGAGAGAGAAAGAGAGAGAGAGAGACAGAGAGAGAGAGAGAGAGAGAGATAGAGATAGAGATAGAGAGAGAGAGATAGAGAGAGAGAGATAGAGAGAGAGAGAGAGAGAGAGATAGAGACAGAGACAGAAAGAGAGAGAGACAGAGAGAGAGAGTTATCTATATATATTATAGAAATCTGCTACCAAGCAATGCAACCACTTCTCGTTCCCCTTAGTCGAACGCCTCCTGCTGAAGGCTGACGGCGTTTAATCGAAGGAAAAACAGTGTCCACAAATTTATCAATATAATACTCAAGGTCAAATCGGCAATCGATTCTTTGGAATGTCAACTAGCATTAGGTAATGCACATAAAAACCATTGCTTGTTATTAGATAACATTCATACTAGTATAGATAAACTCAACAAAGAATTATCAGAAATAATATCAAAAGATATCGAAAAAGTGGCGAACATAAAGGATCTTGAAATTAAAAGAGTTAAACGGGTATTATAAATAGAAAGCAAAAATAATATTTTCGAAGCAAAAGAATAAAGATTCCGAAATATTGCAACTAAAAACTGAAAACTCTATTAATGCTGCCAAAATCAAAGAATTCGAAGGTAAAATCAAAAACAACAAATATACAACATTAAGCTGTATACGAAATAAAAGTGCCTGGATCGAATCCTTTCAGCGTTTACTGTAATTTAACTTTATTTCTCTCTGCTGGAAAGATATTGAGCGTGGTCAATATGGCTCGAAAAAGTTCGAACGAATTATGAACAATTGAAATCATTGCAATGCTCAGTCACAATAATTGGGAAACTGGAAACTGCGTAGAATAGTTGAATTCTGGATGGTGGTTCAACTAATGCAGTAAATGGTAACAAAAGGAATCTAAACACCCATCGACCAGATTAAATAAATGGCTTGTTTTTTCTCCAATTTGCTGTAATTTAAATGGAATTTACAGATCAGAACATCGCGTACGTTTACCAACTGAATTCAGCTTATCCAAATGATGATAAGACCAAAAGAATAGCTATAGTAAAGCGCATTTAAATGAAAACTAAACTAATATTGTGATTTTTACAATATTTTTCATATTGTATTTATTCTATCTAATAATAAAGGATTGCTCTAACGAATACAAATTCTGTACTTATTTAATCATAGAATCACAGAATAAGTTTAGGCGTGGATCATGTGAACTGTCATAGGGAATATCTAAGGACATTATCGCTTGTCTTTCATACATGCATAGGAACGCAATTCATATTTCTAACAGAGTATTATATATATACATATATTCATTCAATTATTACAAGTACTTTAAACTAGGGAAATTAACTCACAATTTAAATAACGTTCATCAGTATTAAGATTAACATTACTTAACCAACAATATTGATGAGTTCAATATTAGTCAAATATTTATCAATGTACTATGATTATGTACTAGTTATATACTACGATGATTCCATTTATTAAATTAAATATCTGATAATCGATGAATACCTATAGTTCGACTTTACTAATAATGTAACTATACATTGTTCTATTCATTTATATCAAATCTTACTTCTCACCTTAGAGAAACTGTTAGAGCTGTAACTACCCTCTCCTATTGCGTTTCGAATCCGTTTTCGACATTGTTAAACTGGCTTACCTTAAAGTCCGACAGCGAAGCCATTAGGTCATCCAGCTCCTTGGTGGCCTGCGATGTGTAACCTTGATGGTGAACAGCTGAGGCTGGCGCAACAAGATTTGGCGAATACGAGTCCTTCTTCTGCACGATTTGCTCCTCGATGG
The DNA here is from genome assembly GCA_035047565.1 of Drosophila mulleri. Classification (NCBI taxonomy): domain Eukaryota; kingdom Metazoa; phylum Arthropoda; class Insecta; order Diptera; family Drosophilidae; genus Drosophila; species Drosophila mulleri. The sequence continues at coordinate 20,385,337 of JAWNPK010000012.1, forward strand.
TGCCAACTATAACGAACATATATAATTGAGTATAACGATTCTACTTGAAGTATTAAAGTACACTTTGCACAGTACCTGGTCCATCGGGACCCGTGAGTTTTTCGGTCTTTGTCTCGCGCACCGTGATAGTTACATGTCGACCAGGCGTCGGCGATTTGTGTGCAGATCTAAAAGGCACAAAATTGAGTGTAAAGAAACCTAGATACGCGCATAGCTCTTACCCGTTGGGCACAGCATAAATGTGAGCGTTATCCAGTTCGTTGAGTAGGCTGTCCACAGTGGGTCGATCCTCCACCGAGGCGTAGCTGTTGAAGGTGTTGTACTTGGAGACGGGCGTACTGTAATTAACGGGCACCTCCACTTCTGGAACAATGTGAACAATAATTAATTGATGACCTTCTCTCTTAGCTCCATCTTAACTCACCCTTGCGCTCCGCTCCGCCGTTGTTGTAACGCGCATTCTGCAAGTCCTGCAGCAGCGAGTCCAGCTCCGACAAGCCCGAGCTATTCTGTCCATTGCTGTAGCCAGAGCGTGGCAGCGATCCAGTGCCTTGATGCTGATAGCCATTGCTCTGCTGGCCGGAGCCATTGAATTCAGCTGCTGCGGGCGAGCGCGTCTCCACGCTGTAGTGCTCCTGGTACTGTCGCATAAAAGAGTTTAATTAATTAGCTGCAATCAATTTAAAGCCAATTTAAAGCAATTGCCACTTACCACTTGCGGCTGCGACTGCTGTGCTTTCCCTCTCAGGCTGCCATAGCCGGGCGTGTTGTCCACAAATTGTTGTTGCGGCTGCTGCTGCTGCTGCTGCTTGGACTGAACAGTTCCATACTGCGGCTGTGGCTGTGGCTGTGGCTGCTGCCCCGGCACGCTGTTCTGCAAGTCGGCGAGTAGTGCATCTGAAGCGATAGAAAACAAATAGAGTATTAATTGTGGGTGCAACTGGTTTGTGGCACATTCCATTCCCACCCAGATTATCGTAATCGCCATAGTTAGCCATGGCCTAGAAACCCTGCCCAGACGATCGCAACCAACTAAACGTTTCTCTTCTGACGCATAGCACGACTGATAGCTGCTGTCCAAACAATTATTCACTTGACTATACTCATATATCTAGCCAAGAGCCAAAAGTTACTGATAAGGAGCTTACTCGCGTTATCGGAGCAGTCAAGCAAAACTAAACAAAAACTTGGAGAAAATTCGTTATTTCTTAGGGCTTTTATAGTTCAAATGGGTTGCTGTCTGCACTAAGTTGAGAAGTATATTTGAAAGCTTTAGATCCGACTAATTATGCTTAATTTGAACAGAAATTTTTGTACTAAATAACTTGTTGAATATTTGATATTTTATTATAATCACTCAATATTTCTCAAGCTTAATATTGACAAATCAACAATTGATACTGTAAATTTTTCTTATTTCTAACAAGATTTACTAACCAAAAATCATAGAATTTATACGAAAAGTTTTAATAGAATAAATATAAATAATAAAATTTCCAATACAAGTTTGCCTATTGGCCACACGTTTCTATGAATGTATTCATAGAATCCATTCCTAATGAAATAATATAATGATAATTTGTTTAATAAAACGGAAAATGTTTAGATCTACAGGGAATGCAATACCGTCACATCTATATCTTATAGGTTTCCATATCAACGGACGAATGGACCTAAGAACAAATGTAATACAGCTTCTGCTACAAATTAGCTGGGTATTACATACATATAACACTAAAATTTACATTTCATGAAATACATGTGAAGCCCATATATGTATACTGGCGTTATAGATAGATAGATTATATTTATATTTATACAGACTGAAGACTTTACCGAAGAAAACGACATGACAAATCGAAACCAGTCTGTAAAAACTGTATTTTCCAGTATTACAACTGCCTACCAGAAAATTCTTCGACTTATTACTACAAAATATACATTTGTATATCATCTACCTTACGTATTACTCTAAGTATCCTAAGTATTAAAATGTTACATTTAAGTTACTAAAAGTAATAAACTTGGATGTGGTAAATCGAAAAACTATATTCTATCTAAAATACCAAAATTTGCAGAAGAACCAGAGTGATTTAATCAAAGAATATTTGTTTATGAATATTATTTAAATATGTTTATTATTATATTCGGTAAATATTCAAAGACCCTTCCATATTCAAAATTAATTAAGACTGGGTTTGTATACGGAGCACAACTAATCATCATAATACATATACATTGCCCTAATTAAATATTATAAAATATTATACTAACGCAAACTGGGTTGACTTCTTAAACGAAATTATATATATATAAAATCATTTTGTATTTATATTTATGTTTTATTATCTCTGTATTTAATTATAAATGTCTAGGCCTGAATTTCTACACTTTCACCAATAGCGCTTGAACTTGAACTTGGGATTGGCATTGGAAATCTCTTGGCCTGGCCCATGCCCACATATTACAGTTCGTCACGCACTTGTCGGCTGTGGACTTACCCAAACGTCTCTCAAACACGCCCACTTTGAAGCAGTCGTTTAGGGGCGAGCTGTGGAACGACGATGATATCAGTTTCGAAGACATTTAGTTAGCCCAAAAAGGAATTTGGCCAAATTCGATGCAGATGCTGAGCGAGGTACAAACGATTCGATTAGTTCCTTTAATAGAAATCTCTTTGAAATTTCAACGTATATATCAACAGCAACAACAACAACAACAACAGCGAACTGAGAATTCGAAATTCAGTTGCTAAGCTGCATGAAAACTCAATCGGAAAGCAGAGCCAAAAAGCCACGACTCCCACACCTCGTTCGAAATGGACATAAGCAATGTAGGGTCGCCAGCAGGGGCGGAGGGTGTGACTGGCAGCGAACAGTAGACGAGGTCTACACACACACACACACACATTATATCAAACTTATGTATGTATGTATATATATTTATATTTTTGATATGTTTCTCGTGGGACGAACTAGACGAACGAGCTAAAAATCGCGCCAATGCACGAAATATCGCATATATGATGATTATATAAATATATTGATATATACAGGTGTGTGTGTGTGTATATACATATGTGTGTGTTTGTGAGGCTCACTGTCGATATATCTGATCAAATTAACGTTGTTTGCATTATGTTTGGCTATAATTTGGCTAAAAGCAACAAACAAACAAAAGTGCGTGCTCTGATTGAGTGTGTACGACTATTATATACCCTCTAACCAGCCAAGATATGCCATACATACATATAAATGTAAACATATACATACATATATTCATCACCATTTCGAAATACGTACAAAAAGTAAAAATGTATTATTTTTTATGATTTCAATATTGAACGATATTTCTTTTTATTATTTTGTTTACATTTTGTTTTTGTATATAGAAAATGTAAACATTACAAACTCGACATGAAATATGTATGCAATTTAAATATTTGTTCTAATTTTTTTTAAGTTCAAATTGAATATCGAGAATTATGAAAGAAGAGAGATATGTTGTAGTCGAACTTATACAGCTTTTGATTGTATTACATGGAATCAAAACAAGTTTATCCAAAAACAATATTGCGCATTGTAAGCGATTCACACCTTCAGATCTCTGTCTATTTGACCTGCCCAGCCTAGGCGATAAGAGAGAATGGAAAAGAAAACACTGTCGCACGTAAAACATGACAGCTAGCGATTAATAAATACATCACTGCTGAAATACCCAAAAATAAATCAAACGAATCATCCAGCAGGGATTTTTAAACATAATATATATATATATATACATATATTTATATATACATATGTATATACTTTGGCATCGAACCTAATCCGTTGGGTTCAAAAGTTAGTGCCACCTGCAATTGGGCCAATGCCAGCAAAGAGAAGGCAGAAAACGAGTTTCACTCAAATTGAGTGAGATCTTTGAGTTATATAAGAGCAAATGAGTGGGAACGCGATTTATTTTGGCAGCAAATTCATTGGGGAAAAATATCAAAAGGTAGCTGCGATGATCTATATTTAAGAAGCTGTTTTCGAACTTTATGGAAATATCAGATAAATGGCAAATCGTTTCGCAATTCGCTTAAAAATAAATCGAAAGCAAACGATATAAAAAAAAAAAGGAAAACTAATATATGGGTATTCGAACATGTGGTTGACTTTTAAAAGTGTCTATTCATATATGTGCATACATATATGTATGTATATGGTATATGGCCTGAACCAGATGGCGATTGGGGATAGTTCACTATAAATAGAACTGGCAGGGTTATCAGAGCGTCGCGCTTCAGTGGGTCAACGTCAAGATTGTGGGGCCGAAAGAATTATGATGCGATTTATGTAGAAAAGGAAATGATTCGGAAATCGACATGAATCTTATTCAGTTCCTTGTGACTGTATACAAATTAAGAACTAAGAATGTTTAAAGAACTGATGGCTTAGTCTGAGTGATTAATGATGTACATATTACATTAAATATGCACATTATTTTTTATGCCATTGTAAATATTAAATACAAAATAAATACTTTTATATTAAAAAATTTCATATGTATGTACTTTTTAAGTTCTATTAGAAATTCTCTAAACATCATCACCAAAATGCAGTAAAGATGCCAATTTTTAACTATTTTAACATTTTTGTCAAGCAGCGTTCATTAAAACGCAATTAAAATCAATTAAAAGCCAGCATTTAACATGGGAGAGGCAGAGAGAGAGGGAGATGGAGATGGAGGGGGCACCAATTGAGTGAGCAGCGCATCGAAGTTATTTAATTGCAGTTTAAACAAGAAAACAAAACAAAAACTACATTGGCGAGAGAGAGAGACAGACAGAGAGATGCTGAGCGGGGACAACAGGGTGGCAGTGCAATCATATTCACAATAGTCGCAGTCGCAGTCGAAGTCAGACTCGAATTCGAACACATGACAGCTGTTATAACGGCGACCGATGCCTTGCTTAATGCACACACAAAGAGAGGGAGCGGGAGAGCGTGTATAGCTAAGCGAATTCGTGGGCGAGAGCGCAAAGCGTAGAGCAGGTCAAGCAGCACGCGCATTTTCAATTGTTGTTATGTTGTTGCTTATTGAATTTATTGCTGTTGCTGTTTGTTGTATTTTGTTTAATGTTATGCTCTTGACTGCGCTGCTTTTCAACAGCTTCGTCTGCGTCATATGGCTTTTGGCAATTGCTGTTGACATTGTTGTTACATATTTATGCAGCTTGCGGCTGTCACTTTCGTTTTCATGTGTTTCACAATTGTTGATGCTCTTGTTATTGTTGGTGTTGTTTCCTTTGATCGAAATTCGCAGCCTTTATTAAATTCTACACACATGCACACGCACACACTTTGGCGAATATGTGTGTGCGGACGGGCGCACACACCAAAAACAAACACCAACAACAATTTTACACAAACAATCGATCGTCGTTTTTTTTACGCACAGAGCGACGCAGCGGATCACCAAAAATTATTTTTCGCTCGGCAAAATCTTAAAAGCAACTGAACAAGATGCCGGACGAAAACCGTTGCTGAAGCTAAGGCAGCGGCGAGTCTAACAGCAGCAGCGCACACTGGTTACATGCATGTAAACAATTTGTTTTCTAGTTATACTACTGCAGTAAACTTAAGTCATGAACCTAGGAAATCGGTTAAATTACAAACTTGTTTAAAATTACAGTTAATTCTTTATTTAATGCCTTACTCTATAAATAATATATATAAATATATATTTTATTATATATATATATAATATTTATATTTATATATATTTTTATTTTTATTAAGTCAAATCAAAAACATATTGCCATTAATAAATGCTAGTCCCCTATATGCCTATAGATTTTTTTATTGAGTGTTTACAAAATTTCTACTCAAACTATTTGCAGCATGCGAGCCCAGTGTGCAGCGTACAACTCACTCAAGAGAGGGTGGGAAAACTCGCTCAAACTCAATTGGGCCTGTGTTGGTGTTGTTGTTGTTGTTGCTGCTGCTGAGGCTGCTGCTGCAGCAGCAGCTGTTGATCTTGTTGTTGTTGTTGATTACAACACTTTTGCGTTTGGTGTTGAGAAAACGTTGCCATTTGTGCCTGCTACAGGCAGTCTTTGTGGGCGTTTGTCTCGGAGGCGCCACCTGCCGAGCAGAATCCCGCACACTTTAAGCGTTTTCTTCTATTTTATTTCGTTCTTTTTTTTTTTGTGTGCCCCGATGAGTCACTTGACTTTGACCAAAACTAAAATTAGTATGCAGCAATAAAAACAAAACAAACAGCAAACGACAAACGGCAACAAATTAAAATTGTTGTCGTTGATTAATTAATTTATTAATTTGTCAGACAGTGTTGTTGTTTCTTTGGTATACGAGGTTTTGCTCTCTATTTCGACGCTGACATCTACAATTGATTACTCCGATTTTCAGCGGGCAATTCAATAAGGTTAACAAGCTGAAATTTAAGCTGTCTCCAGCTGAAGTTGCCTTGTCAACTTTGAAACACAAAGACAAAGACAAAGATTATACAAGTCACAAGTGAACAGAGTTTTATTTGTTATTGGAACTGGTTCCAAGTCTGTTGTAAAAGAACTTCCGGTCAGACGGGGGAACGCATAATTATAATCCCAAAGCGTTGCATCAACATCTGGTCGGGCTTGGCGTTATCAAGGCTTATTGACTTAACATTGAATCAGCTAGCTTGGCAATTAAGACCGCTTACACAATCACCAATCAAGGTATGTATATAAGTATACATATGCACACTTACATAGATACATAGGTATTTATAGTATATAGGCGAATATAGAACAGCAGCAGAAACTATGCGACGCCCACATTGAATGTCAATTTTCAGCTGACGCTGAATGAATGAAATGATCTAATGAATGAACCACGTCGCGAGGGTCGCTATAGTAAACCCGTTCCGTTCCCGCCCTGGCCCGACTTTAAATGCTTACCGATTATCATGATTTAAATACAAAATTCAATTGCACCTGTGATGGAAACCGCACGACGTTCAATTACTAACTGAATTCGAAATATTCAAATCAATGTCTGACTAGTTGAGACTTCACTTTTGATGCAATCTCGAAAAGTGTGAGTGTATTGATTCTCAGTGAACTATAATTACGAGCATTGAGAAACAAGTCAAAAAGCTGAAACTGTAATGTCTCAACTAGCAAATACCCTAAAATCGCAATCTCAAAATCTCAATCAATTCAAATGGTTATTTACATAAATAAATGGCTAGACAATAAAAAGTTACAAGCTGTTTATAACAATTGTTCTTAAAAATAATATATTAGTGAAAAATTATATTTATTGACTGATAAAGGAAATCCGTAATATTTTACTCATTCTTACATTCAGATTATACTTTTACCGATTATTCGTAAAGAATTTGGCGAATCTATTTGGCAGATCTATAAATATTATTTAATGATGAAATTATTTAAATATAAATGATGAAAATTTACAGGGTATCAACAACACAAGAAAACATTTCTGTTTTAGTTACATTTACAAAGACTTCCGATCTATAGGCACAAGAGATTTCATATGTTACATCACAATTTTTTGTTTTTTTTTTTTTTTGTAATTCAAATGTTTACACAAAGTATTTTTTATACAGAAGCTGGCGAGTACGATAAACGAAAACAATAATTGAGCAAGAAATAATAATTGCTTTCAAAATAATTATCGCATCTTTTTGCTGGCTTTACAAGTGTATAAAAAATACTGAATAAATGCAATACCCAATTCCATGCGGACAGTCGAATATCACAAAAACCATAATTCCTTATCTATAATCATATTATACATATATTTTATAACTACATAATTGATTTGCCTAGAAGTATGCAGCAATAAGGAAACGCATTGAAGTTCTGAAGACGAGATGTAGATGGCGCTTTCAATAGTAAGAAAATTAATAACGTATCACGTATTGAGTCTCGAATTTTAAGATTTGCTGAGAAAGTGGAGAGAGTTCGCTAATTCTGTGCAATGTTTTTTGTGTTCTTTGTATGTCTGTTAGATTGAAATTCAATATCAATATCAATCGATTTTAAATTACAAACAGCGAATTGTGTAAATTTCGATTTGTACGTAGGGGATGCGATTAGTGGAAAAAAAAACTATATATACTCTTGTACAAAATTCGTTCGCGATAATTTGAATTTCTGTGTAAATCGAAGACTCATCCTCTTGTTATTTCGAATTATCGAGACTCGAATGTATGTATAGAATACCTTTACCGGAAGCATAGCACATACCCTTAGCTTCTTCAGTCCATTTCTTTGCAGCAGTAGAGTATTATCCCATTGAAAATGGGAAATCAGGATATAATGGTTTTGTTGAAATGTATGTAACAGGCAGAAGGAGGCGTGGCAGATCTCCCAGAATATATATATTCTTGATCAGTTGAGTCGATTTAGTACTATTTCTCCTAAGTATTCCCTCCTTTACGTATTTCCTTTACGTAATTCCTCTATGTCTTTAATGCTCGTAATTCACACACTCTACTTCACTTTATTGCGCTGACCCCCACCAGGCCTGGACGACTGAAGAAATGCTGCAGCTGCTGCCCTTTATATAGGGTCACTTCTACTCAAGCACTGTCTCTCAAATGTTGAGCCCGACGGCAGGTAGAGCTCGTTGCAGTCGAGCTTCAAGTGAGCAATGCGAACGCTCTCTGCTGTTGTGAGCATTCTAGCTTCGTTTTACCTAACTACAAATACCAAATGAGAACTGCTTCAAACACATAGACAACTTTAATGATCTTCTGCGCTTCTTCTCTGCTTGCTTTTACTTTCACTCAAGTACTGTATGCGTGCGTGCCTATGTGTACCTATGTATGCATGTGTGTGTGTGTATATCAGAAAGACGCGAAGAATGATTGAAATATCAGTTTTCCGAAGGGTTCAGGGGATTTCCTAGCCGAGCAGTCTCGACTAGAGCTTTCTTGTTCTTTTTTGTGTATTTTTTTAAAGCATTATTACATTATTTAGTATTTATGCAGATGACATAAATTTTTTTAAATATACTATGGCCCATTCAAGAACATTATTTAATACAGAAAATTTAGGCTTCTGGTGAAATAGTTTTTAAAATCTATTCAGTCGGATATTCATCGGATTAGTTTAATGAATACTTACAGCCCGGTTGGATGCCCTTGCTTCGCACCGTGCGATAGGGTTGTCGCGCTCCTGGATCAATCTTCCCGTACATAGTTCGATCCATTTTGACTTGATTTTGATTTATTTTATATGAATATATATCTATAGATGAAACACTTTGCTCTTTAGCTGCACTCAAAAGTCAATTAAGAATCGAAAGTTCACACAAACAGATTGCATCTACAATATATTATTTGGATTTATTTAGTCTTTTATATAGTAGTGCTCCATCCCATGCACTTGGCTGGGTTATTTAAATGCTTTCGCATCGACTGCCTCTTCCCGAGCGCATTTTTATTTTTGGCCATGTGAGACCCGTCCGTCGACGGATTTGTCGTTTTGTTTGTGCTGAGTTTGGCTGTCATTCGGTATCCGTTTGTCTGTCAAGAGTTTTCTCCCAGAACTTCCCCGACCACAGTCATCCACTAAATGCAACAAATGGGGGCTAAGAGCAACCAAGAGAAATGGAACTTGTTCAGCTCTAGTTCAACTCGATGACAGAGTTCAATCTATCATTTTCATGTCGTGAACTATATATTGTATTTGGTATAAAATATCAGTTCATTTAGCTCAACAGTTCACACGATTCATGCGGCTCAAGTTAAAGCTCCTAAAAAGGTTAACAATATAATCGTGAATAATTAATTCTATCCACTGTTTCAATAACTGATTGTGAAACTCATCATTCGCTATTCAAATGAATAAGTTCAGTAATTCATTTTTATGAAGTAATCGAAATTATTGGAATGAAATGGAATGAAACAGAAAGTATTCAAATACAAAATTAAAATCTGTAAAATCTTTTTAATTCTTAATTTATAATCCAAAAGTGAAGAGTCGAAAGCCATTATGGAAAAAATCTAATACATAAATAAATTTCATTTTTTAAATTTTATTCATGGTTTTGGGTTGTTTAATAAATAATATTGAATAATATAATTAAATATGTGTGCCAATTTAATAACCTTCTTCTGAAACGGGTATATTATCCGTTAAAATGCGCCCGTTCGCACCCACAATTTATTTAGATTTCTTTCATATCCCAGTAGAGGCGTGTGAACCGGGAAATACTATATATATTTGTTAATATAAATAAATTCGAAATATATTTAGTTGTGTAAGCAATTCAAAACTAAATTTATAGGAGGTATACCTACTGGGCGTGGCAATTGTGAAAGTGTTCCACATTCTACAGTTCTATCGAAAGAAACTCAACATTTCATAAATTTGGAGCTCCGTTTTTGTCATTATTTCTAGAGACCCTTTGGGGTTCTAGGCTCAAAATATACATATGTACCAATGTAATATCTTCTTTTTAAGCAAACAATATATATGTACATAGGTCTATTGAAAGAATGACAACTCAAAAAAAATGCAATATCTTCGTCTGAGTTATCGATAAAGAATCTCAATCGACAGTCACTCGTAGCTAAGAACATTTGACTATAAAAATGGTTCATTCAAATCTTAGGCATTTCTTCACAGATCTTTCATCTTAGGGATTGAATTAAGTATATTATGTTGCCCGATAGCGCATGACTACATAAAAAAACATAAAACAAAACATAAAGAAAAAAATCATTAAAGAATGAATCCAACTGAAGGTATTTTTATTTATCGGATTAAAAAGATCATTCATTCAAGTTTTTCAAACGATTTTGTTCAAAGACACGCCTCTAGCATTTCCACATCTGAATAAATGTTTCGAGTAAAAGTGAGTGGGATTTCCAACATAAATAAAATGCAGTTTTAGTTGATATATGAGACTTTGATAATTGATGATCACCCACGGATGACAGGCGATCAGGTTGATCCGGCGGTGCCATAAGGCCAGATTTATTGGCCATTTAGATACCAAAAGAAAATACAGTCAACATGTGTCCAAACAAATAGCGACACATTGGAAAAGGTAACAAATAATAAACATAAATTCAGGCAAGAATAAAACAACAAAAATGTTCAGCGCAGCAGCAGGTTTTCGTGTTTGTTGTTATTGTCGTCGGTTTGGATGCTAGCGGGGAATCAAGGTTGCCAAATTACGTCAACGCCATGATCGAGAACTAAAAATAAATTAAACACAACAAAAAAAAACAGTTCGCGCAAATCAAAGGCGACGTTTTCGCCTCGACCAGCATCAGCGCAGCAAATTCACCTAACGCCCAAAGATTAATTAAAAAAAAAAACAAAAAAAAAAAACAAAAAGAAAAAGAAAAGTAGAAGAAATGCCTTAACATTTCCGCAGTGCATTGCCAAAAAGGTAGCCAAAGATATCTCCACACGCTTTTCCAGCTTTTCGCGCTGGGCAGACGCCAACAGAGCAACGGATCCACAATAGAAACAAGAAATGGAAGCAGAAGAAGAATAACTAACGATTGTGTTTGCCAGTTCTAAATTTAAAAGTCAACGGCATGATAATATCAGCATACCCTAAGCGAGGCAACATCAGCTATTCGCCAAAGGAGAAGACACCTCTGTAGACGCCATGGCTATCGAGATAAATCGTTTCGTCTGCTTCCAGTCCCCCAGTTCTATAGAACTCTACTTTTCAATTCTTTATCGAGAGTTCTGTTAATCTATTGTTCTACAGTTATATATCTCTAGTTTTCTAGATGTCTATTTCTCTAGATTTTTAGTTTTCTTGTTCTCTAGTCTCTATATTTCTATAGCTCTCCAGGTTACAGTTCCCGTCATCTACGTAATTGAGCTATATTGTTAGTTATCTAAATTGATTGTCTTAAAGCTCTCTATTTTTCTAGTTCTTAAGTTCTTTAGTTCTATAAATCTTTAATTCTATGAATCCCTAATTCTCAAATTCTCAAATTTTTTAGATTAACTCTCCAGTTCTCAAGTTTGCGGACTCACTAGTTTGATAGTTCTATTGGTCTCGTATTTGACATCTCTAGTTCTCCATATTAAAGATTTATAGTTCTATAAATCTAGATTTTTCTCCAGATTTGTAGTTCCGCATATTTCTCTCGCTTTTCATTTCTTGCACTCTAATTTTATTGTACTCTACCTGTCTGTCCGATTGTCTATCTATTCTTATTTAAAATTTCTTGAACTTTCTAACTAATTGTAAACTTCAATGAACAGCTTGTCAATAGTCAAGATAATGTACATAGAACACATGCTTAGCTAACTACAACTTCATTTAGCAGTTCTATTTCCTCAAGTGAAATATATTTACTAGTTCATCACTTCAAGAACATATGTATGTTCCAGTCACTTACTCATAAACCATTCGTATTTGATGGTTATTTATTTTATTTCCAAAAAAGCTAATATCTATTATTCCTAAACATGTGAAAATGTGAACTGGTTAAAATGTTCACTAGTTCCTTTTTATGATCATTCGTCAGTTCAATCAAACTTCTACTCTAGGAATAAAACGTTAAATAAAAGACCTTTTTACCAGGGTATTCGAATATCGGATATTCAAAGCGTGTTCTTTTATGATTTCATTTTTGTTTGAGTTTTCTCGGGCGCAGGAAATTCCAAGCAGCGTCGGGCGGTCAGTGTTCAATGGACTTGGACTCTTGTTGACCGACGAGACGCCGCAGACGATAGCTAGATCTCTCTATAAATACTCGATGAATATTTGATAGGTAAGTACATAAAATTTGGGCCGACCTTGCGTGAAACGCGAAAGGTGAAAACGTAAAGCAATGAAAATTCTACGTTCACGTGGGTGATCTCTGCTGATCTGTCTATGGGCCATAAATAGTTTCAGTTTATGCTGCTATAAAACAATTTCATACAATGTACAAAACAAGGATTTGAAACTACTAAACAGAAGGAATTCTTCTCGTATCGCTACTTAGATGTCTATCAAAGAACAATTGGACGTATTCATTTACGTATAAAAGGAATTTTGTTTAGAAGATGTATCGATAGCTTAGATTAGAAAACATTAAATAAGGATTAAAGATTTGAATGCAGTTTCTCGAAGACTCGATTTAACTTTTCTAAAGTTGGAAAAATTCGTAATTCAAGTCTAGAGCTGAAAGACTGACCTTTCCGGATTAATAAAAATACCAAGTGAGGTTTATCTGAAAGTTTTGCTCTTTCGCATTCCTTATGACGATTCCAAATTTCGAGCCGAGCTTATATTGTAAATATAATATAATTTTAGTTACATATATGAATTAGATTAATACATATTAAAGTCCATTTTCCCGAGTTTAATATTCCCCATAGGGTTTTATATAATTTATGTTGCTGTTAATCTAAAAGAGATACGACTGTTGCGTGGGTGGCCCTGCTGCTCTCAGATGAGATAAGAGTGAGGCTTCTCTAATTTTTCAGCTAGATAGAGAGAGAGAAGAGACAGTCTCTATATGTCTGAGGAAGAAGCAGAGTGGGGAGAACATCTCAGCTGTTCCCCCTTCGTCGTCGTACTAATTGAAATTTTATGAGTCGGCACTTGGAGATAAGAATCGATTTGCTGATTGAAAACGAGAACTTGTGCGACTCAACCCAACTCGACTCGACTCGCACTACGCTAACAAATTGAACGATGAACTCATTGTACGCGAACGACAAACCGAGAGAGGCGATAGGGGATTGACGGGGTTTCCTATGCCCAACAAAAAGGTGCTAACTTCCCTTCCATTGCATTCAGTGCGGTTCAGTTCGACAAGTGCTTAGAGCAAACATATGATCTCAGTTTAGGCAGAGTGGATGCTCGCATGGGCGTGGGCGAAGGGGAGCCAACTTAAACAGGGGGAGCGTTTGTGTGTGTGTGTGTGTGTGTAGCACTCGAAAGATGCAGAGATATTGTTTGTAACTAATTGGAATTCGGTTTGGCGGCAAATCGAAAGCAATTCCAATAAGTGCATCACAAGCACGAGAGACGACGAGATGATCCCCTTAAGAAAACACATATTTATATATACATATGCATGTATGTATTCATATGCACCCAATTGTTGAGTACTTTTGTAATGAAAGCGACTTTGTTTACAATTTATTTCAAGTGCTTGAAATACGTGTGTAAAATGTCGTATATTCATAATAGCCATCGTTTGTAATTGCTGTAACATCGTATACCCTAACAGAGGGGGTATAAGCACTTTCACAATAAACATGTGTAAACGCATAAGAGACTCTCATGTGCTCAGTGAAAGTCATCGTCGCTCTACTTTTATTATTGACTTCCACACATTTTCCAGTCAAATTAACAAAGTTTCCCGCTCAACGCCCACGCCGGCATTAGTCTCAATTTTTTCTTAAATACGTATGTATATCATATAATCTGATTGTCGGGCATGTTCAAAATTAATGGCGCTAGCCAAATTTCACATCTCTTGTCACATTTAGGCATATCTCTCGTTTTTCATCTTGTTCTTTATTTAGTTGTTTATTCGATTTCTTAAAAATTAGCTGCATAATTAGTTTAAATTTAAATTTTAAAAGATCTGCTGAGATGTTAGCGGAATGTTCACGGGATTTGCTAAGTGACAGTGGGCTCATTAATCTACAGTGCGAACAAATTTGCGTCTCTTTTTAAGCAGGTTTTCTTTTGTTATCTGTTGGGCTACTGAAATTCCTGTTTTATCATAGTCGAGGAGCTTTATCTACGTATATTTTATTATCTTTTTAGCCAGCTAGAGTAGGTTTGATCTACTTTAGCAACGAAATACTTTAGCCAAAGTAAACAATTTTCCCACGCTATGCCATCTGATGTTGTCGGAAAACCCACCGATTTTTCATTGACTTTTTGTGCGGCTGGTTTGACTGATTTTTGTTTTTGTTTTTGATTCTTTGATTCCCATTGAGCACTTGATCGACTTTATTGACACTTTTTACTGTTATCGATAACTCGATTGGACAGTTTTCATCAAACACTGTGCTTCAATATCAACATATTTATTTATTATTATTTTTTATTAGTTGCACTTTGTCCAAATCGCTCACTATTTGTTGTTATTGTTTATTCATGAACGCCGAATCCGACGGGAACCGAATGAAACACGCGCATCTCTTCGCTCCGCGTCGTGTCTAAGCAAACGCGCCGCAAACAACTGAAATAGAACTTGGCGCTTGTGCACGATAACGGAACATGAAATGGAACCACAAACGCAGCAGCAATGAAGCTTCACAAAAAACAAACGCAATGCTGCTCTCACGAGCGCCACGCGCACTTTGAGAGAGAGAGAGAGAGAGAGAGAGTTTTTTACAAGAGAGCCAGAGCCAGACAGACTGAACGAGAGCGAGAGAGCTCAAATAAACAAAGAAAGAGTTGCTCATCTCATTTGTTTCACGTCGCTGCCAACGTCCGCTTGACTGCGGCTGCAGCAAGTCGTGATGATGAGGTTATGACGACAGCGACGCAGCGACAGCAACAAAGCCGCAAAACGAAAGCCGCAAGTGGGAGGCATAGGGCACAATAAGAAATGAACAGCAAAACAGACAAAGATTGTGAGGCGATCTGCACTCACAGTGGAGCGCAGCGAGTGCCATTCGCGGTACGTGAAAACAAAAGTCAAAGCATGACAACTAATCTGCGACCTGTCATCTCTGCTACTATTTGATATGGCTTCTACTGTCTGATTAGATTTGTTCAAATTGTTTGTGGCGCACAAAATAATAGTCTACTAACACCACTGTGATCCGCACAACGATGAATTGCAGCATCCGCTAAAAACAACATTATGATGATCATCAACATCAACAACGTTGCTGCACACACGCAACCCGACTCCACACCCAGACGTTGCGTGTGGTGAGCGGTGAGTGGGCAGCCTCTTTGACGGGAGTAATCAATAAAGTGGGCACACTCCACTCAAAATGCAGACTAGACAGTGCAGCACTTTCGATGTCGTTTGCATGATGAATGAAATTTGTGCTTTCATTTTGTAGATAAGTGCACCACTGTGCGTGGGCCGATTGCAATCAGCTGTGCTTAAAATGTAAACTTCCAGAGAGCTGTCAACTTAGTCGATTTTCCTCACAATAAGTATGAGTGGCCTTTAGTCAACTCTTAGGAATGTTCTTGCATGTGTGACTCTGTGTGTTTATCAAAAGACATTAAGAACAAGCGCAACAAGCAGTAAACAGCTCAGAAATTGTGTCATAAAGAAAATAAAGTAAGAAGAATAGCAACAACAATAACAAGGGCAGCGGCGAATAAAATGACGATACATACATACATACGCGAAGTTCGGCTGATGATGACTAAAAATGTGTGTGTATGTGTGTGTGTGTCAGTGTGACTGTGAAGAAATAAATGGCAAACCCATTTAAAAAGTGACTGCCCCAACGAACGCATATCATTTACAATACCTGGGCTACTCTGCTAACTCCACCTCACTGTTAATCGCTTAAGCATGCGCGTGTGTGAATGATTGCAGCGCCGCTTTTGATTTCGAAGAATGCGTGTAAATCATAAAATCGCAAAAAATGCAATGGCGAGGATCTTAAGTATTCATGGGTAGCGATAAGATTAGTATACATACATACATACATAAGCATTACATATATAAGCATTTACATATGTATATGTATGTATGTATATACACGTTTTCATTAAAACGCACATTTTGAAGTATGTTTGTACGTACATACATACATATGTATCTATGTATGTATGTATATGTGCCTATGTGCGTACATAGGCAACGGCTGATAGGGCAACTCTGTTAATCGTACAACATGATTAACCAGCTACCCACATTAGATAAGAGTCATATTCTTAGCTGAAATTGTCAGAGTAATTCAGGGAATTGCTCAATCACCACCTACCGGCCATTGCCAGCAACAATAGACTTGGAATGCTAATTAACTATGTATGCTTATGCCGCTAACAATTGACCTTGAAAGTAGTAGCATTAAGCAGCATTATTACTGGCACACCCTGTCTTATATACAGGGTACAATTTCGTTGAGGAAGTATCTGTGTGCACTCACCTAAATCATCCATTTCGTTGTTTCCGTTGCCTTGCTGTTGTTCTAGTTCAGGCAAAATTCACGTATTTGTGTGCGTGTGTGATCAATGCTCCAATTGGGTTATACGAATAGTGAGAGTCCGCAAGTGCCACGCCTGATGCAAACACTTAGACGGTGTATATTCTAATTGGAATATTTAAAGCGAGGCACAAATATAGTTAATTGACTTGAGTTTTTGATCCACGCAAACAGTTTTTTCCTGTAACGCGACAACAACAACTACAACAACCACACAGCAGTTTAGAGTCGACAGCGACTGGTCGAAGTTTCATCCGTCGCGTTCGCGTTCGGAATTGAAAATATTTTTGCTGAAATGGCAGTGAGCGCTACTCGCGAGTGTCGCGTAAGTTGGAGACGAGTTTTATATGATTCACTTTAATTTTGGAGCGGCGTCGACCACAAACACGTAGACAGCACAGACATAAACAATACATACACACACATGTCCACACGGCTCAACAGCTGATTGACTATCGATAACGCGATGCGCGCCTTTCTGATAACTTTCTGTTTGCTCGTTTCAGCTTTCTCAGCATGGCTGCAGCTTCCATGTCGCTGTTGAGTCTCAACGACTATTGTTTGGCGAATATATTCAAATATTTCGTGCTGGATGAGCTAATGGCGCTGTTGGGTAAAATTCATCCGCGCATCGACAACGCTATTGAACGGCAGCTCCACAGATATCGTTACTTTGAATTTTCGATGCGTCTACCGCCTCAATATGAAACAGACAAACTTCGCACACTGGGCCAATACATCCAATATATGAACATAAATGTGGGCTACTCCATACGGCAGGAGGATGTGCTGGCCATTCTTCGACCCCTCTGTATGGGCGCCAAGGAAAGCGGACGTCTCAAGGCTCTCAAATTACAACATGCCAACATAACGAGCGAATATATTGACGTAATCCAGCTGGTGGCTCCTCTGCTGGTAGAATTGGATCTTGGTTGCTGTGACATGGAAGACTCTGATCAATTGTCGATGCTATTCAATTCAGCAACAGAACTTAAGATGCTGGCATTAGACAATAAGAATGTGAAAACACTGAAACCATTGATACTTAATCGGCTGTGCGTCTTAAAAATTAATTTTGTGGTGGGATCGAGTTTTTTTTACATCACTACAATCAGCCGACTGTTTCCACATCTGAAAGTTGCTGTTTACCAGGGTAATAAAGTTGATATATACGGACCACCGCCCCTTAAAAGGGCCGTATATTTGCACGAATAAACGTATCAGTGTGTAAATAAAAAAATTTACTCATAAATATTTCATTTCAAATGATTTTCACTAGATGTCGGTTACTCATACTTTCAGTTAATTTATTAAACACTTTAATTTCAAATAGTTACAGTCATCGACTGATTGCCAGCCGATATCGATTATTTATGCCTTATTAGCAGCTCAATAAATTGTGGTGGCTGTCGATAATAGTATCGCAACTTAAAATTGCAGACCACCTTAATTTAGCAAATGTTAATTTTTTGGGTGGCCCTAGTTGTTATTGCAATAAATGTGTCATTTACCGGCAGATTTCATTGCAAATTCTGACGAAATTAATTAACCAGTTAAGCAATAATAAGTTAAAAGCAGAAATTGCGAATTAGATTACAGAAAACGTCGACTACCTACTGCTCAAAATGGTGGTCAGGCCTTATGTTGAGGAGCTGAAGTATCTGGAGAAGATCAATGATCACTGCTGGCGCATCAAAAAGGGCTTCCAGCCTAACATGAATGTGGAGGGTGTGTTCTACGTGAACAGTCGCCTGGAGCAGCTCATGCTTGAGGAGTTGAAGAACTCGTGCCGTCCAGGCGCCGTCGGCGGCTTCCTGCCGGGTGTCAAGCAGATCGCAAATGTGGCCGCATTGCCCGGCATTGTTGGTCGTTCCATTGGACTGCCGGACATCCATTCGGGCTATGGCTTTGCCATCGGCAACATGGCTGCATTCGACATGGATGATCCGCTGTCAGTGGTCAGTCCCGGTGGCGTCGGATTCGATATTAATTGCGGAGTGCGTCTGCTGCGTACCAATTTGTTCGAGAAGGATGTGCAGCCACTGAAGGAGCAGTTGGCGCAATCGCTTTTCGACCACATCCCTGTTGGCGTAGGCTCCAAAGGCATCATACCGATGAACGCGCGCGACTTGGAGGAAGCCTTGGAAATGGGCATGGATTGGTCGTTGCGCGAGGGCTACGTCTGGGCGGAGGACAAGGAGCACTGCGAGGAGTACGGCCGCATGCTGAACGCCGATCCGGCCAAGGTAAGCATGCGCGCCAAGAAGCGTGGCCTGCCCCAGCTGGGCACACTGGGCGCCGGCAATCACTACGCCGAGATCCAAGTGGTGGACGAGATCTACGACAAGTGGAGCGCCTCGAAGATGGGCATTGAGGAGAAGGGCCAAGTGGTCGTCATGATACACTCGGGCAGTCGCGGCTTCGGCCACCAGGTGGCCACAGATGCCCTCGTTGAAATGGAGAAGGCCATGAAGCGCGACAAGATCGAGACGAATGACCGCCAGTTGGCCTGCGCGCGCATCAATTCAACCGAGGGCCAGGATTACCTCAAGGCGATGGCTGCGGCTGCGAATTTCGCCTGGGTGAACCGCAGCTCGATGACCTTCCTCACGCGCCAAGCCTTCGCCAAGATGTTCAAGACGACGCCCGATGACCTGGACATGCACGTCATCTACGATGTTTCGCACAACATCGCCAAGGTGGAGAACCACATGGTGGACGGCAAGGAGCGCAAGCTGCTGGTGCATCGCAAGGGCTCTACTCGCGCCTTCCCCCCTCATCATCCACTAATACCAGTGGACTACCAGCTGACCGGTCAACCTGTGCTCGTTGGCGGCACCATGGGCACCTGCAGCTACGTCCTGACCGGCACCGAGCGCGGCATGCAAGAAACTTTTGGCAGCACTTGCCACGGCGCGGTAGGCATCATTATATATTATATTATCATATTTAAACTATAACTATATTGTATTCAACAGGGTCGCGCCTTGTCACGCGCCAAGTCGCGTCGCAATCTGGACTACAAAGATGTGCTGGACAAGCTGGATCAACTGGGCATCGCCATACGCGTTGCCAGCCCCAAACTAGTCATGGAGGAGGCTCCCGAATCATATAAGGATGTCACTGACGTCGTGGATACCTGCCACGCCGCTGGCATCAGTAAGAAGTGCATCAAAATGCGTCCCATTGCAGTTATCAAGGGCTGAAGGCCCCAATTACCTAGTATATTTATTATATGGAAAGAGACATTTGAAGTCGATGTAAAACACCTTGCCGATTATTGATTTCTATACCTTATATTCTTATTGAGAATGACTGATAATGCGTGTAGACTAAACCAAATCGGCGCGTATATATTTATAATATTAATGTATATAAATTAAATATATGTTTCTAAATTAATTAATTCGAACTACATACCTAACTTCCGTTTCCACTATTAAGGGATAAAATGTTATGCAAAACGGTCTGTTAAGTTAACAGTGTGCCGCCACTTTTATGGAAGTTTGTATGCGCGCGTTGATCCTTATATTAAAATGATGCAAACTTCATATTACTATCTATATTAAAGCCAATAGATAAATGAAAACGTGCAGTGCGGCTACTTACCAGTAATTATAGAACTTAAATCGAAAAAATAATATTTACTTTTGTGACAAATCGTTTTTATAAAGCAATAATAATAGTTTGAAGTTCATCTGAGTCTTTGAAGTCAGTCTCTTTCTTAACAGTGATACCTATGTTGCTATTCACAATTAACATTTGTTTACATTTTTAACAGGGCACTAGTTCCACGAACACGTTCATTTCTGCCCACCAATCCATTTGACAGCTGACTGTTGGTCCAATAGGTTTGGTTTGCGGCGTGTGGCGGCGCGTTTGCGTTAAGTGTTCAATTTTTTTTGATCGGTTAATTGTTGGGATTTTTCAAAGTGCACGCGAGTACGTTTTGTATGTATTAACAAAAAATAGCATTTAATTGCCTGAAGTGCAACGAAATCGTGATTAATGAAACAAAGAAGACCCACATGACAATTGTAAACAAAAAAATTGTTAGCTGCGCAGTTTTTACAACAATTTAGTAATTATTGAGGCAGTCAACTGCAAACAACAACAACAATCAACAAAATGACAAACATGCGCCCACCGCAAAAATCTAAACTGCTGAAGGTCGTCATACTGGGCGACGGGGGCGTGGGCAAGTCTTCGCTGCTCACACGATTCGTATCGAATCGGTATGAGGAAAACAATTTCCACACGATTGGCGTGGAGTTTATGAACAAGGACATCACTGTCGACGGCGAAAAGTACACACTACAGGTGGGTAGAGTGGTAGTTCAATTGGATGATTCACCTATTTACATACATATCCTAAGCTGGGGTGGGCAATGCTGAAGAATCGAACTCGTTTCCATAAGTTTTTCTTATTTGATTCCAACTCGCATTCCAACTAGTTCAGCTTAACTGTTTTTGTCTCTTTACACTTTGTTTGGTTTATTTTTTTCGCGTTGTTCCGCTGACACTTGAGCTGCGTACTATCTGTCTCGCTATCAGCTCTATCTGCCCTCACTCATTCACTCACACACACACGCACACACATTGATTCAAAGCTCAATTAACGTACAACCGCTTAGCATGCTGAAATGTCCAACAAGAGCAGCAAAAACAATGCGATGACTTTGTGTCATACATGAAATATGTGTATGTGTGTTGTGTGTGTGTGTAGTGTGTAGTATATGTGTATATGTATATGTATGCATATAATGTAGGGGAGCAAACCCTTGCTATAAATTCTAAGCTAGCGTCTTTTTATACACACACATACATAGTACGTACATATATACATACATATCTATATTTGTTCACAGTCTTGCTCTTCCCATTTCCGTCGTAGAACAGGGGTATTCCCTTGTTTGTTTGCTATTGATGCAGTTTTTTTTCTCCTCTTGCTGTCGGCTTCCATTTGAGTTCACATTTTCACAGTCCGACAACTTTCGTATATAGCTTATAAATATTCAACGGATGGCCGGGAGGGAGCTGCAATTAAATGAGTAAGCAAACTGGGGCAAAGCGTCATTTAAATAATTCGAATTGAATCACTATTAACAATTGCGCCAATCAATAAATTCCAAAGATTTTTGCAATACCGGAAAAACTACAGCTTCTAATTCGATTTTGGCTCTTAAACATTCGAGAAGGGTTACAAGTTTTTGAACTTATTTATAGTAACGCTTCTCTAAGCTCGGCTCAAACAAGAAGTTTGAAGATGCGCTTCTCAGATGCCCTTCAGTTATACGTGGAGATAAAGGGAATTCCCAAAGAGTAATCTCTCATGCACACAAACATACATAGAGTCGACCCTCGTTATTTTGAAATTCGAAGAACTCTGCAAATATTACGAATTATGGAATGTTTGAAATATTAAATACATACATACATACATATTTGAAATATGTACATATTTAAGAGATTCTGTATGGGACTCGTGATAGCTTTGAATTAATGAAAGGTTCGAAATATCGCAGGTTTGCAACAACTAGAGTCGACTTTATATGTACATATGTATTTATATTTGTATGCATGTATGTACATACATATGTATATTCATACATATAGAGTCGAAGTCAATTTGGTCCTGTCCGTCCACTTATCTGAACGCGTCGATCTTAGACCTATCACAGCTAGAAAGTTGACAGTCCCTGGGCCCCCTATTATAATCTGGCCCTGGTATTCTGAGATAACAGCGTCGCGCTTCTTCTTCTCTACGTAGCAAAAAAATGCGGAGCTTTGTCCATTCCAGTTATTCCCCTCAATTTAGGTCTCTATAAAAAATGAATAATAAAATCAAATACTTGATTTACTTCCAAGAATCTACATAACATTTCATTTAATTAACTTTGACTGCAAGCCTGAAACCCGATTCAGGAGTTTGCACCTCGTATATACAATACATATGTATCTATGCATCTAGATATTTTGGTTTCTTGGCTTTTCCATTTTATTTTCAGTTTATCGCCTGTATTAGCGTAATTAAAGTTTTCCGTTTCTAGTCTCTACATTTCTGAATCATATCATCTTATTTTTGCTTACAATATCAGCTTTCATTTTCCCTATTTTATTCACAAGTTCCTGAATTGTTATTCGATTTTTGATATATTGTAATTCCATGGTCAATAGATCATTGTTCAGCTGGTCTATAGCATTATTTTGTTGCTTCTCGAGCGTTACATACAGAACTATCAGTAGATTGAAGGACGGACTTCGTTATTTTGTCGAATTTGTCAATATTTTGATTCAATTGACAATTATAGAGCACACACATATATCGTTCCTCAAGAGGTACACTTACATCATTATGCAGTGATGATATCCCTGACGTTGTCCCTGACAGGGATACCAATAAAATTAGAAAGAGGCTTCCGTATATATACATTTTATACTGGAGGAGCTAACCGCAGTTGCAATAATTTCGACCTAAATTCTCTCAGAATGCTTCATAATCTCAAATTTGGCCAATTTCCTAAGAGGCTTAAATTAAAGTTCAGTCTGACTATTATCAGTCCCCCTTATATGTCATTATGGATAATTGGTAACAACTGTCTCAATATATATTTCGAAATTTCTTATGAAGCATAGGTGAAAGTTGAATCTGAGTGTAATTAGACATATTTAGGTCTAATTTCTATTATCTGTATTAACTCTTCCACTATATATATATATCAGAGGATCCAAGCTAGAATGCCTATGTAAAGGCTCAACGCACAGCTTTAGGCATGTGCTAGTTGAATATACCCGATTGGAAGCGTCTTTTTGGTGACACTTTTTTGCTTGTTTGCTTACTAAAAGGTCTTTGGACTGAATTTGCTTTTAGCCTGGTTATCAGCACACTATTATCGGCCCGTTTTGTCTCTGGCCCAGGGCCTTGACGATCTGTCCTCAGTCATTCGCATGACGCAATTTGCGTTAACTTTTCGACTTGCAGGGAAGCCGAATTCATTCCTTCCACTCACTCCACTGTCCTTTCTCGCAGATATGGGACACGGCTGGACAGGAGCGATTCCGGGCATTGCGCACGCCCTTCTATCGGGGCTCCGACATGTGCCTGCTCTGCTACGCACTGGACGACCGGGACAGCCTGCGTGGGCTGCGGCTGTGGCGCAACGAGTTCATCAACTATGCGGACGTCCAGCCGGACAGATTCCCCTTCATCGTGGTCGGCAACAAGGTGAGTTGTGCATTAGATTAGTGCTAATGCTGATGCCAATGCTAATGCGCGTTCATATTCGCAGAATGACATTCGAGCGGAGCGGAGGCAAGTGAGCTACGAAGATGTGCAACAGTGGTGCACGGAGCATGGGATCAGCGCACACATTGAGACCTCCTCGAAGACGGCGACAAACGTGACAGACGCCTTTGTGCTCGCCCTGCGACAATGGAAGGCAATGGAGCGTGACGCCGAGGCGGAGCAGCGCCAGCATGGCGACACCATCGATTTAACGCAGCCCATCCGGCTGATGCAGCGGCGCCAGTGCTGCACTGGCGGTGGTACGGGCAGAGCCGCTGACGTCGTCGATGCGGATGACGATGGTGGGCGCAATACGGATGCAGCCATGCGCTCGCCCTCCTCCATGCCGCGTCATCTGTTCGGCCAATCGCGCAGCTCGCCCAAGGCGCCGAAGACCAATTATCAGCTATGAGCGGAGATGGGGTTTTTTCGTGCTTTATTCTCTGCTCTCCCACTCTCTCACCCCCTCTCATTTTTATGGCTTATCCAGAGGCATGCATTCACTACATTCCAGCCAAGTCGCGCAGTGTGGCAAAATGACCAAAAGCACATAAAACACTCTGTGGTAGAAACAAGTTGAGATTAATGGAAAGAGTCTCGTTGCGTTGTATGCCAGTTATTACCGTATAACAGTCGCACATCGGCTGGAACCGTACTACTGCAAGTGGGGTGTGGAAATTGTGCCTTGTGAGCGAAGCGTTTGACTTGACCATAGAGCCTAAGGCAAACAATATTGAATTTAGACTAAGTTGTTATACAAAACTCTTTTTGTATGCTTATATATCTGTACAACTCGTATTTATATGCGCCGACATGACAAGACAGCAACTGTTATAATTAAAGTTTCATAACTGAATGGGCTAAGACAGAAAATCCGCCACTTCAAAGACCAAACCGATAGATAGACAGATAACATTAAAGGTAGCTACATAACTATTAAATATTTGCTTTGTCTAGTCATCTAGATAACAGCCAAAGAACTTATACGAATACTTATAAACCAGCCAACGAAGAACTTATACGTGATTTGTCTATACAAAAACAAAACAAAACTTAATTATAAACTAGCCGGAAGTTCTAAGAAATAAAGTGAATTATATGAATTATGCGTGGAGTGTTTCATTTCAACTTTTAGTATGTATTTGTATACAAATATGTTTTTAGATTTAAATATGTAAGTAATAAATGTAACAACAGACTATAATTAGGCTTACCCCCATTTAAATGTATTTTACATAATTAAGATCGAATCGATCGCTTAACACTAAGGCAAACTGATTGGCTCTGACTGGACAAGCGTATAACAGATATTCTTATGGTTAATGCATATTATTAATCGAGTTTATCGGGTATACGAGGGAATATCACTTGCTGTACACACTGCCCGTTGTTGGCTGGGCCCCATTCACTTCTTCTTGTAGCCATACGAGTTGATGGCTTCGTACTCGGCGTCGCACATGAGCAACAGCTGGTACCACTGGTCGCCATCGACGCGGGGCAGCTCCAGGATGCCGCCGTAGCACGAGGGCAGGCATTTGGGCGACATGTATTTGTGCAGAGATTCGCGATCGGTGCCATGGAAGATGATGCGACTGCGCAGCTTCTCGCGCAGGAAGGGCTTGAAGAGCGCAAAGACCACATTGAAGATCTTTGGCTGATTCACAATGTGAATGGCCTTCACACGCAGCGGCACCGAATCCTGCAGCCAGTCCACAATGCGCTTGGCGAACGGCGGCGTAAATTGCCAGGTCTGCTGCAGACTCAGGCCGTCCATGTCGAAAATGACCACGGCTCCGTTGATCTGTGTCTCCGGCTCCAGCATGGCGGCCTCCAGAAAGATGACAGCACCCTTGAAGACCTCATCTAGTGTGACTTGCTTGTGCTTCCAGCGTTCTAAAAAGGACAAAGGTAATATTAGAGAGCTACCAAGGGCTATCACAAGCATTCAGCACTTACTGCCGAGCTCCAGCAATAAGATGCGACGTCCGCACTGATCCCGGTTGGGGAACACGGTGAGTATGTTGTTCTTGAAGATATTGGCCTCCTTGGTGGGCCTCAAATCGTTATACACATCCGAGTGCTTCACTTTAAAGGAGTAGTAGCGCTTGATCTGTTCAGTCATAGTAAAAAAAACATTTTGTTATGAGAATTGTAAAAAATCAGTTACGTAACAGCTTACCAAGTCGCGCGCGCTCTCTGGATAATACTTGCAGGGTCGCAGGAAGCGTATGAGCCAGTCCTCATTGTCCTTGGGGCAGTACAGATCGGTTTCAGCTGCGAAATAAATGATACATCAGATATACATATAGTTTAGATATATATATTTAATTGATATCTCAATTGTCTGGGTGCTAAGCAGAGTCCAGCTGCTGTGCGCTAGCGATGTCGTTTCAAAGTTGATCTCGTTGACCTTTCCAGCTAAATTAATGGACATTATACTTATACTTAGAGCTATTGACAATGTCTCTCCAGCTTTAGTGCTAGAGAATACTAGAGAATAATATTCATACTTAGCTCTAGGTTTACTTGACCGATTATCGCGTTGGCTACTTTAATGAGCGGGTCGCTCGACCACACAAGGAAATCGACTTTAGACCGAACGTTATTTAAAACGCAAAAACAAAAAAAATGTTAACAAATCTACTATATAATTAGCCACATGCTAGCACCTGACATTTTAACCTAACCTAACCTAACCTCACCTAATCTAATTGAAGTCTAGCAGACATTTGGCGAAAACATTTGTGAAAAAAAAAATTACACACGTCAATTAGCACTACGAAGAACTCGCAAGGAAAAGCGGATATTACTACATACTACCCATATAAATATCCTTCTATTATGAATTGTAGAAAATCTTAAATAATATATCATTTAATGTGGTTCTGTATAGATTAGACAAAAATTATATTTGATTACGTTATATATTGTACACTATATTTATTTCATATATATTAAACAAAGCTATTATATATTATATTGTATATATATATTTTAGAGTTCATAGTTCACAATATTTACTGCTGGTAAGATAGCTTTTTCAACTCAAAGGAAACTTGAAGTAGTTCTCTAGATTAAGTTATATTTTGGTACTCGAATCTTAAAAAATTATCTGATTTCTATAGATGTTGTACATATAATATTTGAGTTCATTACAAATCGTATTATCTAGATTAGATTAGGCATATTTATAGGGTATAGATCAATAGATCAATGTATTATCATTTGCGAGCTACAATTGAAAATATATGATTGGAACTTTAACGGCTTGCATGCGATTTTTGTTTCAACTCAAAGGGAATTTCAAGCATTTCTTTGGCATTTTCCGAGTTCTGTAACTCCTCTATAAATAGAACTCTAAACTAAGGCATATATATATGTACATATAGGAGTATAGTACTTATAGTAGTATAGTTTAATTTCTCAATGTATTATCATTTGCTGAGCTGCAACTTAAAATAGATGATTATAACTTGTACGGCTTGCGTGGGATTTTTGTTTCAATCTAAAATGGTATTCAAGTATTTATATAGTACTTTTCGCATTTTAATAGCTAAACTTGACGAGGCTTGCAATGAAAGCCTCTATGATTAGAAGTGTAAATTATATAATCCACTTATTAGAGCTTAGTTTAGTCGAATGTATCGATATATTATAACGGATTCTATATATGCTCAAACTTAAAGCAGCTACCTACGTCTAGATCGGGTTGCATTCCGGGAAATATAAATTGAAAAACAAAGTTTATATTCGATATGCTAGATAGGTCTTACCTTCCAGTAAACGCTTCAGTTCCTGCGTCGCCTCCTTCTGCCGTTCGGGCGTTTCGCGCAGCTCCCGAGCGGCAACTTCTTTGGCCGCAGCTGAGGGTTCGCCCAGTTCGAACTGCAGCGTAAAGTCGCCCAGCTTGATTGAGGGCAGAGCTTCGATCTCTGACAACATGGTGGGCACTCCTATATAAGAGGAATAGAGAGAGAGAGAGAGAGAGAGAGAGAGAGAGAGAGAGAGGTATAGAGATGAGAATTATATGACAAATAGTGCACGTAGCGCGAAGCTGCGCTTTGATCCCCTAACAGTTGAACAGCGAAACTCAATTATTTGCTTATGTAAGGCCCCATTAGAAAAATACTATAGATGTATATACACTTATTTATATGTATATATGTATCTTTAAATCATTACTTACTCATTTTGCAGCAATTGTAATTGTTTTAGCTGTTGTTGTTTAGCTTTTGTCAAGTTTAATCTTCTCTTCTGGCTAGCCCTTAATTAATGCATTAATTCTCTGGTTTTTGCTTTGTTTCTGATTTGCTAAATGTCGGATTATGCAGTTTATTAATTAACTTATTATATACACTATATAGATATACAGACAACCGGCTTATGAATCGATTCATTGAATCATTGCATTGCAGGCCAATGCGTTCCGGTTCGACTTTCAGCTTTGTTAGGTCTAACCTTAACCTTGACATTTGCCTTTGGCATGCTAATATTGAAAACTTTATAACGGTTGCTGCATAACGATAATTATTAATATTTTCTATATATGTATCTGTATGTCGATCGATATATGTATGTATCTGTAGCTTGCTGTTTCACTAACATTGAGATTGGAATGCATTTGCCATGAAGATCATGAGCTAAATTCTCGAATTGAACTCGTTCTACTTGATTTAATTTAAGTTCAATATCCATTGAAACAAGTTTTTAATAACTGATTTACGTATGTACTTCAATGATTACAGCTTAGATTTCGAATGATTTCAACTTGAAGAGATTTGCCCAGAGTCTCCAATGGCAGCGATTCATATTATCAAGAAAAACAGCAAACTAGTTAAGAACTGATTGACAATGGGAATTGCGGATTAAAGATAAAATATTCAAGCTAAATTACAGATGGGAATCTGTGCAATTAGATGACTTGGAAGTTATCTGTATGAATTGCAAACCGATTAAGCGGAGGCATGCGTGCGCAGCTGATTATATAGGCCAGCTAAGACAATAGCCAATTATTAGGGTTTTCGAGATGTTTCGTGTTTTTTTTTTCTTTGCAAGTAACAGCAATTGATTGAATGAATAGTTAATGGGTTTGTGAACCAAATAATCGTATAATTTATATAGTACACACGGTAAAACACAACACAACACCAAACTTTGCCCAAAAACGTAAAACTTGTTTTGGGAGCTGCAATAAAATCGGTGATAAAGCTTAAGAAGAAGCAACTGACGACGCGTGTAACGGAGCCGAAAGAGCAGACGAAACTGTTGTAGCCAAAAGCACGTTACGAAGATTTTATACCAAGCCAAGAATCACAAACTGGAAACTGAATGAGCGAGAGAGAAGAACAGAGAGAAGGCGTGTGGTTGTGTGTGTATGAATGCGTGTGTGCGCCTAAGTGTGTGTTGAAGTTGAACTTGAGCATGACATTCACGTGCCAGCAAGTGCGAGAGGGCGAGCGAATGAATGAGTGCGTACGGCCAAATGAGACAGAGATAGAGAGAGAGAGAGAGGCAGCTTAAAGAGAGCGCACTAAGAGATGCAAAGAAGAGAGGCTAATGATGCATTTGGGAAATTATGCCATCGAAAGCTGGTTTTCATTGCGGTTCGCTCAAGCTATCGTTGCTGTTGCTGTTGTTGTTGTCGTTGATGACGGGCATGGTCTTTCCCGCAGCATCTGCTTGAAGCACTTTGCTGTTTGCTCATTTACAATGCGAAAATGCCTGGGTGACCCTCAGGCATTGTACTTTCGGTTCAATGCTAGCGCGATATACCCATATGTACGGCAATTAGCCATTACCTAGTAATTACACCTGTTTGACAACATTTCCATTGCGCATTGTGTATGGCCAACACGTTCGGCATGGAACAACTTGTTTCGGCAGCTTTTTGGACTAATCGACACCAACACGAACACGTGCGAGGCGCCCCTGTGAGTTACACCTTCTTCTATTCATTGGCTGTTGTTGGGCGACAGACTCTCGGTTTCGTTTGTGCGCTCACAAATGAGTTTACCATACGATGATGATTTGAAATAATTATGCATGTATATATGTATGTATTTGCGTATACACTCGTTATCAAAGATGACCTATTAATAGTTGGCATACATGTATGTATGTATGTATGTGTGGGAGCATAGGCTGCAAATAAAACTCAACTGAACTGGTTTATGTTTCAAATTTGGATTTATATGAATCAGATTTGAACTCGTAAAGTGTTACACAAAAGAGTGAACTATTTTAACCCATTCAAAACAGATTTAGCTAAGAACTGTTAAGACCGAAGGTTAAATAGCAGTGATCTTAACGACGCTCATGTACAGTTACGAACTAAATTATTGGCAGAGCAACTTCTTAACATTTATAGCAACTCCTTAAGCCTTTTTAAAAGTTTATCTGATTATTAATGATTTAATAATTGGGCAAAAAAAAAAAAACCAACAATTTTTTGATGTAAATTCCTTTTTAGATCAATATTTCTTGCAGCTTGCAAAACTTTTATAGTCCCACTATAAAGATGCAGTATTCCACTTTTTAAATTCAGAACAAAACGGGTTAAGGGTAAAATCCATGGCCGTCAACTTGCTGATCGTTAAGATAGTAGATGTCAAGCCAGTCAGTCTGAGGTCAGAAGTCTTGGCGAAAATAAAATACAATTAAAAGTTGTATTCATTTAGTTAGGTAAATGGACAAGGGCATGCCCAGGTCCAACCTAAAAAGTGCTTTAACCTTACGTGCCAAAAACGTATTACAAAAGTTTACAAAAAAAAATAATAATAAAGTAAAGCGTGCGAACAATTACATATGTATGTTCGTGTGCACACACATACACACAAGTCTA
The DNA here is from genome assembly GCA_035047565.1 of Drosophila mulleri. Lineage (NCBI taxonomy): Eukaryota > Metazoa > Arthropoda > Insecta > Diptera > Drosophilidae > Drosophila > Drosophila mulleri. The sequence goes on from JAWNPK010000012.1 coordinate 20,416,591, forward strand.
CACGAAAGCATGCCGCCTTACCTGATTCAAAAGCGACATCGTCGGAGGCGGCAACGGCAGACGCACCGCTGGCTACCGTTGTCCTAGGCAGGCAGCTGGTTGCAGTTGTCATATTGATTTAATAAAAAAATTTTCAGTTTGATTACACAGCACAAACAGCGCTAAATGCATTTGCCGTTGCACTTGAACAGGAACCGATTCGCACCGTTGAACTAGATTTGTGTCAATGCCAAACGTTTATTGAACTTTTCATGTTCATCATTCACTCGTTTCGTTTTATTTTCGCACACAGCGACACAATTGCATTGGTCCTCCTACCGATGCCAGCACCAATAACAACAAGAAGAACCGATTCGAAAGCAAATGCAAAAGGAACAGCGGGCACAGTTTTATAGTGCTGGGCAACGTGTTGTAGGAGCTGCACTTGTTGCTCTCTCGCTCGCGCTCTTGTATTTGCATTTGCTTTGCGCGTCGTTAGGCAAAGGTCAAGCAGAAAAGAAACACGAAAAATTTAAATAAGGCGCGAAAAGTGTAACGAAACCAAAACATAATAAACACACTATGCGTACGCATCAACGACTCAGATAATCGTAATAGTGATAATAGTATTGTATTTCAAAATGAAAAACTCACCTTAGTTTAGACGTATAGTGTAGTTATTCCAAAGTTCAAACAGTTGATATCCTTTGGCTGCGTATTCCACTCTGATGTACTGCAGTTTTCTTCGGTTTTGTATCTCCAGCTAAGCTAGAGTTACAGCTATTTAGGTCTAGCTCTGTCTTAATACACTTAAACACTGAAAATATAAAGCTGCTCATTCAACAGTTTTATACCCCCATATGTGTAACGAGCCGGTAGTTAAGAAGTATGTGTAGATAACTATATAACTTACATTCACGCGAATACAAAAACAAATGCAACTAACAAAGCAAGCGATTAATTATGGCAACTGTCAGCAAGTTGGAAAGTGCATGCTTCGTTGGCTGTTATACACTTGGTTGCTTGAAAATGAAATGCGCTTTGTTGTTTTTGCTTTCATTGTTGTTGTTGGTAATATACAATGGAGAAATGCAAAGAACACTGCGCCAGGGTTAAGGTTAATTTCAAGCACATTTATATGCATACACACATGCATACATATGAGACTTTTTTTTAAAGTGTTATATACAAGCGAACACAAACGTCTATGAGCTGTTATATGTATGTATGTTTAGGTCAGACGTGCCTTGTTATATGCCGTTAGTATCTAACAAACACATATTGGATTACTTCAGCTCCGTTCAGTTAGGCTTTTTTAAATTTGTATACATACATATCAAGCATCTGAGAACTGTTATATACTTTATATTACTTTAGCTCAGTGTAATCAAGATTTCTTTTAATTGTTACATGCGTTTAGTTATACACACCAAGCGCCTCAGAACTGTTATATGCTTGATATTAGTTCAGCCTAGTGCGTTCATTCGACTTAATTATAGTTGAACTTGCGACCACTAAATAAGAACCGATTGTATATATATACATATGTATGTATGCGTGTGCGCTGACACATAACCAGTATTAGATTAAGCTTTAAGTAGAATACATACATACATATAGTATAATGAATTATATGTATATCTCACAAAACAGCTGCCATGCGCTCGATATGTACTAATTAGTCGCACTTTGTATTGCCGACTTTTGAGTTTTAATGCCTGCGACTACTTCATAGTTAACTAAATAAAAGTAAAGTAGGAAAAGCCACAGAATTCAGCAACGACGACTTTGCGTGTCGACGTTCAATTGTACAACTGACGATAATGCAAACTCATTGGTCGTACGTTCAGGCTCAGCCAATTAATTAAGTATAGTGCCTGAAATATAATTCCAATTCGATTTCGCTTTCTGCTCTCCACCCAAAGTGCCTCGACGTCAGTCCAGCAGACAAACAGACAGACAAGGCAGGCGCAGTCTTCTAGTCAACTTAGTCAATGCTAATGCTCGTGCTACGTCAGCTTATAAAGTTCAATGGAATTTCGCACCGACTGTGGCCGATCGAATTCAGCGGCTTTGCAACTTTAAGCGAAATTGACTTGGAACAAAATACGAAATACAGAAAACCAATATTTATAGCTATTTGCGTGCGTGTCTCTATTGATATTGTATCTCGTATTCGTACGGAGTATAGCTATACCTGATGGTCAATCGACGGGTTTAATCAATTTGCCCGTTGCATGCCGCTAATCACTTACAGACAATTGTTGATGGAAACTCGATATGGATAACATGGATTTAAATGTATTTGACTTGATGATGAGTTTCTCAGTTTCAAGTGCTAATAGCTGATATACATACATTTCGAGTGTCCAATAATATCATTACACTTACGTATTATATTATCTCTAAGTATCTAATTGGTAGTTTCGTTCAAGATCTGGTATTGTCAATACTTAAATATATACCTACTACATATATGTATATATAAATAAGTATGTATATAGGAGTACAATTTACTAGATGAATAATATTGTGCTTTAAAAAGTTTTTACAATTGTTGCTAAATATTGCTTACGTAACTCTAAGAAAGCGTTATCGAGTGTTAATGGTATGACTGACTTATACTAACGATGTATATACGCGATAATATAAAAGAATAATCAATATGTCAATGATATTCAATGCTAAAAAGTCTTAGTGTCTTTCACGAATTTGTTTGCTTTTAAGTACAGATCAGATCTAGAAAAGCTATATACATATTTTGAAAATAATAATATAAACAGAAAACTGTTTTAACCTGCAATACTAAAGCCTTTAGTTCGGCAGTAACTTGTCCAGTCTGGTTCGGTGTTTGCCCCTGCTGCCCTTGCCCTTCCAGGACAATCATTTTGGTCGTATTTTTTCGTACATAAACTGCTGCAGATGCTTGTTATCGGGCTGCATCAGCTTCTTCTTCGTAAATTCGAACTGTGTCAGCGCAAACTCGTATAATTCGTTTTCCATTTGCCAAATCTTCGATCTCTGTATGGTCTGTATGGTAGATTCATTGGGCGGTAGCTTCGATGATGTCACCCGTAAATGAGATTTATTTGAGTTTTGATAGTGCTCACGGAAGCCTTGGAAGATTCTGTATACAAAAAAAAAATTTAGTTCAAGTGGATTTGAATGAATGGCAAAGCAATTTCAAGTTACCTTGGCAGTGATCTCTCAAGCAGATCTACAAATTCGTACATTTGCTCGGTGACACCGACCAGAAAATATTCGTTGACCAAATTACGTTTGGCCTGCTTCAAGGCCCAATCGCTGCCGGGTTCCCAGCACTCAGCAGCGTGGCCACAAAAGAATGGAATTTGCAGCCACATATTTTTGGGATCACAGTCGGGTTGTTTTTGAACCACGCACTCATCGAACGTCTGCATTAAACATTTGTATATTTACATAGATTAAAATATAAATATATATATTTTTAACAACTCACAATTTTATTTCCTGCCTTCTTGCGCACGAGATTCGGGCGATAATTGTCGCCATAGCGCAAAAAATAGTAATAGGACACAAGTCTGTCGAGTGGCTTGCGCACCAGGTTTATATAGATGGGCTTACGTGCTATTTGAAATCTACAAAATATATATGTAGACTTGTAATCGGAGATATGGAAGATAAGTCATTTTCGAAAAACGTACTTGGAGAAATCCAGAAATGCCATGTGTCCGTGGTAGAGAGCCGGCTTCATTTCATGCCACTTGGTTACATTTCGCACAAAGGCTATCTAATAAAGCAATAAAACAATTAACCAGCTGCTCGGCTACCCTGTCCGGAATGTTGTCGACGCACCTGATTTGGCAACGATAGGACGTGCATATTAGCGGTCACATTTATATGCAGGACATGGTATCTGTTCTGTTTGCACAGGTCGTAGGCTATGTTCACGAAACTGGTTGAGCCAGTCTTTGGCACACGATTGTATAGCACCACCAATTGCTCCTCATAATCAAAGCCATCGAATGTGGGAATAGTTCGAGCTAGAGCTGCTTGGTCCGCCAGTGATTGCTTGCCAGTGTTTCCCGTGAGTTTAGACAGTGGCTTAAAAGCTGTGGGTAAATAAATGTTCTCTTTTAGCTTAATGAAGTGGAAAGTAATTGTAAAGCGCACCACAATCCAATCGAATCTCCAGCAGAAAATAACAGGTGACGACTGCGATGCAAGACAGTACGAACCAGTGCACCGGACGCATCGCAGGCAATATTTTGCGGAATTTCTTATACATGTTGCTACCGGCTTAAGCTAACGTGTTGTTCAATGTATTGAAGCACTACAGCACATTCTCTGTGAATAGTCTATCCTAGTTTAGTGTTTTTTTGTTGCATTTTGTGTCTTATCCGTGGTAAGCTGCTACAATGTTGACCAACGCAAAAAAACAGCTGTTTTATCAGTGATGTGTAACGTTTAAATAGATGACATGCGGAGTTATCGCTTGATACGTTGGTACAAAATGTACCTAAAATGATACTTGATTGTGTATATTGTGGTTTGCCTTTTTACTTATTTATATTCATTTACCCCTTAAAAATAAATACAGTGTACCTGTAATAATTATCAAATATATTTGCTTTAAATTAAATGAATTGTATTTGTTAAGTTGCGATAGGTTTCGATTATATCGATAACAATCGAGTTGTGAACTTGCAGAACAGCTGATGGCTCATCATAAAAAGACGCTTGATTTTTGTTAGTAAACTGAAACTGACGAAAAAACAATACAAATTGCACACTGAAAACATAAAAATGTCTTCAGCTATATATTTAGAAAATTATTTAGACGGTATGTAAAAAATGTAAAATAAGATAAGAGTGCTGCAACAGATGTAAATCATGCTTATCATCAGGCTTGGAATCGCTGCCCACCGAGTTAGAACGGAACTTTAAGCTGATGAGAAAATTAGACGATCGGGCGCAAACGGCTATGAAGAGCATCGATAGCCATGCGAAAGACTTCATGCGCAAACTATCCTCCGAGAATGGGCCAATGAGCGAGGAGGAGCGCAAGGAGCGTCTGGAGGACATTAAGGCGCTGTTTGGCAAAGCCAAGGAATACAGCGACGATAAAGTGCAGCTGGCCATACAAACCTATGAGCTAGTGGACAAACAAATCCGAAGACTTGACAACGATTTGGCCCGCTTCGAGGGAGAGATCCAAGAGAAAGCCTCCTCAACACGCGCCAAATCCGAAGAAGCAGTAGCCAAAAGTACGTAATCCGCTTAAAAGTGTTTTATGATCTTGAAATTAATTTGTAATTTGCAGAGGCTGGCCGTAAAAAGACCAAAGATGGCAAGGCGACGGGTAAAAAGAAACGGCCAGCCTCCTCGGATGAGGAAACTGGGCGTGGCAACCAATCGAATAGCGGCAGCGGGGCTAATCTAAATGCTAGCAGCAGTGCTGGTCAAGGTAGCAAAAAGAAAAAGTCCAAGGTAAATCAAGAAAAAGAAACCCGCAAGGGGGCAGCACAAAAGGTAAATCATCCTTCATCAACATTATGCACATTTTTGTCTCCTTACGTTTGTTACTCTTTTCTCAACGCTATTTAGTTGTTGTTGTTGTTGTTGTTGTTGTTATTTTGCCTGGTAAACTACACAGTAGTCAAGTGACGCTGGATTGCCCCCATCCAATATCCCTGTAAAGTGTATTTCTTTATTTACGGTTTAGTTTTGCATCTTTCATTTACATTTCACCTCCTTGCATGATCACTTTCAAGTCTAATCTCTTGGCAAGCCATTGCTAACACTCGTCTCCATTTGCTCCACCACCTATAGAAAGCCGTGGATGTGGATGACTCGGAAAAGGAATCTGGCCACACGGCCGCCACGCACCCCAGCGACGTCATGGACATGCCTGTGGATCCCAATGAGCCAACATATTGCCTGTGCCACCAAGTATCCTATGGCGAGATGATTGGCTGCGATAATCCAGATGTGAGTGAATTACAGATTCCAGTGAATGCAACATTCTTTAATTTTGATTCATTTCGCATTCTTCTCAGTGCCCCATTGAATGGTTCCACTTTGCCTGTGTCGGTCTTACCACAAAGCCGAAGGGCAAATGGTTTTGTCCCAAGTGCACGCAGGACCGTAAGAAGAAATAGACAACGTTAACGGCAGCAGCAGCAGCAGCTACTATGTAAATAATAGTAAATAGTAAATAGTTTAGCTTAAGTATTGTGTATTTTAAATAAATAACTTTCAATTTCATATAAAATGTCAACTGTGATTATTGCTGCACAATTGAACGGATGCAGCTGGCTCGTGTTATCAGTTTATTGAATCATCTTTTATTACATTTTAGTTTTTCATTGGCGCCTCTCAAAGTTTCGATTCAATTTGTACATTATTAAACTAATTATACTTTAAATGTCCATAAAATAACATTTCACAATTACTTCGGAATTATATATAAAAGCCTAATATACATACATATTTATCCTCATATAAATCAATTAGTCATTGATCGCTTAAAAATAGGATCGCAACATTATTGATAGGTAAGCTAGTGGGTATATCATTAACATTCCCTGAAAAACTGTTGCGAATATGTGTTTTTTGTTTGCTTTATTGTTCTTAGAGTTAGGTGTGATCGCATATAAATCGACAAGAATGCGACAAGTTGCTTGTGGATAATTCGTATCAAGGTATTTAATATCTACGATTTGCGAATAGTACAGATTAGCTATAAACTCACATCGGAACTAAGCTCAAAACAATCAATACCAATAAATATTAAATACAATGTTAAATGTTCTAGTTGCTTTAAACCATGGCTAACGGAAAATAGGGGGACGGGGTCGGGATCGGGACACTAAGGACATATGCAATTTTCATGATCACCATCATCATCATCATCATTATCGTCTGTCGTATGTCGTCTGTCGTAATGTGCGTTCAGATTTTGCTATTTCAGTTAATGTTGCCTACTTTTTGGTCATTATCTTAAGGTATTCCAGGGCATTCTGAGCGGCATGTCGCTGTGCCTCCGAAGCCGTTGACCCAGTGCCATGGCAGACGCCGACTGGCAACGTGGACAACTGCACCAGGCACTGAAACTGGCTGCTAAAAGTCCTCTCCTCAATATCCACATAGGTGACCTCGAACTGATTCTCGGCAGCAATATCTGAAAGCAGCTTGATGTAGTCAATCTTTGAGCTCTTCAGGCAAGTCTTCTGCAAGCAAAAAAACAAAATGAAACGACAAAACAAAAATAAACAAAATTGAATCGTAATTATGATCGAGATAAATGCATTGTAGGGGTTCGACTTCCATTGGAGCGGCGCATGTGTCTGTCGTAGGATCTGGGCCACTCATTGATTTACCTGTAATTTAAGCAGTTTTTTGCCCGTCGCATTTTTCAATGTCTTATGGAACTGGGACACTTTATTGCTGTGCAGCGTGGTCAGTGTCGGCACAGTGATATCTTTCAAATCACCATAATATTGATCGTTAATGCGGGCCTGCAAATAAGAGCGCAACATTTCCATTTAATTACGCACAGACTCTCGCCAATGGTGACTTGAAATATATCACACAAGTCGGACTTGAAATATATCACAAATGTGTCGCGAAATTGGCAGACAAGCAATTGAAAGTGTGCGCAGAGACCAGACAACAAACAAACAGACAAGCTAACAAACAAATTGTTTGTCTACAGTATTCAAATAAAAGTGCATGCCAGAATTAGTTTGAGCTCAACTGAGACAGTATATGTATGTATGTATATGTATATCGCTGATATTACATTGAAAATTGGGGGAACAAAAAAAAAAAGCATTTTACAAAAATACAAAACTTATTTGTTAAATCAGGCAATAATTGATGGGACTTGGAGTCCACTATGGAATAAATTTTAAAACTAAATTTTACAAACAATTAAATCACATTGCAACTCAAAATTGACAGCTTAACTAAATGATATTGCTTATTCCCAAGTGGGCTCCAAAAGGGAATTACTTAGGCTTAAACCGTTAATTAGTTAATCGACCAACTTGTCGAGTTAATTGCAGAGTTTCAACTTCACTTTAACAGTAACAAACAAATATTAACAATTTAAGTAAGCACCGGAACCAAAAGAATTCAAAAACCAAAATAAAATTAAAAAAAAATAAAATAAATGAAAAAAATATGTGAAAGCTCAGCAAACTGCTTAAGGTTTGTCAGACGGCAGACAGCAGCAAATACAGTTAGTTAGTTGAATAGAGTCGGAAAGTGGTTGGCTCTAAATGTCGGTTATATTCAAAACCGGCGAGATGCGCTTGTAGAAGCGTCTCGGCTTTACACTTGTTGCCTGGTCTACCGGCGGCAGCTGCGGCTGCGGCTGCTGAGGCTGCTCAGTTGGAACTACAAGCGATAAATTACTCACATCGCCCTCCAGTTCGCCGCAGATGCTGTCATTGATCTTGGCGGCATCGATGGGCGTCTCCTGCAGGCGCGTCCACATCTTGTGGGCGGCCAGGCGCTTCGCTATCTTCTTGCTCTTGCCCTTGCCAACCTCATGGTAGTTCAGTATGGTGCAAGCGATCGTGAATAGTCGCTCGTGCGGCAGGCCGACCTCTGTCTCCGTCTCATACGTTGGCGGCGGCCAGCGACGCTGCATGCACATCTCCTGCAGCCAGCCAATGGGATTACCCACAATCTTGTCGCCGCCGCTATTATTGAGAAGGGTTGGGAGATAGATAGAGAGGGGGAGAGAGAGAGAGAGTGAGAGATGGAGATGGTGGGGAAGATCAATGAGAAACAGAAAAACGAAAAATGCCAAAAAAAAACGAAAATTGCATATTAAAAACTATTTAAATTGACAAATTTTGCAACAAATAATTACTCGCCACTGCCAGTGAGATTGGCATTGCCATCGCCCCCACTGCCCGCCATAGAGCAACCAACAGCGGCTGCTGCTGCGGCTGCTGAATTGCCCTGTGTCTCGAGCTGTACGCCGATGAGCTTATCAATCAGGGCGCGAGCGGCTGCGTGCTTGGCCTCCTTTTTGGAGCGTCCGGCGCCCATGGCTGTGAAGGGAGTGTCCTTGTCCTTGAACGAGACCCGAAACCGAAACGTTGGCTCGTGTATGGCCCCCTCGATCTGGACCAGCTCGTAGCCCGGCGTGATGCCGCGCCGGCTTAGCAACTCCTGCAGTATGCTAACGGGCGTCTTCATGGCCAGCCCATTGGCATCCGTGTCGTTAACAAACTTCAGCGTCTCCTCAGTTGGTAGCATACCGGTGCTGCTTGTGCCGCTCAGCTCCGACAGATGTTGCTGTTGCTGATGCTGATGCAGCGCCTGCAGCTGTTTCTCCTTTTTCATTTTCGGACGCTGTTGCATTGCCGCCGGCTTGCCCATCGAATTGCTGCCACCGCCAGCAGCCCCATTGGACAAACAGGCAGCCGCAATGGCAGCAGACGAATTACCCATGTTGTCATATTGACGACGCGGAGCAAAGCCCGCTTGCATGGGCATCTGCTGCTGTTGTTGCTCTTGCTGTAGCTGCTGTTGCTGATGGAGGTGTTGCAAATGCATCTGCTGTTCGTACAAATGTTGCTGATGCTGTTGATGCTGCTGTTGCTGTTGTTGCTGTTGTTGGTGTTGCTGTAACTGTTGCTGCTGCTGCTGCTGGTGGTGGTGGTGTTCGTGGGCATGGTAGCTTTTTGGTTCCATATTTAACTTGATTAATAGACTTTGTGTATCTGCAAGTAATTGCAACGTTGCTTGGAAAAAATCAATAAGTTCTAACTAAATTCAACCGCAACTGGCGGCAGCAATCATGAATTTCACTTTAGCCACTACTTACGGTTTGTTGATGGTTTTGTGCTGTTTTTTATTTAATAATAATTTATTAATTGTTTATTAATAATTCATTCTTAAATAAAAAATACAGCAAAATCCAGACGCACACACGATATCTACGTATATATGTATTTGTGATGCTGTTGTGTTGCCGTATTTATTGAAATTGACAGCTTGCCCAGTGGCAACGCTGTTCTGCCCTAATTTCGAATGTCAAAAGATTGGGAAAAGTAGCGCGTCATTTAAAATTTTCAAATTTTCATTTGTTTTTATTATAATTATTATTATTATTATCGCAAATGTCTGCTACATAATTGTTTAACATTATACATATATATTTTTTAATTTGTATAATTAATGCACAGTAAACATTCGTTCAATCAAATCAAAAGTGAATGCATGCGTTGTATATATGTGTGTGTGTGTATGTGTGTGTTGGTGTGTGTGGAATTTATAGTGATTGATTCTGCAATATTTGGAGCGTTTTGCTGAACCAACAATAGAATTTTTCGATACTTCTAATGCATATTATCAAATACAGTTCTCCCGTCTAATCATCGCTCAGAAAATCGTCATCTAGATTAACATCTGTCGTATCTATGTTATCGTCCAACGTAATGCCATCAATCTCCAGATCCAAATCATCATCATCATCCTCATCATCGCCGACAGCGACTTTGGCTGGAGCAGCGGCAGCTTTTGTGCTGGCTATTGCTGCTGTTGCTGTTGGCAAGGATGCAGGCACAAACGGCGGCTTCTCCTTCTCCAGTTGGAGGCCGCCACTTTGCTGCTCAGCCACATTTAGCTCTTCAAGTGGATTGCGCTCGCTATTCAACGGCAACTGTGCAGCTAGACGGGCTGGCGCTTTGCGTGCTCGCTCCTCGGCCAGAAATTGCTCTACGCGCAGCGCATCGCCCAGGCCCGGAAAGAGATTTGTATACTGCGTGGGATCGGCTAGCGATTGGCCTGCCTTCTCGTTCACCTTGCCCAGCTCCTCGCGCCAGAGTTCGACCACACGTGACATTTGGCTAGGCAAGTAGGTGCGCGCGAAGAACGCCGCCTCGGGCAGCCGATTGGTCTCAATGAGAATCTCCAGGCAACGCTCCACATCTGAGCGAAGGAAGGCGGAAAGGAATGCAATATTATGGCGGCCTTGTGCCGAGCTGGTTGCTCCCACCTCCTCCAGCATCTGTGCATCGCCCGAGGCAGTCGACAGCAGCAGCAAGCCACTAAAGTCGTTGGCCTTCTGCATGCACTCCTTCACCAAGGCCATGTTATTCCTGCGCGAGGCCACGTCGGCTAGCTGCGACCACTTCTGTGAGTTTTCTGCCTCGCGCGCCAACTTCACGGCAATATCTAGTTCGCCAATTTGCAGAGCCAAGTCGAATTTGTGGTCCGGATCGGTGGATACCTGCAGTGCCTGCTCCTTGAAGCCCTGCTTCTCCAGGAAGTGGGCCACGCGTGTACGATGCTCCTTTGGTATGGTGGGCAGCACCAGATCGGCGCGCTCAAAGTCGCGGCGCATCACGGCCGTCTGGTACTCCAAGACGGACAACTGCAGGCAGAAGCTAATTACATTCAGCTCCTTATCGCCCAGGTACAAGCGATTGTCCTTGGGCACATAGCCCAGCAAGTACATGGTGCGATCCAAATGCGAGATGGTCACAATCTCTCCGCCTACATAGTAGTTGATGCGATTCACGGAATTGGTGTATATGAAGCAATCGCCCACCCAGAGGCCAGTTTTCACCGATTCAGATACTTCGCCTGGAATATAAAATCAAATATTTAAATTAATTTGTATTTATAATAATAGTTATGTAAATATAGAGCTAGCCATGTAACACTCATCATTGCTTGCTTACCGAGCACATTGAAAGCGCTTTCCACGCCATCATCCTCCAGTCCCTCCTTTGTCTCCAGCGCATTGGCGATTTGTGCAGTGTCCACGGCCAATATGAAGTAGGAGTCATCGGTTGCCAGGCAAACAAGAGTGCCGCTATCGTTCCAGAAGACATTGCGTGGTTGCACCTCGATGCGGCGCACCAGCTGCAGCGACTCCCAATCGTAGAAGGCCAGACCCGACGAGGTCTTCACGCCAAAGTAGTAGCCGCCATAGATGCTCTCGGCGCCGTACTCGGGCGTGAAGCTCTTGCGCTCCTTGAAGTTGCGGAACAGACGCACAGTGCCATTGTTCTCGCGAATGGCGTACTCGTTGCTCTCTAGCGCCCAGACGAACTCCTGGGCCGAGCCAAAGGCTTTGTTGCGCAGCGCCATGGACGTATATATGATGTACTCGCCATCACCACAGACGACCACAAAGCGGCCGTTGGGATTGTGTGCAATGGTCTGCGGATAAATCTCGCACGCGCCCATGTCCTTGACGGCGACGGGCAGGCGCTCGCCATCCTTAATCTCGGTGCCATCAGCAATGGTTTTCAGATTGACCTGCAAATTGCCATAAATCAGATTATGCTTCACCTTGGAGCATTGCCGTACTCAACCTGTTGCATTTCGGAATGTTTGGCCCATATGATCTTGCCGCCCACCACGTCCATGGACATCGCTGGTTCCTCGCGGCCGACTTTGATGATGATGGAGCCTTCGTCATAGCCCAGGGCCACATTGTTGGTGCCGCGCATGCTGGCAATGGTCCATACGCGCTCAAAGCCATAGTTCAGACAGGTCTCCAGGCGGTAGGTGCCCGAGTGCCAGATCCTGACGGTGCCATCTTCAGAGCCGGTCAGCAGGATCGGCAGCTCGGGATGAAAGCAGACGGCCGAAATGTTTTGTGCATGTCCCTCGAGGGTCTGGACACAGGTCTTGTTCTGATAGTCCCAGATCTTGACCAAGCGATCGTCGGCGCCCGAAATCAAATACGGCTTGTCTCCGCCATGATAATAGTCTACACAATTGACGCCCTTCTCGTGGCCCTCCAACGTAAAGTTGGCAAAATTTGAGCCCAGCTGCCACACCTTAACCGTGCGATCCAAGGAGGCGGATGCAAAAGTGTTATTGTCCTTGGGATTGAACACGATCTGCATGACATAGTGGGTGTGGCCCTCAAAGACGCGCTGACAGGCCCACAACTTCTCCCAGTTCCACAATTTGATAAGCATATCATCTATAACAAGGTGATGAAATCAATTATGAGATATGCATATAGATATGAATCTACGTGGACAATTTGCTAAAGATATTTATCAGATAATGATAAAAGCGTTTACCAATTATCTAGCATCGACTCTACAATAGTTCTATATGCCAGTTCACTTAACCAAATGGAGGTCAAGCAATTGTTTGTTTATGATTTGGTATGTGATGACTGGTGAATATTATCTATTGGTGAGTCCGGATTTTGTTACTATTGACAATTTTGACACATACCGCTGCTGGTCAGCACCAGGGGCTGTGTGGGATGCACGGCGATGCAACGCAGATAGTCCGAGTGTGCCTCGTAGGAATGGACCTTCTCCAGTGTGTTGTAGTTGAAGATGCGTATTTGCATGTCATCCGATCCCGTAATTATCCAATTCTTGCGTGCCACGAAGCGCGCGGAGCGCACTGGCACATCGCACACTTCGAAATCTTTGACCAATTGCTGGTTCTCGTAATTCATGATGTGTACGTGGCCATTGTATAGGGCACACAACATCCATGGCTCGGCCGGATGCAGATCAACGCACTTGACGCGGTCCGAGCGCGACGTCAGACGACGCTTGATGTCCAATTTGAGGGGCATCTTTAGATTGACAGTGATTTGTGTTCAATAATATCCTACTACAGCCAATCCAAATAAAATACACTGCGGCGAGATTGTAAAAAACTTGCTGCTGCTTCTTCTTCTGCCTCTTGTTAATGTGTCAGAGTGTGGACTAGTGTTGCCACCGGCCACGTATATTTGACAGCGCTGCATTTTGTACTCGATTTGTCATAGTTTACGTTTATGCGGACGCACGACTTGAGCTTGTTCACCAAATACTTCACATAATAAGTTTTGTATCACATATATATATTTAAGATTTATAAAAAGGAAATACTTTTATTTTCGATCATCGCATATAAAATGCTTATAAATATAGCATAATTTATTGTTTAGTTACATTCACTTGCAAATCAATAAAATTTAAATGATTAGCAACTGACGTGTAAACTTAAACTGTGCCCAAAACAACAGATATTTATGTGATATGGCAACGCTGTACCCAACTCTGACGTCTTCATAGGCATTTTAAGTTTCGGATTGTTCGTCTCTAAAGAAAAAACATAAAAGAAAATGCACATATTATATTAGTTAAACATCTTACATATATTGTTAAATTAGCTAGTTACTCGTATTAAGTTTAAAGGGAAAGCATAATGTTGGCCAACCGTCAATTTGGCATGCAACTCATACTGCTGGTTCTTCTGCTGGCACTTGTTGCCGCCAAATCGAAAATATCTGCTGTGCGGGAAGACATAGTAGACTACAAGGATTATAAGAAGCTGCTGCGCACCAAGAACAATGTTCTCGCGCTCTACGTATCCAGCCCCAAGGAGGCTTCAGCCGAGTTGAAGCTGTTCCGGGAGGCCTCAGATGTGATTCGTGGCACAGGAACAATGTTGTACGTGGACTGCTCCAATCAGGAACGCAAGAAACTGTGTAAGAAGCTCAAGTTGACGCCTAAACCTTATATACTGCGTCACTACAAGGACGGAGAGTATCACAAGGACTACGATCGTCAGCTCACCGTGGAATCCATGGTCACCTTCATGCGCGATCCCACCGGTGATTTGCCCTGGGAAGAGGATCCCGCCGGTGCCGATGTATTGCACTTTAATGACGGAGCTTCATTTACGAAACACCTCCGCAAGGATATTCGGCCCATGATGGTCATGTTCCATGTGCCCTGGTGCGGATTCTGCAAGCGCATGAAGCCAGACTACAGCAAAGCAGCCACCGAACTGAAGACTCACGGTGGATATGTAATGGCCGCCATGAATGTGGAGCGACAGGAGAACGCACCTGTGCGCAAACTCTTCAATTTAACTGGTAATTATACTAACATACATATATTAACTTAAATGATATCGGTAACGCTTCCAATCTTTATTACAGGATTTCCCACATTAATTTACTTCGAGAATGGAAAGATGCGCTTCACATACGAGGGCGAGAATACCAAGGATGCGTTGGTGGCCTTCATGCTCAATCCAAATCAGAAACCAACGCCCAAGCCGAAAGAAGCAGACTGGTCAGCTGATACAAATTCCGAGATTGTTCATCTGACTACGCAGGGCTTTGAGGCGGTTCTAAAGGATGAGAAATCGGCGCTGGTCATGTTCTATGCACCCTGGTGTGGTCACTGCAAGAACATGAAACCCGAATACGAAAAGGCAGCTCTCGAGATGAAAGAGAAGAATTTGCCCGGCATGCTTGCTGCCCTGGATGCCACCAAGGACTCTGCCATTGGCGAGAAATACAAGGTCAAGGGATATCCGACAGTGAAATACTTTTCCTATGGTGCCTACAAGTTCGATGTGAATGTGCGCGAGGCGTCCAAAATAGTTGACTTTATGCGGGATCCCAAAGAGCCGCCACCACCTCCGCCGCCAGAGAAGAGCTGGGAGGATGAAGAGGACAGCAAGGAGGTGATATTTCCAAACGAAGAAACTTTCAGCTCGATCCTGAAACGCAAGAAACATGCGTTGGTCATGTTTTATGCTCCATGTAAGTAGATCGCAAGCATATTGATATTCGCAGTTGGAATTTGTACTATTCTCTTGGCTTTTAGGGTGTGGACACTGCAAGCACACAAAGCCGGAATTCACAGCTGCCGCCAATGCGATGCAGGACGATCCGCGCGTTGCTTTCGTTGCCATCGACTGCACCAAATATGTAGACCTGTGCGCCAAGTACAACGTGCGTGGCTATCCCACCTTCATATACTTTTCCTACCTCAAAACGCAACTAGACTACAAGGGCGGACGAAACAGAGAAGACTTCATAGCCTATATGAAAAATCCACCTATCCCCAAGGAGCATAGCGAGCTGTGATCTGTCCAAACTATCTAATAGAATCTCTTCAAATGTTATGCATTAATTTTCGGTTTAAAATTTATGTCTTTAAAATTCCTGCAAAGTATTTTTATAACCTATATTTACTAGTCTTTAATATCTCAAATATCATTGATCTTTGTTTAACAATTTTGCAAGAGTTTCTAAGCTTGGGAATGTCGAGAGTAGATCTTTAAGAAACTAATGTTTACAAACTCAAGATAAAGATAATCTTCTAGTTCTATGCCAATGTTAACCTATGCCTTCAGTTAACTTTTTTATGTATTGTGTAAGCGTACTTCGTATAATTCCACAGTACAGCTGAAATATATATAACACAAGAGCTAAACTTACAGATTTTTCAATTATTCAATTATTAACTCAGATAATAGCAATAACTTTCAGTATATATTTGATTAATAGAATCCATTTCAAATGGGTATGCTTTCAAGTCCGTTATTAAGAAAGAATCAATTTTGACAAGGGCGTGACAATTTTAAAACTTTACATCTCATAATAATTTATTGCTAGCGTTTTGACCTTGAATGAGAATTCTTCAGTCGGTAGCACTCGGGCGCAACTTTATAATTTGCTTTGTGTATAAGTTCTTCCTAATCTAACATAAAAGAAGAATTCAGGTGAAATTATGGTCTTTGGTTCATTTCCGATTTCGATTATCATCTTGTATAGGTTATCTGCTAGTCGGGCACATGCACATGTTTTTTTGCAGTAATTTGTATTAAGACAATGTTCTGAACTTAGCTTGTGAATATATTTGTTTAAATTTATATGTATAATTGAATATATATACAGATATATACATATATGTATGTATCTATATATCGCAATATAATTGATTTCCATAGTGTGGCACAGAAGATCGAACATTTTAAATGCCTCCAAGTTGCGAATGGTATTTTATTGCACATTTGCATGGATGATGAAATAATTTGTTAAGTTCTATAAACTAGATGAGCCCTAATTATTCAATATATTGTTCTCTTCTTCTTTTTTTTTCATTGTTTTTTGTTTTTTCTGTTTGTTTTTGTTTTGTGTGTGTGTATATGTGTATACACTTCTATGTGAATTACAACATAAGATGGGATAAGAAGTTGTATTGCTGTTGGTATTTCTTGCTGTAGTTTGCTTTCTTTTGGTTTTGCTTTTTCCGTTTCGTTTGATTTGCTATTTGTTATTGGTCATTTGCTCTCCGGAGGAACGGCAGCTCGGCGCAGTGGTCAGCGATCGACCTCGGAATCGTTTTTGACCTTGCGCCTGTGACGGCTGAGGCTGCCCAGCCAGCTGCCGCGTTGCTCGTTTGCCGTATACTCATCGTTGATTATCGTAAAGCTATTGAACATGTCCTTCATCTTGATGGCTCGGGAGCAGGCATAGTTTTTGGTAGCCACATACATTTTGGTAAGGAATTCGGGCATTTGTTTTTGCGTGACCCACGATTTGATGTTCTGCGGAATTGGGATGCCCGGATCGTCGTAATATGTCAACACAAAGTGCAATCCCGGCTCATGGAAGCCACGAAATGGCTTAATGACCATCAGGCTCCAGTAATCGGTGACACGCACCTTCCCCGATATAGCTGGATATGTGCTATGCTGGGCAGCGCGACTGCAAATAAAGATCAATTTTTTAGAGTCATCCTTGTAGTAGCGCCGACAATATACGTAGTCCCGGTTGGCAAATAGGCGCGGCCACTGCATCTCCCAGTAGATGAGATGCGAATTACTGTTCGGCGCCGGATCCTCGCTAATCAGCTCAAGCCTGAGCGCCGTATCGTCCCATTGCCGGCGATAGTCCAGATCCGTTTGTACATGCAAGAAATCATCGGCCGTAATATCATCGAATCGCGCATACACCTTGTACGAGTAGAGCGATGAGTGCTCCTCGCGCCGCCAGATGCTGAACTCGTTCTTGCTAAAGTACGGCTCCCAGTTGCGCTCCTCCTGGGCCTGAATGCGTATTTGGCCCACAGGCCCACGCGACTCATAGTCCATTGACTTGTGACAGTTGCTTATGCTCGCCTCATCCTTCCCGGACTTCTGTTCGGCCTTGCCCGGTGGCACGACAGCGCCGCCCTTCTTGCAGCGCTGGTTGCCCAGCGTGCAATAGCAGTACTTCATCTTCTTTGCTTTGCAACGCTCGCACAGCTGATTCACAGGTAACGTATTTATGAAATCAATATCTCGCTGGCACAAATCAAAGTTAGCCAGCGACAGCCGCTCTTTGACCCAGTCGAAGCCGTCGACCGCCGGCCGTTTCATGTTCAAGCCCATAATGCCCACTGCGCTGAGCACCATGCCGCGCAGCGGCGGCTGTATTTGACTGCGATAATAGACGCGCCAGAGCTGCTTGAGTCCCTGCGTGCCATAGCAGGTCTGATAGAACGTGAGCAGCTGTTGCAGCCGGCGCGAGCGCTGGGCGAATATGGACTCGCATTGATAGGTCCAGGCGCGCAAGGTTTCTCTCGATTGATTTTTTATGGCTGAAACGAAACGATTGAGCAGCATGGCGAACGGTTAATTGATTGTTATTGCTGCGGCGGCTGCACTGCTCAGGTGGGGGGCTGCAGCGCTGCTTGCATAACAATCGGACAGCGGCAGCGGCTGTACTGTTATTGTAATGTTGCTTGTTCCTCCGCTTCAAATTTTGACACACACACACACCTCCTGTCACATTTGTTACCCTCGTTTTCAACTTGTAAAATTTTGATTGTTTTTTTTTTTCGTATTGTTCTTTTTGCTTTAATTGTTGACAATTTTGATTGTTATGTTATACAAGTTTCCGTCGTTGTTGCTTTGTTATCAAGGCGCCCACATTTTATGTTCAAAACGTGCAACCTGCAATGCGTAATTGTTGTTGTTGCTCGAATCAGTGCTGGGAAACCCTCGAATTGTGCAGCACCAATTTGAAGCGGCTCACTGCTTCGTCAATATTTGCTCTCTGGGTAGCCGTGCAGCAACGACGAGCTAAACAATTCTTGTTTTTGCAGTGAGAAAAAGCTCTTATTCGTTGGAAATTAGTTAATGAACCAGTGCAAAAAGTGATGCAGACCCTATAAGCTATACAGATGAGAATTTCTTCTGATCTAAGCAATGGATTTATTATAGTGATTGTTACCAGTATCGGAAATTAAGAATTAAAAAAAAAAAAAAAAAGCAAATATGATCTTAGCGAAACATTATTCGTTAGCTTTTTGCCGCAAAATTGCAATATATTGAACATAGAATTTTTTCCAAATAATTCAAAAGTTAATTTTCGAAAAATGATTTGATTTAAACATATTTTGCTTGACCAGCATACTGTTTACAGATTGATTTAGTTTCCATTAGACGTTGTACAACACTTCTGTGGTCAAAACTCGTGCGCTGCTCATTTACATTTGTTGCCATTGTTCCTCACACGGCATTTCGTAAAGAATTTCTGTCGCAGAATAAATGCATAATACATGTATGTTTGATTGAAAAGTGACGCCATGTCTTCGCGACGGCAACGTATTAAGGCCGCTGCCAACCTGACGCAGATCAAGCGCAAGCCGCGTAAAGAAGACGCCGACTCAGAGGCACGCGTTGAGGCTGAACCACTGAACCACCCCATTCCTTCGCCCAAGCAGGAGCATCCAGAGGATGATGCGGCTGAAGTGGCATTTAAAATGCCGGCGGCGAGCAATGCCGGCCAGTTGGACGATGTTTTTCACTCGGACTTGGAGGACAATGTTATACAAATGGATTTGCAGAAGAGTGTCAGTGGATTTCCCATGTCGCCCAGCAAGGCGCAAGCCCGCCAACGAGTGCGGCCCACTCCCGTTTTCGGGCAGCGTCGCAACAGCTTCGTGGGCTCGCCGTTGGCGGCCGATCTCGATGGCGACTACCCATCGCCGGGCACGCCCACGAGGCGTGAGCGCTACTTGAGCGGCTCGTCAATGAGTGGCGGGAGCGGGACGCCGCAGCAGGTACAGGCTTCACCGAAGTACTTTCCAGGTGGTGTCATGAGTCCGGGCGTGGGGCGTATACGCACGGAGTCCAGTTGCTCGGCTTACTCGGATAGCGGCGGCGGTGGCGGCAAGCAACGAAAGGGAGAGAGCGATAAGGCGCTGACCCAGGCACAGCAGCGCATCAATGTAAAGCGAGATTTCGAGACGCGATTCAACAAGGGCATCCCAGATAAGTCCACATTCAAAATGTTTGATATGATCTTTTACAATCCCGAGAGCAATCCCATGGAGCAGAAACCTCTGGTGACTACCATTAAGGCGGAGGCAAATGGCAGCAGCGTCGGCAGTGTGGACGAGTCGAAGCCCACCTCAGATGAGCTGCTGGAGGCCAAGACGGAACCGGCTGGCACAACAGCATCCATGCCTGTGCCGCAATTGAAACTGGACGCCAACGGCGAAATGATAATCGACGAGAAGACTCTGGAGATTGAGACTACCGCCGAGGTGGAGGCGCGCAAGGTTTTGGCCAACTCGTCGCTTATTCTCATGGACGAGACAACTGGCGACAATGGATTCTACAAGCGGCACAAGCGGACGCCTACCTGGACACCAGATGACACCGTCCGCTTTTATCGCAGTCTCCAAATCATTGGCACCGACTTCTCGCTCATGTGTCAAATGTTCCCCAAGCGTACGCGACGCGACCTCAAGCTCAAGTACAAGCGGGAGGAGCGCGTCAACGGGCAGCTAATCAATAAAGCCCTTCTCTACCCAAAGGCCTTCAATATTCAGGAGCTCAAAAATCAACTCGAACAGGAGGACCGTGAGCGCTATGAGGTGCATCGCGAATGGCAACAAATTGTTTCAGCTCAGGCAAAACCCCCAAGAAAAGTTTGTATGCTATCTCCTATGGCCCAATTTTTACTCAAACTGAATTTATTCCTTTACAGACGCGAGGCAAGTCGCAACAAAGCAAGGCGACGCGCGCGCTCTCCGACGGCGATCTGGTGTACGAGAACGAGCACGTGACAAAGGAAAAGCTGAGCAAGCGCGCGCTGGCCAAACGTCGAGCGGTACTGGAAAGCCAGGGCGAAGGTGGAGCTGCCAAGCGTAAGCGTCAGCCCCTGAAGTGTCATCAGGAGCGCGGGGAGCATCAGGAGAAACCACAACATGAGAAGCAACTGGAAAAGATGAAGGATACTCTAGAGCAGCAGCAACAGGTGAAGCTACTACAGCAGCAACAAGAGAAGCTACAGCAGCAGCAACAAGAGAAGCTACAGCAACAACAACAAGAGAAGCTACAGCAGCAGCAACAAGAGAAGCTACAGCAACAACAACAAGAGAAGCTACAGCAGCAACAAGAGCAGCAGCCACAGCACTGCGTTAAACAAAAGTTGAAGCAAAAAGTGCTTAAGAAGATGCAAAATAATCCAAAGCAACAGGAGGAGTATGGATCGGAAGTGGATCAACCTGTGCCTGTGCATATTTTACGCGTATTTCCAGCGATCAAAAGTGAGAAGGAAATGGAAGCAGAACAAATCAGCAGTGATCCTATAATTGAGACCAAGGCTGAGCAGCTGCAGCAGGAGCTTAACTCATTGCTGGACGAGGGACACGGTGAGGTCAGGGGCAACATGACAAGTGAAAAGGTTGTAAGTGACATGGACACCGCCACCAGGAGCGAGACGGTTTATTCCACCGAAACTAATGCAACATATATTGTTGATTTCATTCCGGAGCCCCCTGCACATGAAGTTGCGGAGCAGAGTCCTAGCTTTGGGGAGGAAGTCAATGAGCACGATATCGAACAAATAATAACTGAGTTGTCTGAGGGCTCAATGGTGTTGGTCTCTGCATTAAATGCTGAGGATCGCGTTATAAATGAGATATACATGTACGATAGTCAGACGGGTAATCTGTCCGAGCAACCTTTAAAAATACCTGAGCATATTGTTCAGTGTATATTGAATGTTATGAGCTAAGTTGTTAGGTATTAATTACTGGACATTTGTTGATATGTAATTTATTTAAAAGTTAAAATAAAATCCTATAACGAACGTAGCAGTCTGGCATCGCTGCAAATAGTGTTGGCAAACAGTTCACACAAATCGTTTTACAGCACTCAACTTGTGACAGCTACCATCTGTGACAGTTGTTGTTGTGCTGCGAGCTGCGAATTACAGATTTAATACAAGTTGAAATCTAGACATGGCCCAAGTTCCCTTGGCTATTGTGTCGCACAAGCGCCAGGTGTGCAGCTTGTACAAGCGTGCGCTGCGTAATCTGGAGGCCTGGTATGATCGCCGGTAAGTGCTCGACGAAATGCTGCAATTATAAACCGTTTGATTATATAATTAATTCTGCATCTTCGTTTACATATGTACATCCTTCGTAATTAGCGATGTTTACCGTTATCGTGCAGTGCAAATGCGCGCTCGTTTCGATGAAAACAAAAACAAGGATATAGCCGAGGGCATGCGTTTGCTGGCCTGCGGACAAAAGGAACTCTTCGAGACAAAGCATTTCCAGCCCCGAAACTGTAAGTACGAACATTTGGTCAGACTGGGATGATCCAACACCTTTATTTACAGTTGCTAACAGTCCTGGCGGCTGTGCTTTCGAGCGTGAGGTCATCGTGCCAGATTGGGTGCTCGACTATTGGCATCCTCTGGAGAAGGCACAATATCCAGAGTATTTTGCCAAACGTGAGCAACGCAAGAAGGAATATGTTGCCTGGTGGGAGAAGCAATACGGCAAACCAGACCCCAGCGATTTGGGACACCACTAAACTAGCTTTTAAATAAAGTAGTCAAATCCAATTTGTTTCCGAATTAAAAATACCAATGGATAAACTCAAGCCATCAAGCGGAGTGAATATATGTATATCCTGAAGGATGTCAATTTCAGTTATGTTTTATCATATTTATTATAAGCTTGGGGATATTTATATTAACGGTAGTTGATGTACTTAATAAGAATCGGGCGTGTCTCAGTTGAGCTCGTTGGCCTCTAGGCGTGGGCGCTTTTTGCTATTGTTGCCATTCGTAGTGTTGTTGGTGTTGTTACTGCTGCCGTCGTTGCCATGTTCGCGCTTTCGCTGGAGTGTTTTTTTGTCCCACTGTTGCGTTAGATATCTCAGTAGCACGCATCTTTTATCCAACACTATTAGCTGCGCCTGGTCGGGTGCATCCTCTGTGGGCAGATAAACGGAGGCACGCTTTTGCGATGTTCTAATGCCATGATCATTGCTCAACAGTGTGAAGTTGTTCGAGTCGTATATGGGTAAGCCCTTTATAAAATCAATGACGGACATGCTTGTGCTTGCACTTCTTTTGTTACTCGTGGGGATGGGTGGCACGTTATCCACGCGCAGAAGTTACTGCTTTGTGCGTTCTGTTGTCACTGAGTGCTCAGGCAAATGTGTCTATTGCAATTTTTATATTTTGAGTAAAATATTGTGCCTTTGTCTTATCTTCAGTTGCAATTTATTAGACCTTTTTTGTGTTGTTGTTTTTAGTGGTTGGTGTTTAGATGAGGTGTGACCGTATACATTTACAAAAAATGCTGAAATAATAACTTTTAAAATTATTTTAAGTAAAAATACTAAATTCGTTTTAAACTAAAGTTTAATAGTTTTATGGTGTTAGCTTACTGCAGATTTAAAATTAAGTTAGGACCAAATCGTAATTTACTTAAAGCATTACATCACATTACTAATTATTTGTCTCAGAAAAAGATATTTCTATTTATATTTGAAAATGATTAACGTTTTATGCTCTAATAGAATATTTAAGTTTATTTGTATATAAGATGAATTGATCAGTTTTGACAATCATTTTACTTAGTTAATATAGCTCATTTTGGACTCAGTAATGAAGTACATTTTACGTATAGTTTTTCTGGATATATAGCACGGAAGTTGTCTACTCTGCTTGTTTTTTATATAAAAATACAAAATACTTAATTTTGTTCAATTTTATGTATATAAATGAGTTGAGTGTGATAAGTAGTTCAACTACGATTATGACGATTTCCATCTCCACGACGGACCACATCCTTGTACTCGTCCATACGTCGCATACGCGCTAAATACTCTGGATCGTCATCCTCCACTTGAAGTTCTATGGCTGCCCTCTCTTGGTCCTCGTTCTCGTTGGGATCTTGTGCGGCAGCAATAGCCTTCTCCTGATTTATCTTGGCCATCTTTTGTTCGTCGGGAAAGATGCCCTCGTCAACGCGCTGCTGGTAAAATTCATCGACAGTCATGATCGGTACACTGGGATAGCCCAAGCCGAAGACTGCCTTCTGGGTCTCATTGCGTGTTATAATAAATGGTTGTAGTGGCTTTGGTTTCGGTTCTGCATGATGATGGTGGTGATGTCCATGGGAGTGTCCATGTTTGTGGCCAATGTCAGGAGCATTCGTCTGTTGATGTGCTATAGGGCTTTCTAGTGGCTTCTGTTCTCCGGCTTGCATACGTGCTATGCGCATCTTAGCCATTTCCTTCATCAGACGTAGACTCTCCAACTCCTGCTTGGCATCCATGATGCTCTTATCTAAATATTTTAAAAAGAATTCACGACGGACTTCATCATCAACCGCTTTGTTCTTAACAGCATTGCGCATCCGAGTCATATACTCATCGATTTCCTTCATCTTCCGATATTGTGCAATTTTATCATTGCGATTGTACGCAGCCTCAATCAGTTCGCGTTGTTCGCTTTTCTGCTGTGCAGCATCCGTTTTTCCGTCCTGTTGCGCTTTGCTCTTGGGCGCTTCACAGAGCTCGTACTCTTGGCAGCGTTGCAGATGGTCTTTAAAATAGACTTCACCTAGCTCTATGGCTTCTATACCATTTGGATTGTTGATTTTCGTGGTGAGTTTACCCAAGAAATATGGCAAGAGCATGAAGGGCAGCGATTCCGTTGATACCTCGTCAATCAATTCATTGGGACTGAACATGCCCACTTGATTGACAATGACAGTAGCTTGTTCGAAATAACCCATTGCTTCTTTTACTTTACTCTAAATAAAATATGATTATTTGTTAATGCTCGTAGAGTACTTGGACTTGGCCATTCTCACCTGAAATGGAGCGCCATTGAAAGGCAGATCGGTTACCTCCAGCTCGTCAAAGAGATTCCATCCACTTAAAAAGATATCTGAAAGCTTCTTTTCTTCGCCGTCAACGGCAAATGGGATGGCTTCAGCCATTTTCAATTTAAGTAATTCCGGATTTTCACAATTATTCGCAAGCCGCTTGTATCAGCTGATTGTCACAGTTACAGTGCTGCCAAGCAAATTATGTTTTGACAGTGCTGTATAACGCATATAGTTAGGGTACACATGCAAATGTTCGGTATCCTTTAAAAAACTTATTCTAAAACGACGGTCACTAAATAATTATATTAGTTCCACATAATTATTAAGTCGGAAATGTATCCATATTTTTAAAATTGTCAAAGACTCTTATTTATTTATATAAAAGTTTTTGGACATTGTAAATTTGTGAGAAGCGTTGGTTGTTCCATATTTCATTTGACTAATTTGAGAGGATGGATGACTTGAAATGTTTAGCCCTTTAGCGACGCTTCAAGTTCGTTGTTAGCTAACAGCTCCTTGATAATATCCAAGCCCCCAATAAGTTCGCCTTTTACATAAACTTGCGGATATGTTGGCCAATCTGAAAAAGTCTTCAATCCCTGACGAACCTCTTCATCGGAAAGAATGTCAAAAGTTTCATACGGCAAACTGAAATATCTCAATATTAAATATTGTCCACAAATGTAGAATTAGTACATACTTTGTTTCGTTAATGATAGCAATCAGCTGCTTGGAAAAGCCACAGCGTGGAGCGTTTCGATCGCCCTTCATGAATATCATCAGCGGCGCCTTATTGATTAGCGCTGTTAAACGATCCTTAAGGGTTTGTCCAGTTGCCGCAGCGCTGCTTGCACTTTCGGCTAGCTTCTTGGACTTGCTGGTGATGGCAGCAACGTCCACACCATCCACGCGATCTACTGCCGAGCCCTTGTTGAAGAATATTACTGTCGGCACTGCCTCAATCTGGAAAATCGTTTTGTACAGATATCTCATTAAACATAAATAGGAAGTGAAGAAAATCTTACCTGATGTTTCATTGATATCTCAGGGTATTTTTCAGCATTTAGCGAAATGAATTGCAACTTATCGCCCAAAATGCTGTCCAGCTCTTTGAGCACATCGGCAACTTGAGCACATTGCTCGGCCCAGTCGGCAGCGAACAGTGCAACAGTTGTTTTATCAGCGTTAATGTATTTCTGATAGTCTTCGGAGTTTTCTACAGTTAACACAGGCATTTTGATGATGAAATTTTAATATTGTTAACTTTTTGAAGCCAATTTAGTTGGAATTTCTACATAGAATGTCAGCTGGTAAAAAGTGATGCCCAGCAACGATTTCTTTCTTTAGTATTTAAAGCCGGTAATAATATATATGTGAAAAATATAAATGCTTGTAGGTAAATCATTTTTGAGGATTTATATGAATAAAATGATTTTGTAAATAATCTGTTTCAAGAAAATAGTTTAATTTTAATTAACAAATTGAGAATTGAAAATATTTATCGAAACCAAAAGATTGCGCATGAAAATGATTATCGATTTTATTTTAACGTATGTGCGTCATAAATATACACAATTACATATGGTTTTGTATTTGTACAATATTTAAGAGTATGTATACGATTTGATATTTGTGGGTAACAAAACAAACTGTTGAAACTGAAAATTAAACTAATAGAAAGTCGTAACAATATAATTTTTACAATATGATGTATTAAATATATAATAATATTGGCTTCTTATATTTTCTTATATATGCATTTCAAATCAATTCTTTTCTAATGAAAAGATAAACAAATTTGACTTATGGAGACGTCAACGTAATTTGCGCTGACAGTTTGTTCAGATTTCGTCGCGTAACCTTCTAGTATTTACATATTGAACGCATTCAATTCTGACAAGTGTTGCAAAATGTGACAAACAGAGCTTCAAATAGTAATCGATTACTGCGGGGCCGCACAACACGTGCGCCCACCTCTCTCTTGTAGCAACCGCGTTCAATACATACCAGCGGAATTTGAGAAAAAGTTCCTGTCGTTTTGTTAACAATCAATTATGGTCACAAGAAAGCGGCCAATAAAGCGCAGCGCTGAGGTGGCTGCAATTGACAAAGGAAACGAAGGCGAGGATAGCAATTGTGCATCACAGGCCAAGGTGCCGAAGGAGTTGCTTGTGATTGCGCAGGAGGTGAAAATCGTGCGTGCATTGGCCTGCAATGACTTAACAAAGCGCAATCGTCAGATCCGAAAACTGCGAAAATGGTTCCAGCTGCGAGCGGCAAGTTCGTTTCCCTTCACCGAGGACGATTTCATGCGGATCTGGAAAGGATTGTACTACAACGTATGGATGTCGGACAAGCCGCTAGTGCAAGAGGAGCTAGCCGAGCAATTGGCTCAAATGATAGACAGCTTCGGCGGCAACACTGCCTGCAGTCTGGCGTACTTCAGCGCCTTTATGCGCACTATGTGCCAGGAGTGGTTTGGCATTGATCAGTGGCGAATGGATAAATTTTTGATGCTTGTGCGTCGAATGCTGCGCTACATGCTGCGCTTGCTCAAAAAGAGCAAATGGAACAAGGATCTGATAGAGGCATTTAATACAAGCATGAATGAGTCGGTGCTTGCGGCGCAGCCAAGGTCTCGTGGGATTACCATGCACTACATGGATGTGTTCTTCGAGGAGCTGGCCAAGGCCGCCAATGAGGAGATCACCGCCGAACAGGTTAATCTTTTCCTTCGCCCCTTTGTACATTATGTGGGCACGCAACGGGACGCAAAATTGGTGGCGCAGTGCCGCACGCGCGTCCTCTATCACTTGCTCTACCAGAGTGAACTGGGTAGAGAATACAGCGAGAAATACAAGGCATGGAAAGAGATGGGTTTTCCCAGCAGCTCCATAGACGATGTTGAGAAAATGGACTCTGGCTTCGATGAGGAAGAGGAAGAGGATGAGGAGGAGCAGCAACAAGAAGCCACCACTCTCGATCCACGTGCTGGAAACGTAGATGTCCTGATGCCAGAACTACCGCTAAATGCCGACTGTGTGCTGGACGAGCTTCAGACACTGCTCCGCACACAGGACTACAACAGCAAGCGGCGTAAGGGACTGCGCAAGCTAGTCCATATTTTTGAGACGTATGCAAGCGGCGAATTTCCATTGGGTGTGCGTAACATGCCCAAACCCGAGGGCACACCATTTGCAGAGCTCGTGGAGCAGAAGATTCGTGAGGCCGATGAGTTTGAGGAGTCGAACTTTGGCACTGGGCGCAGTCTGAAAAAGCTAAGTAAATCCAAGCGTAAGCGTCTTCTCAAGTCCATCAACTTCGATGAGGTGGACGAGGAAAACTTTGACGAGGTCATCAAGAAAACATTGTCGCCCAAACTACAGAAGCAAGTCGAGCACAATGAGAAGGTACGATCCAGCATTAATAATGCCTGGGTGGTAGAGGAGGTAGATGCAACGGAGCAGACTACGACTACTACGGCTGCGGCGGATAAACCAGACCTAAAGACGATTAAGAAAGTCACTAAAGAGAAGGATGAACAGCCCAGGCAAAAGGTCAAACAGCAGTCCAAGCCACTGTCTAATGAACAGTCCAAGGAGCAATCCAAACAGCAGCCCAAGGCACAGTCCTCGGAGCAGGCCAAGCAGCCGGCCACTGAGAAGCCAAAAGTAGCACAACCCGACCAGGAATCTACCACAGAGGAAGAAACTAAAGCAGCCGAATCCACGACGAAGTCAAACAACGGCTGGGATGCACCCTTGGAGGATGGTGAAAGGGACTACTTTGTGCCATCGCGCAAAGTGCAACTGAAGCAAGCCAACAGCAAGCTCTTGATGAATCCGCTCGCTGTCCAAGGAACTCCCAAGAATCCAGCACAACGGTTGAAATTTGCAGCAGCGCCGCAGACGGGAAGCGGCAGCAAACGAGTCCGCATCGTGACAAAGTGCAACAGCGCCTATCCCAAGAGCGACTACTATCGACAGTTGAAGCTATCGCCGCAGATGCCCTACGATGCGAACCGGCAGCCGGGCAAAAGCGCCCTCAAGCCGCACGTGCTGCCCGGCCCCATTCATCCCAACTTCAAGAAAACCAAACGTCTGTTCAACGATACGCTGTGACGTTGCTTAAGTTGGCTGGGACTGACGCAGGATTGCCTAGCGGAATGAATGAGCTGACCGACCGGGACACCTACCAGCCCAATCACATGAGAGATTCGTGTGTGCCCAGTCTAGTGGATGATAAGTGCGAGCATCGACTTAGCATAGTTAATATGCCATTATGTGCATCAGATATTTTTTCATAATATACACTATATATAGTATGCTTAATTATTTTTGTTTTGCTTGTAGACTCGATTTTATCGTTCAATATGCGACACATTTGGAATTCATATCTAAAGTGGAATAAAAGTAAAATCAAAAGACAAACTTGAAATTGAATGGAACAGAATCCAACACAGTCCTTGATCTATACACTTTAAATCCTGAATCAATTGATCTATTTCCTATATCATATATTATTTTGGAGCTATATTCGATCCATATACAAATTTATAAAATGCAAATCCTCAATCAATTGATCCATATACGTACATATGTATTAGCTATCTTAAATATTTTATTTCAGAGCTTCATTCAATAAATTTCAATGGTAAACAATTAGAGAAGAGTGAAAAATAAACTTGTTTCGCCATGTTTTGGAAGCGAGGCCGATCTATTGGTATTCTTTGTAGACATATCTGTGGAGTTACCTAATATTTTAGGTAGTGTATAAACAAGTTCACATAAGGTTATTCATTTTGAACAGGTAAATCGTTATCATTTACATATAGACCCACGATTTACAGTTATTCAATTATATATGTATACTCAGCTCTGTATGTAGATGATAACGATTGACCTGTAAAATATTTTAATTTATATACTAAGAATGTTAAAGTTTTAGCATTTGAGAGAGGTTGTTAGCTGTATAATTTTTGGACTTTAACTCTAATATTATAAGTAGATAATTTCCATAAATTTATGTACCTTACCTTGATTAGCCTTTGTCGTTCTGGTGACGCCAAACTCCAAGCTCTCTAGCAGGCATACTGTTCAACATAATGCTCTATTAATAATAGTAATTTCCATGTGCCTAGTAGGTGTGGATAGATCATTTATGTGAAGATTATCGATAGGAGTACACTTGTCAAATTGAAGATTCTACTTGTAAAGCAGTTATATCGACACTTAAGTTTTATAAAAGCTCTCTCGCTCTCTTTCTGCCCCCCCATCTCCCTCTCTCCATCTACCCTAAACCATATAATGTCTTATGTCCAGGTCGCGTTCCCGCAACTTTTGATCAATCCAGCGCCTGTAGTACTTCACGTTCGAGTAGATGCTCAAGAGCTGGGGTCCATCGCAACGGGCGGCACGGGCCAGCAGCCCGGCGAGCACATAGCGATCATCGCTGCCGGAGAGGGGGCACATTAGGGGTATGGCAGCCATGTCGCCGCAGACAATGGGGTCCTTGTCGCCGCCAGTGCAGAGGAGCGTCTCGTTCAGCGCAAAGCGACGACCCAAGATGGCCAAGCGCAGCTTGGAGCCACACTGATCGCGCGGCAGAATGTAGAGGGGCCAGCGCCTGGGCAGCGTCTCGTTGGCACTGAGCTCCGAGTGCCGCCAGCCCGCCACGTAGCACTGGCTGTAGTTGTAGATGAGCTGCATGGGCGGCAGGCAGATCAGCTGCACGTGCGGCGCTAGCTCGAATGCCGTCTGTGAGTGGAGCAGCAGCAGTGCCAGATTGTGAGCTGCCGGGGATTGTGTGTAGTTCGGATGGATTAGCAGCTCGGACACCTTGCGCTCCTGGTGCGCCAATGGCTCCAGCTCAACGGCTGCATCCCATTCGCCAGCCACCAGACGCAGATCCGTTGCCATTTGGGCCTGGACGCAGTGTGCGGCGGTTAGAACAGCCAGTGGTGTGATCAGAGCTCCGCTGCAAAGGTATCCATCGGCTCCATAGATCGCCACCAGCCAGGGAAACTCGCCGAACTTTGACTCCTGCTTCTTGTAGCCCATCGGACGCAAGTGGAGCCAAAGATCCAAACGCCCGCCGCACTGAGGCAGTGCTGACAGTGCATCGCTATAGTTGAATCCGCTACCAACAGCAAGCTGGAGCTAAACTTTAGACAAGATTCGTGCCACAAGGCTAGTGTCTCTACCTACCGTCTCGTTCACACTGCAGCACTTTTCCATGTAGTGACAGTGCTGCTCGTCCTGCATAGTGCGACTGCGATCCGAGTAGAAGTGGCCATCCACAAGGAGACCCTCATTGCAGAGGTCATAGGATACGCAGCTCTTGCCGGGTGCACACGATTCCGCACTAGCAAATACACCTGGAGCGAAATATATGAGCAAAATGACAAGAACCTTGTCCATCTTATGGATATAGAACTGTTGCTGGGCTCTCGTTCTGAACTTGAACTGCGCTCTGAATTGGCCTACGGCTTTTATAGCACCCACCCAAGGCTGCCAAGAGGTCAGGCCTGATTCTTGATTGGGTTAAATATAGCTCAGAGCGTGACTGTGGATTTTATAAATAGGTCTCTAGTTCAGTCACTTGATGGTCCGGCAATCAGTGCCATCGTCTGGCAAATCCAAATAAATCGCTTTTTCTGCTCTACAAATTTATGTCAGCTTAGCTGTATCAAGTGCTTTGCATATAGATCTATATAGTGCTATATTCATATGGAGCAAGGTTTAATAAACAATTCCAGTGCAAAAACCGAAAATGTAGCTAGAACTGCAAACTTAATTTGAAGACAACTAGAACAAAATTTATTTAATTTTTACAAATACATTTAATGGCTTTCTAGCTAGCTTTCTTACTCTCCTTCTTTCACTATAACTTATGAATATTTATTTCCTATTTGATTATTTTTTTTTAAATTTTTAACTTTATATGATTTATTTTATTTAAGCTGAACTGCATTTATTCCAATGTAAATCTATATATATTTAGAAGGCTTAATAGGGTATATTGCTTCTTAGCTAGCTGGCCCGGCAAACGTTGCTTTGCCCTATCCATTAATTCCACTACGTCTGTTGACTTCGAATCTGCACGCTTCTCTTCGTCCTTTGCTGGTTTCGCTCATCTCGTGCCTCTTGCGATTTTGATGCACCTAACTGGATGCAGAAGAACTCCAGGAGATCATTTAGAAAATGACTGCAGCAGCAGAGAATGTTCCCATTAGATCGACTGCAATGATCTCTACCTGGCGCACAGCTCAAAATTTGAGTGCCCTTTGGGCTTTGAGTGGAAGTCGCCCTATATAAAGGGCAGACTCGGAGGGGTCAACCGTAGATGTTTGTTAAAAAACAAAAAAAAAATTAAGTTTAAAAAATTTTTCAATAAAAAAAAAATTTGAATAAAAAAAAAATTTGAATAAAAAAAAAATTTGAATAAAAAAAAAATTTTAAATAAAAAAAATTTTAAGTAAAAAAAAAAGTAAATAAAATAAATAAATAAAAAAAAAAAATAAATAAAAAAAAAAAAAATAAAACAAAAAAAAAATAGTAATTAAAAAAAACAAAAATTTTCCAGCACGTACTGACTGACCCCACCGGGTCTGGACGACTGAATAAATTCTACAGCTGCTGCCCTTTATATAGGGCGACTTCCACTCAAATTTTGAGCAGGGCGCCAGATAGAGCAATGGGAACATTCTCTGCTGCTGCACGCATTTTCTAAGTGATCTCCTGGAGTTCTTCTGCATCCCTTGCTCTTCTTAGGCAGACGGACAGAGAGACAGACAGTAATATATATATATATATATATATATATATATATATATATATATATATATATATATATATATATATATATATATATATAAATATATATATATAAATATATAAATATGTATATACATATCTATATTATTTTTCAATCTTTTTTTTTTTCAAATGTGTTTTTTTTTTTATGATTAGTCAGGTTCTCCTGAGGCTATGCCATAAAACCATAAAAATTGATCCAGCACATATCAAGTTATAAGTGTAGTAACACTTTTACACAACTTTCTTTTATATATATAGATGTTTGTATACGTAAAAAATATTTATTTTGAATATACCAATATTCGAGTTGATATACCCGTTCCTTCCATCTGTCTAACTAATCCGCTTGTCGCTCCATAGACTTGAGAATATTGTTTTACGTCTTCCTCTGACATTAGATAAACAAAAGCTCTACAAAATATATAAATATGAATATATTTATATATTTATTAAATTGTTTTCATGTATGCTTAGATTTATTTATTTTTACCTTATATATGAATATATGAACAGTAATTTTTACTCCTTTATATTTGCGCCACAAAATACATATTTTATATTAAAATTTCAGCCACATGCCCCAGGAGCCAGTGTTTAATTTTTAAGTTAATTTCAACTTTATATATAATAAGTTTTATATTTAAATATAAAAATTTCATATCTATATAATTTTTCATTAACTCGAATGTCTACTAAAGGAGTAATCTTTAAATTACTTAATGTTACATGCAAAGATTCAGTTATAATACACTCTATTCATAGCTTATATCGTCTTGATTTACTATTCCCAATATATTGTATATATTGTATATTGTATGATATATTGGTATTTACGAGAAGACATTCTATAGCTTCAGTTATTGTAGGCACAGAAACAGTTCCGCTCAAGTTTCAGGATATTTGCTAGTCGGGCAGACTCCACTGGAGAGATACTTTTACTTGTGTTTTGTTTACATTGGCGACAACATCAACACGTATCCGTATCTATTACGGAGCACGAGATGGAGGCGGAGGTGTCGGAGGTGGCACTGCTGCAACTTTTGCGTCATATCTTAATGCACAATCGTCGCTTAAGTGCACGTAAATTGAATAAAATTTCGACAAGTTTTAATACACAAAATGTGCATGGTGCAAACACAGACAATGACAGCTTGCTGAATGTGGATACGAATGCGAATTCGACTACGACTACGACTACGACTACGGATATACGTGTCTACTCCGATAGACATACTACAAAGCTTCGCTACATAGTTTGCATGTCCGTCTGGGCTTATATGAATGTACTTATTTGTGGTATTTGGAATGCTGGCAGCTTGTTTGACTAAGATTTACGCAACTTGGAACAGATTCGCATTGGGAATTGTGGGTGTCATCGCCTAAATTTTGTAGGTTTCCAGCTGTACGATTTCCCATTATGTTGCGCCTGCTGTCGCTGTTGCTGTTGCTTATGCTATGTAAAGTTAATTTGCTAAATCGTTTTAACAGATGTTATCCTCAAGGAAATTAAATGTTATTTCATTTACAAGCTAAAAATGCATAACTTGATGCTGATTTATATGCCAAACGTTTGCAAATACATTTATATAGTGCATATGCATGTGTGTTTATGCCTCTCTATGTCGTTTGTGGTTGAACATATTTTCAATTAATATGAAAATTTATGATGTGCCTTTATTGAGCGCATCGGAAGTTTATTTTCCATGATACAAACAATATATTTATCAAATTGAGTGCCGATTGCCTTTATTGACCTTCGGCAAGTGATTGAAACCCAGAAAAAACTATCATTCCATTTGCATTTTGTTAACTTAAAATATGCAAATTCCAAAAGAAGGGAAAAAAAAAATGAAAAAGTTGAAATCCGTTTAAAATGCGAAATTTCATTGAAGTGTAAAAAATGAACCCACAATTTTTGTCATTTCATAAAAATAGATAAAATCCAATTTTCAGCACTGTAGTTTATAAAGGTTTTTAAAATATAATATTAAAATAATGAAAAAAAAAAGGATGCTGAAGAAATAAAAAACCTATCTATTATTTTTAATTTATTCGTTGTATATATATATTACATCTGTATATATAAAAACAATAGTTTCAATAAACAATAACACCAAATTTATATTGACATACATATACGTATATAATATGTATTATTATCAATTATCCTCAAAATAAAAATGATCTTAAATAAATTTGACTTAGTTTATAGAGAGAATTTAAAAAATATGTTTAGTATAACTTAATTAGTATTATATGCAAAACTTATTTAGCTATCAATATATATATTTGTTTAAAATCTTAATCTTGAAGTTGTTATTAATTACAAAAATTATATCAAACAAGAAAGTTGATAAAATTGAAAAGAATATATGTATATTAAATTAAGAACATTCTTATTTCATTTATTAATTTCTTACTATTTTATTTTATTTTTTTTCTTCTTTTCTTTCTTCTTTTATTAACTTCTTTGTTTGATTTAATTTTTGTAAATAATAACAACCTAAAATATATATATAATAAAATATATAAATGAATATTATAATATTTCTATTTCATTTATTTAAATGTGTTTGTTTATTTTATTTTAATTTAGTTAATTTTTTAAAATTTAATTGATATAAATATAGCAATTTTAACGCCTTCTTCCATGCTGCAATTTTATTTTCTTCATTTCTCGAGTATATTTTCTGAGTTACTCTTTGAGCAATTCGTTGTCTATTAAAATTTCCTTCTTCACATAACAGCAGTCGCATTTTCTACACTGAGTGTTAAATGTTTAAAGAGCTGCTAGTGAGTGCAATCAGTAACTCAACGACTGCAGATTGAGTGAACTATGCGGTCTCTCTTCGCACATTTGAGCTCAAGTGCATGGCCTGTCTGATTCTAGTTCTCACTCAAAGAGTTGCAGATGAGCGCATCTCAATGCATTGCTAGTTTGCACTCTTACTCCTTAAATAGCTGAATAAATTGTAGGGTCGCTCTCGTATATTTGTGCTAACGGTGCATGGGCTGCTTGCACTCATAGTTACGCAGAGCATTGCAGCAACAGCTGAGTGAGCGGAATACTATCTCTCTCTTCATATATTCGTGGCTTGGCTTGTTCTCACTCAAAGAGTTGCAGATGAGCGCATTTAAACACTCAATATGATGTTGAGTGAAGTACTGTCTCCTTTCGTAGTATAGCAGTGCACGGTTACTCCTAAAGAGTTGCATGAGTAAAATTCTTTTCGCTCACAGCTGCTTCACTTACGCACACACATCGAAGCGAGCTGAGAAACTTTTGAGTTTTTTTTATGGATAGTTAATAATTTACTCAAGTTGCTGAAGAGTGACTAAAAGCCTTTTTTTTTGCAGAATGCAATTCGGCTCATTAATTAAAGGATTGTGCAGGATATTGGAATCCTCTGGGTTATAACTATTCCTATTTTTAAACAAAAAAATATCGATATATTTTCGAGGCCTAGTTTAAATGTAAAGCCCCATTGATTTGCTGTACAAATAGATCTAAATAAGAGTTATAAATTTCTATAAGGTAAATAATATCGATTTTCAAATTAACAATTTATTGTTTGCACCTGTGTTGACTATTAGTTACACATTTAATTGTTTGTTTATTTTTATACCCTGAACCCATTGAAAATGGGAAATCAGGGTATAATGGTTTTGTTAAAAGTATGTAACAGGGAGAAGGAGGCGTGGCAGACCCCACAAAGTATATATATTCTTGATCAGGGCGACAAACTGAATCGATTTAGCCATGTCCGTCTGTCCGTCTGTCCGTCTGTCCGTATGTATGAACGCGTCGATTTCTGAAGATATAGAAGCTAGAGACTTCAACTTTTTTTTAAAATGCTCGTATATAGCGCGCGCATATCGAGTTTATCACTAAAAATCGATAACTCATCCCGTTCTTTTTTTATCGATCAAAAACCTTATCGAAAACCAGTTATAAAATTATATCTTCTACACCTTTAGAGCTAAATTTTCTCCAAATTTCTCCAAATTTTAAATGTAGACTCGACTGCACGTGATAGAATTTCGGTTTTTGTTATAATTTACCGCCCACCCCTATATCCACCCCCTTACCCTCATCTCTGTAAAAGGCGTATTTCAAATACTAGAGACTTGAGCTTTGGCAAATATACGCATAGTAATGATAAAACCACATTCTGAAAGTTTCATGAAGAACGTACGTCCACAAAAAAAGTTATTGAACAATTAAGTTCCCATAGTAAGCCCACACTGCAGCCAATGCCTGTTAATGCGTGCGTGCCTATGGGTGTCTATGTATATGTTTGCGTGTGTGTGTGTGTTTGTTTAAGCTGAATGACACTAAAAATTATTGAAATGGCTGTTGCTCGGAGGGTTCAGGGTATCTCGTAGTCGAGCAGTCTCGACTAGAGCTTTCTTACTTGTTTTAACTTGTTTTTTTTTACATATGTACATATACACCTAAGTGAAAATGGATATATTTTAGATCCGTATTAACTTTAAAATATCAATAAAAAATAAAATATTATCAGTATAGTTATAATAAAGCTTACAAATGTGTTTTTCTTACGCAGAGAATTATTATTGATATTCAAGGTTTAATTTAATCTGTTTAGTTAAATAATTACTAATTTATTAGCGATTGGTATTAATTAAGTTGTTGATTGATTGATCAAAGGAATGCTGAAATTCTGATCATTTCAAGAGCTGCATTGAGCCACCTATAGAAGTTTGTTTACTTTTTAAAAAGCTGTCAAATGAGAACTGCATAAAATATACAAACTCCGTTTGTTCAACCGAACTGCAGCTATCGATTGCTTATTTATAATTGTCGGAATGGTCATGGAGCCATTGCCAGTTCTACGAAGAACAGCGTTTGAAGCAGTTCGTCATTTGATAGCTCACTGCAGCGTTAATATAAATGAAGCCCCGCAATTGAGTTCGATCAATCAGAAATCAATTGTTTAGTAGAGCACAAGTGTTTCTATTTATTTGAAATATGTTTGGCTGTCGCCCAATCATTCCGCTGCTCGGCTTGGTTCTGGTGGTGCGTGGGCAATTTTCCATGTTCGGTAGATCCTACGAGGATGACTTTGTGGACGTGCAGTTCGACGGGTGTGAGCAGTGCGAGCACAACTTTCGCAACATGGTCTTCATACTGAAGAGCCCAGACGAGAGTGAACAATCTGTCATTTCCATATATTCCATTATGGTCATTATCATGTGGCTCTGTCTTGGTGTTATGGTCGCACTGCAGCGCTGGCGAAAATTCAAATTTGGGGCATACCGTGCGTACGAGCTGTTGCGTTAACTGTTCTCTCCAATCAATCAATCAAATAATAAAAAATAATAAATATAACTTGCTTTCACTTTTATTTAACTGTTACTCGGACTCTGACTCTGACTCTGACTCTGACTCTGACTCTGACTCTGACTCTGACTCTGACTCTGACTCTGACTCTGACTCTGACTCTGACTCTGACTCTGACTCTGACTCTGACTCTGACTCTGACTCTGACTCTGACTCTGATTCCGGCTAAGCATATTCCTCAAAGAATAAACGCTTAAGCAATGCTTGAGCATTCGCACTCTGTGTAAGATATGCGAAAATCGGGTAGATTAGTTATTGAGTGGGCGCCAGGCGCCAGCTGTGCGTTAACTGCCGTCATCCTTTAACTTTTCTTCTTCTGTATTTTTTGGCACACATTTGTCTTGTCGCACCGGTTAACCGGTTTGTCTGCCTGTGACTGGAATCTGCCCGTCCGGAGTCGAATGCAGCTGAGTTATGGCCAGTTGCTGGTCGCGCTGCTTTGCATGTTGCTGGTGTCGTCGATGGCGTCTAAATTGAAAATTGAAAAATTGCTTATTGCAATTTGTTGCCACAATCGGCTGACCAAACACACAGACCGATAGAGAGAGAGAGACGGAGAGAGGCAGCATCGTATCGCGGCCAATACCAATGAAGTTTGGCCCGTTTCGTATCGTAACATGCTCTTTACGCTTTTGAACTTCCGCTTGGCATTTGGCGCGGTGCACGTGCTGGTCGAGTCCTGGCAGCGTAGAGGTCCGCCTGCTGCTCCTGTGTTTCCTGTGCGAGAATTTAGCAATATATTTTTCTTATTTCGTTTGACGTTGCCCGTGCCACTATCTCTGTAGCTGCACTGGGCAACTGCAAACTGGCAATGGCAATGGCAACTGGAAACTGGAAACTGAAGAGAAAAACTTTTGCATATTTTGTACTTTATGCTTGAAATATTTATGATCTCATGCAATTTGTGGCTTACTTTTTGGTCGAGCA
The DNA here is from genome assembly GCA_035047565.1 of Drosophila mulleri. Classification (NCBI taxonomy): domain Eukaryota; kingdom Metazoa; phylum Arthropoda; class Insecta; order Diptera; family Drosophilidae; genus Drosophila; species Drosophila mulleri. The sequence continues at coordinate 20,455,590 of JAWNPK010000012.1, forward strand.
ACTGTCTGGGCCAGCCAGCCGCCCGCTCGACGTGTCTGCCAATCTGTGAAATATGCTGCTAATGCACTTATTGCCATGGCTATTGAATTTATATGGCAAACGTCGCCGTCGCTGCCGCCGTCGTCGTCGTCGTCGTCTTCGTCTCCATTTCCATCTCCATCTTCGACTCCGTTAGTTGAAGGTACTTACTTGCTCTCTGATGGCTGCTCTGCGGCAATTTAAAACAAGTTTCCGTGGCTTAAGTTCAACATGTGTCCAGCACTCAGCTTAATTGTATTTCCGGTGCAACACTCTGAAGGAGTAAGTGCAGCAGCTAAACTTATATGCGTATATTTTATCAACAGTGCTAGCAAAAGTGGGAAATATTATCACTCTGTTGATGAACAGACTTTGATTGTGTTTGTTGTATTAGCCAAGAGGAGGCAAAATTCATATGCTAAATTTCATTTCGATGGATTCCTCAGATAAAAGTAAGTCAAGCATATACAGTGTCTAACATTAATATTCGTTTTTTATTTTATTTATTTATTTATTTATTTTTTATATTTTCTACCCCCCATAAAACATGTAATATTAGTTGAAATTTAAAAAGTGAAAATGCTAAATTGTAGCTTGAAGAATTACCTTTCCTGCATAGATCTGTATCTCGCGAGAAATCACGATAGATTTACAGAATGTTTATTATTTAGATGAAATCATTAACGATCAATAACGATCAATCAATAATTAATAACGAATTATAACAGTCAAGATTATGGCATTGTATTATATAATATGCATTTCACTTCAATTTTATTATAAGGCAACCGCAACAATCGGAGGAAAGGAGGTGGAGGAAAACTTTAAACTGAAATCATTTGGTTTTTGTCTTTCTTTCTCGCTTATCTTGCGTTCTCATTGGCCGAGCGTATGCCTACTCTCTATATAAATAGATAATAGATAAATAGAAGACAAATGTATTCGGCTAATTTGACTCAGCTCGTCGTACAGATCAGAAATACATATGTATATGGTTAACTAAAATAATATATAACAGATGTTATATACATATATGTTATATAACATATATGTATATGTATGTGAAATACTAATTAAATTAATAGAAAATCGTATTGAATGTAATGTTTTTCGTATATTTTAGAGAGATATTTTTCTTAGTTTTTTGTTATTATTTAAATTTGTAGTTAAATTCAATTTATTAAAGTTAATAAAATATCTTCAATAATAACTAAATACCTTAAGCTAACTATAAGTTTGATTTATTAAAGTAAACGTTAATTCTAAAAAAAACAATATTTTATATATAAACTTTGAGCATCTAAAAAATTTATTATATTTAAAAAGTTATTTTAAATTAATTTAAGAACAATAACCCATTGAACTGAGAAACGAAACGAGGCAGACTTTTTGTAAATTCGATTTTTAAATAAATCGTAGAGCTCTCCTATATAAATTGTTGCAGTTGCCGTGCAATGTGCAAATCAACGCTGTGCTCTGACCTTTGAATTTTTAACTTAGCTGGCGGCGACGTGACCCGGGCAGATTAATTGCCTCACCAGGATTTGGTCCTTGGTCCTTGGTCCTTGGTCCATCGACCGCTTGTGGGAGTGAACGGAAAATGTTGCCGCTCAGCGCATTCGAGCTTCGCCGGCGCCGTTAAAACTCGCCAGCCTAATTTATGGTCCACTAAATGAAAAAGCCCCCAAAAGCACATTTGAAGTTGCGATTCGAGTGGCGCTCCCCGTGCAGACGCACTGCAATCCGCGTCCAGCCAGAGCGTCAACACGGCCACAAAGGAGCGAACGTTGTGTTTCACATTTGGCTGCATTTGGTTACTGGACGATTCGATTCGATTCTATTCGAAGCGCTCTGATTCTATGAGTGTTCATTGTTTTCGTTTTTTTTTTTTGCTTCATTTTTGTCTATTTTGTGGGGCAGGCAGTCAAGATCTGGCCATGCCCATGGCTTGGCTGTGCTCTTGCGGTTGAGCATGGCCAAAGTGCTTAATCAATTGGAAATGCATGTGGGTAGGATGACGCCTTTAAAGCCCGCACACACACACTGAAGCTCTCCATATATTAGCTGCGGAAATACTGCAACAAATTTTTGTTAGCAAATTTCTCACACACTCTGGCCATCTGACCATCTGACCAAGTGTTCGCTGCCAGCCTCAATGGCTTTTGCCTCGGTCTGTTCCCCATGATCCGGGGCCTGCAACTGCATGTGCTTCCGTTAAGGAAATTACCAAACAACGCGCGCATCCGGCTGATATGCACCGCCTGCGGAGCTGCTCCTGTCTCCTTTCGCCAGTCACTACCCCCCTCCCCCCACTTGCCGACCCCTCTTCTGCTCATGCTGTGCCAGACGTTCGCGTCGCCGGTCTCTGGATTACAAAAGCACAAAAATGAACTGAAATTAATGAAATGCCTAGCAGCATGCCATGTCCCTTATCTTTCTATCTGCCTTGTCTTCTCCCTCATCTTCTTCTTCTGCGTTTCCCACGGCTTTCATTGCGTACCCTCGAGCTGGTGTCTGGGAACTCACAATGGACCAAGTTCTGCTGGTAGACACGTTGAAGAAATATGTTTACCTAAATTAGGTTTGCATTTTTAATTGTTTAGATCCTTCAAATGAATGAGATATTTGTAGTAATTATGGCAATAAATATGAAAGATAAGTGAGAGTACTGGAGTCGGGTGTGCTCGACTAGGAAATACTTTGATCATTTAACGAGCATTTTTCAATCTTAAATGAATTGGACGGAGTGATTCAAGCATTGCAGTAAACAAATATATATTGTATACCTTTCAATAATGATAATACCAAATTGAGTAATTTCCGCTCAAATTACTGTAGTTTGATATGAAACTGGGGCAGTTGACAATCAAAAACAATGCGAGGAAAATATGTAGGCTATTCAATTTCACAAACAAATACATTCTATATAAATAACAAGTAAGAAAGCTCTAGTCGAGACTGCTCGACTACGAGATACCCTGAACCCTCCGAGCAACAGCCATTTCAATAATTTTTAGTGTCATTCAGCTTAAACAAACACACACACACACGCAAACATATACATAGACACCCATAGGCACGCACGCATTAACAGGCATGGGCTGCAGTGTGGGCTTACTATAGGAACTAAATTGTTCAATAACTTTTTTTGTGGACGTACGTTCTTCATGAAACTTTCAGAATGTGGTTTTATCATTACTATGCGTATATTTGCCAAAGCTCAAGTCTCTAGTATTTGAAATACGCCTTTTACAGAGATGAGGGTAAGGGGGTGGATATAGGGGTGGGGGGTGAATTATAACAAAAATCGAAATTCTATAACGTGCATATCAATCTACATTTAAAATTTGGATACTCTAGCTCTAAAGATGTAGGAGATATAATTTTATAACTGTCTTTCGATAAGGTTTTTTATCGATAAAAAAAATAACTAGACGAGTTATCGATGTTTGGTGATAAACTCGATATGCGCGCTGTATATACGGTCATTTTAAAAAAAAGTTCAAGTCTCTAGCTTCTATATCTTCTGAAATCGACGCGTTCATACATACGGACGGACGGACGGACGGACGGACGGACGGACGGACGGACGGACGGACGGACGGACGGACGGACAGACAGACGGACAGGGCTAAATCGACTCAGTTCGTCGCCCTGATGCCACGCCTCCTTCTCTCTGTTACATACTTTTAACAAAACCATTATACCCTGATTTCCCATTTTCAATGGGTTCAGGGTATAAAAATACTTATATACGTATACACAATATATATACCAGAGTATATTCTCCCCAATTTGGAGTTGTGGAAATCTACGAAATTTAATCGAAACTCCACATAAATAAAATATGTACTTAACGTACGCCTCATTTCTGGGGTGCTTAGCAGTGCAAAAACAATATTGAAATATCAGTAAGAAAAATTGACGTTCCCAGAGATTTAATAAAAAATAAACAATGATACAAATTGGTCTACCATCTATTAACATACAAAACCTAAAAGAGTTTACCCTTCCCATTTACTGGATTTATATAATTTAACTTCCATTTCGATTTACAAGTTTACCTTTTCATTTTCTCATTTAACAGCATTCCTGAAATGCATTTTATTCCTCCAAAAAAACAAATTTTAATCTAAGTAAGAAACTTCGATTCGATAACATTAATAAATCGATTGATAGTTTTTTAATTAATGTGAATTGGATAATGACACTATATAAAATATATGGCATCAAAGCATCAAAGCTTATATAACCAAAACTTTTGCGCTTCAACTGTCGCCCTATTTTCTCAGGTCCCTTATTTTATGTTGGGGCTACAAAAATATGGGAAACCATAATCAATTCGTTTCAATTTTATTCAATATTTGAAGAACGTCCCAATAAGCTCAACTTTTTTTCTTTACTCTCTCTTTCTCTTTCAGTCTTACTCTCTCACTCTGCTGCTCCGCTCTAGATGTCCAGTGTGGTTATACTCTTGACCCAATATAATTGATCTATACGTCTCTAGCTTACATAGTTCAAGACTGAGTGATGGACATGGCTCGATCCATTCGACTCCCGATGCTGATTACAAACTTTGGTCTGCTGTCTGTTGAATATATGTATTTTAAGAAACCTCTTATAGCACTCAATTTGGCAAACTTAGACGTAAAACACAATCAAAAAAGTTCAGATTTATTAAAGTTAATTATGGGTAAGTAGAGCAGACTCGGGCTGGGAGCAGCACCGACTGCTCTTGAGTTGAGCACGCTTTACTCGTTATCCGGCTCATCATTTTGGTTCTTTTAATCATAATTTCAAATATAGTCGACTGCACGCGAAGCTAAGTGGCGGAGGTAAGTTGCTGCTGTGCCCGATTGTGGGCCAAAACTGCTTTACTTAGCAAACTCATCAAAGTTGAGTTGCCTACGAGGCAAGGGCTCGATGGCATGGACCAGGATGAGGAAGCCACACTCACAGAGCATATGAACTTAGTGATACGACTTCTATCTATACATATACATGTATATACATATACATTTATATACACATATATACGAATGATATACATATATGTATATGTATGTATTTTTGGCAGCCGCTACTTGCTCTGGCAATTGAAGACAGAAGCAGAGAAGTTGAGAAATACTATAAGTTGTCTCGAATTTGTTTGCCCTGCTGAATTTTCATTTCAATTTTCCAGCTGCAGTTTTATTTAATCTCACTTCAGGTGCAACGAATGCGTTCGAGTGTTTACCTTGTCGGAGTGCCGGCAGCTCGCCTCGCATTGGCTGGCACTAGCTCTGCCCTGTGTTTGCACAGCCAGCCGAATTTTGCTGAAATGCATGTGGCTTAGCTAAGACTTGCTTCCTCACATCCACTCACGGCTCGCCTGTATATTCTGTAGCCATTAAGCAAGTTGATCCACATGTCCATCGCAACAAGCGGTCGACGTCAGCTCGTCTCTCTCTCTTAATAATTATGCTGTCAATTTACCTATAAACTGCGTGTGATGTTATTGGAAACTCCAAAGCTCTTTTTACAATATCTCGATATTTATACAAGAATTCTAAAATTTTAAATCCTAGAATAATTCACCCATGCCATTTGCTGTTATTGTATTTACAGATCTATCTACAGATTACACAGGGCAACAAAACATATATATTTATATATATATTTTGAACTAAAGTAGTCACAATTTCTGACGAGCAAAGATTGAGTTAAGTCTAATATTCCATTTCAAATTTGTACACCTGTTCAGTGAAACTAATAACGGTATTTCAAAAGAGACATGAGTATAGGATAAATAAAGAGACAGTGGGTAGTAGTAGATATGCAGGGCCAATACCAGAAGAGACAAGTAACCAGTAAAAAGGGGTGAGAGACCAAACACTCAGCGGGACGCTAAGAACCGAGAACCACTTGGAGAGCCGGTGCACCGCGGTGTTGGAGCTATGCTATTAACATAATGCTGTTGATAGCATAGATTGGCGAGGTGCGAGAGGAGAAATTCCTGTTAATGGGATGGAATATTTTTGCTGCACACAAATATTTTTGCATTAAGACATATGTACATATTTTACAATCTACTAAACCTCTATTAACATTAAGGAAACATGGAACATATTTATTAGAATTATTGATAGAATTACCATAAATTATTTGTACACCCTGTGGCAAGTGAAACGAAAGCAGGCGACAAAAGTCGAGAAAAATATATGATATGAATATTCTTGATATGGATAGTATCCTAAGTTACCACAGAAGCCGTTTCAGCTGGTTTTCCATTAGATTTGGCTTTTGTGAAACTCGGATTGCGCGAAGAATTTGTGAAGAGCAGGAAGCGGGAATTCTAGCTTCTATATAGAACTTGCAATAAATTAGGATTCAAATTTTTTGTTTTTTGTTCGTCTTTCCAGCTAGATTTTGCTTTTTATGTTCCGGATGAAATGCAACACGGATCTAGCCATATCCGTCTCGGAAATATTAGAAAGTCAAAGATTTATGCAGAATAGATTTATCCTTGTAGTCAGAGAAAATATAAAGCCATTGTAAAATGGTTTTAATTACTTTTCTTTTTATATAAAAAAAGGGAATTAGAATAACTATAAAGTAGATCAGCTTGAAGATATTTAATACTGGTTGAAAAAGTGTAGAAAATATAGTGAATTATATAGTTTATGTATGTCGACCCATCTTCTGATAAGCTGTTGATGAAATGATATTGTTGGAATAGTTATACTTTAACTACATAAATCATATTTTAATTACTATAAAAGATGCCTATGAATCTATACCGAGTAGATCTACCAGTTAATGGTAATTGGAATAAATGTGAAATAAATTATTAGAGTAACAACTATCGACAAATGGGAAGGGTAGGGGAATACCACTGCAAAGTTAGAAGTTACATTTATGATGTATCTATTGTAGACCAACAAAAAGGGTAACATAATTTCTATTATTGTATAAGGACAAATCACCTGTATAGTTTTCTAATAACAAATCAACGTTTTCGTATGCATAATAGCTAATGACGAAGCTTATTGAAGATAATCTTCACACTGAAAAATATCATATAGTTTATTATACAAACTTTTATGCAGGAACTATGAACGAGTATTGTGCAGTCCATGAAGCCCAACAGCAATTTTCATAATTTAATTTTAATTTAACTTTATTATTTTATTACTTAGTGCAGGTGACATCAGCTGCTCGGTACAGAGTATCTGCCAGTCGACCATTTCCGTCTAGTTAAGCTAGCTTGTTTGTTTGTCTCCTTAAGAATTTTCACATTTTGCATTGGTTAATTTGTGGCATTTGCTGTGCTCTGTGGCCATTTCTGTGTGCGTTTTCAGCTCAGCAAATTAGAAAGATATATCACATAATCTAATGCTGTGGCTGTGGAGGTGGCTGCCGAGAGTCGAATGCAGCTGTGGGCCGAGATCATTTCTGGTAACTCTGGGCAATAACTTTGGCTATTACTTTGCCATTGTTGCAGTCGCAATGACAAAAGTTTAGCAAACAAAACTGTTTTTCTCAGCGCCCAGGGTCGACGACGACGTCGACGTCGACGTCGATGAGGATGGCTCTGGCTGCATTTCCTTTTCCGACTCGGGCTGGCTATTTGGTAGCAACTGCAGTTAGGAGGCGTTGGCGTCGCAGTCTCGAGCACCTTTTTCTTTGCATATTTGTTTTGAAAACTTTTCAATTGCTTACTGGATTTTCACACAAATAAGAATGCACACATACACACACACACAACACACGCACACACTCACAAAAGTGTGCAAAGCGTTGGAAGAGAAAAGTAGAGTAAGAGATGGGGGGATAGTTTGAGAGACTCTCGTCTTGTATTTGCAGTCTCTTCCCCTTGTTCTCGGCCCTTTGGACTTTTCACTAGGAGCTCGTTTTTGCCTTTTGCAATTTGTTCCCAATTGATTTCAAACACTTCAAATTTATTGGTTTTCAAAAACTTTACGAATTTTATTGTTTCCGCTAATTCCTTTGTCCAGCTCAACAGACTCAGACGCAGACGCAGCTGCCCAGAGACAAACAGACAGGCATTCAACAGTCGGTCTAAACTCTAACAAAAAACAAGAAAAACAAGTTGATAATGGCATTGGTGAGAGAGGGGAACGGAGCTACTTGTGGCAAGGACCAGTGCAGGATGCACTGTGCATCCTTACAGCTTTGAAAATGGCCAAAAGATATATGCCCCAAAGCTAGGCCGGATATGAAAGTCATAGAAATGAAGCACTCTATATATGTATATATGTATATGTATGTATGAAGGTACTTAGGATTGGGCTTTTTGTAGCAGTTGTTTTTAAAGAATGTGACTTAAATGAATATGGTTTAAAATGTCGCTTAAGCAATCTCAATGCAGTTAAGTTTAATGTCAATAATTATAATAGTATATTTTGATATAATACAATAAATTAAAATAAGGATTATATTATAATAAATAACTTAATTCTATATATTCTTTCTTTTTTACATTTCTCTCTATCTTTATATGTATGTATATATTGGAAATGCCATATGCAGCTACATATAATTATCGAACTTAATGTTTGCATAGAAAATATAGGAATGTATCTAAATAAATGCATATAAGTTAATATATGCATGTACAATTATTATTAAGATATGTACACATTTAAACATTGCAAATATATACATACACAATACATATTAATATATGTATATATATTATACACAATATATTTGCATATATGTACATATATTATTATTATTATTATTATATATAAATCCAGTTACACAAATTTTAGATACATTAATTAAAAACTTGACAAATAATCTATATAGAATTTCTTACATGAAGAAAATTTTAATAAAATCAGTAGTTCATTTTAATAAATACAAACATGAATACATGTTTACATACATACATATATATGTACATATATTAATATATGCATGATTATATCCCAACGAATGCTCCAATTTGAATGAAATAAATGTTGCTTTCATTTATGCAACTTTTCATTAAATGCAATTTCCATTTACTCTTCCAGAACATGTCGGAAAATGTTTCACATATTTCGGTTCACTTGAATACGTTTGAGAATTTTAAATTTAATTTGTAATTTATTTTTAAGGCCTAATATCACTTCATGTATGCATAAATCATACGAATGTGTAAATATGCGTGTATGAAAATCAACATATGTATATACATAAATATCAGTATTAATGAGTGTAAGTATGTATGAATTATATTCTTATATTTATTCCTAACTTCATACATTTGCGTACTAAAATACATAAAAACAATCATTAATTCATATATACTTAAATATATTAAATGTTTTAATATTTTAAGACTTTTACATGCTCACAATGTTATGGCTATCTGCTCATGAGAATCGCCCAGAAGAGCTGTATTCATATTTTCAATATTTATTTATAGATATATTAACAAAATCTGAGTCAACTTGGGTATAAACTAAAATTATTATGGTAAAGCTTAAAAAAGTACAGAAAATATATTTATTTTTCCTCTTTGAAATGCGATGAAGAATAGCTTGGAAAATATTTTAATTCGATTTCGATTATAAATGCAATTGTTTTAATTCTTCAACGACTTTTCTAGATTTTATATCAACAGCTGTGGAACTTCTTAGGAATACAGCAACAGCTGTTTCAGTGCTTGTCAAGGCACTGCGCATGTCCTGCGTCCTGTTGTTTTGTATTTGCTAGGCTCAGCGAAAGAGAGACAACAGAGAGAGAGAGAGACAGCGCACTTGGCTGTTTTGACAGTTGACATAACTGGCCAGTCGAGAATATAGTGAAAGCGTGCAAAAATAACTCAGATCTTTGTAAAAGTCAAGTGTGAAAAGTTTCGGCTCATCTGCGGTGTATTCAAGTGCAGAAAGTGCTTTGTGAAATGTATTAGAAAAAGGTGACAGATGAAAGTGTGGAGGCAAAGGCCAGAGCTAGCTCTCAATGGAATATTTGCTGCTGGCCATTTTGTCTCAGCCTTTTGCTACTTTCATTAGCTGCAGCTTTGGCAGGAAAAGTCACACAAGCTGTAAACTGAATTTGGCTTCAATTTAGAGCTATGTTAAGCTAAAATCACAAATCAGGAAATGCGCTGCACAGTTCTTTATTGATTTTTCCTCTTTGATTCGCCACGCAAAGAAAGCTGTCAAGCAGCAGCGCTTACGCTCTCAATCTCCTTTACTTTCGCTCTTTCCTCTCTCTGTTTCTCTTCCTGTCTGCTTTGTTGCCATGCACTCTTTTCGCGTTTTGTTTTGCTACGCGCGTTTATTGCTCATCACAGCGTGCCAAATTTGTTTGCCTTTTCAGTTGCCACAGCATAAGTAAAGAAAAAGCCATGCCAAATACATAGGATCCATAAGTCAAGCCAAGCCAAGCCAAGCCACGCCAAGCCAAGCCAAGCCACGCCAAGCCAAGCCAAGCCAAGCAAACTTCCACAAGTGTCCAAAAACTAACCACGTACCCACTCACCCACCATCCACCGCCCACCTGCACTCCGTCATGTTAGGCAGCAGGAGCCCCCCAGCTTACAAGCCGCTCGCATCGGGATCGGGGGGCTCCGCCAGCGCCATCAATCTCAGCTCCAGCTCAAAGTCGAGCAGCAACAGCTCCCACAGTGGCCATTCCTATCCGCAGGTCTACGCCGGCCACTCCCACGCCTGCTACCATCATCAGCATCAGCATCAGCATCAGCATCATAGTCAAGGGAGCCGCACGTCGCTCACACCAACCATGAAGCGTGGCAAGAAGAACTGGGGCAGTCGAGAGCGATCCAGCATGAGTTTTCTCATTGTCATTCTCTTTTTTGCTGTCTTTGGTCTCATCATATTGACCGAGGTAAGTTTATGAATTATGAATAAGCATTTTATCTTCTCCTTCCACTCTTCATCCATTTACCATATATAAAGGGATCCAGGATGACGTTAGGGAAAATTTGAATTGTATGAGTGGTCTAAGTTTTTTTAACCGTTAAATATTATCTGTTAATTAACAGAGTAATCCGCTGTTAATAATAATTATATATGGCAAACTGAGGGAGGATCAGCTCCTGTTGAGGGAAGCTCAAACTAACAGTCACAAACATCTAGCAAAGGTGGTGAACTATCGTTAGAGGGCACCATCGATAGTTAGTAGGCGATAGTTTACTAGTTCTATTATCTACATAGTTTAGACTGCCAGTCTACTGTATGGATATTACTGGAATACCATTTTATACTGTCCACCAAAAAAACCCATTAACTTATCGCTACATTCTCTACTAACAATAATAGTAATTAATTTATAATAACAAGTAATAGAAATCTAGAATTCGAGTGATCCTACATGCACACACATACTGTGTACTTCAATGGAAAAATATGGACTCCCTAAAATCTTCATAATTAAAATACAAATATTCTTTATACATATCTCGCATGCGTTTTGATTATTATCAGATAAACTTAAATGAACAATTAATATAAAAGGTATTTAAAATACAAATTATAACTATATAGATTGAAATATATTTTAATTATATTATATTATATTAAAAAAAAAAATTGTATTAAAATAATTTATATAAAACAAAAATTTAATCAAACAAAATTTTAAATACAAAAACATTTCTAAATAAAAACAAATTCTAAATAAAAACAAATTTTAAATAAAAACAAACTTTAAATAAAACCCAATTTTAAATAAAAACAAATTTTAAATAAAAACCAATTTTAAACAAAAAAGTTTTTGTTAATAAACAAAATTTAGATAAGAAAAATTTTAAATAAACAAATTTTATATAAAAAAAATTTAAATAAAAAAAAGACAAAACAAAAAATTAATTAAAAATAAAAAATAATTTTAAAAAAATTGCATTGCCCTGTACGTACGACTGACCCCACCGGGTCTGTACGACTAAATAAATGCCGCAGCTGCTGCCCTTTATATAGGGCGACTTCCACTGGAAGTCAAATTTTGAGCAGGGCGCCAGATAGAGATCAATGGGAGCATTCTCTACTGCTGCAGGCATTTTCTAAATTATCTGGAGTTCTTCTGCATCCCTTGCTCTTCTATATACATAGCTTTATAGTCTGTCCGTCTAAATAAATATGTATTCCTACATACAATATAAGGCGCAGTATGATGCTATCATTTGCTTGATTACGATTATTTGATACTCTAGTTTCAGAACTGTAATATTTATTAGACTACGAGATTATATATGTACATTAAGAGAGATCTATTGAAAACGAAAATTCAATTTAACTTTAATGATTTTCTTTTTTAATGTTTATAGTAGGCGTGGTAGACGCTATAAAGTATATAAATACTTGATAAGGGCAACGAGTTGAGCCGATTTAGCACTCTCCGTCCCACCAGTTGATGCCAGCGTATGCATGAGTGAATATGTTTACGCATGTGTGCATAAAAGAATGATAGGATATCCTAGGCGAGGCGTCTTTTACTAAAGCAGTCTTGCTTTATCTCGCATATTTTTGACTAACATATTTTCGAGGTATTATGGGGCGCCTACGAATAAAGCAACAAATTTTGATAAACGCCCAAATTTTTTAAATTTGATTGGATTGTTTTAGCATTTGTGAAGGAAGGGGGTTAGGAGGCTCTACTAGAGTTTTTTACCTGCCTCTATTTATTTATATTTACTTAATTTTGTTTCACAAACAACCTGATTCATTGTGAAACTCCTTTAATTTAGATATATATTATAATATGCTATGGAGTTTACATTACAACGGAAATTGTTTGTGGTTCAGTGACTCTCCAGGTCGAGCACCTCGACTAGAGTCTTGTTCCTTGGTCAACTGAGTCCATCTTTAAAGAGTTTCGCAAGCAAAGAAACCAGTCTTGATTCATCAAATATGTATTAAGCAATTACGAAACTCTGTTTGATTGGAACGAGGAGCGATAGCACTACGGCTGTATTTGAAATTCAGCGTGAAATTAATGACGGCAGCAGACGTTAATTAAAATGCGAAAGTCGCTGCTAGAAATTAGCTGAAAATTAATCCAGGCAGCCGTGAATCTTTGCCAGCCATCCACTGATTGCTCTTACCTCTTTCGCCTTCAGGTTTTCATGATCGACGAGCGCTCCCACAGCGGCCTGATGGCCATGAGGGCGGGCGGCGGGGGCGGAGCCAGCCTGGGCGGTCGCCTGGGCGATGCGATGCCGGATTATGATAATGTTAAGGTAAGTTTTGTTATGCAAATCTATGTGGCGCTGCCAGCCAAACGGTCAACAATTGCTCCACCTGTCCGTGCGATACGTGGGCGTGGCAGCTTAACTATTGCGCCCATTTGATGGCGGGGACCGTGGGAAAACAAAAGATGCAGCATATTGCGCTGGCGGCCGAGAGGCAAAGAGATTTGCATATTTAAGCGAGCAGCATAGCGCATAATGCATATGATTCACTTATCTTTTCATTTTTGGAGTCTCTTTTTGTTATTTCGTGCAAACAAAAGCTGAAACCAAAAGAGCAGCCATGGCCCATAAGCTGACAGTTTTCATATCTCATATCCAAGTGGATTTCTCTTCTTCGAGCAAATAAATTCAAATAAAATTGTCTAAAATCTGTGAAAATTCAATTCTGCAGTGAGAGTTAAGGGAGTTGCTTCTTATTCTCAGAAATTCATTTATTGCATTGCATTTTTGATTTACTTTTGTGTTTGCAGGACGATTACGATCTGGACGACAGCATTCTGAGTGACAATAAATTGGGTTTTATACAGTTCCGTGACAATAAACTCAAGATTCAAGGTGAGTGCTAGATGGGTAAATGGGTAGATGGTAAATGGCAATCAGCGCCACACAATGCCAGGCGAAATGCAATCAGAGGCAGCCATGTCTGCGATAACAAAGGCCATCGAGTGCTGAGATGAAGCTCACGGATTTCAACAATTCACAGAAGCCGCAGGCGCCGATGGCCAACGTCCGAGGTATGCGGGCATGCTGCTCAATGGAGCCGGAGCGGGCGAGGGCAACGGCGCTGGCGCCTTTGGCGTGGGTGTGGCCGGCGCCAGCAACGGGCTGAGCATGCCGCTGATACCGTGGGGCCAGCTGCTGCCCGCCCAGGTGGAGGAGACGCTGCCACATTTCCCGTTTGGCACGGCGCCCGGCGACGGCGCCTGGCAGGTTGTCAATGGCACCCGGTTCAAGTTCTTTGTCTACTCCGCCTACTTCGATCGGCGCGATGGAGCACGCCTTGTGCGCGTTGTTGGCGCCACCAAGACCCGTGGACCAGAGCGCGTCTGGTGCAGATTCTGGTACGGCCCGGCCACCCACAACAGCAGCGAGCCATCCCCCTCAGCAGCACGTGCCAAATACACCTCGGCCACGGTGATGGCTCGCGTTAAGGTGAGTCCAGTCAATAATCGCCCGCCCTTTCATTATAAATAATAGCTCAAGGAAGTGAACACGGATTGGGTGGATCTCTCGCAATTGAATTGCGGCCCTAAGCGGATGCATGTAATAGGCAAAAGGAAATACAGTAGACTCCGGTTATAACGGAAACGTCACTATACCCGGAAGACGCTATAATCGGAGGCATTATAGCCGGATTCTACTTAATATATAATAGTTTTTCTATACCCTGAAACCATTAAAAATGGGAAATCTGGAAGTATTTATCTTGTTTAAAAATATGTAACAGCCAGAAATAGTATATGTATGTATGTATGTACAGTTATTCTGGATCAGGCGACGAGCTGAATTGATAAAGCCATGTCCGTTCGTCTGCTCGTCCGTTCGTGTGTACGAATGTGACGATCTCAGCAGATATAAGTTCTAGAGACTTGATCTATGCATTCGTTTGTTTGTTTCTCAAAATCGATAACTATTGCAATCGATTAAAATTATTATAACAAATCAGCTATTAGAGGTTATCTCCTACATACATACATATTTCAAAGTAGAGTCTCGACATTTTCCATATTGATCTATGTGTATTTTATACGATTGAGATTATTATTATATAATCGATAATAGCTACAAATTTTACCACACTCCCTTTAAAAGGATCAGCTGCACATGAGAATAGTTCGTGTACTATTCTGATTAAAATGCAACAGAATTTCATTTATATTGTACTTTATATTATATATATATATACTATATACACAATGTATTATATTGCCATATTATATAGTCATAACCGACTTGTCTACGAAACGATGTCCTCACAGCTTACGATTCCCACCTGAAACAGATATTAATGCCCCGCTTCGACTATTAGATTAGTAGATTTTAAATATGGTAGTGCACTAAAAAATATAGATGCGCTCTTAACAGTAGCCTTTCAGGTCATGTAATTTGTTCGTAAGTCTTATATAGAATCGCAGCAATGACTTATTTTAAAATTTCTGATTCTATCCCTAAAACATTGGAATATCTAATATATTATAATATATAATAATTATATAACATTTATGGGGCATATTCACATTCGTAGTTATTATCCGCTGTCTGTGAGAAAAAAGATTTCCTGAGGCCTTTAGACTATTATTGGAGTATTTTATTAGGTCATGAGAGAATCATTGAGAGATTCCTTCACTAGTTAGACGGTATTTCAAAGTTTATCTGATTACATCTTATAGATCATACGAGAGAACTGGAATCTGAAATACAGCGCGTGCTTCGTGCTCTGTCCGGTGCGAGCTCCACTACTGGATGTACCTCAATTTGTGAGTGTGGTGTCTAGATTACGAGCACCGCCCGGCAACTTGATAACGTTGCGCAACACGGATCAGGACGCGGACTTTGCTCAGCAGCCAGTGCCGCCAGCGCCGAGCAATGTCAGCGCCGCGGCACACAGTGGAGCTACGCGTCGTCCCAATGCCCAGGCACCGCCCAGCGGCGAACAGATACCGGATAGGATGGCCGTGTGCGTGAAGCCGTTTCACTTTAGCTACGATCAGGCCTTGTATCTGATGGAGTATCTGGAGTTCTATGCTCTGCTGGGCGTCTCGCACTTCACCTTCTACAACCATACGCTTGGTCCGCACGCCTCCTGCGTGCTGCAGAGCTACCAGCAGGGCCAGGTGCCCGGCAACCTGACCGCCTTCGACTGGGAGCCGCTGCAGCCCGCCGAGGCAGCCGGCAATGCGACGCCGCGTGTGCTCAAGTCGCTGCACTACCAGCGCCCCACGGTCAGCATTCTGCCCTGGAACCTGCGCATGCGCTCCCAGAAGGAGATACGCACCGAAGGTCTCTTTGCAGCCCTCAACGACTGCCTCTACCGGACAATGTACCGCTACAAGTATCTGGCGCTGGTCGACCTGGATGAGTTCATCGTGCCGCGGTACACGGACACGCTCAATGAATTGCTAAGGTGAATTGGGCATGCCTGCTGAGATGGGATGATTCACGTACTCACTTACTCCTTTCTCGCCAGCTCGCTGAACCAGCGGTTTCGCAACCGCAATACCGGCGCCTACTCCTTCCAGAACGCCTTCTACTATCTGCAGTTCGCCGACGATCCGCTGGCCAGTTCAGGCATCTCGGGTGGCAGCGATCAGCTGGCCAGCGTGCGTGCCTCCCTGGTGACGCAACGGAAGACGCGCAGGTGGATATGCTGTGATTGATTCTCCCGATCGTTGAGCTAATTTAAATCCATTTCAAACAGGCGCTACAAGCTGCATCCCCAAAAGCAACGCTCCAAATACATTTGCAAGCCCGAAGCTGTCGTCGAGGCGGGAAATCATTTTGTCTGGGAGTTCTCCCCGGGCATGGGATCACTCAATGTGCCACCCAAGGAGGCCATACTGCAGCATTATCGGGTAAGTGATGTCAATTTGAATGTCGATGCATACTCTATTCTGCCCTAGGCAACTATTATGATCAGGAATATACATACGTATATACATACTTATTTGACAACCTTCTAGTAATTCATTTAGTTAGCACACATATTTATTATCTTTTATTCTTTATTGTTCTTTGGCAGGTTTGTGAATTTGGTGGCAATGACTGCATCAAGGCGCCATCCATACTGGATCGCACCACCACCAAGTACGTGAACCGCCTGGTGCAGCGCGTGGATGCCGTCTATCGGCACTTGAGGCAGCGCTGCGATCTGCCGGCGCTGCCAGCGCTGCCCAAGCGAACGAATGCCCAGGCCCAGGCCCAGGAGCAACAACGCAACGAGAAGCCCAAGTTACTACAGCAGATGCGCGAAATGAACGCGCAGCAGAGCCAGCAGGAGCAGCATGATCACAAGGATCAGAATGCGCAGCTCAAGGCAGCAACGAGTGCCACAACGAAGCAACAGCAGCAGCAGCAGGTAAGGAAGCCGGTGACGACAACGACAGCCCCACTCAAGGGCAACAGCGGAGCACAGAGTCCAGTGGGAGCAGCCACAGTGACGGCCAGGACAACAGCCAAGGATCCACTGAAGCAGCAACAGCTGCCACCGCCGGCCAACGTGCGCAAGAAACGCAAACTGATCGTGTTTGAGTTGGATGATATGGGGGTACCCATAGCACGCGTCGAGTATCACTGAGAAACGGCTTTGGTTGGCGAAATAGTCGCTTAGGCGCTGGCCTCTTTCTGCAAGTGCATTTGTGCCAATTAGTTGGAGTTTTAGCAGCGAATAAGCAGAGCTTGATTGATTAGTTGGAATAGGTTTTTTGAATAGGTTTTTGCCTTTGGGTTGTGCTTCAGTGCGGTTGTTCCACTACATTTTGCTCAATGTCATATCAGGAAATGAAAGGCGAGGTTCTCGCGAGCTATCAGGATGTCGCATTGCTTTCTCATGACATTTACAACCTATTTCGTATGTAACATTGACATTTGCGAATAACATTGGAGAGTTACTTTGGTCATCCTACAATATCTCAATATGGTATATACATACATATATATAACGAAATTATTCCTATTCAAAATTTGAACAAAATTCCTAAGGATAAAGTCAAACTGTTAGCTTAAGTTTAGTGTAAGCGCCCAAAACTTAAAAGTACTGTTAGCTATACGTATTAATTGTATTCGGATACTTCAATTGCAACAATACTTACCGATCCTCAAGCTAAGCACCAAATACAACTGTTAGAAGCTATACTTAGTTAGTCCCTCAGGCCCGGTCTATCGAGAGGGAAACGGAGCTATGTACTAATAATTGAATAATCAACAGAACGAAACGAATTTTTAAATGCTTCAAAGTATCGCACATATTTGTATATTTTTTGCCTTGAACAGCAAATAGCACGCAGCAAGCGTAAGATGCATCTATTAGATATATGAACCGATATTTATACAAAGTATCTAGTCGTAACGCTCAGTAGTTGATAAGTAATAAAACATGCCTCACTGTATGGCGAATGTTTTTCAATGAATAACAGTCAATAAAATTGTGTGCAAACTAAAATAAATATATTTCATCTATTTTTAGTAGATTTTCGGTTTGGGATATTTTGTGTAAGCCCCTCATTCCCTACAGCGAATTCATGAACCATATTTGGGTATAACAGGTTTATAAATATAAAACTCTTATAAATATCGTATATACGAGATTTGCTACTAATTTATACCAAGTTTATAATATAACATAATATCCTAAATGAATTTACAGATTATGGCTAGTATAACAACAGAAATGTGTTAGTTTACATAACTCTCTAGCAACATGAATCTGTTAGTTAACATAACTCTTTAGCAACATGAATCTGTTAGTTAACATTTCTCAAAAGGCTAGCATGTTCGAAAATGTCTTACATTATTGTTATATAGTAATATTACAGATGTTAGCAGTGCTTGATTTGAATGCTTGTATAACAATTAGAACAGTTTGTTTTGGCTATCAAACAACCAAAAGCTTCCACATTACTTACAATTAAAATTTCTAAAGCGTTTGCTGAAGTAATTGTTTGTATAAAAGCTTTCGATTAGAAAGTTCTTATAACAGCTTGATTTTGTTATGCAATATGACAGTTTCTGGCTTAGTAACATTAATGCAGTGCGAGCTTGTATAACAAAATAAGCTTAGACACTTGATTTGAGCTTTATGACATTTTTTGGCTACAGCTTTATTCCATATGTTTGTTGCGGAAATTTGCGGAAAATGCGGACGAAAGCTCAGAACGTTGGTATAAGACAGAGTTGAAATAAAAATTTATGGTTAGATAAAATATAAATAATTCTTAGCACAGCAGTCGAATTGTATGTAAGAATGGGGAAAAGGGAAAAACTTGGATGTAGAGAAAATTATAAGAGGGGAAACTACAATTAACAATTCAGACTTGAGTGAAAACAATTTGATACATACATAATAAACATAAAAGCAAGCAAACAGTAAATACAAAAATATATATTTATTAAATTCTATTTATGTATATAATTGGAGTTTTATTATTTGTACAGTATTTCAGCCATAACTCTATACTCATTAGCTTGTAGTTTTTGCAACAGATATAATTGCATCATTTGATGGGCTCAAATGTTTGCGAATGCGCGCAACACGCAAACATTTGGCCAGTTGTTTGGAACTGTATTAAGTTTAATCAAGGGAAAACAATGAAAACCAATTACACAATTAAATGTAACCGTAAACTGTATGACTGTTTGTCTATTTACCTGTATAATATTACGAAATTTGCGTTAAAAAATTGAAATGTTGCCGACTTGCTAGAGAGTTGATTGCTACATACCCAATAACAAGAGTACAAAATTAGGACTTTATCTTGAACTAAATGCAAGATATTCAAGTCTCAATTAGTCACAAGATTATCCAATATAAGACTAACATCATATGACCCATTTCAACTATTTAAAGCCCTGGAAATAATTCCTAATTTCATTTATCAATAAAATGTAAAAGCTGCAGTCAGATACGGATTAAAGTCATCTTTTCATTTGTTGACTCGATCCGAAACTCAAGCATTTTCTATCTATGGTCCGCAAGGGAGAGGGGCTTACGATAGAAAGGGCGGCAAAAAAAAGGATATACCGGAAATGTAACAGGAAACAAAACGACTTAATGCGCTGCAATTGCCATAGCAATGGTCAGGCATAGCCATGGGATACGGGAAACAGAGATGGGTGTACGGGCTAACGTTCCGCTTACGGAACACCGATGCACTTAAGCAAGCGGCGCACGTGGTGCTTGGGTCAGCGGAAAATGGCGAATGGCGAATGGTGAATGCCGAAGCGGCAAACGGTGAATGGCTTCATAATTGCATTGGAAACGAAATGGAAATGGAGATGGAAATGAATGAGCGCCACATGAGGCGGGCGAACCGCAAGGAAAATGCGACGTTGCATTCATTGAGTAATCGACTGATTTTTGCATTGAGCTACAATTTTTATTATGCTGCTTTAATGGCCCACCACCTGATTATAATGCTATAATGCTTTGCATCGGGGATTTCCCTTAGTGTGTAAGATATGATTAAGTAGTGCCTTCATCGCCACTGGATTCCGATGAGGGTGTGGTTGTCGTCGTCGTCGTCGATGCCCTGGTCGTTGTTGTCGGATTTGACTTGATGATGTTCTCAACTTTTGCTTGAATTATTTTCTTATCTGCAGGCAACTGCTCCACAAAGGTGTCAGTATTGCCTTTGGCATATGCTCCTGCCTTGACCAGGGATTTGCTGCTCCTTATGATAGTCTGCAGATCGCTTTGTGCTTTCTTAAGCTTAACCTTTAGCAAGTTTACACTGGTCGTACAGCGACCGACGCTCCTGGACCCTTCTAGACACTGGTACAAAGTCTCATTCAGCGTCCTAGCCTCTCTGGTGTAGATATCAATTCTATCCTGTACGGTCTTCTCAAAATTACTCTTCTGCTGCTCGTAGTTGTTCAGAGCGCGCTCTAGGTATATCGTCGAGAATTCGGTAAACAGTTTAATGGCATTGTTTGCTTCCCGTAGGCCAGCTGCATTGGCACTGTTTTCGGCTGTGCTGAGCTGCTCCTCTTTCCATGTCGACAGCTCAGCTAGTGTATTGGTAATCGTCTTACTGAGCTCCTCGGGAAGCTGGCTGTTTATGTCGGTGAGTGCAGTTTCGAGCTTGGCAACGACTTCATTAAGAGACTTTAATGCTGTCAGCCCCGTCGTCAGTGCAGCCTTCATGGGATCCTTTTCGTTTCCTATTGCCTCTTCGAGAGCCGCAATATCTTCAGTTAATTTTTGTCCTGATGCTGTTAAGTCACTGATCAATTTATCAGATAAACCACTTGATGAAGATTCAGGCTCAGATTCAGATTCAGCTTCAGATTCAGGCTCAGATTCAGCTTCAGATTCAGGCTCAGATTCAGAAGTATCTCGCCTTGTCCTCCAGATTTTCCCAACAAGACTCTTACCACCTTCAATCAGCTTGGATCCTATGCTGCCAAAGAACGACGAATCATCATCTTTGCCAGAAACTTCGGGGACATCTTCGCTGGGGTCCGACGCTGATTCGTTGCCAGATTTCGATAAATGTTCGTCAATAATTTCATCTAGGTCGCTCTCAGCTTCAACCATGTCATCAGCCAACTGCTTCGAGAGGGATGTAATCTTTCCACTCTCATACCAATTTGCTTTTAACAGAGCCTTGCTGTTTTTCAGCACGATTTCCAGTTTGGCTTTGTCGATGCTTAACTTTTCTACTGATTCCCTGACTCGGGCTGCGCACCGGACGGCGCTAATGGGGCCGTTTAGACATTGATTCATGCTGTCAATCAGCGCCGTAGCGTCTTCTATATAGTTGCCGATGTCTCTTAAGATCTGCCGCTCAAGCTCAATTTTTTGGAGCTCTATGCCACTCAGGGCACCAAGTAGCTTCTGGGTAGAGCGCTTAAGAACCTCTTGAATGACGTTAGTCGCCGCCTCGAGGCCGGCGCCATTCGTCTTACTGTTCACACGCTGCAGTTGCTCTTCTGCCCACAGCAGCAATCCATTTAGAGTGTTATTAAGCTTGCCCATGTCGTCCGATATTTTATTGCTCACATCCAGATGTGAAGATTTCACCTTCAAGGCAGTCGCATAAAGTTCCTTCAGCGCTGCCAGCCCACTATTTAACGCGTTTCTCTTCAGCGGATTCAATTCACCTTTACTCTTTCTTTCAAGATCTGCAATACTGTCCGAAATGCTGTCCAATCGACTGACTAATGAATCGGATATTGCGCCTGATATCCTATTTCCTAGCTGACTCACTTCATCCAGGAACTGGCTCTTCGCATCGTCTATATCCTTGAATATGTCTTGAAGGCTAGCACCGTCTGAGCTTGCATTCAAAAGTTCTTCAAAGAAATTTTCGCCCTTCTCACGTAGCCTAGATAATAAATCGGCAAACACTGAAGATTCCTCTGATGATCCATTGGATGCTCCAGATGTTGCACCATTGGATGCTCCAGATTCATTAGATGCTCCATTGGATGCTCCTGATGATGCACCATTCGATGCTCCAGATTCATTAGATGCTCCATTGGATGCTCCTGATGATGCTCCAGAAGATGCTCCATTGGATGCTCCTGGTGATGCACCATTGGATGCTCCAGATTCATTAGATGCTCCATTGGATGCTCCTGATGATGCTCCAGAAGATGCTCCATTGGATGCTCCTGATGATGCACCATTGGATCCTCCAGATTCATTAGATGCTCCAGAAGATGCTCCATTGGATGCTCCTGATGATGCACCATTGGATGCTCCAGATTCAGATGCTCCAGAAGATGCTCCATTGGAAGCTCCAGATGATGCTCCATTGGATTCTCCAGATGATGATCCAGATTCATTAGATGTTCCAGATGACGCACCATTGGATGCTCCAGATTCATTAGATGCTCCAGAAGATGCTCCATTGGATGATCCAGATGATGCTCCATTGGAAGCTCCAGATGATGCTCCATTGGATGCTCCAGATGATGATCCAGATTCATTAGATGTTCCAGATGACGCACCATTGGATGCTCCAGATTCATTAGATGCTCCATTGGATGCTCCAGATGATGCTCCATTGGATGGCCCAGATTCATTAGATGCTCCATTGGATCCGGACGATCCTCCGTTAGCATCAGGTTTGCTTGGCTTGCGGTTAAGGATGCCAAGAATATCCTTTTCGAATTCGAGTTTACTTTCGGCTAATTTGCTGAAGAACGATTCGATGGATACTGTACCGCTCACTCCCGCTTCGACCAAATTGTTGCCTTCGTTCAGTTGATTCAGCAACTCATATTTTGCGTCTCGGAGGTTCTCTATTGATTCCTCAATCTGAGATCTGCATCGGAAGCTGCTTAAAAGGTTGCAACTGTCCATGGCCTTAGTAAGTTTGTTGACGATTTCGCTGTATTCAATGATTTTGTCGTTCAACTGATTTTCATACAGGGATTTTTTAACATCGAGCTCTTCCAGAATGGAACTTATAGCCTCGGAGAAGCTTGATATGAACTTTGCGAAACTGTCTTCCGCTTGCTTCAGGCCAGCTTCATCGGAAGCCCTTTCCACGCGATCCAGTTGCTCCCGACTCCAGCTTAGCAGCTCGTTAGGTATTTGACCTAGTTGATCGTTCACTTTCTTCGCGAGCTTCTGATTTATGTCGAACAGCTCCAGGTCCGTGGCTACAGAGTTGAGCTGCTCAAGCAGTTCCAGTCCACTGCTCAGCGCCTTACGCTTTATAGGGTTCCTTTCAGTAGCAACGCTTCCTTTGAACCTTGTAATACTGGAAGAGAGGCTCTGCGATAAGTCCTTAATGCCTGTCGTCAACGATTCCGATATGCCATTGGATAGATCGTCCCCTAGTTGCGATGCACTCGCTAGGAAGTTTTCATTCGCACTGCCTAGTCGGTCCAGCAGGTCCTTGTCAATGGCAGCGCCATCCTGAGTTGCATTCCTTAGTCCTTCGATAATACTCTTGCCGCCGTCTTCCAGATCGTTCCATATGTCATTAAATATCTGTATGCTGGGCTTACTCCAAATGCCCCTGGCGCCTAAGCACAGCGCCAGCAGTAGCAAAGCTCCCTTGGGCGACTGCATCTCGTTCATCGTCGACTACGCCACTTCCGCGCCTTTTATACCGCCAGCCGGACAGCACTGCACGGATATTTGAGCACACTATTTGCTCTCGTTATATGATCAAATATTTGAGCAGCTGATACAACCGGCTCACTAATATTTGCCCACTATTGTCCGCTTTGCACATAGACTGTCAGCGCAATTATGCGGCTAGTGCGGAGGGTCAATGGGCGCACACATGCGGGCGAACGTTGTGTAACAGAAAAAAATAGATACAATAAAAATAAAAGATTAATACAAAAATGCAGTTAATTATAAATACATATGTAAGCATATGATAAATCTGCAGTATTCAGCGAGAGCAATAGAAGTTATGCATATACCTATCGTAGGTATTCGAGCTAGTGATGGCACAAAAATGTATTAATCGATTATTGATTCATGTTTTAATTAATCGATGAAGAAAGATCAATAGCTAATCAAATGCGGTTTTTTATAGTTTTTTGAAGATATTGCATATTGTAGATTTTATAGCAAACAAAATAATTTTAATGTTTTAAAAATACATACATATGTATATTTGAATATATATTTCTTTAGTCTTGAATTCAGAAACAAACAAGGGTGGTCAATCTGTTCCACTTTTCCGTATACATATGTAGTACACGCTTTTCCAGAAAAGTACTCTAGAGACCGACCCGATTTTTTTTTTGTAAATGATCGATTATGGCTTCAATTAATCACAGTCTATCGCCAATGGAAGCTAAATAATCGATTTCAACTTACTACGCAATACCTTTTCATCAGTTCAGCTTTGGTATATGTCTCTAGAGTAGCTCAACTCTCATATTTAGACTTTAGAGTTATAGAGGAGTAGAAAATACCACAAAATCAAGCAAAGTTGCCTTTATTTGAAATAGATCTGGCTCAGGGAAAGCTTTAGCCGGTGAACATTTCTAGGAAATTTGATTGCATATCACATTCATTTACTGTGTCATCCTCTGTCGAAAAAGTTCATAATTTGTGTTGCATGAATTGATTTAATTTGGCCAATTTAAGAATAATTTCGATGCGAGTCGTCCCACACATGTGAGCGACAAAGGCAGAGAGACAACCTTTGTATTTTATTTCATTTCATTTAGCAATTTAAGGCCCACAAGGGGCCTTACTTTGTGCATAAATAACTAAATCGGCATGCAAGGCATTCGGCAAAGCCTTTATGCATGCGGATAGCTCGTACTTTAAATGCAAACAAGGCAATGATCGGCTGCCTAATACCCTAGCTAATGCATTTTTAACAATTTGCATTATGAACAAATATTTTGTATGGGAGTTATTACAAGATATCAAAGTTTTGTTGTTGTATAAATACTAATAAATATTTTTAAAATTCAATTAACTTAATTCATATAGTTTCTATATATATTATATATATTTATGTATATATATTATCATCATTAGTCGAGATAATCTCTATTTAAGACTAATGAATAAAGAATAAACCATATCTTTTTTATGCAATGTATTAGATTTGTAAAAATTACATATTTAAGAAAAATTTTATAATTTTGAATAATTGATTCATATATGAAACATTGCTTGAGTAACAATATCATATCATCAAATGATTTTTACAAACGTAAAAGCAAATGTTATCTATGCACTTAAATTATTTAAAAAAATAATAATATTGCTTTTAAAAAGAAGAATCTATATTTTGTTTATTTTTATTTTTCTTTATAAATATTTTTCCCTTTATTTTTACAATGTTCTTCATATTTCAAATGAAATTGATATACCCGCTTCACTCGCACTTGACTGCAATGTACAGTTACAGTTACAGTTGTCTCTGGTCTGCATTGAATCGGGCCTTTGCATGGGGCTTTTCAAGGTAGCCGTGGGCGACATACGGCATAAGCATTTTATTAGTCTGCTGTTTGTTTTGTTTAATTATGCTGTCATTAAGTTTGTCCCACACACACACACACACACACACATGCACACCCGCACACGCATACAGATGAGAGGCAAGGACAACTGTTAAACAAAAGCTTACATGTCTAAACGCAATTATTGCCGAGCTGCGAACGAAGAGCAACGGGCATCAGACAGTGGAACGTTGCCCTGGGACAATGCGCTCTGCATGCTTCAGCTTATATAGCTTTTAATGTGGCTGGGTTGCGGTGGCCGTATGGGGGCGTGGCTGACTGACTGGCTGGCTATCCCGAGTCCGGGCTGTCGCACTGCCCCTCTCTGTCCGCTCGGCGACAAGTCGCACAGAGTCCGTTGGCCACTCTCGGCCAGACATTTAATTTGCATTTTCCACTAATTGGCTTGCATACGCTACATTCTCGCTTCGCTTAATTAATTTAATTAGAAATATGTTTTGGCACAAAGAAAGACTACCATTTCCACTCCACTCTCGCCCTCTCTCCCACTCTCCTGCTCTCTTATGTGCGTATGTGGTGCTCTGCAGAATGATAATTAGCAGAGTATTTCGTGGCTTATCAGTTTGTACTCTAAAACTTTGACGCTGATTCGGACTGCAATCATAGGGGTATATTAGTTATCGGGTTTTAGCAATAAAATAGCCAATTATGAAAAATTCATAAATATGTATTGAATATACATTAAACGAGATAATAATAATATTTGCAGAATTTTAGGTTCCTATTGACTCTGTCTCTAGTTTATATTGAGTCAGATAATCCTCAAATTAGGGAAATATTACCTAGATTAGTAAATTTACATTAGATTGCTTTTAACTATTGAATAGCTCACTTGTTTTTCTCTTGGCTGGATCATCATTTGAAGACATTTAAGTGAATCATGCATATCCAAATCAATTCTTAGTTTTTCTTTGTCTTCGGCCGTTCTGTATAGCTTCGAATAAAATACCATTTTCATTAGAGGACCTTTGCAATTTTTCATTTACTTATGTTGAACCACAGTCATTAAACTACCATTCACAGTTATATCATCAACTGTTGTAGGCTGCATATGAAGATTGTAAACATTAAACTCCCAATGATTTCAGTTTAAAGTTTTCCTTTTTTTCAGCGATTCTAAAGCTGCTGCACTTAGCATATCGTACTCTATTAATAAAATCTTTCATATGATTTGACTTGGTCAATAAGTCGACTTAAAAATCATTTTCAGCTCAGCTTACTAAAGCCTGATCTATAGTCCTACATGGTTCGATTAAAGTTTTCAGAGGCATCTTGACCGCGTTGAATCACTCTCGAATCGGAATCAACTGGACTCGAACCACGTGAGACCCCAAAGGAACTGGAGCAAGGAAATTTTATTAGTTTGTTCATTTTCCAAAGAAGATGGATGGTATAGTTTTTTAGTTTCTATTTTGTCCTCAAGTTTCTTAATTTGATCAGCATTTTTATGAGTGTTTAGTTAGTTAGTTAATTATTTGTATATGAATTACACAATTATAGATCATATTTACAATTGTAGCTCAGGTGATTCGGTTACAGTATTCTCCAAAGTTTTCAACGAATCCAGCTATATCAAGAGTAAAGCGTTCTTGTAACTTACTTAACAATATTAATCAATCTTTTTGAGATTTATATATGTATATATATTAGCCAGCTGTTAATGGGAATGGTTTACCTGGCTGGGCTTCCTCACCTGCATTATCCAGTTACTCAGTCCTGGAGCTCTTTCCACATCGTCCAAGCTATGAGCTCGTTTCGACGCTCTGGCGCTGGGAATGCTTTTATGTAGTTTTCTGACCTCAGGTCCAGCAGAGAATGGCCAGCCACAGAGACAGCGGGATGGGGATGCTGCCGTGGCATCGCATCGCATGGCAATCGCGGCCATTAAGTCATTTTGTTTCCTGTAACAGTTCCGGTATCTTTTTAGCAACTCCGTGCCGTTAGTGGGGCTGCGCCAATGAGCTGCCCTGGAGCTCTGCTCTGTAAATGCTTTTAAAGTAGGTGGCTGCTTGTTCAATTTATTGCCCCACCAAATGCATAGCTGCTGTTGTTCACTTTGTTGTTGTTGTTGTTGTGTTGCTCGCCGGCCAGCCAAATGCAACTGCCTTTCAAATAGCAGCACATAAAGTGTTGGCCAGAAATTAACTTGCACTCTTTATGCCCAGCACAGATAAAACTGTGCCAGAACTTAACATTAACGATGCGCCTTGGCCATTTAAATGCCCGCAATGAATGTCCAAGCAGATAACATTTCCTGCGCTCAAATATTTATTAATCATAATTTGTTGACTTGTAAGAGCAAAACGCGCTCAGCCTCAAGAGGAGTAGCACATGCTTTTTAATGCACTCGCTCATCTGCAGCTTGGAAAGCAGAGTGGCGCAGTGGAAGTGTGCTGGCCCCTTAACCAAGAGGTCGGAGGATCGAAACCTTGCTCTGTTGTGGGAAAGAGTTTTCATATTTTATTTTAAAATTTCTTTTATTTATAAACGACCGACGTGAAAAGTTAAACAATCGATTGATTGAATAAATGTAGTTTTTTTACTAGTTGATATATAATTAAAACTCACTAAAGAAAACTAAGCACAATGAATGAACGAATGCACTTGACTATTGTTTAGTGTTTAGTTTCGTTTTGATCTCTATTTTTCTGAGCCCGGGTTTTTATACCTAGACCTAGAAATGTGTAGGCGTGAGCCTTAATGCTTGGACTCAGGGGTAAATGTGTTGATTGGTATCTCGCTGAATATGGCAGCATCTCTCAATGCCACTCTGTGTAATCCATCAAAGCTACCCCGCGCTATCGATATCAGTTCATGATAATCGTTATTGTGATTGGCATATGGCTAATATAGTTAGTTAGTTTTGTTTATACATAATTTACTTTAGGTAAATATTTGTAATTATTACTTATTTTGTGAGACTTGTCTGGAATCATCTCATCAAAAGTATCCTGTGAAGCATAGCAATCGTTATCCTAGACGGCTTTGGCCGCTAGATGTCGCTACGCTGTCCCATTCGCGTAGAAAGCAGTTGATAAAACTACAGACAAATTGAATAAGAACATTATTCGTTTGTTATTAAAGATTGTGTCATAAATCAAAGAGAGCTTGAATGCGTTTGCTTGATTGACGACCATTAAAAATTGATCTCGCTTAGGTATCTCAAAAATGTTTGCTTTGGAGAATAACTAGACATAAATTCACAATCTTGAAGTTTGTTCAGATTACAGATTATTTATTTATAGCTATACAAATATATTTGTGCGTCTCTGTCAATAATTTGACATTGTCTGCATATAATTGTTATTAAATGTATGTCTATGGACTTATAATTATATTAAATATAAATATAACACTTTCCATTGGCAAGAGGTTCACTCGTCTCATCGAGTTTATGTATTCATCGATTGTTATATTGAAACTTTTCTATAATCTCACAAACATTTCTGCTTCCATGATTGAATATGACAGGGCAAGCACTTGAGCGTAGATGAAGCCATAATATCTCCAATCCATTCACGTTGCACTGATCATAAAATCGGTGCGATCCCCACAGAGAGTTGCCTTTCCGCACACTCAATCACTTAAGTGGCCCAGCACATACAACATTTCTGACGAATGCCCAGATGGGATGTTTTTCTTTGTTGTTGCTGTTGCTTTGGTAGCTGTTGCTGGCATCAACACTAATTTAAAAGCCTTCGTAAAAATCAGAGTGAAGTGCGTGCAGAGATTGCGGTGGAATAGTTTTTCATGCACACCTTTGTCTAAGTGAATTCAGCCAACAGTAAAAATATGTGAGCATTAGTTTGCATGTGCCGGAGGGCAAGCCTAAGCTCAAGCCAAAGCCGAAACCCAGCAGAAACAAAACTAAAACCTATGCATTGCTCATACGTCGCGTTGCTCATACGACGCGCTGGCCGAGGCATTCTGCCAGTGCATTCTGCGGCCCCCTGGCGCACATGAGGCTGATTTAGTGTGCCAGGTTTTTATCTTGTCGCGATGCTATGTGCCGCTTTGGTCGCTCTGGGGATCAAGCAGCAACAGCAGCAGCAGCAGCAACAACATTTGTTCATATGAAAATGGCTGACGCGCTTTACCTTCTGGCTCGCTGTATTGCCTGGCAATCCCATCTACACTTACCTGCACTCCGGCTGCTAAATGTGTAACGGCAGTCACTTAGCGCACTCCTTCGTGCCCTTTAGCCACCGCTCCATGCGGTCGTTACTTCATTGGCACAATCCCCAGACTCTGGGCTGCTTGACTGCACCACAGTTCAGTTCGCCGTGTGTTTGGTTGCTTTCATTGTTTTGCTGTGCTTTTATAGTATATACACACATACATATATATGTTCTTTCTCTTTCTTTTTATTTTTTTGTTTACCTTTTTTTTGCCACGTATTTCTCTTTAATGCGCTGCGGATTTGCTGTGAAATATGCCAGCACTGAGACCCAAACATACGAACCGAAACGACTGACTGTGTGTGTGTGTGTGTGAGTGTAAAGTGTGTGCCCCTATCTGAGCACAATCCCGGATGGCACTGCGGCCCAGCACTTTTATGGTAATTAAGTTTATGCTAATTTAACTTATTGCCACTAAGTTGGCCCACATATGCGGCCAGCCGCAAATGCCGGAGTCGGATTCTCGCATTCCGAATCGCTATCCGAATATCCAGCACGTGCCGCCATCTAGCGGCTGGCATTGAAAATGCATTAAAATGCAACACTAAATTGAATCGTCGCGTCGCCCATTAAATCCAAAGTAATTTATTTAATTAAAGCCCACACTCTGCAACAAAACTAAGGCTATCAGTGTCGACCAACACTATGCTACAGGCAAACTGATTTAGTCGTTCATTTGCAGACAGCTGATACTCGTTCAAGGTTCAGCTTAATGTACAGGTGGATTAGGTAAATGTATACGTATATACTGTGTACTATATAGATAATATTAAAAGATATTCATTAAATCCATCCCACTAT
Organism: Drosophila mulleri; assembly: GCA_035047565.1. Taxonomy (NCBI): domain Eukaryota; kingdom Metazoa; phylum Arthropoda; class Insecta; order Diptera; family Drosophilidae; genus Drosophila; species Drosophila mulleri. The sequence goes on from JAWNPK010000012.1 coordinate 20,486,463, forward strand.
GTCTTAGTGTGATTCACTATCAATATATATGTATATAGTTATTATGCACCTCTAACAATAGCAGTTGTGTTGGCTAGTGTGAAGAGCATTATGATAAAGTCTCAGTGCGTATGCTTGACATTTAATTTACCCCTCACATCTGTACAGATGCACGCAGATATCATATATTTATATGTATATAGATAGTTACACAGATACATATGTACATATACATATGTATATATTCGCATTATGTTTAATATTTACGACTTAAAAAGCAAACGCGTATTGTGCTCCACCCCTGCTCCTTGCTGCAGTCCGATTTTTGTGCATGTAAATTGCATTTAAAGCAATAAATCAGTTTTAATCAGCCCACGGTCCACGCAGCTGAGCCTTGCCGAACAGCAACTGCAACTGCGTCTGCTCTGCGCCAGATAGGCCTCTTTATAAATATGCAGACACACAGACGCGCAGTTGCACGCATTCGCTTACATATATACGTACACACACACACACATATGTGCGTGTGCGTGTGCGTGTGCGTGTGTCTGCAACGCAGGTGATATAAGTAAACCCACTTGGTATGGACAGCGCTTCATTAAATAGTTTTTGTGTGCCGGTTATTATTGAATTCGGTTGATTAAAGTGCGTGGATAAATGGAAAAGCTGTGCGGATAATCGACGCCAATCGAACTGCGCTCTCTTAATGCATTTACCTTTAGTCGACGACAAACTGATTGACTGAAACACGAATTATTCAAATTCATTCAGACTATTTTTTTTCCTTTTAAAAGATTCTTTAATGGTAATTTTTGATGGCTTAGATTTCAGTTTTTCGGCTTCCACTCCAACTGCATGGGCTCATTTATTATTAACAACTTGAGTGTCTGCCAATACACAAGACGCTAAGTATATTTATTGCTTAAAGCAACTGAAACTCATAAGAAAAACAAACTGAAAAAAATGTGTAACATATATTTATATTTCACTGTATTATACGCTGAGATGTCCTCTAGGATATCTACATATGTATATAAAGGGAGCATATTATATTTGGAAACGTAGTTTGGGTATCTGCTAGTCGGGCACTCCCGGGTAGAACTCAGTATCTAGCTAGATCTATATTTGGTAGTAATAAAGTAAATTAAGCAAGGCCTGAATATAATTTCTAATAAAGTCAAAATTCAATAAATGCATTAATCTCCTTTTCTATAGGGAAATATATTTAGAGTCTGCTTAGGCTGGGATAAGCACAGAGAGGCCAGTTATTTGTGTATAAATAAGTTAATTAAAATTATTTTAATTATTACTTATTTACCATATATTCTCATAAGCATTGGGCAGCTTTAACTAGGCTTAAAGGATTTTCGTTTGCCCCCATTGAACTGAAGCAGGTTTCATTATTATTATGCGATTATTAGTTGTTGGCAAGAAATGCATTTGTTTACTTTTCACTTTGCCAATTCAAATACACTAATAGGGCAATGATAATGATAATGTGGATGACTGCTTGCCCTATGAATATCGAATTTGGCCATCATCGGCTTTATTTGCATTTGATTGGAATATCCCTTCGATTGACTTAAATGCGGCTTCCGTGTGTCAATGGATGTAAATTTCATTTCATTAGGCAGCAATCAACGCATATTAAAAGCCATCACAATTTATTAAAAGCTAACCAAATACAGTTAAAACCCCATTCTGGCCATTAACAATTTACGACAATTGCGCAAATTTATGGCGGGGCCACAGACAAAAGCCAACAACACTAGGGCAAAAAATCAACAGAACTTTGGAGCTTCACACGTTACAACAACAACAACAGCAGCAGCAAGAACAATGGGAGCAACAAATTTGCAACAATAATAAATGCATTTTCATGTAATTGCCTCGCCCCAAGTGGGCGGCAAATGCCAAAGCCCAAAATCTCGCCCAAAAATCAAAAACTTCAATGGGCCAAAAAGTTTTTGGCATGTCAGCTAAAAATGTTTTAGGGACAGCAGCAGCAGCAGCAGCAGCAGCAACAGCAACAAATAATAGCACCAACAAGTGCCAGACACTAAAGCGCATAAATAATAAAACACATACACACGCACACATACATACGCACACTTTATGCGCTGTGAAAGTTGCCTAGTCACGACGACAAATATGTTGTGGGGGGGGAGGGGCGAATAACAAACAACGCGACAAAAAACCGCAGCAAAAACAACACAGCAACAACAACAACAACAATAAAGTGGGCATATTACGCTTGTGGGCGTGGCCGAGTCGTAGCTGCTCTGCTGAAACAAGAACCAAATCAAACGGTCTCGATTCAAATCAAATTAACTGCACACCAATGCAAATTCCAAAATTCGAAATCGAATGCAAATTCGAATGCGAATGCGAGTGCGAATGTGAATATGTGTAGTCGTAAATTAGCCTACACCTGGGCAGACGGCGCGGAAAATGTTGTGTTTGTAGCCAAAAACGCTTTGAGCGCAGATCCGTCACAGAAATAATTCAAAAACGCACCAATTGCAGCTGATAACAATGGCCAGAGATAGAGATGTGCGGGGGTGGGTTGGTGGGGTGGCGAGGGTGTTTCGCTTGCATGCTCGTGGTCAGAAGTCAAGGGCTACAGCACGGCCAATGGCAGTGGCAGTGGCAGTGGCAGTGGCGTGCTGCCAGGATGCGGAACAGAGCTGGGCATGATTGGGCAGGACAACGGAACATTTGGCATGCCAACATAATTGCCTCGAATTACTTTTAGTTTTTCCTGCTGCCAGCAACATGTGTGTGTGTGTGCGTGTGCGTGTGCGTGTCTGTGTGCATGGCATTCCAACAACTTTTACATGCTGCAAATAATTTGGCAATGCCAAAAGATTGTAGAGAACTTTTTTGTTGTTGTTGGCCAACGCGTTTTACGGTTGTTTTCCAGCTTCGTGGTTGACTGCAGCAACAGGAATTGTAAATTTAATTAACAATTTACAAGTAAGTTGCATATACATATGTACATTTACCAAATATATACATATACATATATATGCACATGTTTAAATCAGCTTTTAATATTCCATTGATATGTGCGAACTTTTGATTTATATCCATTGAATGGCGCTTTTCAATAGTTTTCCTTAATCGTATGTCTAAAGTCAAATGGAAAACTTCGTTTTTATAGCTCCAGAATAAAGAAAACGTAACTCAGTGCGGCCCCCGCGTGGCCATAGATCATTATTAGGAAAAATAATAAAGTCACCTGGAGAAAATTTATCAAAATCATAAATCATTGCAAATTGCTAACATTTTCTTTTTGCATGTGTGCGCGCGAGTGAGACTGAGAGACGAGCAAGTGTGGGAGAGAGAGAGGCGGAGAGGCAAAGAGGTGGGCAATAATTCCTCAATACATGCATGTGGCGGGACTTGAAATATTCGCAAGCTGGCGCTGAAATGTATGCAATGGAATGTATCGACGCCTCGTATGGACTGCCACTCCCACTCAAGTGAGTCGCTTGAGCATAACGAGTGAGTTTTTCTGCCCTGAGTATGAATTTGAGCATGACTCTTTGAGTGCGTTTGTCACACTAAGAGAGTCTGTTTACTTAAGAGAGTTTTTTATTCGAGTGTCTTTTCGTTGAATGGGGCTGAGTGGACTTTGAGTGCACTCTCTCTCTCTGTCTCTTTGAGTGAGCTATTTGTCAATGCAAAATGCCTCAATTCGCTGCACTCAAAGCTAAATTTAAAGAGGAACAACTGAGACAGAGTGAAATATATTTTGATTTCGAGTGCATTTAACTTATATTAGTCGGAATTTCGGACTTTATCCATCAATAACAAGCAACTCGACGTGACAAATGAGTATTTGAGTTTATTTCATTGTTTATTTAAGAGAGTTTTCTTTGCACTCTTCATAGGGAGAATGTTGAATACAAGACGCGCACAAAAATAATTTCTTCGTCATTTAAATATATTAGAATTATTAAAATAGTTATTTTTTATTAATTACATTTTTGTATATATTCTAAGGCTTACTTATAATTTTAAATATTTTTTAAATAAATAAATATGTTTCACAATATATATTTTATAATCAAATCGTTATTATTATTTTTTTACAAAACAGTAAATAAATAAATATATTTTTTTTTATCTTTTACTTATTATTATTAGAATTTAAAAAATATATAAATTTTATTAATTTATGTTTTCTATTTTATTTATATTTGTGCTTTATTACGTTTGAACATTTTTTCAATCATATAAATCTTACGCAAATTTATTTTTAGCGGGCAATAGCTATTGTTTTTCAAACATTTTGTATTGTTTTTTATTTTAAATTTAAATATAATAAAAAAAAAAACAGTTTACTTATAATTTGAAAATAATTAAATTTATAAAAGTAATAAATGTTTATCAAAATTTATAATTTAAAATTTTATAAGTATTCTATTTGGTAAATAATAAATAAATAAATAATGTATTTTTTAGTTATCGATAACTCATGTATTTTATTTGCAAAATTAAAAATATTAAATTTATTTGTTTTTAAATAAAAAGAGTACAAAATTACACAATTTGATTTAATACTTAATACTTAAATCTTTAAATTCGTATTACATAAAAAAACATTGATTAATTAATATGTGCATATTCCAAAAAAAAGAACTTTAATACATAAACTCTATGTACATGTAATCATGTTTATCTATATACATATAATTATAATTATAAAGCTGCAAAAACTAAATAAATTACATTTTCGGTTCAATTTTGTATTAATAAAAAGATAAAATATTTATGACCCGCTTTTTATGGGTATGTTAATAAACCAGCAGAAATTTATTTCTTAAATTGAAATATTACAGTATTTTCAGGCTGTTATTTTGTCTGGGTTCTTGATATAAAGTTTCCCTAAAAACATTGTAATTATATTTAATTGATATAATTATGAATTAGACACTTGGGCAAATTGCATATCAAATGCGACCGATTAGCAATTATTTATTATTGTGTGTGTGTGTGTGTGTGGGTGGGTAAGCAGTAAGCAATAAGTACCTGAAGAATTTTTAATTACAAATTGAATCGATCCGCACTGAACAGCAATAATCGCCAATAATCAACAGCTGCGAGCCAAAAACCACTCGATGGCATAAAAATACACTGACAACTTTTGCAGTCGAGCGGTGCAGTGCACTCAAAGGCAATGGCAAATCAACAGACCGACCGACCAGTCCACCAACCGACCGACCGACCGACAGACGGAACGAGAAAACAGCAACAGCAACAACAAAATGAAGCCATAAATACATTTGGCATCGCTGCGATGGCCACTTCAATGGCCGCCAATCCTCTTGCAGTGCAATGCTAGCCCCTGCCCCTGCCCCTGCTCCTGCCTTTGCCCCTGCTCCTGATCCAGCTCCAGCTGCTTGCTACGTACCAGCTGGAGTTGCTGCTGCATCGTTTTGGTTCGCTTTGAGCCGGCGACTTTTTAATTAAAATAAAAATGCAACACTCACACGCACTCCACCATGGAATGGGTGTGGGCTGGTGTGGGCGCGGTCGCGGCGTAATGATGATGAGTGCGGGTTAATCACGACAACAATAAAAATTAACTTAAAGCGCATTTAAAATGCCAACACTCAGCGGACAAGGCATGAAATCAATGTGCGTCAGCTTAATCCAATTCACATACAAAAACACTTAGCTTAACACACACACACGCACAAAGTTTGATATATGTATATATATAGAGGTAGGCATCCGACAAAGCAACAATCAGCTATAAACATTCTCATGCACAAAGGTTGAAAATTAATTTTTGTTTTTAAATAATGGGCTTATAAAATAATTAAAAGCGAACGGCTTGGCACTCAGAGCAGGGGGAGAGCGGGGGAAGTGAGGACCGTGCGGAGAGCGGGAAGAGTGTGGCTCGCGCTTATCCTAGGAGGGCCGTTAAAATATGAAAAACAACAAAATTGAAGCTCGTGAAATGTTTGTTGAAATATTTTTGCAATATTTTATTTTATTTTGTATTTTTTTGCTCTTGCTCTTCAGCAATAACAACTGACAATTAATTGTTTAAAATCAATTTGCGAAACGCATGCGGTCAACTCATTTATTTGACCAACTCTTCTGCCTGCTGACCGATTCTTTTTTCTTTTTTTTTTTTTTTAAATTTTAATGTTGATTATTTTTTTGCGCCCCATTTAAATGAAATGCGTAACGAGCTGAAAATATGTACGTTAAGCCATAAGTCGAGCGTGCTCTATAACAATGATACTTTAAATTCGCGCCAGCTGAATAAATCCTTCCCGTAAATGGCAATAAATGGGCGGCGCAAAAATGCGTTTCATAGATATTATTACATCATTAAAGTCGAGCTTTAAATCCAATTTGTTCAATTCAGACACACACTTTTAATATCGTTGGCAAATTTTAGTCTTTAAGTTTTCTATTGAAACGAAGCCAGAAATATCAGGGAACGTAACGATTATAATTTTTATAGAAAAAACCAAAAAGCTAAGAATAATGATTTGATTTTTATATAAAAATTGAATAATTGAATTTAATTTTAATAATTACAAATAATAAAATATAACATGCGTATTTTTCCCTCTCTTCTTGGGGGTTCTTTTGTGCCTAAATTGTTTAAAATCCATAACTGTACTTTGCGGTCCCTGAGAAATACAGCGTTTTTATATAAGTCGACGGCGAAATAGTTCTCAATGCAATACTTATACCTATTGAATCTGTATCTGTATTTGTGAAATTTATGGAAAAGTTATCAGTTATTGAGAAAATGCCGATTTGGTATTCCCAATTTTTTGATAATAGATATATGACTATATTTATTTATACATATGTATGTATATGTATGTATATTTAGCATAGCCTCATATAATTACATTTTCAAAATAAGAGAATCATCCATTAAATAAAAAACGTTTCCCTCAGCCATGGGAATTCATAATATGAATCCTCAAAATCAATTTCATTAAAAGGAATGTCAGTTTGAATAATTGAATGTATTAGCACAGTTAAGAATCCCAGCAGGTTAGGTAATTTATATAATAGGATCTGAATAAGAATATAAAATGCTAACGTTTTTACGCTTGTTCGATACTGTTTTTATGGGCTTTATTATAAACTTTCAATTGAGATTAGTTCATAGCTTAGCTAGACTATCCTACAAGACAATTTTTTTTGTTTAATGCCGGAGATTAAATGGAATTTTCATAAAAATAATAATAAATAATTCAAATGAAATTAAAATTGATATATTTTTATGTTATAATTATTTGTTGAGCATATAAGAAGCATATCAGGAGCATATATTAGGAAAGCTTACAGAGGAGTCTATTAATGTATGAATAATTTAAATATATATATAATAAATAATTACATTTATAAATTTATATTTTCAATATATTTTGCATTATATTATTTTTATTTGTTTCACATATTTTAAAAAACTATTTTTATTTTTAGTCAGCAAGGAAAGTTTAACGGAGAGTCTATCAATATGTAAGTAATTAATAATATACATTTTATATATTATAAATGCCTAAAATAGTAAAATAATAATAATATCATAATTATGTTTATCTATTTAGCACATAGTAACAGACAATTAATTTACCAAGAACTCAACCACGTAGACCAACATAAATTGCCTTCATTTAATAAATATTTTCTTTCAGTTTTCTAGCGATTCTTCAGGCAAGTCCTTGTAAAGCCTCCTCTCATTAAACAACCATTGGGAAGCCTTGTGTTCCTTCACCTTCACTCGCAGGATGCGCAAAGTTGGTGTTGTAATTGTTTTTGTTGTCGTTGTTGTTGTTGTCGTTGTTGTTGTTGCTGATGGTGTTGCTGCTGTTGGCCATTGTAAATGATGATGATGATGATGATGCGTGTTGTCTGCCTTTGTCTCGTTCGCATTCTCGCCGGCATTGGCATTGGCAGCGTCAACGGGCTACCGCCTGCTGTCTGCCGATTGCTGGCTGCTGCCAACATTACTCATACGCCACGTTGCGCCGGCCGCAGACTCGCCTCATTCATTTAGTCGTCAAGTACAAGTGCATTTGCATCGAAATTGATTGCTCACAAAACTGCCGATATGGCGAAATTGCCCATTTGATGTGTTAGTGTGTGTGTGTGCGCGCGTGTGTGTGTGCGTGCGAAGGTGCCGTTGCATTGCGCTGCTGCCTCAACAGTTTGTTGATTAAAAGGCTGCTTAACTAAAATTGAGAGCGCTTTGGTTTAAGTTTAATGCCAGTTGCCTTCACAACAACAGCAATACACAGTGCGTATGCGTGCGTGTGTGTATGTGTGTGTGGGTGTGGGAAAACGTTTAAAACTCGTAAATGAACAGTTTTAACAGCCAGCCAACAGGCAGCAGGAAAAGGCAGTCGGCGATCTGCAATGATTGTTCCCAGTTGCTGTTGTTATTGTTGTTGTTGTTGTTGTTATTTCCACGCCTCGTCAACTTTTCTGTTTGCCCTATTTTCCATTTTCCATTTACCATTTACCATTTTCCACTTTGTTTTTTGTGCTTTTTGTACGCAACTTTGTTTTTCCGTTTGTTTTCAACTTTGCCTGCCCGAAAATGTTTCATAAACAGAAATAAAAAATGCACACAAAAAGCAGCCAAAAAACTTTTCAAATATTATTGCGAAAATGTAAATGAAAATTGAAATAATTACCGACAACTATTTGCAATTGTTTTCAGTCAGAGTAGAGGCAAGCTCACTAAAGAAGAAGCAAAGACAAAAACTTTTACTACTCGATGGCCAAAACACCTGAGTTGAATCAAACGCAAGTCGAATCATAATTGAGCACAAAATGAATATGGACTGATTAATGATAACAATGAATAACAATCATGAATAAATGGCATTGCTGTATATATTTTAATTATTCATTAGTGAACATATATACAAATATTATATATCAATTTATTTTAACTTGATTAAAGCTTTTCTATTTATTTATTTGTTTTTTATTTTACTTATTTATTATTTGATGAAATATGTACTTGCATATTAATGTCCTGCTATGTACATATGTCTGTTTTATGCAATTCATTCAAATGAGAAAATAATTGGATACAATTTTTGAATGGAAAACGAACACGGATGGGGCATATTCAACGTTTTGGTTTGTAAGGATCACAGATCAAGCATATTTGAAGCTAAAATTTGGCTGGAACCTATTTTAGGCTGCAGAATATATATGTGTAGCCAGGCTGTTTAGATTTGTATTAACAATCAAAAATAAGTAACAACAGGGAGAAACTAATGATGCAAATTATTGTAGGAAACTAATGAATCAAATCATAAGAACTTTATTCAAAGTGAAGCATTAAATTGAAATAAGTACAGGTATTTACAGGTATTACAATGCATAGTATTACTCCATTACATCTAACTCAAATTGATAATAAATAATGTATTAATTACATTACATGCATTAATAATAAATCGATTTACTATATACCTGAAGTTATAAGAGCTAGAGAGCTGAAATTTGGCATGCATACTCGTGTATACCATAGGCAGTACAAGTTTACCTTTTTTTTTTCGATAACTCACCCGATATCGTTTTTTCGAGAATAATCGATAAATTGAGTACGTTTTTTAGCCTTATTTGAACGCTATTAAACCTGAAGACTTCAGATTTATTGTGTAGACACATTTGATGGATACACACATTTTGTAATTTACAGATTTTGGAGACCACGCCCCCTTCGCACCCAATTCGTAAAAAACGTATATCAAGTACTACAGACATGTCCTTTGGAATGTACACACATTTACACATTACGTTCTAAAAGTTTCATTAAGATTGTACGTCTACAAACGAAATTATTCAACAAATAAATTCTCATAATATTGCCCACACTGCAGCGCAGCCCAAGCGCAGTCGCAGCTTACTGCGCAGTTAGCAAAGCGTAGGCCTATGCGTGCGAGTGGATGCATGTGTATGTATGTGTGCAGAATGATTGGAGCGACAGCATGGAGGGTTCAGGGTATCTCCTAGTCGAGCAGTCTCGACTAGAGCCTTCTTACTTGTTAGTATTGAGTAAGCAAACGAACGGACAAGTTGAATGTACCAGCAATTGGCTGTTATAGTTCATATAAAATACTGAAAATATTTAATATTCATCACTCTGTCTAAAACATAAAAATTTTCTAATGATTAGCATTTGATATAGTTTTAAATTTCAGCTGTATTTTTATAAAATAAATATCGTCTACGGCAGCGCATCCATATATACAATATATTGACTAATTGAATATTTGATTAAGAATTTAACCCGATCCCCGTGTAACTAGTAACGATGGCAGCCTTTGGAGCCATGCGCCGTAGAGTAAAACCCACGATGAGTAGTTAACCAATGTTTGGTAGCCTGGTTAAGCACCTCTAATTATGAGCTCTGACAGCGGGCATCAACCAGACGTTTGCTTCGGCAGCTGCCTGAAATAGACTACAAGTTGCTTACATAATATGGCTATGCATGCATGTATTAGTATTCGGGCTGCCTCAAGGAGCAATCACGATCTGAAAACATCAATCAACAGTCCAGACGCAGAAGCAGACGCAGCCATTGACCCACTGTGATGAGCCCCAGCTGGAAAATTCGACTTGGACTCGGGCTGAGCAGCAACAATTTTTGGCTATAAACCCACACATAGGCATAGCATCTGGTTGCTGTGTGTGTGTGTGTGTGTGTGTGTGCATACTTTTGACAGCTGCCAAACGGGCGTTGCACATTAACGGCAATTGCTCTTAAATTGATTGATTTGCTTAGCCCAGGCGCTAAGCAGCTAAGCCTGCCCTTGCGTCTTGCCTACACACACACACACACACACACACACACACACTATGAGTAGACGTGTGTGTGTGTGTGTGTTTTAGAACAGAAATATGCTCGGGATGTGCTGTACTGGCATTGACAGCAATGGCTTGATTGCATGCCCATGTCCACGACAACGACCACGCCCAGCCTCCACTTCCCGTTGAGCGCCCACTCTCGCATCGTCTGCCTTTTTTGGGCAAACAAAATATGATTGCCTGCAATTAGGCGCAACGCTTTCAGCAGCGCCCTCTTGCACTCCACTTGCGAGCGCATTAAATAAGAAATTTCACAAAATTGCCGAACAACACGCCAAAAACTAATTACACACGCGGCTGCAGCCGTCGCCGCTGCAGTTGCAGTTGCATTCGCACCGCAGTTGCCCGCAGCAAAGGTGTTTGCCGTGGTGCGAGTGGTTCGGCGGTCAGTGGTCAGGGCTCTAAAACGCCGCCCTCAACAATGTCTATACCAGCACCGTCAATAACTAAAGCTGTCGAATAATAATTATGCTGCTGCCAAAACGCATACACTTTGCAATGGTATCAAATGACGGAGAATATTTATTTATATCATAAAGATTCCCCAGAAATTAAGATTTAATTAAAATTCACTTTTAGAGTGGAGGCGGGGCTGGTAATTTCCACGTCTTTATTCTTATTGGTATGGTATTGGAGCTATGTTATTAACATAATGCTGTTAATAGCAATTCCTGTTAATGAAATCTGGCATTAACATCCCTAATGCAGCTGCCAAGCCGACGAAGGGAAGACTCAAAAGACCTCCCCACAAGGATCCTTCAATAAATATATTAGTATATATTGAAAATAACAATTATATTTCACATATTTATTTATATATTTTTCTTTATCTATATATATAAAAGAAAGTTGTGTAAAAGTGTTACGACACTTATAACTTGATATGTGCTAGACCAATTTTTGTGGTTTTTGATTTGTTGGATTTGTCTCCGCCACGAGTAGGATAGTAGATTTTAAAAATACTGAAAAAATTGGACGAATACTTGAAAAACGCGTTTTTTTCCCCTAAAGGTTCAAATTTTCATTGATACCCAGTAGGCTTGATAACAGTGACAGTCCTGCTGTCATGTTATACAATAGTATAGTAGTAAATAAACAAATGTAGTCAGTCTGAAATATATATATATATATATATATATATATATATATATATATATATATATATATATATATATATATATATATATATATATATATATATATATACTGTTTGTCTCTCTGTCCGTCTGCCTAAGAAGAGCAAGGGCTGCAGAAGAACTCCAGGAGATCACAGAAAATGCCTGCAGCAGCAGAGAATGTTCTCATTGCTCTATATGGCGCCCTGCTCAAAATTTGAGTGGAAGTCGCCCTATATAAAGGGCAGCAGCTGTGGAATTTATTCAGTCGTCCAGACCCGGTGGGGTCAGTCAGTACGTGCAGGAAAAATTTTTTTTTTTTAATTACTATTTTTTTTTGTTTTATTTTTTTTTTATTTATTTATTTTTTATTTATTTATTTATTTTTTTATTTATTTATTTTTTTTATTTATTTATTTTATTTATTTATTTATTTTTTATTTATTTATTTTTTTTATTTATTTAGTTTTTTTTTACTTAAAATTAAAAAATTTATTTTTTTATTTTTTATTTAGAATTTTGTTATTTTTTATTTAAATTTTTTTAAATTTTTTTTTTTATTTAAAATTTTATTTTTATTCAAATTTTTTTTTTATTGAAAAGTTTTTTAAACTCAATTTTTTTTTTTTTTTTTTAACAAACAACTACGGTTGACCCCTCCGAGTCTGCCTTTTATATAGGGCGACTTCCACTCAAAGCCCAAAGGGCACTCAAATTTTTAGCTGTGCGCCAGGTAGAGATCGTTGCAGTCGATCTAATGGGAACATTCTCTGCTGCTGCAGTCATTTTCTAAATGATCTCCTGGAGTTCTTCTGCATCCAGTTAGGTGCATCAAAATTGCAAGAGGCACGAGATGAGCGAAACCAGCAAAGAACGAAGAGAAGCGCGCAGATTCGTAGTCAACAGACGTAGAGGAATTAATGGATAGGGCAAAGCAACGTTTGCCTGGCCAGCTAGTTAATATATATATTTATTATTTATTATCATATACATATATTTATTATTATTTTATTATATATATATTTCACTTATTTAGAGTAGAGTGGCCTTTGGCATTTATTTTCCATATATGTTTTCTTAATTATATGCATATATACTCTCAGATAGTTTGTATCAAGTCATATGTAATAATAGATTATTGCCACTAAAGATAGCACAAAACTTGTTAAATCAAATATTTAGAGAAATATGTAAGTAAAAAATCAAAAAAATATTCTGATTTCATCTACCGTATCTGGCACGATATATCACTATTTCTGATTACTATTTTTAGCTTTTGCCTAAGCAATTCATTATGTGATTAACATACTTTATCTATATGCAGCTCATTTATGTATTTGAAAGATAGAAGCGATAGTCCTGCTCCGCTCCATGTCAAAGTTTTTCCTTATTACTATCGATATATGATTTGGAATTTGAGAAAATGGAGCAAGAGTAGAGTGTTTGGATTTTAAGCAGACGGCTAAATGGAAGAAGGAACCGCCCCAGCAATCAGCCCAGGCGAGACATTGAGTAAGCCAGTCGAAAATTGAGCTAAGGCCTGCTATTCAGTCATCACATTTGGCCCTAATGAAATGCATATATTTACTCAAAAAGTACTTGAGCTGCTATTTGCTTGCTAATGTGCTTGCAGCAAATGCGCTGGCCTATCTGCACGCCCACTTGAGATGTTCGTGGAGACACAATTTGTTGCATATTTTTATGCGCTTTTCACACATCACAAAACTCGAATAGCCGGCGCAATTCATAAATGTTAAAAGGCTTGGCCGCCCCAGCGTATGCTAATAAATTTCTAATTGAATAAGCCATAAGCACAGGGACACAGACAGAGACAGAGCCACAACACACATACACACATACACACATACAGATAAAGACATGCTCATGCAGTATGCATGCGGAGAGATGCCCACACATAACTTATAATGTCATTCGAATGGCTTAAAAGCGTTATCATTTCTTTATGTTTTTCCTTATTGCTAAGCTGCAGTCGATGCGCGGCCGTTCGAGAGAGAGGGAGAGCGAAGAGAGTGAACAATGGCATATGCGGGCGGTGGGCATGATGGGAGCTGGGCAGAAGGGGAAGGGGTATGGGGAGCTAGCGTGTACAGAGCAAAAAATATTGTATGCATAACGTATACGGCCAACAAGCAAAATGGCAGACAGTTGGCAGGGCCAACAGGACGGACAGGACCTGGCCAAAGCACAGGCAGAGGCAGTGGCAGAGGCAACAGGACATGAGCGAATAACCAAGCAACGAACGAGCGACGGCTTCGCATTTGCATTTGCATTTTACAAACAATTGAAAAAGTAGTTAAAGTTTTTCATGCTGGCGCTGCTTTCACTTTATCACACATACACACACACACACTCACACAGTCGCACAGACACCTAAAAGTCGTCGTTTTTTGTTCGGACTGTGCATATGCAATGGCTCAGTTGGACTTTGCTGGCTGGGGCTTCTGTTCTGTTTGGCATATTACAGCGCACAGTCAATGCCAATGCAATGGAGGAGAGGAGTTCAACAAAAACCGAGCTAAATAAAAACTCATGCCAGCCACGCCTCCGCCTCCGCCCCCGCCCGGTTTCGCCTTGGCTGCGACCAGTGCTGCAAAACGTGAAAGGCTGTCGCTGGTTTTTCGTGCCTTTGCCACTACATTTCGCACACTTTCGCTGCTCGCCGGCAGCGGCTGCGGCTGCTTAGCTTTTTATGGGCATGAACTTCACGTCTGCTCACCTATGCACGTGTCCACCTGTCAACTATGAGCTGACACATTTGCTCGTCTCTTTGAGCTGTTGCTGCTGCTGTGATTGTTGTTGTTGTTACTGTTGTTGCCTGTGACAGCTGTCGCATCTGGTTTTGATTATTAAACGGATTGTGAAGTGGTAGATGAGCTACGCATAAATGAGTATTCTATACATGAACTTGTGACTCTCTGACTCACTAACTGACTTACACACAGAGAATGTCTCAGGCTTAGTATTGATATTTATTCTTACTAGAGTTTTGGGTATTTATATCCAGCCTCATGTATAAATTGGCGGAGGCTTTATTTCGCACTTTACTTAAACTATAATTTCCTAGGCAGATAATTATACAAATCGATTGTGGGAGGTTATCAGTGAAAAGTGTGGTTGAAGTAAAGCATACTCTCTCTCTCTCTCTCTCTCTCTTAAAAATATAAGGGATATCTCTCATTATATATCTTTGTTATCTTTGCATATTTATATGTTTATTCATGAATACGCAGCTCAATTCAGACTCACTTGAGCTAAGTTTATACTTGCGGCTGTCAAGTGGAACTGGATTTATTTCATTCTACAGTAGAATTATATAAATATATGCTCAAGGGACCGTCACGACGCTATATCCGGAAGACGCTATAACCATAAGAATTGGCTCGTAGAAGTTTGCCTAAGGCTCATAAGCGGAGTCGCTATAAGCGAGTTCTACTGTAAATAAATATATTTACTATTTTTATGATTAATGAGTAAATGGTTCTAAGGATACCAATTTAAAATTCATGGATTCATGACTTATATATATGTATTATATTTGGAAAAATAGTTTGATACTGTAGCATAAGGTCGTAGTTAAGCTATATGCATAAGGTTAAGTGTTCCAGGATTCTCAGTGTCAAACGAAATACTAATTAGTGTTAGACAAGTTGCAGATTATAGAGCTATTCTAGCCTCAGATGGGAAGAGTGGAATGCGATTGCCACTTTGCTGCTATTTTGGAATAATAGTCGAAGCAAATCATGTTCATTATTTGGACTATCAATAACTGATTTACATTTGTGCTGAAACTGCGCAAAATGGATTCCAACTAGCGGCCAGCTGCAGGGATATCCCACAGCGATGGGAGCTACAGAAAGAGAGAGAGAGAGAGAGAGAGAGCGAGAGCGAGAGCGAGAGAGACTCAATGAAGGGGCTAATGGTTGGATGGGAAAACAAACGCGGACTCTGAACAAACAATGACAACAAAATACGCTGCACTCGGGGGCTGCACTTAAATGAAATGGCAACAAACCAAACAGTTAAATCGCTTGGCTGGAGCTGCAAGATTAGAGGAGCGGGGGCCCACTGTGGCTCTCTCTCTCTCTCTGTCTCTCTCTCGCTGTCTGGCCGGGGGCCCAACTGGATGAGCAGCTTCATTTCAGCGTATAATTGAGTGCTCACAAAATATGCGACGGGCGACGGCTGCCTGGGCATCGTGTGGGCGTGGCAAGTGCGAGATGGCATCTTGAGGATGCTGCGACGCCTTAACAAAGATTTGCGGAAGTATGAAATTTTCCTATTACTTTGTCGCACCAAATAGAGCGGAAGTCAGTCAACGAATGCAACCCAGGAGGCAGCCACTTGATTGTGTCATGTCTGTGGGCCAGAGTGGGCTTGACATTGTGGGCGTGGCACTAAAAGCCATGCTGCATGCAGTGTAACTAGCAGTGGCAAATGCCATTGGCTTTTTGATGGGGCAATGTGTGAAGCGTATTTTCATAACATTTGTGCCACAACTATGCGGGAGGCAGGTGTCTGCGTGACAAGCTATGCCAAGTTAACAGGTGAGTCAGTCAAGTATTACAAATATTCATATACCAATAGGTGGGCAGGGACTTGGCGCTAGATATGGAAATAATTCTGTACTAGGCTTTGATTCAGAGTACAATTAAGACATGAGTTGTACATATATAGTTATGCATATACTATATCTAGCAAATCTATCTATAACTGATGAATCTGTTAGCTAATTATTTATTTATAGTATGCATAAATTAATTGTTTAAATATTATGTTAGATATATGCTTATATGTACATACATACATACACACATGTATGTATATGTACATATATCTGACATACTCAAGCATGTTTGCTGGTAAGTCCTATGACGTCAAGTACCTACGAGGCTGATAGACTTGGCTTCGACTTGTTTTACAAACTATTTCAATTAACTTCACTCAAAATGCTCTCGCCAGCATATTAAATTGTTAAATTTGCTAATTATATGAGTGGCCCAGGGGCTTCGGCAAATGAAGCTGCCAGCTAATGCAATTTAAATAGAGTTCGAGCAGGTGAATTGTGATACCCACACAGCCAGGTGAGCCACATTCAGGTAATGGAACTAAGCTATGTATGTTGAATGCAAAATGTAAAATAATACCAGAAATGCTATGGAGCGATGCAGTTAGGTGGGGCAGATATTGGTTGCTTCAAAATAGTGGAATACTTTATTGGGCTATTTTCATGCGCGAGTACGTTGAGTTTGAGAGTATCTACCTAGTTGAGTCTTTAAAATTTCATACAGAATTATTTTTAAAAAATTATAAATTATAATAAAATACAAATAAATGAAAATTATAAATATAATACCATGTGGCCATACCATATGCAGATTTGTTATATGTGTGTACTTTCTTTTCTCATAAATTTCATATCAATATCTTTAAAAATTGAATTGTAAAAGCAAATTTAGAAGAAATCCATAGTACGGAAAATATGCCCATCGATTCAGGACCTAAAGTTATAAAATTTCTTTCTACCATATATAATATTTACATACCCTGCAATGGCTTCCCAGTTTCTTTTTATCGCTTATTCGCTTACCAGACAATTGCTTCATTGATGATATTATCCTAAAAATAAAATATAATAATAAAAATAAAAAGAAATTGCAGACACATTGGGTATAGCTAAGGAGATGACTCAGCTAATTCATACCTTCATGCAAGAGGCGGTGCCCACTACAAGACAATAACGAAATACAAAGCACAACACACTTTTAAAACGTTTTCCACTCAATATCACAGATAAGCTAACTGTTCTCTGACTCTCGTTCTATATTCACTATAACTGAAAGAGCAAAGCAATTTCATTACTATTTCATTTTCTAGCAGTTCAACGTTGATGCACTTTCCAACACAGGTAAGTAGAGCTGATAAAACAATTCTTTATATAGTACCGATAGTATCGATAAGCATTCATTTTGTTCGATATATCGTTTCATTTAATAAGGAACTGGTTCTAATAAAAAAGAAAACAACAAAAAAACTGTAAAAGAAACTATAAAAAGTCGCATCGACTTGTAATGATATCGTTTCAATAGTCCGATTGATTTTAATGATGTTCATTTGTGGCTAACATCTTTGATTAGCAGCATCATCAACTCTTGAAGCAACTATTTATGTATGTATGTATGTCTATGACCCTCAATAGATATCATAATTAAATAGCTGAAACCATTTAAATTTCATTGCAAGCCATTTTGCCGGCCAATATGGAGGCGCAACAGCAGACCTGGCCATTGTCATTGAGTTAGGGGACGATGATATGCATATTTCCTATTTAATAGTTAATTAGTGCCATTTGCGCAAATTGTTAATTGTTCCTGTCGTCTGCCAAATTCACTTCGCTCTGTGGCCGTAATTGTTTATCGAAGCCAAATGACCGCGCAAAGGCAACGCCCCCTCCAGTCAAATGCCAAATGTGCAGCGAGAGAGAGAGAGAGAGAGAGAGAGAGCAAGAGAGAGGGGGAGAGTAAGGCAGATAGTGCAGGAGATCCAGGAATAGTCAAAGATGCAGAATGCACCAAGGCTGCCATGCAACCATGTTAAGGGTATGTGTATGCGTATGTAGGTATGCTATCTCTCTCTCTCTCTTTCTCTCCCTCTCTCTCTCTCTGTCGCTCTGTCTGTGTGCACATAAATTGTTGCATACCAAGCCGACGCTTTAAGGCATTCGAGCATGGCGTGTGCTGCGGTTTGAAGCCTCAATTGCATTGCAATCTCATTTTGTGCATGGCGTTTTGTTGATTGATGGTTAGCCAGAAAATCAATATCAATATGCTTATGAGACACGCATTAATGTTAGACGACCATGGGTCCTTGAATCGCAATCCTTATCAGCTATTTGATATACTCTTAAATATTTCAAGTAAATCAATCGAATTCATTCTGACCTAAGCTGAGCCAGCACTTCATATTAAAGAATGTACTATTTATTAAAGAGCACACACACACATAGATTTGTGTGCGTGTGTGCGTGTGTGCTCCTTTTATTCAATTATTAAGTTGTTTATGTGGCGCCATTGACGCGTGACACGTTTATCGCTGGCCTCTGTCTGATTGAGCGTGCATTCGCCTGCCCCAGCCCCTGCCCCTCCCTCAGCCATCTGTTTCTTTGTCCTTTCAGGGGCTTGTCACGCATGACGCATCTATTCATACATTCAATCATTTAGTCATGTTGCCAGTCAGGCTGCTAATTTAATTAGATTTTAATTTATAATTGCATTTTTGTGCATGCGTCAAAAACATCCAGTCTTAATAGCGCCAAGGGTTCGCTCAGTGAGCGGCTCGAGAGCTTGTGAATATAGAGCTCCCTTTGCTTCTTTGCAACTTAATTTATCACTTTTACTTTATAGTGTAATTCTATAATGGATCACTTAAGAATCTAAAAGAATGTATAATAAATGCAATTTTTTTTTTTCGATTTACACGATTCCAAAAATTTTAAATAGTGTAAGATAAGAATCAATAGTTAAATATATTTTGTAGATAAATAATCGAATTATGTCTAAATATTAATATTAAAATTACAATATTATAATTTAGATACAATTAAATTATTTATCTACAAAATATATTTAACCATTGATTTATATCTTACACTATTTAGGATTTTTGGAATCGTGTAATTCGCAAATATAATTCACATAGCTTTAAGCTAAGTGTAATAATTTAGAAATAAAGAATATATTGAATTTAATATAATTCATTCACATATTATATGGAAATGCATTAATTCGTATATGATAATTGCTTGAATCTGCAATTTTCATAGTAATACAATATAAATTTTTTAATATTAATTATTAATTAAAATTAGTTCTTTATGATTAATATTATTGCTATATAATTATATTATATATCATAATTTAATTCGCCTTATTTTGGATCTGTAAATCACAAAAATAATTCACACTTTATATGGGAACGCAATTATTAATTTTTAAAGAAAAAGAAGAAAATGAAATGAGAATGTAAAATGAAAAAAGAAAAGCCTATTTTCATTTCACACTCTCTTTTCATTTTCTCCTTTCTTCAGCTTTTTCTGCTCCTTCTTTAATTTTTATCAAGTATCAAGTATTAGGTATTAAGTACCTCTTTCATATTTTTCTGATATTTTCTCATATCTTCTTCATTTATTTATTTTGATTTTCATTGCATTCTTCAGTGATTTTCTCTTTAATCTCCTCTTTGGCTGAATTCTTTGGCATTGCTTTTCTTATGTACTCTTCCCTTCATTTTGTTTAAAATTACAAAATTTTCTCCTCATATTTCTGGTATTTATCTAATCTGCTGTCACCTGCTCTTATTTATAAGCATTCTTCTTATATTATCTCTTTATTTTACTTCTGCTTATCTCTTCTTTGTATTATTCTATTAATGAAGTCGTTTTCAATTATTTTCCCTTCTCTTTTCATTTCATATCTTTACTCACTGTTCTCCTCTGATTTCTTCTTATTTAATCTTTACTCTAACTTTTATTTTCCAGGTTTTATTCGCTCTATTAAGATTTCAAACTTTGCAGTATTACAGGGTATCACACAAGTCGTGCTGCATTTGGCTCTCGCTACGGTTTTGTAAATGGCTAATTACAAAATATTTCAAATGACGCACCCAATCGTGTGTTTGGCTTTCCATTAATAATAAATTGCATTCGCATTATGTTGCATAACTTTAGGCGCTTCAATTGACATCGCCGCGTAATTGGAGAGCTTAAATGATTGTTTTTGCAAAAATTAAGCTGCAGCTCACATGCTCAACTGCCTAAAATAGTTGCACACGAAAAACGAGTTGCATATAAATATGAATAGATTTGCGTACAATATTTAACAGCGTTTAATGATCTGATTTGATTGAGCTCATTGTGCGACATTGCCAATGCGTTTCTATAATAAACAATCGAAAGGCACACAGTGAGGAGGGAGGAGAAGGGCTGTAAGGCGGATATAACTTGGCAAAAGCTGGAAGGGAGGAAAGACTTCCATTGCATTAACCCAGAGTTGCCTCTGTTCAAAGCAAGTCAAAGTGGACAAATGCTAAAAATGTTGCTGATCATAAAATTATTAAATGAATTAAATGAAGCAAGTTAATTTTATTATTATTATTATTATTATTATTATTATTATTATTATTATTATTTTTTTATTTTTATTTTTTTTGCAATAAACAATTCTGGAAAAAGTTAATTTATTCACTTCGTGTTAATTATGGCTTTGATTATATTACGATTATCTTTCTGATTGGTTTGCAGTGGAAGGTTACTGTCTACTCAATGTCAAAACTCTCGAAGATGTCTTCGCATTGATTTGCCACGCCTCCATATATGTGTAGCTAGATGACCTTGAAATGATGCGTGCGGCTGACCAAAGGGAACGCGTATCCCCCACGTCCCTAACCACACCCACAAATAGTGCTTACAGTTATTTATTTGACACATTTTCAGTTATGAGTAAGCATATTTGAGAGATACAGGCTCTAGCGATTCGCCTTGGCGTCAATGAGAAGTCTAATGAATAATACTAACAAAAATGAAGCAAATTAATAATAATGTGTTTATAGTTCGATTTTCAAGGACAAGTCAAATGCATTTCGAATTGTCAGCGGATAGAAGAACATACAGAATAGTATTAGTTAAAGATTCATTGATTTTCATTATCTATAGCCTCATCTAATTCTGGATATATCAGAGTGCTGCCCTTGCGTGAGCCCCTTCTGTGCCTCAATGCAGGCGACTTTTGGGTTTTGGTTGTATTTAATTCATAATTAAGCGGATTTACACTTTAATCGGCGTTGACAGTTGGCAACCAGTTGTCAATTATAAGCGAACTGCATTTGCCTCGCTTGTCGCACCCATTCATGGGACTTGATCCATTGCCCCCAGCTAGACTCTATTCATTTTTTTAAAAACTTTTTTTCAGGCGGTTTTGGCCAGTTGTAATGCACGTTTTAATTATTTTGACATTTCGCCATTAGCTGTAAAATATAATTAACTGCCACAAACACGATTTAAATGCAAATTAACAAACAACAAATTAAAAAAAAAAAAAATTCAACAAAAATAAAAATTAAAATAAAAATCAAGTAAATAACTTCTTTCCCTTGCAATTGTAGCACATTTAATTAAATAGCGACGAATTTCAAAAATTAATTGCATTTATGTGTAGCGTTAGTAGCGCAATACACACATACATACCTACATACATACATATACATATGTATATTGAACATTCGACTGTATTGATATGAATTAATAGAGTCTCTCATGGAGCGTTATATAAATGTTTGGTTAGCATCGCGCCGTAAGCGCATTAAATAATGCTGCAAAATATGTGCAAATGATTTAGTCGAGCGGAGCTGACAGATTTCGCGACTTACAGCATTAACTGGATAAATCCATTTGACAGGCACCAACAACACGCGCCGCATTTATTTAACATTTCAATTTGCAAATATTTATTGAGCGCCCGATAATAATGCGAAAAACGAGGCGAGCGACGCACTGCGAATGGTGAGAAGAGCCATGAGCTGTCAGCCAAGTTCAGAGTCAACGGCAGCACAGGTCAATGGCGATCCCCACTCATAGGGAACCGGAATGGAATGGAATGCAACCCACAGTGTGATAATAATTTATTTATTTAACAAGTAAGAAAGCTCTAGTCGAGACGGCTCGACTACGAGATACCCTAAACCCTTCGAGCAACAGCCATTTCAATAATTTTTAGCGTCTCTCTGCTTATACAAACACACACATACACACACATACATAGACACACATAGGCGCGCACGTATAAAACGCATGGGCTGCAGTGTGGGCTTACTATGGGAACTTAATTGTTTAATAACTTTTTTTGTGGACGTACGTTCTTCATGAAACTTTCAGATTGTGTTTATATCATTAATATGCGTGCCGAAGCTCAAGTCTCTAGTATTTGAAATACGCCTTTTACAAAGATGAGGGTAAGGGGGTGGATATAGGGGTGGGGGGGCGTTGAATTATAACAAAAATCGAAATTCTATAACGATCATATGAATCTACATTTTAAATTTGGAGACTCTAGCTCAAAAGATGTTGGAGATATAATTTTATAACTGCATTTCGATAAGGTTTTTTATCGATAAAAAACAACGGGACGAGCTATCGATTTTTGGTGATAAACTCGATATCCGCGCTGTATATACGGTCATTTTAAAAAAAGTTCAAGTCTCTAGCTCTTATATCTTCTGAAATCGACGCGTTCAAACATACGGACAGACGGACCGACAGACAGACGGACAGACGGACAGGGCCAAATCGACTCAGCTCATCGCCCTGATCAAGAATATATATACTTTGTGGGGTCTGCCACGCCTCCTTCTGCCTGTTACATACATTTAAACAAAACCATTATACCCTGATTTCCCATTTTCAATGGGTTCAGGGTATAATTATTTGATTCAAGTACGTTTTGAATACGATATCTCTCATATGGCCGCCTTGAGCCTGCACGGCATATTGTGCCCCTCCTTGTCAATAGATATAGGGCTGCCAGATGGGTTCGTCGAATATGGACAACCCTGATGAATACTCAACAAACAATCTTCTTTGTTCTCTTAGAGATTGCAGTTTCAGGTAACTCATTTATTTGTTCATTAAAAGAAAGTCATCATTGCATTTGAATGTGGTATTAAATCTGATCTTAAACGATAATCGGGTCAAACGAATGACAATTGAATGCATAATATTTAAATATTGTCGAATTGCTCTTAATGAAAATAAAATGAAGCTTATGAACCAAATATTTTCTTTGGTTTCTAAGTCTGTTCGATGTTGGACCGAAAATGAATGGAGAGCACAAGGCAAATGGAATGAAAATAAATTCAATGGGCATTTAAATACAAAGTCGAACTGAGGAAGATAATTGGTTTCTTGTGACACTCTGTGTCTCTGGTCAGTGGCCTCTGGTCTGGCTAATTAACTGCTGTGACTTCCTCTATTGGTTTAATAGCAGCAATTGGATCAAAATTTGTGCCTGCTGCAGTCCGTAGTGGTCGAGTCTGAAAATGCCTCAATGGACAATGAATATCCTGACGGCCGGCCACTTCCTTTGCCCCCACACGCAACGAGCTCAATTAACAAACAAAAGTAAATTACATTCGTCTATCAGGCAAACATATGTGTGTGTGTGTGTGTGTGTTTGTGTGTGTGCATGTAATGTTTGCTTGTATTTGTGCTCCGTATATTTCTTTGAGACAAAGTCTTTGGCAGCGATTCAGTCTAATTTTGCACTTTACTTGTGCAATTTTCCGCTTGAAAAAACGTTGCTTTAGCCTGCAGGCTGCATCGGCCACGCCTACACTGCCACACACCCACATGCCCGTACGCCCACACGCAAATTGGCTGGCACTTGTTGCATCCTCGTCTGTTTGCACAATTGCCAATGAAAATGTTCGGCAACTGCGCCATTTGCTTTATGCATCAGCAATCATTATACCAACATGCATATGGCTAAATGAGAGTGTGTGCAATGTTGGGTGTGACTGTGTGTGCGTGTGTGTGTGTGTGTGTGTTTGTCTCCAATCACAACAATTGGCAATTGGCAGCAAAATATCGCAATTGCTTGCCCCCAAAATGATGATAAATGAGTGCATTTCTGTTTTCTCTGCTTCTGATTTGAATTAATTTTTCATGCATTTTGGAGATGCCTCAAATTGTGGGCAAGGTAGAGAGGGGAGTGCATGTGTGCAGCTGGGTTAGGTATTTGGAATATTGAAACTCACGTTTATAGTTTCAATATGCTCCTACATACAAAAGAGTCAACTTGCAGGTTTTGCTGATATTTATTATAAGCGAATAAAAATTATACATATTTGATAAATTTATTCAAATTTGTTTATTTGAATTGACGCTTAAATTTTTGACGCCCTCTGTTGACAGGAATCACAAACTCAACAGTTTGTATTAATAATCCCTTAGCCGAGTTTGAAACCAGTATGAGCTACTACTCGCTAATGGTTCTTGAGCTTGCCGCCAGTGGCGCAATGCACACTGCTTGTTCAGTGCACTGCTTGGTGCTGCTGCATAGTACTGCTTTCTAGCTTTGAAAATTTAAAATTAGTGCTTAACTGAATATTAAAAGAAATGCTATTTATTTGTATACAGAAATAAGTAAATAAAACTAAAAAGATGTATTAGATACAAATAAGGATTACAAAAAAATTAACTTATTGCAAATCGAAACCAGTTAATTGTATTATTATCTCAAATGCATTACTTAATCTATAAACGAATTTAGAGAAATATTTATCTTATTTGATGTACATATGTATATTTGAGCAATTCATTAAAGTTTTGGATTTGTGCTGTCAGAAAATATGCTTCATTTGTTTCGAGCAACTTTATAAAACATTCAGCATTTCACTGTTGTCTTTTCTGTTGTTGTTTGCTTGAGTCGCGAGACAGCAAACCTAAAACTTTCTCAATTACGCGAAAAAACTTAAAAGCCCCTCCTGCAAGGCTCTGCTAATCAATTTTTAATGCAACTGCACGAGCTGCAGCTCAGACAACAATCAAAACTGCCGTTCAAGAAGCGGCAATTATACAGCCAGGACGACGAACATTGATAGTGAAAGTTAGCGGGGCAGAAGGACGACTGACTGACGACTGACAACCTACCCCTTCCCCCATTCCCTTAGTTGCTACCGCGACAGGTGAGCAAGCAAGAAAAGTGCGACGGCTTCATTTATATGGATATATTTTCTTGTTTTTTTTTTTTCTTTCTTTCTTTACTGTTGCAACAATTCGCGACTTGGTCGGGGATGCTGTCAAGGTCTATTGTGCCGCTTAGCCCACAGCTCGGCAAAAGCACAGCGCAGCTTTGGCCTGCTACAAATTTCCGACTGCTACAGCAGCCATGCACCACTAACAACAACAACAGACAACCACAACTAACCTTTCCTAATGCAAAATTATTGCAACGGCCTTCAGCCCAATGGGTCGGCAGCTCACGCTCCACACCCACCACACGCCTGCTCCTATAGCCAACATTTGGGCTGTGCACAGTGGAGCAAATTAAATAATATGAACTTTCTCAAACAACTTCGTTTTATTTAGATTTAAAATGAAGTGTTATTAAATAAATGTCTATAAAATTATTCAATATTCATGTATATTATAAAATTAATTATAATATATTTCTTTGGGAAATTACCTAAATTTTATGTTAAAATTCCAGGGAGTAAAATTTAGAGTAGGGAAAACATATAAAACATTGAAATTAAATGAAATTTTGCATCGTATATATCTGTAGAAATAAATTTAATATTTGATTTGATCCACTGTTTGCAGAGAAAGCTTTACAGAAAGCTGGGCGTTATAGCTGGGAGAGCTTTTCATTGAGCACAAGAAATGGGGCGGGCAGCGGCTTCGTATCTATGTACATGTATGGATGTGAGTGTGTGTGTTAGGACAAAGTCGGCGTCTTTTTGGCTACCGAATATCTTCTTTTTACATGTGCAAAGTAGACGTGAAGCTTGATGAGAGTGAGAGTAAAAGTGAGAGTAAGGGATAGAGATAGAGAGAACAATGTGCCACTCTGAGAGCAGACGCCGCGGTGTCTGTGGGCTTAAGGATGCCTCATGAAGTCTATGGACAGCGGCTGGTATCGAATAGTTAAGATAGGTAAGTACAGAAGCTAAGCGTTCGTTTTATGCACTTATATAATAGCTCATAGGGTAGGTCCTGCACATCTATTTAGCCTTACAACTTCACTTGACTTAATGTAATTAATTAATTACGAAATTGTAAATACAGTGAGCAATCAGAGTTTCTGTTTTATCTGCTCTCATCTTTACTTGTATAATTTATGAATTCAGTTTCCGTAGTACTGTAATGAATTTACTTTGCACCATTTCTGACAAGTTTTGCAAAAAGTGTTTCGTCCTCATTAAACCCTTTGTTTCGCAAACCGGTCATATATTAAGCCATCAACTGTCTATCCTTTCATCTATCATTTATAAGCCCACCTGCCTAAGCGTCAATTCTTTCGATTAGGAACCCTGTAGGGCCGCTGTAGCTGCCACCTTTGTGTGGCTTACGAGCCCTTTCCTTGCGTCCTTGTTCCTTCCTCTAAAAGTCACCCTCTTGTTCGCTCTCTTGTTCTTGCTCGCGCTCACTCTCTCTTTCGTTTGTGAGCTTCCACAACAAATGCTGGCAACTTCAAACCGGCTTTTTGCAAGATAACAACAACAATGAAAGTGCACAACAACGAAAAAGTGACGCCTAGCGCACATACACACACACATACGCACACACACACACACATATCAGGTGATGGTGACTCACGCAGACAAGCGTCGTCAGCTTGGCTGGCCAGAGCACAAGAGAGCGGCTGAGTGAGAGAAAGCTTTGAGAGCGGCATTATGAGAGCGCATCTTTGTGAGTCTCTCTCTATCTCTCTCTCTAGCTCGTTGTCTGCATACCTACTCGTCTCTCGCTCTGTCTGGCTCAGCTGATGCGTAGCTATCGCTGGCGTCGCTGACTGTTCACGTGGTTTCCCTTCGTTTTTGCTGCTGCTTTTGCTGCTTTAGGCCATGTGCAGTTGCTGCCCAACAAACCTTCGTGTTCACGCACACACACACACACATACAGCGGTAAAGAGAGACTTGTGCTTAATACCGTTTGCAATTTTGTAGGCTTGGACTGCTCGGCAGCGGCCAGCGCGAGCTCAGTTGGGCGACAGACTCTGCAAACGCTAGACACGACACGAGCTGAAACGCACCGAGTGCCAAGCGCTGCAACAGAAATGAGATTGGAAATAAATTTGTGAAAATTAAATGAAATATTGTCCTATGCGACAGCCTAAAGGATTTAAGCCATCATACACGAAACACCACACGACACGAAACACTGTGCGAAAAAGTGCGTGATTTGTGCAGCGATTCGCTAGTTTCCTTCTCGCTCGCTTTTTGCATACTAATTACAAACTATGTGCGATTGCAACAACCGAAATAACAACAACAACTACGGCAACAACAACTAGATAATTAACAACAATAAGCTATGCAAAGCAACGTGTTTTTGTTTATGTTCAGATTAAGTTGAGAGCTTTTCATTCGCCAGGGACTTAGCGCAACAACAACAACAACATCAACAACAACAACAACAAATGTAGCAGCTAAGCAAGGTAAGTGAGGCTCATCGATATACCACATCGCATATGAATCTTATTGGAATGTCCTTAAACACAACTACAAAAGATAACCACAACAACAACTACAACAAATACAAACATTTCCCCTGCAGCTGCAGCAGCCAATCGTCGAGCCGTACAGAGACAGCTTTGGCATTGGCTCCTGATGTTGTTGCAGCTATTCACGTTAAATGTCAGGGGCATGTGGGCCCGACAACAATGCGGAGCCACCCAGCTAGTGGATGCCTCAATAGCACAGTTGACTTTCATTCACATTCACACTCACACAGTCACAAGTTATTCGACTTTTCCTTTTCATTCCCAATTTCGATTACTGTCTGGAGTTGTAGTTGTTCCCAGGCTCCGTTGAGTCGCGTGCGGCACGAGACTTTTTTCGCCGGCTGCTGGCCGCCAATTAAAGGCAGGATAATTTCGAGGCTCTCGGACACGCATGAATGGCGCTGAGCAGCCCTCGAGCGGTTGCCACAGCAGATCCTCGACGCCGCTCGGCAGGACATGCAGGCACTTGCATAGCCTGCGTCGCAGCCTTGGGTGATTATGCCCCGTAATTGCGGGGCCCTTGTCGAGAATCTGGGCAAGAAATGCCAAACGCCAAAAACTTTTAATGAGATTTTCAAGTTTTGTTTCACATTCTCGTTTCGTTTCGTTTTGTTGTTTTGCCTTTTATGCGCTTCAATCGAACGCATTTTTTAGCTCGGCGCGGCAGATGGTGAAAACTGCGCGATTTGCATGCTAAATGAAATTAGCAGCGCGGACAGCTACAAGGCAGAGCGAGAGGGAAGACAGAGAAATAGGGAGTGGAGTAGGGTGACGGCGAGTCTGGGGGGGGGGGGGGGGGGGAGAGTTAGCAGCAGGCAGTTGGTAATGGGGCAACAGCGGATAAGCGCATAATTACCAAGTGTGAGAATCGCGATTTTCGCCCGTTTCCCCCACAGTTTTTCTGTTATTCTTTCGATTTTTCCTTTTCGTACCTGGGCAGTGGCGCGGCGCCAGGAAATCATCTGCTTCCCCATTAAAATTAAAAATTAATGTGCACTATTAGAGAGAGTTCCGGCCCCGAGACGAGCCCCAAGCCCCACGCCCCGAGCCCCGAGCTCTGAGCTGCGGTAGTTAAATTTAATTTCAACGCTTGCTTTGCGATTACAATGTTTGCAATGCCTTGGCCACTCAACCGGCGCAGACTCCTCGCCCCATGGCAAGCAGTTATCCTTATTAGCCTGGATCAGCATCATCTCCAAGTAACATAATTGTATTCCAAAGTGCACGTATGAAGCTGCTGAAACACACATTAAATGATGCCAATTGCATTACTCTGCATCCGAAATTGGCTCACTCTCAGAAGTTTATTTTCATTATTAAATTATGCACTTGAGGCAATTTATGTATACTCTATTATACATGATGTTGGCTTGCAAGGCGGCTAATGCAACCTGCAATAGTGAATTGCTCTACATAGAGCATTGAGCTCATGTTGGAGGACGTTTATAATCAACTAGCTTCCTTTTCAGTAAACCCAAATTTAGCAAAGCTCTGCTTAAAACACAAAACATTATATTCTACTCAAATGACTGGGCTACAAACTCTATGGGAGAGAGTTCATTACTCTAATATTCTTATCTAATATATAAGATTTATTGCCATAGTTTTGCACTGTTTTTCGCATATCTCAATACTCAATCGCTTTGACGTTGCGAATGCCCATAAATTCCTCAATGCTCTAACACCATCCATTCGACGGCGCTTTGAGGTCAATGACATGTTCGTGCTTGAATAATTTGCTTTGAGGCATTCATTAGTGTATTAAAAAAAAAAGACATATTCCGATATACTATATTTTTTCATTATTCACATATAAATTAGGCGCTATAAAAAGCTCTAGAAATTTATAATTAAATAAGAAAACCTCAAATGTTTGGTAAACATGACTCTATGATCTTTACCAGAATGTTTAAAAAAAAATCACTTTATTTTACATAACTAACTATTAATTTATATAAATGTATTATTCAAATCTCTGAAATAGTTGTGCTTACAATCATTCATACGCTCATTCGCTTATTCGAGTTTTAAATAAAATCTCTCAATTTGAGCATTTACCCAGCGGACTTATGCGAAAATATTAATGATCTAAGTGCTTTTTGTTTGATTTAAGACGCTTAAAGTTCGAGCTTCAATGTTTTGTAGCTCGGCTGCAAAGTGTTTTACCTAATGCAATTTGCACGGCGCATATGCCTCCTGCTGGGCTTTGAAATCCCTGCGGCATGTGCGGGAGCGTTCATGCAAATTTTGGCACGCCTAGTGCATTTTAATGGCTCGCAGATGAAGACAGGCGAAAACTAAAAGAACTTTGAAAATGTTTGCGCTAAAAATCTCAACCATCGCACAGACAGTGAGCGACAGAGGGAGAGAGAGAGAGAGCGAACGGGAGAGAGAGAGAGGCAGGACTAAAAACAGAAACCAAAACAAATTAGTGGAATGTGGAAATGCAGTGTAATGAAATTAAAATTGCATTTCATTTGAGTGTTGCGCTGCTGAGTGGGTCTGCGAGTGGTGCGTGGCGGTGCACAACTGTTTTCTATTGCATACTTTTGTGCGCTTGTCGCTGACGCTATTTTTAGCCTGCGTGCATCAGCACGTCCATGTCCTTGAATTCGCTTAGGGCTGCCTCTGCCTCTGCCGTGTGCCGTGTGCCGTGTGCCGTCTGCCTCTGCCTCTGACACTGGGCAGCATAATTTAATGCTGCGAGTGCGACAAGTGCTGCCCGCTGCCCGCTGCCCGCTGCACTTGTCAGTTTATTTAGTTGATGCTGCTGCGGTTTCACCTAGGCTGAGAGCAGCCTGCCAGATGGCCACTGACCACTCAATTGACATCGCGCCGACCTTCGGGGGCAGCGTGCAATACAAAACAGGCAAAACACGCGACGCACGCATCAATTACGCGGCACTTTCTTTGAGCGAGACAGCGACAGAGAGTGGGTGGCAGATAGAGGGAGAGGGCGAGCGAGTCACGTCAGCTGCTCAGCTTCTCTGTTGGTATATCCCACGCGGAGCAGCAGCGGGCCTCTCTCTCTCTCTCTCTCTCATTCATATACAAATCTATATGTATGTGAAGATATTGTATTATATATGTATATACATATACACATTCGCCCGACGTAAACACGGTTCAATTTAATTGATCCAGCGGCACCAGAGCGAGCGGCACATAACAAGCTATCGATCAGCGCTCGCTGTGGCCACAAGTGGGCAACTGCTCCAGAGGGGGGCAGGGTCAGTCGCTCTGTTTCAGGGAGGCTCTCACAGTGTCTCACGACTCGCGATCGCCTGATCAATCAATGTGGGCAATGTCAACGTCAGCATCGCAGCAACATGAATTCTCTGTTCCGTTTCTGCATAATTGGGCCAATTTGAATTTATGATTGGGCGGCCAGTGATTCAATTGATTCAATTGAATTTAACCTGTATCCCATGCCCACCCCACTGTGCAAATTGAATTATGTGTCTCTGTTGATATTGATAAATGGCAATATTGCAATCAAACGATGAGAAAACGTATTGGGAGGCCCCATAAAAAGTGCGTGAAAATCTCCCGTTCGCTCACCCGCCAGCTCGCTCTTAATTGACATCAATAACTGCTCAATAACAGTCAATTCGCTGCGCTATACTAAATAAAGATTTATTATGGCATATATGGAGAGTTGAGAATTTTCGACAATTTAAACTAAGTTAATGCGAATACATTTTGAGTCATTTCTTTATTGTATTTTTAGATGAATAACTCTGAGAAAATTCCCGAAAACAATATTTTTATATCACTAAACCGGCCTGACCTGACTTAATGTTTTGTGCAACAAACGGACTCTGTATTAAATTAACATAAAGATGAACAGAGCAATTAAGTGTTGTTCAGGCAGAAGGCAGAGCTGGAGGCCAGAAAGTTTTCTTGGCGGCTATTGCTCGAATATAGGCGATTGTTGAAGGCGTTTTTAAGCAGATCCGAGCAGATGCACAGTATTTAGTTTGGGACATTCATCCATTTATTTTCGCTTTGAGACTAGAATATAATACAAGCATTTTGTTGAGGTAGATAGCTTTTTTTTCCAATAATATAAGATTGTCAGATCGATCTCTCGAACATGGAGAATCTTATATTATCGAGTGTATAATCTGCACAACAATTTTATATTTTAACTACATATTTGTTGTAATTAATTATAAGTCAAGACCATTTATTTAGAGATTTGCTATAATAACATGAAAGCACTAAACTATATTTAATGTAGGTAAAAAACCAAACTTCATGCTGGACGCAAGAAGTCTTATAAATAATCTCAGGTCGGAGGGAAACTTTTTAGTGGATCCTTCGTCTAGGTCAATCGGCTATGGCGGGGAGCAAGCATCTCATGAGCATTTATCCGTTTGTCACTGCACCTAGTAGTGTGCCTTCTGAATTTGGCCTAAACTGTTGGTCTATTTCGGGTAGACTCAATCACAATTGTCGGGCGCTTTAATTCGTTCTTCAATTAAAGTATTTCGGCAGCTGCTACTTCTTCACTTCTTTGCTGTCTACTTAAAATTCACGATTATTACACTTTCGGTAACTTTTTACAGCCTCAATGCCATTGATATGGTATTGATAGTTAACCATTGTGGGGTCCTCTCTAATCTCTTTTTGGCCTTCTATTCAATCACGCTTGGAGCCGTGCACATAACAGGGGCAGTTCCCAATTTTAGCATTTGATACATGGCCATGCATGGCTAAGCAAACTTTGCGTTTCTTTATGCTTAAATTCATCAGCATCATCAACCGGACCTATTAATTAATATATTTAATTATTTGTCAATTGAGTTGCTAATCATATTGGTCCAAGCCTAGGTCCATCTGTTCTTAAAAGATAGCCCTTTGGATTCACGTCTTCTATTCAACTATAGTGAATCTATATAGTGAATAAGAACCATATAAATACTTGGCAATATCTTTTAATAGACGCAAAGTAAGTTAATGTTGATAAGAATCAAGTCAAAGCCTTAATCAAACTCGAAAAATAGTTGAGAGTATAAAACTGATACTAGCTCACATTTGATGTTAAAGAAGGGAAGAAGAATTAACTACATGGAATATTTTAGCCTTATTCTATTCACATAAGCAAATTTTGAAATATATACGTTTCATATAAAATTTTATAGATTTTTTCTGGTCAGCGCTATTACGGTAAATAATTGAAATAGTTCAAGATTGGAGCTACGATTACGAGCTATCAATGTTTCTTTTTTTTTTTTCATAAATTTTATACCAATTACATGCCTCAATGACCTCACAGCTTAGTCGTGCACACTCCAGTGGAATCATGTGTGGTTATATTTTTGTTAATGCTCTAGCTGTTGTTTACACGTTTTAATGAACTTGAACTAGCGATTCGCATCAAAAGACATCACAGCGCCATTCACCTGTGAGGCGAGCAGGTAAACAAAAACACAAACAATTGCGCTGCTCGGAATGCAAAATATTATCACAGCGCAGCGAAATGATATAATATTAACAAAATAAATGCCTCGGCCGTGTCATTTTAAATATTGATGATACATTTTTGCTGGCTCGCAGCTAATTAACATCAAAATTGCGCGCGACTTCATTAAAATAGCATCAGCAAATGGGGCTTGACATTTCCCATGGGTCAATGCATTTGGCGGAAAAGCAAACGGCCGGAAAACCTCGTTTGACATTGTGCAAGTTGCCAGCATCAGAAATTCATAGAAAATCTCAAAAACTTAAGAGCCACGCCCACAAAGCCAAGACACCAGCCTATTCAACTTGGCTATTTCAAACTGAACTCTCAAGTAACTTTAAGTCTGCTGTTTAGCACTTTGGCCAGGGCAAGTAATTTCAAGTTTTATTCCTGTTTTACTAGAGACTTTAATGCCATTGAAATAGTAGTAAGTGATCAAGTAAAGCCTGAGCAAGTGTTTAGCTCAATAGCCCAATGCTAGCTAATAATATATTTAATCCAGTCCTCATTAGATAATCACGGCGAAATATCTCACACTACTTCAAATCAGAGTTTTAAGCTGCCTAAGGTGTTTTACTAATAGAAATAATATATGTAGGTCTTATATTAATAATATATGTATATACATATATGTATATTGGTAATATATTTATAAATAATTTATATAATATAATACATATAATTTTATAAATATATAAGATCATGTATACAATATTATATATTATATAAATTGGTGTTCCTTATTTGTCCTCTAAGAAATTTCTCAGAGAAACCAAATATATACTAAAGTTTCATATATTTTGGTTTATTATCTTAAATATGCAAAGCTATTTTATGATATATTTTTATTTTATTGCGTAGTGTTGCATTGATTTGATTATAATTTATAAGTTTCAATCGAATACTAAATCAAGAGTCAGTATACATTTTTGAATCCAATGAAAACAGATGGCAAATAAAACATAATTTAATTGAAAGTAACAAACTACGCGTGTAGGTTAAAAAATTGCAGTTTGCTGCTCCTAGTTCAGGCCCATTGCTATTTTATTCAAGTGGCCTTTCGACTCTAAAGGGCTATTTCATTGGGTTTTCTTGTATTTAAGATAATATATTTGCATAGCATGAAATGAACGATTGAAGCAAACAAAAGTTTGTTTGCCTCAAGTAGTTATATAATCTATTACTTTTCGGATTTCCCTACTATCTAGCGGGTTTACTCCGAGTTTTTCCTCTTGGTCTGCAATTGTTTTGTGATCCATTTGATTTCTAAAAGATGTCTTTAGATGTTAGCTTTCAAATATTAAAGACAAGTGAAAGCCAATGTACTCCCTTCACGCTGTGCACACGGATATGAAAACAAAAACAAAGAGCAGAAACAAAAACAAAAACAAGACGTTCTTTGTTTGGTACACACACAGCTTACAACGGTCTTACATACCTGATGATATTTATTCTTTTGCGAGTGTAGCTGGAAAGCTCATAAATATTTCAATTAATGTGTTGACTACGTCGGAGAAGTCAGAAGTCAGGAGAGCAGGAGAGCAGGAGTCGAGAGGCAAAGGCCGTAATCAGAAATGCGTTCAGGCTGAAACAGTTGCAAATTGTTGTATTTATGTGCAAGTTATCTTTCAGGCGCACTCATTCGCACTCATTTGCTTTCCTCTTTTAATGGCAGACCCTTTTGTAGTCGACATTGTTGTCGTGCCATGCGCCAGGCGTGGAGCGAGACGGGTATCCGGGCATGGCAAAGGAGCGCACTCCTTTTCGCATGTACACATTCACAAACTACTGCGGTGGCCTCATCTAATTTGAGAATATGCCATATTTAGGTTAGTTTCATTATCGTTCTGATAGAGCCTGGCCAAGTGCTCATTCATATAGGGTATGCTTAAGTCGCGCCTCGGCCCTTGCTATTGTTATGCCTTGCACACGTTTTGTACAAAATAAATATTGCATACTTTATGGCGCTGGCAGCGGCAGCGGCAGCGGCAGTGGCAGCAACAACAAAGTTGACTTTTCGTCATCGCCGACGGCTTTTGTGTGTGCCCCAAGTATTTTCGCCATTTTATGGCCCAACAACATCGCCAACAACAACAACAACAACAATGTTCATTATGTATTGTGCTGAACAAATTTTTGGCAGCCTGTGAATCTGTGAGTCTGTGCGTGTCGCAGCAGCTATATGTATGTATGTATGTGTATTTCCCACGATATTTAACATGTGGCATTGATTTTACGGCCTCCGCCAGTTAGCAGCCGAAAGCGTTTCGCCACTCAAGTGCCTGCCCCAAATTAATTGCCGGATAGGTGTGAAACAGTCCAGCCCGTCTGACGGGCTCCAGCGCAGGACTAGCAGCATTTGTGTGCTCCACAAAGCGAGGAGCGCCAATAAAATGGCATCAAGTAAATGAAAGTAATGCGAATGTAGGCGCACAGCCAGACACGCCCATCGACGAGCAGACAGCATCGCAGATATTAAATATTATAACAATGAAATTGCAATCTATAAATGAATATAGTTCGTGTGATATCTGACAGCTGGGATACTCATAGCAAAATGCGCTTAAAATCTGGATAGGATAGAACACTCTCTGTTTGCTTGAAAGGTTTAACTTAACAATGGGCTGGGAATTTGAAATAAAGATATAAATTTATGCACGGAACACATGTTTGGGCTATAACGACTTTAGCTCAGCTGTCCATCACTGCGAAACACGACGCTGCCTTTTATTTCAATTTCTTTTCAACCAGAAATATGCAGATTATTATGAGGTGCTCTCCCACGGCGTGTAATTGGAGTATGAAGCATAAGTGACTCTCCCACTCGAGCGTCTTGAATGCAGAGAATGCTCATAAGTTACTCAAGAGCTAGCAGATAAAGGCGTCAATGGCGACCCGGTTGAGGTCGCTGTCAATACCATTTTTATGCTTCAATAACGCGTGTGAGATCTAGATAAATAAGTGAGGGTCTCTCACAGTTGTCTTGTAATAAACTTATATATATTTTGATGTAAATTAAATCATTTCCAATTTAAATATACATATGTACTGTAGCCCTGTGAGATTTATCGATATATATCGCTAAGGAAATCCTAAAAACGTCAGCGCTTCGCAAAAAAAAATAATATATTTAATTGTTTAAATGTTTGTTTATTTTTAATAAAATATGTTAAAATACATAAAACTATAATTGAAAATCACATAAGCATATTATTTTTCGTAAAATATTATAATAAAATTTCCTGCTAGTTAGAGTAGCAATATATATAAATAAATATAAATAAAATGTTAATATTTTATATTAATAAATATATATAAATATATACATCAACTGGGAATTAAATAAATAAATTTTACTTGAATTTTCTTTCTTCGTGAATATATGTATTTTATTTTCACAAATTATTATTAAAAAAAAAAAAAAATAAATAAATAAATAACAAAAAAAAAAAAAAAAATTGTGAGCATTTCATATGAAAAACAAACAATGATTATGCGTCGCCTGAATTTGTTTATTAAATATTCAATAAGTAAGCTCCTAGAGTAAAAATAGCTAACAAGGTTATTTATTTATTTATTTAAGAGTTTTTCTGGTCCAATCGAATTCATTGAAAATGCATTAAAATGCATTTTAATTTTATTTTTCGCTTTAATTTTCACCTGACTGCAGTTCACCCATTGCATCTACAATTCGTAGGCAACTTTAAGCTGCCATACATGGAAAATGTTTGTTTGTTTTATTTTGAAAATCGACATGCAAAATAATCATGGTAATTTTATATCTGAGCTTTAATTTTACCTTGAAAATAGCTGGGCGAGTGAGTGGATGTTATTTTCAGTTGCTTTGAAAGCATTCAAGTTTACATTTGATTTAAAAATGTAATTCACAAATATACATATGTACATTGTAATTTAATATTTCTACGAATACATTACGTACGAAGTGGATGTAATTTTCAGTTGCCATACTTGGAAAGTATTTTATTTAATTCTCATTTGAATGCTATGGCTGCTGCTCAGCCCTTGTTGTCTGCCCCGAACGAGCTCCGTGAGCGCGACACTGTGTACAGCTGAAAGCAATTAGAGACTCATTTGCTAAGCATTTGGGCAATAACAGCGGGTGCCTCCGCCTTAACTGCAACACCGTATTATCTAATACCAAACGAGCATTTTAATTATGCCACTGAGCCAACGACTGCGGCAGGGCTTCGATTCGGGTCATTAAATGTTGCAGCCACGCATCTATACTTAGATATAGACT
The DNA here is from genome assembly GCA_035047565.1 of Drosophila mulleri. Lineage (NCBI taxonomy): Eukaryota > Metazoa > Arthropoda > Insecta > Diptera > Drosophilidae > Drosophila > Drosophila mulleri. The sequence goes on from JAWNPK010000012.1 coordinate 20,524,452, forward strand.
ATATATACTTACATATATATAAATATTTGTATATTTGTATAAGGGTTAATCTGTCCGTTATATAATTGGCTTTAATTTGAGACTCTTTGGTTTAGTTTACAGGCAGCGACCGCAAAATACTCGAAGTAGCTGGTAATCAATCATGCGGTTCAATCTTGTATTTTGCCGCATGTATGTATGTATATATTATAAAGCACCCGTAATTAAAGCCCAATCGTATTAAATAGGGCGCACAAATTGGTCGGTTTTGCGTAAAGTACCTCGAAGGCAGCTTAAAGCGTTTTAAAACGTTCCAAAAGAAATTTAAATTGCTGCTCCGATAAGTGTAAGAGGCAGCAGCGCAAAAGTAATACAATGAAAAGCTCTTAGGTTAAATGGGCAAAACAAAAAAAAGGGAGAGAGGAAAAAAATCACACCGAAGATGGAGGCAAACAAAATGGGCCAAAATGAATGCCAATATTTTGGGGAAAGTCTCTGGGTAAAACAAATTGTGGCCTAACTCAGGAGCCAAGTTAAGAAATAGGCAAACAAAAGATAAAAGATAAATGCCCCGTGCACAAACGTAAAGTTCATGTTGGCTGAATACCCTGTAACAGGTGTTACCACGCCTTTATTGTTGCATAAGACAATTCTAATGATATGGATATTGAACCAACTATCACTCAACGCCTCTCAATAGAGATCTGCATATATTCAGCTCCCAATTATATCCTTCACTTCACTTTATATACCTAAGGTCAATTCATCATTAAAGCCAAACCCCAGCCACAAATTATCTTCTTTATGAAGCAAATTGTAAGCAAATTGAGTTTATTGCGCAACTTCGCAATATGAAGTTTCCGCTTCAACTCTTTTGATTTTCGAAAACATCTAAATTACTCTGATCTTGGTCGGCGTCATTAGCATTGCGTATACGCCATGTGAGTGCGAAGAGTTTTTAATTGCTATTTACAAATTTTCTGCATGATTTGTCAATTTTAATGAGCGCTAAGTGCGTAGCAGAGCCAACAGCGAAGAAGTTGATGCCACCAGGACTTGTTCGGCTGCCCAAGCAGATGGCCTGAAGCCAAGGGCGAAACGCAATTGCCTAACGCTGAGTGAATTTCCTGCTACGCCTCTGACCAGCTCAACAAGCCACACGCATATACACACGCACACACTCACATTGAGTAACCAAAACAGTCGCACACACACACAAGTTCACATACACTCACGCACAGTAAGGCCTCTGCGCGTTGTCGAAATTGAATTCGCTCATGATTGATTGCGCATACGCCCTGTGTGCCGTTGCCCGTTGCCCGTTGCCCAGACCCCTCGCCTGCGCGCTGGAATGTAGGCAACACTTTTTGAGTGCCGATGCTATTCGATTTTGCTACCAACATTCAATACAACACAATTCGCTTACATTTTGTTTCAGTTTCAATTTATCAGAGCTCTCTCACCGCCTCGGCATATGTACACAGCGCATTATTTTTGTTGCTCAGTGGCATGCCATATTTATTGAGCTCGGAACCTGGCCTCGTGCTGGATAAAACTGTATCGAGAGGATGTATTGAACTTTCATTGGATTATGCTTATGCTTGGAGGGCTGTGGCTTGAGTTTAGTTTGATGCTGTTTGCATTATGCGCGAGCTGAAGCAGAGACAGCAGCGATTCACTGACACCGACTGACAGACTGACGGATGGACTGACTGACACACTGGCTGGCTGGCTGCCTGGCTCGCTGACTGACAGTATTGGATTTTTGATAAGCTTTGCCTGTTGCTTTCGTTAATTTAATTAATTCAATGTTTATTTGAATGGTGGCAACGAATTTTAATGCCATTCGAGCGATGTGAGAGGCGAATTGTGTTTGTAGAGCGTGCGTTGCAGCAATGTGGGTTATCCCAAGAATTTTAATCAATTCAAAATCCCTCTAATGCTTAAATTCTTTTCAATTGTATTATTCAAGCGTAAATTGAGTTTAAAGCTTAGTTTTTAGCATGCAGAATCAAAAATCGCTGTTGGCTCGATATGATATCTATATTGATATAGGTAGGGTTTCCCTTTCATAATATAAATATATTCATATTTTATATAATTTTCGGTAATATAACCGTTAACGACTTTAGGAGAGCAGTTTTTTAAAACTGTTGTAGGTTGAATAGGCTTAAAGTTGCTTTATTATTTTATTAGCTTACATACATACTAATAAGTTAATTATATTGCATTTTATTACATATCTGTATAAAATACGAAAAGACCTTTTCTTCTAGATGTGATTAATGTCGTTGTTTCTTTTTATAACCAATGATTGAATATATATATTGGATAAAAAAGAAAGAGACGTGGTCCGTAGCCCATGAAGTGCATATATTTTTATATATTTTATCAAATTTATCATACAGGAGCAAGATTATTATTTTTTTGTTGGTCTTCTGTAGCACGCGCCTCTAGATCTCCTTAAAGTCTTTAAAAAACTATATTAAGCTTCTTTTAGTTGCGTACATCTTAAGCTAGTACTAGAAACTTCAAATTTAATATAATTGCTAAAAGTATAAATTCTCATGATTGTCTCATGTTAAACATTAAACATTAAACTAAATTCTGTTAAGTTTACATGATATTTGGAAGCTATAAATAAACAGTAGCTCTATTAGTTGGCAACAAATTAAGTTTAATTAAAATAAAGAAATCTTATTAGTTATTTTAATTCCGTATGGCTTAAATAAATGAATTATAAACAAAATTATTTTATTGTTAAGCTCTGAATTCCTGTTTAACATAGGCTTGCATAAAAATTGTAAATTATTAACTTTTCATTTACAGTTTAGTGTGCTGCTACCTCTTGAGCAACTTTATCCAAACTGAAATGATTTAAATATAATTTGAATGAGTTAGAGAAATAAGGAGCTTAGCTATCATAGGAAAAGATATATTAAGCTCTCAACTTGCTGCTCAATTACTCTAATTCATTCTATGATTCTATTATATTGTAGTGTATGTGGCAGACGCCTTAAATTTATGTTTATTAATAAAAGTATTAATACCGCGATTTATTCTATTCTCTGACAGTTTTTTCCTGCTCTGCACAGTTTGCCCATAAAATGTTTTTTTTTTTCTTTGTGCTCTGTAAATTTTGCAATGCTTTTTTTTCAGGCACTTAGCATATAAATCCTCACGCACAATTGTTTTAAAGCATTTTATTTAATAGTTTGTGTGTTTGCCAATGCATTCGCTTTTTTTCGCTTTGCCTTTTCCGGCTGCTGCTGCTGCTGCTGCTGACTACAAATCTTTTTAAGTGTGCAAATTTCGGGCGACATTTTATCATGTTTTTTACGGCGAGCTTGTATAACAATTTGCAGGCAAATGCAATTTGCCACAGCGCTCTCGAGTCTCGTCCCCAGACGTGTGGGCGTAACCAGCTCCAGTTCCAGTTTCAGTTCCGCCTGAGCCCCCATTGGGGCCTCGAAAGTCAGGCTGTAAGCCCCAGGGACGAGTTGTGTCAATTTTTGTTAAATTGTTTTGCAAACATGCAACAGAATGTTCCTAAATGGAGAATCAACTACTAAATGCCGACGTTAGCTGGCCGGAATCAATAGATGTGCCAAAAAGTGGGCGCCTTGTGGGCGGGGCGTGTGGGACATCTAAGTGAATGCGTCTGTAAATAAAATGGATGCATAAACTAAGAATGTGTATCGTTCGATTTGTGCTCCATTAAATCATAGCCCCACCTACGGCCACTGCAGCTCCTGCTCCTGCTGCTGCTGCTGCTGCTGCTGCTCGTCCTGCTCTTGCTGTGCCATAATCGTTGTCAGTTGCAATTGCGAGAGCATTTAAATTGCATTTTGAATTGACTGTCGCAACGCAAAAAGTTTTCAGCTCAATCTGCCAGCAGCCATGTGTCTGAGATACGCTGTTATGGCCTGAACTCTGGCAACATCTACCGAAAATAGCCACTGAAATCAATTTGCCAAATTTTATTGCCATCATTTCTCAAGGGAGCGCACATTATGCAGATAGAAAACACATTTGGCTGCAACCGAATACGAGTTGTTACATAATGACGATGCGACAAATGGCTCGACTTGGATGAAAACCAAATTGCAATTAGTTAAATTAATTGTCATTCGTACTCACGGCAGTTCTCGCTTAGGTGAGCTCGGGCAAATATAAACGAAATCAGCTCGATTTGAATGATATTTTTGTTTGGACGGGAGCCAAACGCAACAAATCTCCTGGCGCAGATGCCATCTAATCTGCCTTCTACACCCATCGCTCAGACCTGGGCAAACAATCACTTATTTGGGGGCTGCTGATATTGCGGTGGGATATCCTGTTTTTGGCACTGCAAATAATTGCCCCAAAGCACAAGAGACAAAACAGAACGAAAGAAGAAAAAAAAAACAATCAATTTTCAGCTTATAAATATTAAATGAGCTAAATAAGAGATAAAGATAGAGAGAGGGGGAGAGAGAGAGAGAGAGCTGTCTCTCACAGCTTTCGTTTTAATGACTCTCGTATTGCTGTAGCTTTGAGTTACCAAAATAAAACTGTCTCTCTTCATATGGCTATAAATAAATACAGGGTATCTTTAGCTGGCTCACGAAAATAGTGCACTGTTTATGCGTTACGGTTGCACGGGTCGGGGCGCAGCACTTCTGTGTGTCTGTCTGTTTAGCACGAGTGCACTTTGGGGACTTTGGGGTCTGAGTGCAGCCACTTGAGTAGTCCGGGCTTGAGTCCAAGCAGCGCCTTCCCATTCGCCTTCGCCTGTGACTTTTGCCTTTGACGAGTGACGCTTGTTTGAATTTAATTTATTGTCTTGGTTGAACAACTGTTTGCTTTTTACGCTGTCCCGCTCGCTGGATCGCTGGCTCACTGGCTCACTGGGTCGCTGGCGTTGCGTCGCGCCTGTTTGTCTGCTCAAGTGTCACAACAATGTCTCAGTTTTTATTGCCAAAAATTTTTTGCGCACTTATTTGCGCTAATTTAATTTCTTGTGTAATTTCATTTTTATGTAGTCAACTTACGCCTGTCGCTCGCCGGCTGCCTTGAAACTGCGACAGCGCCTGTTGTTTGCCTTGAGGCGAACTTTGTCAACAGTTCCGCGCACAGCACTGAAAACTGCTGCTCTTGCGAAAAAGGACACACGCCCCAAACGCCAAAGCGGCGCGTCGCCTGCCTAGCACAGGCGAGCCATCATTATGAGCACGAGCTCTGGGCTTTGTGCTTTCTGCTCGCTGCTCGCTGCTCGGTGTTCACTGTGACACTTTTACGAATTTTATATATATAAAAGTTGCTCATATATATACACATACACCCACCCACATACATTCACGTCCGCCGGCTCAAGTGGCTGGAGGCTCTTGTGCCTAAGGTCAAGCGGCTTTGTCATCTGCCGCTGCCGCTGTCGCTGCTTACTTTCAGGCGCATTTTTTGCCGTTCATTCCAGCAAATAAATAAATTTTAGACACAGACCCGCACACACACACACACACACACCTACACACACACACCTATACACACACACATTGCGACACACTAAAGCGTCTGATGGCGCCTGCAGGCGACGGCCCAGCCACTTAACATAATTCACACGAATGTCGCTAGATGGCGCCACTGCCAAAATGCAGCCGAGCCGCCTACTTGTGTCCACGACTGTCAGAGCATCATCGTCTCTGCTGTGTGGCACTTCCGGTGTGCATTTCTAGCCCCATTTGGCTGAAATTGATGCTCACAGTTTTGCCAGCTGCCTGCCCCAATGCAACCGAATAAGCAAACTCTCAGTGACCATAATGCTAATGGCTGTTGTAATAACAATTTCAGCCGCCATTTCGACATTGCAACAGCCATTTGTATCCCATTGAATTGAGATTGGAACTGGCGTCAGGGCCTAAAAGGCGCTGATCCACTTTATAGCATATGCGAATATACGAACGAAATAAAATAAAATTATACATATATACATACACGCGCGCTCTCTTTATACATACATATGTATATACATATATATTGAGGTAATTTAACTATGTGTGTATGTTTGCTTGTATACATACATATGTATGTGTTCGCATGTCTGTTAGTATATCGGTCTCTCTATCGATCCCCCCATCCTCTCCTAGCAAGCTTGCCTGCACGTCTATCTCACAGTCTGTCTCTCTGTCCGCCTGCCTAAGAAGAGCAAGGGAAGCAGAAGAATTCCATGAGATAATTTAGAAAATGCTGGCAGCAGCAGAGAATGTTCTCATTGATCTCTACCGGGCGCCCTACTCAAAATTTGAGTGGCACTCAGGCTTTGAGTGGAAGTCGCCCTATATAAAGGGCAGCAGCTGCGGCATTTATTCAGTCGTTCAGTGCCGATGGGGTCAGTCGTACGTGCAGGGCGATGCTGTGAAGTGTTTTATTTTTTATTGATTTTTTTTTAAATTAATATTTTAGTTTTTTTTGGTTTTATTTATTTTTATTTTTTTTTTTAATTTTAATTTTTTATGCTTTTACATTTTTATTTTATTTCTATTTTTTTACTTATTTTTTCTTTTTCTTTTTATTTTCTTTTTTTTTTTTTTCAAATAACTAATATTATTGCTACATTAAATGCAACTACATAATTCAAATGATTCCAACTCAAATGTCAACTAATATAATATTAGCTATAAGCCACATTAATTCTGTAAATAATTATGTAATGCAATAACTCTCAATTTTAGTTTTTGAATAACAGAATTCATTAGGTAGATTCGGGCTGACCTCTTCTGCTGCATAATCTAGTATAAGAGTATGTACATAGTTGGGAATTAGTTCCATTTTTTCGAAGTTAAATGAATAAAATAGAATTTCAAAAGCTTGCAAATTTAGTTGCACTCATTTGAAAGCTAGTTGGCTTAAAATTTTAGTTTCGACCACGTCAGTTGCTAAGCTCGTGCTTATTTTAGACAACACACAAAGTGTTCGATGCTCATATTCTCGACTCGCTGGCAATGCGAAAGTTTAAGCACAGTTCAAATAATTGCCTCGATGCTCTGGGGGCCAACGTAAAAGGCATACGACTTAAAAGGCAGACAGAGAGAGAGAGGAGTAACGAGAGATACTGAATCAGAGACACGAAGAGAGGAGAGGCGAGTAGGCGAAGCAGCTTACAGATAGGACACCTACACGCTGCAGTCTTGTGCAATGCTTACATTAACATGCAAAAACGCAGCTACCCACGGACAGGGGCCGGGCAGGGTGGGGTACGATCGGCCCACACTGCTGCACATGCGATAAAAGTTTGCCCAGTTTTCGTTTATTATTTTCACATGCGATGGCCGCGCTGCATTTTGGCAAGCGCTCAAAACTATGCGGCGGCAAACACGTTGCTGGCTAGCAGCATATAGCAGGAATGTGCCCTTAGCCATCTATGTGTGCATGTGTGTGTGTGTGTTAGTGTGCGGCGCCATGCGTGTGAGTGCCAAGTTTTGCGCCAGATTTTGGCTACGCCGCTTAAATAGGAAACTTGCAACTTAATCTTGGCAGCCCAGTTGTCGCCAGCAAAGCCGCATTGCAGTAACTTAATTAAAAAGGTCTTGTTGACACACACACACACACATACAGTTGAGTGTACACACACAAACACATTCGCACATAGTCGTCCAAAGAGTAAGTCAAAAGTCAGCTCGCATAAAGATCACGCGACTCACTCGCGTCAAACGCAGGTGTGGGCGGCTCCTTAAGTGGGCGTGTGCCATAGAAATTTTATCCGAACGCCCAGACTCACTGACGGAATCCAATACACACATACATACACACACACGCGCATATTCACACACATACGCATGACATACATTTGAGACCCAAAACGGAAATGCCTTTCGCAAAAAGGCAGCTAACAAAATGGCGACCGACATTTACAGCAGCAACAACAACAAGAGCAACAACAATAAGGTGCATACTTTCGCTTTTTCGTTTGTACTTTCTTTAGTGTGTGTGTGTGCGTGTGTGTGTGAGTATGTGTCAAGCAGCGATTTGATTTTAGTTAAAGTTTTCATCTCAATACTCTAGCAGCTTGTAGAAATAAATGTGTTAAGTTTGTGGTATGTCCGCTTGCACCATTGTGATATTTTATTATTTTTCTGCATATCACATAGTTTTTAACGCCCATAAGAGTTTGCTCCAAGTAGCTCCATTAACAATTATATATATCTGTAAGCATGATGTACTTACTAGCTAAGTGAAGCATCAAAAACAAACTGAATATTTTAATGCATAAAAAAATATAACCAACTTTTGTTTTAGTTTCATATTATCTCTAATCTCTAAACTAATAAATAAATGAAAATACAAGTATATAATAATTACTTTCGATTTACCCAGCTTCTTCCCTATAAAATTTAACTAGTATATATTCATTTTATTGTTTCAAGTCGAGCCAAGTTTTGCCACAAAAACTGAATTTCTTGTTAAATACATTTCCCAGCTGTAAAATTTGCACGTATTTGTGAGCTTCATTAATATTTTACAAAACTGTAAACGCGAGAACAGCTACAGTTTCTAGCACTTAATAAATAGGGCTGTCTCTCGACGTACCGCCCACTTGACCACAAAGTAATTTTCATTGCTATAGGAAGAACCTTGGGCATAAATAAAATATAGACGGAGCAGAGTGAGCTGAAGCAGACAGTAGCCCGGGCATATACATTATTCAAAGGAGCGACTAGGTGGCTAATGTAGTCAAGTTCGCTTAAAAGAAATCCACAAATTATTGCTTCAGTTTTGGAAATGTCTTGATCATAGTTAAGGATGTCGAACAACTATATAGAGTATTAGACTCCTGTTGGGAAAACTAAAAAATGTATTGGAAAGTTAAATATTTATTGAAAATAGAAAGCTAGAAATTACTATAATTATATTGATGAAATTAGTATTGCAAATTAATTATGGAATTCATTTTTTAAGACTAGGGATATTTAATGGCAGATTAATTGTTAGTTATAATTGTAAGTATAATTCAAATCATATATATATACATTTTTTTAAATATAAAAATAAAATAAAATAAAGTACATAAAATTGGGCACTGGCAATTGGGGTATTCAGCTTTCATTTATATTATATTAGGGCACACTTGACAAGTCAAAAAAATGTCTATATTAGAGAAATATTTATCAGTTCTCCTTAAGGATATAAATTTTAAAGTTTATTTTTTATTTTATTTAATTTTTAAAATTTATTTATTTTAAAATATTATTTTTTGCAGCTCATTGTCTATGATTCTATAGCGCAGTCATTACTAAACCTCAACCTATATACATTGAATTTAACTCTCGACTTGTCAGCCTGCTTTTAAAATACATAAATAGGCTAAAAAAAAGTTTGTTATTCTATTTAACACACGAATTATTTATCTAGAGCTTGACTGAAGAAAAGCCACAAGGCAACGACTATAACGATATATATATAGTATATAGTATATAGTATATAGTATATAGTATTTGTTATATACTGTTAATGGTTTTATAGAGCATATTTACCTTATATGAAACCATTAATAGCTCAGCAGGTGAAATCCATTGTATGATCCAAGCTCTTTGTAGTGTAATTAGCATTCATCTTGCTTAGCATTTAAAGTCTCACATGGAAGCAATGGGCCATTAAGGGGAACATGTCTTTAAGAGTATTCAATTTGCGGCACTTCAAGCTTAGCTGTTCTTTATTGTGTTTTCTTATAATTTGCCTTTTTTATCGTCCTATTTGGGCATTTGCTGTGTTGTGCTGCGGCTGCGGTTGCTGCTGCTGCTGCGGCGCAAGAATTCCTTTTATTTTGCAAATTATGGCCAAGAACAGCGGCAAGAGCAGCTAGCGCCACAGCAAATGATGTTTATGGCCCGCCATTTTGGCCACTGGACGCCATTTTATGCAATTTCTTTTGTCGCATCCAAGTCGCTGGCTTTGGAGCTGGCGCTGGCGCTGGCGCTGTCGCTCCGTGGCCAGAGTCTTCCAAATGCTACCCAATGATTTAGTGCTTATGGCAAGTTTATAAATTAAATTTAATGAAGCAGCAAGTCAAACTATTACCCAGTACTTTCGACTTGCCCCATTGTCCTGGGCATTGATTATTACTCGACCTTATTGTGTGTGTGTGTGTGTGAAATTTGATTTAGTTGGCAGAGCGGGGGCGGCCATTCAATTGCAAAATCTAAAGTATAAACTTGGCCTTGCTCGAGCGCAAGTTTAATTGGCTGCTGTGCAAGCATTGACGCTGTGGCAGATAAAGCCATTCGAGAACATATGACTGGCATTATGCAATAACAATAAGGGAGTATCAGCAACAGCATCGCAAACTCAATTGGTCCACACAAATGTCGCACACGCATCAATTACGACTGAACCGGCCACCCACCCACCCCCCCACAAAGGCCAACCAAAAAGTAATTATCGACAACTTGCGCCAACGAAGCCCCGAATGCCCAAACAACAAAATGTTTTAAAATTCAATGGGCTTACAAACACACACACACACACGCGCAAACACACTGGCATAGTCACATTCCAACAATAACAGCAGCAACAACAATAGAGCGCCTGAGCTTATGCAACATAATCCTAGTTTATGACAGTTGTGGGCTTCTCCATCTATGTGTGTGTGTGGGTGAGAGTTCTTATGCCCTTTTGAAACCAGCAGATGCTCAACCAACTGTACAAACACAGCAACAACACCTACACACTCACACTCACACACACACACACACATTCTTACTCCATAAACACATTCAGAAGACAGTGGGGCAAGCCAGCTAGAACATGCCAGCAAATCATCCCCCATGTGCCCAATTGAGCTCAGCTAACATGAGCTCCATCAACTGTAGCTGTATTCTATGCTCTACTCAAGTTACTTTGATTAAAATAAATAGAGGCGGGCCGTGTGCGGGTTATGCGCACTTTGCCACACTGTTCAATCAACGGCCTCACATACATATGTATCTACATAGATTATTTGAAAATTCCTATAGCTTTGACAAGTGTCATCAGCACAATGGATACGCCGAGATGTGGGAGAGCCACACAATCTGCGAGTCCTTTGTGCAGGAGCCATAATTGAAGGTTTCTTTAGATTGCTCCAAAATGTCGGCAATGGGTATTGACAAAACATGTGAGCGAGCATCTACATATGTACGTATGTATATGCCAGGCAGATGAGATCTAAATTGCATCGGCAATTAAAGTATAAATATTTGCCAATTGTGTGCCAGGAGCAGCAGCAGCAGCAGCAGCAGCATCAGTTCTCCTGTTTTATGACACTGCCAGCAAAAGTTTTGAGTGCAAGGTCAAAAGTGTTGAGGGTCCTCAGAAGCAAGCAAAAATTACTGGGCCATCATGCAAATATACGGGCTCAAAAAGCCGTTGACAGTTGTCATCGGATTCTCTGTGCTCTCTGTGTGCTAGCCCTGGTCCTGGTCCTGGCAGTTGCCATGATAGGGGAAGACGCCTCTTCAAATGCAAAACACTAAAAGTGCGACATGTGTTAACCTAAACTGGCATACCCTGTTCCATTTGGCATGCAGGGTATACGTGTGCACAGCTCACTTAAGGTTGCTTCTACACGGCAGATCCTGTGCAGATTTAACCAATTGATTGTTGTTCCTTTCAACATGTTTTATATCACAACAGAGACAGCAAATAGTGTGCAAGAGCGAGAGAGAGAGAGAGTGGGAGAGAGATAGCAATTGGGAGATAAACACAAAAATCGTATAGCAATTCGCTTTGGTCTCTGCTGTGTCTGCTCTCTGTCCGCCGTTGCCTTTTATTTATTCGTTCGGTTTTCTTGTTCGTCTCTTTCTTTTTCTTTTTTCATTTTTGTTGTAACTATTCATCCATGATTTTCATCCATCCATGATTTCGAGCTTCCGCTCATTGGACAAGGACGAGCTGTCGTCTGGCTGCTCGATTGTTTATCCTGTCCGTCGCTCGATATGGATATGGCTAGTTAAGCTTTAATAGCCGCACCGAAATTGATGTTGGCCATTAAATGCAGCACAAGGCACTTGAGCCGCGTGGGCGTCGTCGACTGAAGGACACTCGCCTGGCGTTCGTTATTCAGGAGCCAAACACGAATCGCGGCATCAACAGTTGCGGATTGCGGCATGTCAATAACCTCGTTCGATAGGCCCACTTGGTGTCTTTTGACACAAAGTCGACAGCCGCATTATTAATGCCCGACTTAGACGACTGCCAATGCGATTTTCCGGCACAGTTCGCATTTTTAATTGCACCCTAATCATAGACTGCAGCAGGATGCAAAGGAGGCCAACTGCTGACAGGACTCACACAATATTTCCAGCGAATTCCAGGCCGACATTTCTTTACGCTGTTCTACAATAGTATGAATATAGATGTAATTCTTTGCCTATGGCTTCGTAGTTGCCCATCTTTAGTTGTATGCAAATAAATTAAACGATCCGTCTCAATGGGGTCGTAAATATTTAAGGCCAGCTGTTACTTTAACAATAAACTTTGCGAAATAAATAATGTTCGCTCAGCAACGTGAGATATGCGGCGCACATTTCACACCTGAAATATTTCATTTATACATAATAAACAGCTCAGTATGGCACAAATACCAATTGAATTTTTAACTGGAATAATGTTAATTGATGCTCATTTTCATACACATTTTGTTATAAATACATTCTCGATTGTAGGCAATGCGAAACACATATGCTTATATAGCGATTCGTTATGTGAGATATTTGTCGGCAGATTGCAACTGCCTGAATATACAAACGCCGTTTATCTGCATTGTATTTACATAATTACGTCGATAACGATAATATCAATAATTCGTTAAAACTACTGCAGTTTGTAAGAATTCGCATTGGGGTCCTCGTTAATTCGCAATAAATATTTAAAGCAATATATTTTCGTTTATGAATTATAGTTTTATGTCGATGGTAATCCGGTTTGCAGTCGAACTAGGCTCGAAGGCTGCCGATCTAATATGGACAGCCCTTTATATCAAATTATTATTATTTTCATTAATTATAATTACTTTAAAAAATATTTTTGGAGCAGTCATTAGGGGAGCAATAATGGCTGGCTTCTTATGAGTCTTTTCTTTTCTTCCTTCAATATTCCAAGAATATCTCGCTGCATGTACTTGCATGACATCGCTTTCCCTAGGAGCCGTCATTGTATAGAGATTTTTAGTAAAGAGATACATATCTATATGTATATGAGAGCCAGATATACCATGAAAATCGTTAAGCTAAACGCCCACAATGGAATGGCCACATGCCACAATTTCTCATGTAATTCTTTCTTCTTTCTGTTAAGTCGATCTATAAAATTAAAAAAAAAAAAAGAAACCTGTGTAAATCTCTAACCAAGTTTTAGCTTGGATATGAAATCAGTGAGTTAATCATTCCGGGCAAACACTTCTTTGTACAAAGATAAAATATGATTTTGCGTTTCGTCGCTTTAATTTGGTAACTCAAGCACAAAACTCGAAAGGAGGTCACATTAAGCCAAGCGGAAATATCAGATATTTCCACACACATTTGAAAGATGGCTGTAAGCGCGTATGTGTAGCTTGTAAATATTTAAAAATATTCTCGAAAGGCTAAATTTTATTCATGTATATGCTTCCGTGCATCTCTATAAGCTAGTAAGTTGTGAATTTCTTTTGGATTTATTTGATGGCTTTAGTCGTGCCTTCCGCTTCTTGGAATTCCGCCATAAAAGAGTTTGACAGATGTCATACTGTGAAAACTTAAAAAGTTCTCCACGAAGCTGTGACAATCCCTTCATTCTGTCTCCCATTCGCACAGTTTTCCTCGGGCAGGCAGCAAAAAACAAAAAAAACAAAAGCCAAAAGACAAAAAACGAAAATGTTGCTAAAATTTTGTTGGCTCACGCTAAATTTTCTTGGACTGAATGTTCGCCAAACTGTCATAGAGTGGAAATAGAGAGAACAAGTGCGCGCAGAGCGGGGTGGAGTTCAGTCGAGTGCTGCCTTTGTGGCTGCTCACCAAGGCAGCAAAAACCATTCTCCATTCTCTCTCATAACCGCACCGCCCAGCCACGCCTCCACCCCACCACTCACCTGCACATTGCGCCTTAATTGCGGTCAGCCTGGTTACGTCTTTGTCTCCGGCCAAACGGCAACGAGGAGAAATCTAAAAACTCGGCAAACAAATTTCACTGCATACTTTTAGGCGCTCGCAGTGCTTCAGGCAAATATTTTCCACGTGAATTCTATGCAGGTAGTTCCTCGTGTTGTGTTCAGGTATTTCCCTTTAGATATTTGTTTTACTTTATTTTGTTTCGGCTTGTTTGGTTTTGTTTTGCGGTCTCGTTTTGCTCTCTTGTTCAGCACGCTGTGGCGTGCGTTGTTTCGCTTTTTATTTCGTTCGTTTTTTATTTGTTTTTCTCATGTTTTATTTTGTTTTTATTGTTATTTTTTACCCTGTTGTTTCCAGCTTCAGGTTTTCGCTTCAGCTTGTTTGCATTTGCAACTAGCAGCATATTGATTCGCTGCCACTGCCACTGCGACGCCAACGCCGACGTCGACGTCGACTGCAACATCAACGCACTCTGTCTATTTGTCGGCCTCAGTTCATATGCTCGTCCGATTTGCTTATGTTTTTTGCTAGCTACCGTTTTTGTGTGTTCTCTCTTTCCCTTTGCTGTCCATGTAATTCCAATGCACAGTGATTCAAACTTGATTGGAAGCTGTGAAAAAAGAAGCACTCAAAATGTTTATATAACCTGTGAGTTTATGCATGCAGAATTGAAAACTGTGTATTGCAATTTTTTATTTCCAATAACAGTTACTGAAATTTTTATTTAAGCATTCTCCAATGCACACTTCATAGTAATCCTTGCAGCTGCTGCTGTGCCACTGTGCACTGCGACATACTGATTTTTCATTAAAATCGCTTTTCATATGCATTGATGGTTTTTTGCTTTTAATAACTGCACACGAACACGATTGCGTGCTACCGCATTGCCACATTTTGAATTTTAAACAGCATCGATTTTGTCGATTTGCGTTGTTTTTGCATTGGCAGTTTTATCTGAATTTCGATGCGATGCATCGAAAATCATTTATAATTGGCATAGTGTGGCAAAGCGATACGGCGCACGTTGCGTATGCGTAATTTGCAGCATTTGCAGCTCATTATCTGAGACTGAAGCTGTATGAATCTGCAATTAAGTATTAAATTTCCAACCGAAAATGCGCATAAATCATAGACTACACACACATACACACACACACACACGTATGTATGTACGTATTACCTATAAATTAGCATATGCTCAGATGTTGCCCGGTTGCTGGGGCAACCACTTAATTGAACTTAAAGCATCTGCTTCTGATGCTAATGACGACGGCAATAATTATCATGATGACGATGACGACAGTGATGATGATGATCATGATGATGTGGACGCTGCTGTTGGTGCAACTGCCGCAACATTTAAGTGATTTATGAGGGTCAAACAGACACACGCACACACACACACAGCGCACACACACAGTCGAAGTCAAACACACTCTCTGGCAGAGATATGCACATAAGAGACCTCGCGCTCAATGCTTTTTTTAAGTTCATGCGTTGTTTGCCCATATATCAGATACATTCGTGTGTACACACGATGCACGTGAATGATTTTTCAAGAATGTCAACAGCTGACAACCAACGTTCGATAAAGTCCGTGGAATACAGACGTATTCAATGATGAATGGTAACAGTACGAACACTTGCGCATAGACAAACAATTGCTAAACATAACGAAATAAACACTCGTACTTATACTTATACTTATACTTATACTTATACTTATACTTATACTTATACTTATACTTATACTTATACTTATACTTATACTTATACTTATACTTATACTTATACTTATACTTATACTTATACTTATACTTATACTTATACTTATACTTATACTTATACTTATACTTATACTTATACTTATACTTATACTTATACTTATACTTATACTTATACTTATACTTATACTTATACTTATACTTATACTTATACTTATACTTATACTTATACTTATACTTATACTTATACTTATACTTATACTTATACTTATACTTATACTTATACTTATACTTATACTTATACTTATACTTATACTTATACTTATACTTATACTTATACTTATACTTATACTTATACTTATACTTATACTTATACTTATACTTATACTTATACTTATACTTATACTTATACTTATACTTATACTTATACTTATACTTATACTTATACTTATACTTATACTTATACTTATACTTATACTTATACTTATACTTATACTTATACTTATACTTATACTTATACTTATACTTATACTTATACTTATACTTATACTTATACTTATACTTATACTTATACTTATACTTATACTTATACTTATACTTATACTTATACTTATACTTATACTTATACTTATACTTATACTTATACTTATACTTATACTTATACTTATACTTATACTTATACTTATACTTATACTTATACTTATACTTATACTTATACTTATACTTATACTTATACTTATACTTATACTTATACTTATACTTATACTTATACTTATACTTATACTTATACTTATACTTATACACAGTCAATATGCGCAATATTTTACATTTGCTTTCTTAACATGTTTTGTTAAACACAAGTAAATAGATTATGTCAAAGAGCATCAATGGATTAGTTGTAATCTTGATTAGTTGCATAGTCAGTCCAGTCAAGTGGGGCAAAGTGTTTGCAGCCTTAACAATTGTCAGCGGCAAATGAAAGACCGCAGACCGCAACGTGTGTGCGCTGTAAATGAAAATGGAAATATGTAAAAATTGAAGGCAACACATTTAATTAAGCCAACTGGCACGACAGACCTCTGACAGGTTTCCCCTCGTCCCGCTCTGCTCGACCGTCGGGCGATGCGGTTCAGGAAGATCAACGCTCCAATTGCCGTCCTCCTGACTGACCCTGCCTCCTCCTGCCTCTACTCCTGCTTCCCTATGACAGACTCACTTTGTTCGCATTTATAATATCGTATAGAAAATAAGCCCTGCCCTCCCTTCATAATGCAAGAGTAGGAAGGGGGAGTCAATGCTTTGATTATATGTGCAGCTGCCGTTATACGTTGTCCTTAGGGTACGTTATAGTCGAGCAACCGCTTTGTGCTTTCTGCTTTGTTTCTTTCTATCTTCTTCTGCATTCCTGCACGTCATGTGCGCAGTTAATTCCCCCCAGACTGCTGACTGAGCTCGGTGTAGGTGTTCGGGTTGCATTAGTGCCTGAGGTCGGAGAGTATTTGAATTGACTTTAGTAAATGGTTTGTCGTTTGCATGTTTTCTCTGAATTGATCTAATATGATGCAGCTATACCTTTTGTTGGCTTGTGTAAAAGCATTTATTTCTTGTCACAAAATTGACAAAGCCTCTGCTAGAAATTGCGCGGGCAGATGGAGGAGGTTTCTGACTGATACTCTTGGTATTGCTATTGTTCTGATCGTATTTAATATGAAAGGTAATTAAAGAATAGATGAATGAGGTAACATGTAACTTGTAATAAGTTAAAAGATGAAATCATAAAATTTTCGTTGGTTTATCAAATCAAATTATAATGAGATTTCTCAGAGTCAGCTAAGGGTCGTAAATGACATCAAATGCCACACGAGCTGAGATTGATTTCTTAATAGTTTGCCAAATAGGACTCTATGTGCTGCATATTAAAATGCGCAGAAAATGCTGACGCAGCAGCATAAACAAGAAGAGGCAGCAGCAGCAGTGGAAGCAGAAAAAGCTTGATAAACTGTTGCCAAAGAGCGGCTGTGCACCCTCAAGAGATGCCAGAATAAAATTGAATATAAAAAGCACTCGGCGCTGGCGATGAGGAAAATATATTTCCGTTAACGACAATCGGGCGAAATGCAAAAACTGTCGCGGAAGTTGTCAAAACATTCGGGGCGTAGCGATACGAAGCCAAATGCCAGATAGAGGCAGCCGCTGCCTGTTGGTCCAAACTGACAGACAGATACACACACACACACACATACATACACACAGAGATGGCAAAATGGAAAAACTGTATTGAGAAAGAGGATGAGACTGAGAGTGAGAGACAGAGAGAGAGAGAGAGCTATGCTCGACCTTCCTTGGAGGCTATCCTTCAGGCGCACCTTGCAAGGTCTTAAAGTATGTAGTTTTCCTTAGCCTGGCTGCCAAGCGATTGGCTTGGCATATTCTTCCTCTTCTTCGCCTTCTTCTTCTCTGAGCCAAGTATAAATTAACTTTTATGCGCTTATCGGACTGGGAATTCATAATCTCAACCACTGGCCGGCACGAGGCTTGCCTTATTTATTGTTTAACTGCGCACACACTGATAATAAATTTCGCCTTCATTGTCGTTTTTGCTGTTGTTGTCGGTTTGATGTTGCAGGCGTGAAAAATTGTTGGCGTGCATTTTACATTCATTCCAACATTTTTTTCCTTTTTCACTCCCTTTTTTTTTTTTTGAGCCGCCATTAAATATGCAGCCCGGGCATTTTGCACACGTCTATCGGTCGCCTTTTATTATTTTTTTTTTTTTTTTAGGTAGGCCTTCCTTTTTCAAGGATTCTGTGACAACCTTTTAATGAAATTAATCTGGCAGCCGAAGCTGGCGGACCGCGCGCAACTGCTGCCAACAATTTTGCATATAAATTGCAATTTAAGATGACCGTTTATCAATGCTCATAACTTTCGCGGAGCCGGGCTATCCCCGGCTGCAAGTCGTAGATTAATTTATTAAAGCCGGCCCACAGTCCAGGCCGCATAATATATGTGCTATATATCGGGCTTAAGTGCACCACTAACGGTCAATTTAAGCCGTTGAGTGATAACATAATCAATATCAATATTGCCCGCGACTCAAGCACAGGCTTACTCAGTGGCTTCAAATGGCATTTATTAGCCTAAGCATATTGAACTATTACTCCTTCGAAGAGATGCCATTGAAGACTCTAATTATGTAGAAGGCTTTATTTTATTATTATTTTCTTTATTGTTATTATTTATTTATTATTCACTATGTATTATTCATATATTATATTTTAATATTTTTGCTTAATGTTCAGCCAGCTAATGTTCTCGTTTTACTTCTCGTTCTTCTTCTTCTGCTAAAGCCATTCTTGTGTTCCTAGCGATGGCACTCTGACCAACTATCGATATCTAGCTACAGGTCTATCGATACATTACCTGTGCTGTCTAATTTCTGATTGGCATTGTTGCATAAAAGCAAGCAAGAAAATTGCAGTCCCTGAGTTTCCAAGCATACTGCATACCCTGTATCATACACGAATAAATCTAACATAATCTTATTCTATATATGTATGTACGTAAATATTGGGGAGGAATATATACATTGCATGCTTTGATCTCACATAGCCTAAAACAACATTTTTATACCCTGAACCCATTGAAAATATGAAATCAGGGTATAATGGTTTTGTTTAAATGTATGTAACAGGCAAAAGGAGGCGTGGCACGCCCCACAAAGTATATATATTCTTGATCAGGGCGACGAGCTGAGTCGATTTAGCCCTGTCCGTCTGTCTGGGAGTTCCAAAATAGGATATGTATTTCACAGAACTATCCTCATGATTACGATGCATTAGTATTACTATTAATAAACATTTTATTACCAGTTTCATTACCATCCCCATTATTATTTATCATTTGATAATAAAAACAGTTAATTATGTATATGGCTAGTTAAATAAATTTACCCTACGCAAGAATTGTGTTAGCTCAGATGCGATAAACATATACGGGAGTTCGTGATGTTAGCCCATTGTGACATGAGCTGAGAGTTGTGCACTCAATTAAACAGTTTCTGTCAGGTCAGGTTTCTGTCAGTCAATTCTCTGACCAGCCAAACAATAAATGACATGACCCCGCCCAGATTAGTTCTAGCCTGTCCAGGACAACTGACTAGCTGTCTGACTGGCTGAGTGGCATTCGAGTAGGTGTAGCTGACATTTGCAGGTTTTGCATAATGTAAGCGCAACAAACAATACAAAACCAACTTGTGGCAACTATTGAATGAGTTTGTGCAGCTTCCACATGGTTGCGCTCCGCTCTTCGAGTCAATTATGCAATTACAAGGATAACACACCGTTGCCATTGCATTGCGGGTCACTCGCAAGAAGTGGCCAAAAGTTGAGTTTAGGCCGGCTAAGCAAACATTTTCCCATGCAATACTCGGCCACATTACGTATACGCCGCATGTAACCCACAGCTTACAACGTACATATATGCATCTCTCACATGTAAATAGCTCATTAAAAGTTTCACAGAGACAGTGCGACAGCGAGAGAGAGAGAGAGAGAGAAGAAGAGACATACACACTCATAGTGAGGCCATTTATTAAATGTTGGCTTTAGTAAAATTTCATGTGGGCAAACATTTTGCTATATAAAACAAACGAGCAGCGTAGACAAGCAGACAAAAAAAAACCAAGTGCAGGGGGAGAACGGGAAAGGGGGTTAGCATTGCCGTGTAATACATATACTCTCTCTCTCTCTCTCTCTCTCTCTCTATATATATATATATATATGTATATATATTTAGTGTTCACACAACATAGATGACATAGCATACACAGCGCTGTTTACTTCCGCCTCTCCACCCACCCCTCGCCCATCTGTCTGACTGTCTGTGTGTTAGTTTTTACACTGCGCCTGCAGCGCAACACTTCCTGTTTACATAAACAAACACGTCAATGCGTCTGACATGCAGCTAACCCACCAGCACCACCACCACCACTCACATACACTCCATGTGCCTCTCTCTCTCTCTGTCGGCCTGCGTGGGCGTCGCTGCGCCTTCATATGCATAAAAATTTTGCATTAGCTCAACAAGGATTTTGTTTTCAATATTACAACGTCACATGGAGGACAACGTTTTTGTCGTTGTTGTTGTCGTTGTTGTCGCTGTCGTTGTTGCATGTCAGTGAATGCAGTGAAAAAGTTAACTTTGCCCGCAGGCAGCTAAATACATTTGAGCTTGTTTTCATATTGATATTTTTAATGATTCATTGCGGGCTAACTTTTCCGATTGGTAATAGAAATATATTGTGCAATATATAAATATATATATTGTCAAACTTTTTGGCTTACATTAGCACAACTCGCTTATATTATTGTTTAACATTGTAAAAGTTGGCCTAACCAACTCTTGCCTAGCGATGCAGATGCATTTAGAGTTCAAGTCTGAATACTTTGAGAATTCGATATTTGTGGATAGTTTGTGAAATATTTCGCCTTTTGCTGGCTGTGCGTCTTGCACAACTCTTGGCAACATTATTGGCATAAAAGTATTTTTCATTTTAATTAAATTGCATTCTCTGGCTGTCTCAGCCGAGCTCAGCCCGAGACCCGAGGCTGCCATCGCAGTTGGAATTTCAGTTAATCAAACGCAGCGCTCTGCATGAAAGTGCTTAATTGTATTATTACATAACTTTGCTTTGAGATGGCTAGAGATGCGTGCGTACCGCATCATGAGGCACGAGATATTCAGGAACGTGACCTCCCGTGCTCCCAAATGCAGCTAATAATATTTGCTTTCAACCGCAAGCTCAAGAGCTTCAAGAAGCGCACTTAATTTATGTTTGTTGCATGAAAACATGTAAAAGAAAAGTAAAACGAAGTTTAAATTTAAAAGATATTCTTGAATGAATTGAGCTTTACTACTCTCCAAGCTAAGCGAAGACACATATAATATAGTTAGACAAATTAAGAAAAGTTCTTGAGCGCTTCTTCTTAAGTATTTTCTCAAAAAATAACTTCACAAAAGCATTATAATTAAATGAGAGAACTTAAAGCAAGCCCAACAAAAGATCTTAATGTAACTGTATAGCGAAGTAACGTGCCACAATTAGCCATTCATTATTTGGAAAAATAGCTTATCATAAATTCAGTTATCTACAATCTATAGGCCATATATGTACATATTGAATAATTGAAAATTAAATATGAATATGAAAAAAAAAAAACTATATATATAAAAAAATGAAATAAGTATAATTAATATTTTTATTATATATAATCTACTTAATTATATAATTAATATAATTATTATTACATGCCAAAAAATACAATGAATATGAAAAAAATATAAATAATTAAATATATAAAGAAATAAGTATAATTAATATTATTATGATATATTATATAATTAATTATATGATTAATATAAATTGTATTACACGCAAAAAAATACAATAATATAAATTAATTTTGTTTTAATCACATAAATATATAAGTATTTAAAAAAATATATTTAAAAATGCAATATGAAAACAAATAAAAAATAAAAAGAAATACAATATTATATAAATATATATTTGTCGTAATTTGTCATTCATTATACATAACTCTGCCCAATAATGATATTAAAATATTCAATATTTATCTTGTTTTTTATTTCAATTCTAATTAATTATATAATATATTTGTCTGAGTTATAATACATATAATTAAAAATGAACAGTTCCGATTTTTTTTTTTTTTTTGTATTTTCTGCTAAGGTAAAGTATTATTTGTAAATTAATATGTATTTATTTATAAAAGATTTGCTGCTCAGATTTTTCTTTTGCCTAAAGGTATATGTATATAGTAAGTTTCCAAAATATATTATTAAACAATCTAGCCTATGTTATCTCTCTGATGAAGATCTCCTGTGGAATGGAAAGATTATCATATATAATCCTTAGCCATTTATAGCAATTTGTATAATGCATCCACCACAAATTGGCCCCATTCAAAAATAACAACACACTTGAATTCGTGTCACGGTCCCATCGCTAGCCGTAAGTCAAGCTCTGTGTCAGCATTTCCAGCTGCCATAATTCATTTGGCACTCGATACAAAAGTCTAGAGCAATTAATTCACGCGCTCGCTATTGATAAATCAATGTGAGATTCGCTTTCAAAGGATAATTAATGCGTTGCACAGCAACGCGGCCTGCCTGTGACAGCGTGAGTGTGTATGAGTGTACGTGTGTGTGTGTGTGTATATGTGTGTTTGTGAATGTGCGTGCGTGTATATGCGAATATGTGTGTGTGTGTGTGTTGCCTAGTTTGGTAGGACATAACCGACCAATTAACACGAAACGCAATATTTCGTGGAAAACACTTTCTGCCAAAGAAATATTTTTCACTGGAAAAATGTTTTTTAAATTCAGTATCCAGTTGCCATATGAACATATGTATGTAATGTATATATTATATTATATTATATTCAGCATTTATGTATGTGCATTCTCTTTAGTGCACCGGCAAAGCCTTGAACAAATTTCGTTTGAGCGCATTAAGTCTGTGCCCAAGCAAAGGCATCCACACGTGGCTGGGGGCGGGGCTGGGCGCTAGGCGCTGAGCGCTGTCAGCTGTGTGCGACAAGCTTTTGTAATTAAATTAGCATTAATGCTGTCTCTGGGATTGTGGAGTGGCAGCACTGGCTCGCTGCCATTGTCGTCATCAACGTCTGTTCGCCCCGTGCGACTTCATTAAAGATCGCTCATACGTCATGTGAGCCAAGTGTGCCTGCCCAACGAAGGACACACCTCCCGTGCCGCCTCCCCCTCCAGTTCCTACGTCCTTAATTTTATTTGGATTGCAATTGAGGGAAAGGGAGAGGGAGAGAGAGAGCCCTACTGCCCACTGCAGCGTCAATTCTAAAATTTGAATATAAACAAATACCAACTAGCGTAAAGGCAGAAGCAGATGCAGCCAAAGTTTCCATGAAACTTTTGCAAAGATTTCAGGCATTGTTCATAAATCGCAAAGAGGTATATTGGCTTTGCTGTACGAAATCGATGCGGCTAATCTATTCGGGTTAAACTGTTAAGCAATATTTTCTTTTACTGCAGTTTGTTTGAAAACTAAATCTGCAGACTCGCCAAGTAAAGAAAATGCAGTGAGCAGTCGACGCCTTGGCTCTAGTTTTGTCAATAAAAGCATTGAGGCAAAAACTTGCAGTAAAAGTTAAACAAAGTTTACTAAGACAAAAAATGCAGAAATAAGTGCAAATCAAATCCAAAATCAAGGCAAGAATGAAACCGCTTAAAGTAAAAGTTTTTTATATTTCCCGATAGAATACATCATTTGAATACATTTTAAAGAAGTATGTCATATTGAATAGCCAAAGCGAAATGAGAAACCTTATTCATACTTCAAGTTTATGATAATTCATAAAAGCTTTCTACGAATAGAATAGATATGTATATCAACTATATATTTAGCCAGCTATATCTATACTTCAGTATAATATAATATATGGAGTATAATAACTCTATACGAATAGAAGTCAGCATTTGTTCATTGTTTCCTTCAGCCTGTGCTATAATTTAGAGAGAGAGAGAGAGAGAGAGAGAGAGAGAAACAAGGAGATTTGGCACTCATCATTCACAGATAATGGTTATTTGCTGCCCTTTTTTAATATGAACATAAAATGTATTTAAAGTTTTTATACAAAAGAGAACTATAAAGCCAGAGAGTGATTAAACATAAAAATTATGTGAGGAGATTGCATGAATAGAAGAGAATTAAAAAGATATGAAGGTAAATTAACTGCCGTTGGTTGAATGGCTTGGGTGAAGAAAAGATAATTGTCTAAATTAATTATAACACACAAGAATAGTCTTACAAAGAATCCATTGTTAGGAGCTGAGTAATACTTCTAGTGAGATGTTACAATGTGACTTTGATTAACTGGTGTGGGTTGAGTGGACGTATGGAGATTAAACAAAATTATAAAAACGAATCCTTAGCTAGGATCAGAGTATCTTCTAGTCAGCATCCCAAATGGGGATGAGACTTGGTTAAAATCTTAATTTACCTTGGAATTCTTTTATTTGATGATTTATAAATTGATTGCAACATGAAAATAAATATAAAATACGCTTGGCATGTTTGTAAATAAACAGCACAGTTTAAGCAAACTATTTTTGGAACTCGACCTGAAAAATGTCTGCAAATTTGCTTAAATGGAAATCGATTTAGAGGCTGCAATGGAATGCCAAGCCAATACACGAGTATTTTGGTGAACAACGAAATTTGTATTACTTCGTTAAAGGATATAACGTTTTCTACATTTCAGCATTGGAAGGTTTGCATTGCAAAATGTATTTTATGTGCCAGCTGTTGCCGTAATACACCGCACAAATGAAAGTGTTGCGTTAGAGCTGAGCAAAAACTCTAGACACTTCCGCTGGATGTATATAACTAGAAGCACTTGTGTGTAAACGTGTAAGTGAGTGTGTGTGTGTGTGTGTGTGTGTGTGTGTGTGGAGGGGTGGGTGGCAAAGGCTTGGCAGTCTTTATGTTGCTTGAAAAGTTTGTGAGTGTTCTTTAAGCAAATTGCCAGTGTAAATATTGCAGCAACCAGCACCAACAGCAACAGCAACAGCGGCAGCAGAAGCAGCAGCAACAGCAGCAATGGCCAGCAATAACAACAAATGCGACCCTTGTCGCAGCTGTGTAAACAGCGCCAACAACAAACTAATATTGCTGACGTCAAAAGACGCACACACACACATACGCATGCACTAATACAGAGGCATAGCCAGTTAAACAAAATGCATTCAGCTTGCCTCGGCTACTGCCTAACCGAGGCTCGGCTCCGCTTTAACAGCTCCGTCGGCCACTGCTGCTGTTTTATGCAGACAACGCAACGCAACGCAACGGCAGTCTGCGACTAACCAAAATGGCCGCACCGGAAGTAGCTGGTCGCCATTTGCCTTGCTGCTCCACTGCTGCTGCCTGCCGCACGCGCGATTCAATTTGATCTGATTTTATTGCTGTTGCTGTGGCCATTATTGCTGTGGTTGCTGCTGCTGTTGTTGTTATTGTTGTTGTGGCTGCTGGCATTGTTGGCCGTGTTTCGTGTATTTTATAAGCATTTCGTGTCTGTATTTCGTTCTGTTTGTCTCTGGCAAACTGGACACAGAAATCATTAGCTGCTCCATTTGAGAAACCAATGAGCAAAATGCCCAACAAGGATTTGCATTAGCCGCTTTCCGCTTAATCTAGTTTCCTTATACAATTATATTGCTCTCTGTGGCTCTGCCAGGCAAAAAAGTCAATAACAAAATAAGCAAGAGCACAGCAATCGGGCACTACTGACTGCATAATACACATTTATGATAAAATTAGTAAATTAATTGTTCTTAAGAATTAAAATTATTTTTAGGTAAGGAAAGGCTCTGAAATACCAATTACATTATATAGTTTTCAACCATGTGCCACGCCCCTTAAGAGACATAGTCATATAAATGGAGAAGGTCATCAGTTAATCTCAGTGGGCATAGCTCTAAAAAATGGGCTACATCTGTCACATCTACTTGACCATTACCTGTTGTCCATAGTATTCCATTCCGAATTTGAACTCTTTTTCCGTTTTGCCAAGCAACAGGAAAATCATTAAACTCTATTATTTCAGTTCAGACGGATATTGCACAAAGCCATTATACTCGATTTCCTTTCGTCAATGAGTATAACAAATATATATATCCCATCCCAATGACACATGGCTATGCTACATACGTATATACTAAGCACGTAAACACGAGGCTGCCTGAGCTTAGATGCTTCTTTAATGTACAGAAATGAAATAATAATAATCTCATCGATTTCTTAGGCTCCTGCTGAAAGCATAATTAATGCTGCTTAATAACAAATCAATAGATGATAATATGCAACTGACTTTCCAAATATTAAGTAATTAAGGTTGACAGAGCAGAAGCAGGTCTCACTTTCATACGATTCCAGAAAGGGTATATTCATTTCAGGCTGAGAAAATTATTGTTTATGGGCTGTTTAGTCAATATTTCTGATTCGCTTTTCCGTCTGTCTGTCTCCATAAATACGTTCAGTCGTCGTATTAATATCATGAAAATCTAAACAGTATTTCGCCTATCGAGTAACGGAGAAAACATTCTATCTGCAGGTGTTTAAGCAGTTATTGAATTCAATGCAACATACCTGTCTGTTATACTCGCTCAAAAATCAAAATGAGAATATTAGCTTTGTATCAAAATGATTGCAATAACTCAGCTAATAAAGTCAAAGCAATAATCTGCAATCACTAAAACTCCGACCGTTGCAGCTCTCCCAAAATGATCAGAGTTGCTTTGAACCCAAAGGACGATGTGCTCTCAAGACTGATATCCTTTCATCTGGCAGGCATAACGGGTTGATTGTACCCCGTAATAATATTTTTCTATCACTATCACTGACGCTCTGTCTGCGTTCATTCTCCGTTTTCTATTCAAACTAATTGGGCCGGGCGCAAGTTAAGCCTTAGCAGCTGTGATTCCTTTGAAGGCAGCTGCTTAAGTTTGTACTCAGAAGATGTTGAATTGAAGCCAGACGCTTCTATCTGTGCGCATCAGGTAACTAATTCGAGGAATATTTGTTTACCCAACATGCGCCTCGAGTGGCAATTGAAAGCCACACGGCGTATACTTGATGCCCGTCTAATTAGTGCTTTAATAGGCTGCCGCAGTGCTGCACTCGCAGTAGTCGTCGACGTGTGAGCAGCAGTTGACTAAGAGCTCGTTTTGTCACTTGTTCTACTTGCAGCAATAGCTGGATTTGTGAGAGCGACAGCAGCAACCGCAACCGCAGCAACTGAGAGAGAGTTGAAGCAAGCCGCAACAGCAACAGCAGCAACAGCAACAGCAACAGCAGCAGCACTTGTTAAAAGTGGTAGGTGCGAGGCAAAGTAAAGAGCAACGCCTTCACATTGGATTACGCGCAGTTTTACTTTAGACCGGAGCCAATTAGTGGCCAACAGCAACAACAGCAACTACAGCGGCAACTAGCGCAACAGCAGACGCAGCAGACGCAACAACAGCTGCAGCTGCAGCGACAGCAACAGCAGCAAGTGCAGCAGCAATTGCTCGCCCAACAGCAGCAGCAACTGCAGATCCAACAACTTCAACAGCAACTGCTGCTGCAACGGCTAGAGCGTGAGTTGCAGCAGCAACAACACCAACAGCAGCTAGCCCAACAGCAGCAGCAGATACTCTACCATCAGCGACAGCACTACGGCCGACATCGCTGGCTCTCGGGCAGCAACCACTACAATTATACGCCCCTACACCAACACCAACACCAACAGCAGCAGCACCAACAACATCAGCAGCAGCAGCAACAGTACAGCTACTACTTCAGTCGCGGCAGCAGCAGCAGCAGCGGGCTGGGTCTGGGCCTGGGCTTGGGCTTGGGTTTCGGTCTGGGCGGCAGCAATCTAGCCAACTGGTACCATCTGCCGTCGACGTCGGCGCACATTTACATCAACAGCAGCAGCACTGGCGGCGCTCCCTATCCGTATCGGCTGGGCTACAGCGGCGGGGGCTATCCAGCAGCGGCGCTGATCAACTTTGACACGTCGCCCACACCGCTGCTCTCGTCAACGGGCAGCTCGCCTGGGTACTTGCCGCCACTGCCGGCCCCGGCACTGCCGCCGCCACCACCGGCGCCCAGCGTAGCCACCGATTACTACTTCAGCAGCAGCAGCAGCCGGGCGCCCGCCATAGTCAGAGCCGAGCCGCTGCAGGAGTACACAGCGGCGGCGGTTGCAGCGGCGGAGGAGGAGCTTCAAGCTGGCGGCTATCGTTACAAGGCAACGCCACGCCGGCGATACGACGCCTACGACAACTACGGCTATCTGCCGGGCCTTGCCAGCACAACCGAGGACGAGGACGATCTGCTTGAGGAGTGCCTGCCGGCGGCCCTGCTATCCACGGACTGCGAGAGCCTCGAGGACGTGCGCTTTCTCGAATACAACAGCAACCACCACCCAGAGTACTACGACGAGGACGACGAAGAGGCCCAGCTGGCGCACATACTCGATCTTGATCTGCCCGATTTTCTGCGCCCTTACAGCAGCAGCAGCGGCGGCGGCGGCGGTAGCAGAAACAGCCACAAGACGCCGCCACAACACGAATACCAAACGGAGCACGGCGGCGCAGCCGGAGCAGGGGCCAGCGGCGGGGGTGACGGCAGCGGCGGCGGGGGAGGAAGAGGCAGTGCAGCAGCTGCAGCCAGTGGCAATCAGACGCATCGCGAAACGGAGCAACAACGCTACCATCACTACCAGCAGCAACAGCAGCAACACCAGCAGCAACAGCAACACCAGCAGCAGCAGCAATACCCACACCAGCAACAGCAACAGCTGCAGTCGCAGCAGCAACAGGCCTATCAGTCCTACCAATACCCCTCGCACGACAGCTGTGAGGGCTTCAATCAGTTCGCCAACGACGCCAGCAGCTGCCTGGGCAATCAGAGAATGATGGTTAGCAAGTTGTGGAACAGCTGCTTTCCGGAGTTTACGCCGGATCACGTACATCGGCATAACTTCTACCTGTGCCAGGTGAGCCAAATTACAGCAACAGCCAAGCTTGACTTGTATACGATTAGCACATACCCTGTAAATTAGATTAGCTTACGTTACATACGTTACATGCACTTATCTGAATCTCTGAATTATTAGACATTATATAGCCAGAGATCTACTGAAGAGCTTTCACATTTTGGAAACTTTTAAAAGTTATAACTCTTGAACGAAAGCTCCGAATGGAATGATATATTCACGGATGACATCAACAATAGAGTTGTGCTAGTCCTATCCGAAACACCGTTAGTCAGCTCTAAAATCTTTCAAGTGATTTTAACACCTCATTTTATATATTATGCATTGACCCATTCTCATAAATGAGAAAAAATGAAATATAAAATATATATACATACATACATATATATGTACATATATTGAGAGGAGTCTTAGGATATCTTCTAGTCGGTCACCGCTGAGATTATAGCAGTCTCGCCAATGTAATCAAATATTATCATATGAGTCCAGGTGCTCTGCATACGAAGCAGTGCTCATTTATAAAGTTATTGAGCAAAGCTTTTTAAAATTCCACCCGGTAGAGGCGCTGACTAGGGACTAGGGAAAACGAATGAGTGAAGCTACTCGAACATAATAGCAACCAACATTTCCACGCCTACCCACATTTGTTTGTGGCTAGAATGAATTATTAAAAGAGTAGCCCGAATTGACTGCAATCAGCGTTAAATTAAACACAATTAAAAATATCTTTTTCATTTTTTTTTTTTCCCAAACTCGCGCAGTGGCAGCGCAACACTCAGGTGCGCATTGTGTACCTGTTCTATCGCTGGATAACGGCGATAACGTGCTTGGCGGCCCTGGTCTGCTCGCTGCTGGACATTGGACGCACCGACGAGCACTTCGAGCACCACTATGCCAAGTGGTGGATCTACCTGACCCACTGGGGGCTGCTCTTCTGCACTGTGCAGGCGTGGCTGGCCGCCTGGATCGTCACCCAGGGCATGATGGTCGAGCGCGAGGACTTTGAGATTGTGCGGCAGGCGAAGAAGAGCCGCTTGCACCACCTCTACTGGGTGCTCTACACCTGCGCCACGGTCTACGCCTTTATTGTCACGATGTGCTACTGGCTGCTCGTCCACAATCCCGGTAAGTAAACAGTGCTCCAAATCAGTATACACACATACATATATACAAAAATGAAAATGAAAATGTGAAAGAAAAACAAAAGCAAAAAAAAAAAAAAAAAAAATAGTGAGTGACAGCTGTTTGTTGTTGTGATTCGATTCGACTCGATTCAATTCCCTGGCCCATACGTCAGGCTGATGGATCGCTTCTGACAAAACACGGCCGACTTGCAGCTGTCAATCTCGATGGCGTCGTTGGCGATGTGGCTGACAACGACCAGGCCGCCCACAGTGCAGCCGAAGGCGATGTACATTTGGGCCGCCGGCTTCAGGAAGCTGTACCTCCGGTAGCTCTCCCGGGGAATGGCGTGCAGCTGGAAGGCATTGTACATGGCCCAGGGCCCGAAGAGCATCTGGCAAATGGTCAGCGGCACGTACAGGTGCATGGCCAGCCGAGTGATCAGGGCGACGGTGCTGGTGATCAGGACACTGATGCTGAGGAAGATCAGTATCCACAGATTGACGGTGAGGAAGGCGGGCAGCCAGAGGCCGAGCGGCGTATAGATCAGCAGGACGACGATGCCGGTCACAATGTAGGGCCAGGTCAGCTCCAAGTCGTGCGTGCAGAGGCACATCACGAGCAGGGTGAGGCTCTCGAAGATGCTCACGAACACGATCCAGTTGATGGGCGCCGTCAGCTGCAGGCGGCGGAAGCCGAAGAAGGCCAGCGTCAGGTTCAGCCAGATCAATAAGAGCACCAGCACAATGAAGTTGCGCTCCGGCGCGCTCAGCTGCAGCCGCATGCGGTAGGTGGCCACCAGCCACTGGAGCGTGGACACGCCCACCTGGACGATCAGCAGCACATAGACGTTGGAGAGGAAGCCGGTGCGCGACCCCTCACTCTTGTGAATCATCGACTCGGACTCCAGCGGTGGTATATAGTCATTGTAGTAGGGATTCGTGCTCGTCTCGTGCGATACGGAAGTATCCTCGAGTCTAACGCTGGTGGTCTGCGTGTCCCGCGTGTCCCGCGTGTCATGCGTGTCATGCGTGTCATGCGTGTCACGCGTGCTTCTCGTGCCCGTTTGCGTTTGCGTTTCCGCCGAACGCATGTAAAGCTCTGGCGCTGAGCGAGACTTGCTAGACATGTTGCTTGTCAAATAGCACAGCTCCATTTTCCAGACGTGACTGACAACTGGGGACAGGCAACGCTCTCGAATGAAACTGAAAAGTGAAAAATACAAAATGGAAAAAAGAGAAAACATCAATGAGAGCAACAACAATAGCAGCAACAATCAACTGAACACAACAAACATACAACTTGATGAGCGATCAGCCGCGCGGTTTGCCGCAGAGCTTGCGCAGCTATTATCTGCAACTGTTTGGAGCTGCCTTCGCATACATTCTGTTCGCCGTGATAATGCTTCAGGTGATCGAGGTGACGCGCGAGCATCCCGCCGAACGCAATTCCCTAGCCGCTCTAATCCTGTACTCCATTGGCCTGGTCTTCTTCCTCATCTATGTGAACGTACTCTGGCTGCGCCGCAAGTTTCCGGTCAATTGGGCCGTCTGCACCACCATCGCCGTGGCGCTGGGCATGGGCACCGCCTTCCTGCTGATCGCCCAGGATCCGACGACACTCGTCCATGTGCTGGAGGTTATTGCTCTGATGTGCATCTTCGGGTCCATGGGATCCTGGCACCCGAGGCGCCTGTCCCCCGTGCGGTATGCCATTATCGTGTCCGTCGGTGTGCTGCTGCTGACGGGCGTTGCCCTCACACTGGCGTACTACATCTCGAAAGGAAAAGTTGACATCATGCTGTACCTGGTCCATGGCCTACTGACTGTGGCGATGTGTCCACTGATGATATTCCAAGTGCTCGTGTTCAACGGCCTCATTTGGGGCGTGAGGCCCATTCTGGACATACCGCTCTGCTCGGTCATCCTGCTGATGGACTTCCTGGCCGGCTACACCTTTGTGGATGCCGACGACGAGATTGCGCACGCCTTTGATATACTCTGCGGCTCCAATCTCAGCATGATGAGCAAAACGCTCAACATATGAGGCCACTGAGTGCCTATTCTTTTTACCCAAACTCACATCCCGAAGCTGCAATTGTAAATCTGAAATGAACTGTCTTGTACACGTTGTGCCGCATGAATGAGTTTTTTTGAATAAACATTAGTTTGTGAAATCCATAGTGCAAATGCAGGCAAACATTTTAATGGAATGGCCTAACAATGCTATAGGATTTCTGATACAGCTATGTACAATATATACATAAATATATATATGTGTATGTGTATATAGTCAATGGCATTCCGATACATATCAGATTATATATAATATTTAAAATATAGTATAAATATTTCGAGTAAGGCAAAAGGCTAGACGTACTTAGTATCATACTATCGCATATTGAGACTATTTGAATGGATAGGGAAATGTCTTCTTCTGCCTTTATGAAGTCCCCCTGCCTGTCTTGAATGATGCCCGGAATGCAGATATACTTAGGCACCTCCACATTGAACACGAATCCCAGTCCAATTCCTTCGCTCCAGTCTTCAGTCTT
The DNA here is from genome assembly GCA_035047565.1 of Drosophila mulleri. Lineage (NCBI taxonomy): Eukaryota > Metazoa > Arthropoda > Insecta > Diptera > Drosophilidae > Drosophila > Drosophila mulleri. The sequence continues at coordinate 20,557,528 of JAWNPK010000012.1, forward strand.
CATTCACCTTCATCCATAAGAGCAGTATAATAAATAGCAGTATAATAAATAATAAAGACGTTTACCAGATCTGATTCGATAATCTAATTTTGCACAAGTCGTATGCGTTGTTTAACTTCTGTATCTTTAGATACCAAGTCTTATTCCTTTTTCTACATGAATATATTTGCAGATAACATATCTAGTATTATTCCTCTTTCGCCATTAATTTCTCTGATTGAATATCATAGAATAATATTTTTCAAAATCTAATCAGATAAAGGCGTGTTTAAATTTCCCAATAATAAATGTATCTCAATATTGCATTATATCCCCCATTTCGTCCCTCTCTCGTCTACTACTCTCTCGCTCTTACTACTTGCCCACTTATATCGATATATGATTCTCATTCCCATCTATCCGGCATAGATATCCACAAGATTGACGCATTGAACATCATGGTGCACGTATTGAACTCCATCATAATGCTCATCGATCTGGCCATTGTGGGACATCCGATTAAGATGAGCCACGCCTACTTTACAACTGGCATTGGACTGGCGTACGCCATTTTCACGGGCATTTACTTCTTGGCCGGCGGCACAGACAGGTAAGCAAGCGGATGGGAATCTCCAACTGGAATCACTTCGAATCACTCTCTCTCTCTCTCTCTATTTGTGTGTTAAGGAAAAACCAAACTGCCATCTATCCGATGATGGACTGGACCAAGCCGGGCAAGGCCATCATTGTGACAGCCTGTGCCATCATTTTCACGTTCTTCGTGCACTTCTGCTGCTATCTGCTCTACCGCGGACGCGTCTGGCTGTTCACCAAGCTGTGCATTCGTGGCCGCCACAATCGCGACGGCGAGATGGGCGAGGGGCTCAACGATGATTCGGGCTCGCGCATGGGTGGAGGCGGCGGCGGCATTGGCGGCGCGGCTACTGTAGTGGGCGGCGGCGGCAGCAGCCAGGACTATGCCCATCAGCAGCAATATCCCATTGCGCACACGGAGCAGCCGCGGGCCATTTCACAGCAGCCGCCAGCCAGCTACCAGCTGCCTCCACAGTACTCGGGCTATCTGCAGCAGCCCGTGGTGGCCGGTGTCAATGTGGGCGTGGTCAGTGCGGATGGGGTCTATCAGCCGATTGGCACGGACTCGGGCCGCACGAGCGGAGGCGGAGGCGGAGGCGGTGGCGGTGCTGTCGATGGCGCCAGCAAGCACAAGAGCTCTGGCACCGGCACCGGCACCGGTTCCGGTTCCGGCACTGGTTCGGCCTTGACACGTACAGTCGCCCATTTGGATGCGGCACAGCGGGAGCAGTTCCTCAATCCCAACAAGATCGTCGAGTATAAGATGTAAAGGCGTTGTACCCGGCACCGGTATACGTTCCGCTTGTCCATGAAGTTTCTGGAGAAGCACTGTGCGCAATGCGAGGCGGCACGTCAGGCCGTCAGCGAGGAGCAGCGCCATCTGGCGGCGGCCGAAACGCATGCGCACAGTGGTTAGTTTAAGATTTGCTTTTGCCGTTTGATTTCCACGCCCAGTCCCGCACGCCCGGGCACTGTTGGCATTGTGTAGCCTGTATTTGGTATTCGTAGACTGTAAATGTAGTTTCGTAATTTTGTAAAAGCTTTGCCAGATTTTGTAAGCTGCAGCCTACAGTAGTAATTCGTTTTGTGCGCAAGCGCCCACAGCGCCTGCGTTAGCTTGCTGCTAAAGAAACTTAGAGAGATATTTTAACTATTGATGTATGTAGTTGTCGTATCCTGTATAGAGTATAGACAGACTCATCGATTTTGAGCGATTTCAAATCTTTTCAATGGACTAAGTTGAACATTCTTATGTTCCAACTAAACACACACACGCATACACTAGCACCCAAAAGAGCCAAAGAACAAAACATTTTCCCCCTTTTAATTAACAGCAAATTGTGTTCAGCAAATACATAGGCAAATGCATATACATACATACATATATGTATGTAAGCACACAGCGTCCATTAATTAATAATTTTGTTGGCCAAGCTATTCTAACACAACAAAAGGAAAAACACATACTGCCTAAAGCCTGGCGCACACTCACACACACACAAACACATGTTTTATTATTATTTAAATAAACTTTTTGGTAATTTTGTTTTAGTCTTAGTTTTATTTGAAGAAAATCTTATATATGTATCGGTGCAGGAGTACAACAACAGCAAGCGCAATCTGAGTGTTCCGAGGAGTCGAGTTTTTCATTTGGCATTTGCTCGCATTGAGGACACTGTGCGCATGCCTAATAAGTTTTTACCATCCGTATTTCGTGGTGCATGACAGAAACCAAATTATTCATTTTTATTATATAAACAAATGTAAAATTTAGGAGACGATTGACACTGCTTAGGAGTTTAACAAAATACCAAATGAATACCTAAAAGCACAGCAATAAGAGAGAAAAACAAACAAACAAAAATAAATAAATATATAAATATATAAATAGTTTAAAAACTAAAACGAAATAAAATAAGTATTTCAAAGCAATCTCACATGTTGCATAAATAAAACAAATAGGAAAAATCAAAGAATAATATGTGCACGATATTGAGGATTATAAACAGTTTCTAAATCAAATATTAAAAAAAAAAAAAACATTGAAAAATTGAAAAACTAGCTTGTATGATGTTCAAAATCAAATAAAATAAAAGACAAATTAAAACAGTATTAAATTGAGTTGTAAAAAATTGCTCAAAAAAAAAAAATAAAAATAAAAATGAAGTATATAAATAAATAAAAGAAAAAAGAATTAAATGAAAATAGAAAACATAGCTGTACGATAGTATTAAATAATTGATATAATTAATGGGCCTACCTTGTACCACAATTCACAATTGACCTGAACACCTGGACAACAATATAAAACACCTGCAAGAATCAAATAAAATAATAAATGAATTCAAATAATACTTGCTTACTTACGTCTATGTAAATATTTGTGTTTCAATGCGTTCTATATATTTATGCTGTATATATACATACATATATATATACATATATTAAATCAATGTTGAGAATTAAAATCAAAAACAAAATAAAATTGAAAAAATTTAAAAAAAAGAAGAAGAAAAACATCCGGAAAACCAAAATCAAATGCAATGAATAAAACTCGTCAAGAGGAATGTGTTAACAAACAAATAGATACAAAAGATATTTAACTACTACACTCACACAAACACACACAGATATACTATATATATATATATATATATATATATATATATATATATATATATATATATATATAAAACAAAAAAAAAACAGAAAAGAAGAAGAAAAACAATAAATAATGGCATGGTAGTATAACAATGTCTCTTAGATATACGAATTATGTGTAATTTACAATTAATTTTCGATAGATTTACATAAAACCAACAATATTAATAATAATAATAATAATAATAATAATAAACGGCACATACATAAGCACACAGACACAGCCTATAAAACAAAACAAAAATAATAATTTAAAATACAAACAAATGAAAACAATTCACACATAAAAAAGAATAGTATATGTAAATGTTAAGAGTTTTAACGCAGTTTTCCGTTGAACTTTATTCATTCCAAGTACCCGATGGACTTTTCATCTGTAATTCGAGAAGAGCATGTTCTAGTGGTTTCTTCCGATTGTCCATCCGACTACAGCGTAAATTTCCAGCCTGGAATACCCTCAATATGCAAATGATTTCAGATTTTATTCAACATTTGACATTAGCCCGATTCCGATTCGAATCCAATTGGCCTAACAAAGTAAACTTTGAGAGTTATTTATAGATTCTGCTTGGACAATTTCTAATCTCGGTGCTCCGAGAATTTCATTTTTGAAAGAAAGTCTATTTTTTAAGAATTGATTGATTTTCTATTTTTTTTTTTTTTCGGGGGTTTTAGCAGAACTGAAAATATGCTTCATATTTTTGCTTTGCGACCTTTAGCATAAATGTATAAATGTATGTTTATATAGACTGAATATTATTAAAAACAAAAAAAAATATTTATAACACAAGAAAAGCAAACAAAAAATTAAAAAAAAAAAATAAAAATAAAAGAAAATTGAAAAGTTATTCGGACATTAATACAAACCGTTTTCGATTGTGTAAAATATATATGAAGAAAATTGTATTAACCACAGCAACAACACAGAAAAAGAAAAAAAAACAATAAGCACATATCAATAATTAAAAAGAAAACAAAAATTGAAATAAAATTTAAAAAAAAAAAAAATATATATATACATACATATATATTAAAATTATATTCTTCAAAAGAAAACTCAAAGTTGCGTATTCTAAAAACCAAAAACCAAATCAAAGTTGACCTCATCGAAACCCAAAAACCACACATAACAGTAAATATAATGAAAAATAAAAAAGGAGCATACTAAATGTTAAACAATCACTATAATATGTATACACACATGTATGTATAATATATGCAATTAAGTCTAAGAGAGGAAATTTAAATATTATATTTTGTAGATTTTTAGCAAAGTAGCCAAAATGTCACGATATATACATACATAGTATATGTATATACATCTGCTATATATATATATATATATATATATGTACCTACTATAACCACGCATACATACGTTCATTGACGATCATCTCATTTGTAGGCGAGATGCTGAATCTGTAGTTGTATTCAAATTGAAATGTTCAAGCAACAAACAAGAAATGGCAAAGCTTTAAGATACTAGAACTGTTGGACGGAACCCCTTTACAGCTGGATAGGTGTAAGAAATGTTTCAGTTTTTAGCGAAAAGTTGTTGGCTCATCTGCTACATGTATTTGATAGTGTAGTACGCATATCCCATAAATTGCTCAGCAGGCGACATATTAGCCGTTAGTGACTAAATCTATAGATAAATCCAACACCCACACGCTTATTAATGGAAAACATCAAATTAAATGAAAACAAAACAAATTACAATTTTAAAGACCTAAAACTTGAATGAAATGCATAGGCGTATACACAGCTGCTATACATTTCAAAAAATATTTAATTGTGAAGTTTAACAAGAATTAAATTAGTTCTAAAGCCAAGTGTTTACCTTTAAAGTATTTCTCCGCATTTAAGCAAAAAGATAAACTAGCAAACTATACGAAATTGAATGAATAACAACAACAAAGAAAACAAAAGCAAAAACTCTTCTAAATTATAGCACCAATTGCAAAGACCTCTCAATTGTGTTTAAAACAAAAAACCCAAACAAAAACTTACAAAGCATATTTCAAACAAAGGTTTTTAAAAATAGAAACTCTACACTAGAAGAAGAACAGGAAATTTGGATAGTGAACAGCATCGGTGAAGGAGAAACACACTAAGGATAAGCTTAACAAATGGAGAACTACATGTATTATTACAACAACAACAACAAAAATAACAAATTACACATACATATATTTCGATATATATGTATAAAAACCAAATGAACAATTACCCATATATATACTATATATATGAATATATATATATATATATATATATATATATATATATATATATATATATACTTTAATAATATAAAGTATGAATACCTATTATTATGTATTTGAAAGCAAACCATTGTGAATTAGTATTAAAACAACCAAACAACAGACAAGAAAGGTGGTAAATAAAGATTGTAAACGAAATCAATAAAAATGTGTAGAAATTATGTTTTTGCTCTGCGGATTAATATCTGACCAGCGTGAGATCCATTTATTTTACAGGTGAACTGCCATCTTCAGTCTACTATTTTATATAATGTCATGTGACAGGAAAAGTTTCCCAATTTGTTTTTCTGATTATCCAATAGAAACAGTCTATATGCCTACGCACATTACAATTGGCGCAAATGGGAATAATCTACATTTCTCAAAGTCTTAGAGTTAGTATATTATAGAACTTTGTTACTGTTACGTTAACGTAAATTGATTTATCCAAAATTATATATTAATCTTGTGGACGTGGTAAATTGAAAACAAGCTTCATGTCTTGCTAGAGCCTAGCTAATATTACAAAATTTTGGTTACTGCTGATTTCTTCTTTATACTTACCACCAAAAGTTATCCGACTACAAATCCAATGGCAAATCTGGGATGACAAATCGGCAACCAGTTCCCCTTTATATTCAACTTAGCCAGTTTAAAAGTACACTGAATAATCTGTTGGCCTAATTATCATTTGATCATTATCATATCCGCCATAGAGGACTTTGATTAAGTAGAGGAAGTGTTTTATATTGCACTTGATTAAATAGAGGGAGCTTTAAGTAAGTATATTCCACCAAAACAACTTGAAATAAAAATGCGAAAAATAAATCAAAAAATTATAAAATAATAATAATAAAGAAATAAAATAATTATAATAAATAAAAAATTAAACAACAAATTTGGTCTTTCGGCTTCTGATACCTGAACCCATAATTGTTAAACTAACAATCTGGTTTCTGCGTTTATTCTCTATGAAGGCTGTCCTATTTTCTTAGTATTGAGAGCATCTGTAGATACTGTTGATTCCAGTCTTCTTAGTTCAGAATCTTTGTTCCTCAGCTCAATCCTACATTGATCCTTATTACTATTTTTGGTAAATTGCATCGTGAATTGAGTTCAACTTTTCGTTTTTCCATTGACTACCTGGTAACAGTAGTCTCCACAATCCTAATCCATTTTCCTTAACGCAGAAATTTCTTATTAAGCAATTCGAGTTTCGCTGTATCTCGTCATGGCCAGGAAAAATTGAATAGATTTGGTTTCTCATACAAATATTACAATTGATTGTTTGTGATCAACTGATTATAGTTAGTTTTTACCAAATTAATAAATATATTATGCCTGAAGGCCTTTCACGCTCTGGCTTTAAGAAAATTGTTATTTAGAATTAATTCTTGGTAACAATAAATAAATAAATATATAAATAAATAAATATATGCTCCGTTACAATAACACTTAATAGAAAATCTATTTGTCGTTTTCTTTATTTCCATACATTTATAATTGATTTCAGTTTTAGTTATAGATACATTTACTTTTACTTTTTTTTTATTAAATAATTAGTAACATAATTTGGTTTACTGCGACTTAAACATTAATCATCATTTAAATGTATACATAATCACTTTATTTTCCATTCACTTCGCTTCACTTTTGTGTAATTCAACAAATCCTACAAACAAATACATAGGGAGCTGCGAAAGTTAAGTTATTACACTTTATATATCACGTATGGGGGGGATGGGGTTTTGTGGTGTTGGCAGAACTCGGATAGAAGGAACAAAATCTTATGGGAAAACAATATCAAATCCTTTTTAGTAAATAGTCATACAAAATAATTGCAAATAATTTAAGAAAATCAATTTTGTAACTGAAAAATTCGTCGCTTTCTAAGAGAGTTTCAAATACGATGGCGGCGAGCACTTCTTGCGCAGGAATTTGATTATGTACAGGGGCAAGCAGGAGACGACTGTAATAAGCGATACCTTCCAGAGAAAGTCGTATGACCAAATGAACTCCCAGTCTGAAAGTATATACGAAACTCAAATAACATATAACAAATAGACATAATTAGAATGCTCACCGAAATAATCGTGTAACACCGCCAGCGAGATGAGATATAGCGCCAAGCTGAATAGTTCCGCCAAGACCATAAGCCTGTGTCATAAACAAAGCAAACAATAAATAAAGCTTTTGAAACTGATAAATGTTGGAGTCGGTCTAACCTGTGCCAGGTGCGCACCGTTAAGGCCACCATGATAAGCTCTGTCATAATGAGCGCTGAGAAACTGATAGCTACAATGTGTATAAACTCATCCACAAAGAGAATCAGCGCGCCGTACATGATAACACCGCCCTGGTAGATGCTGATCAGCACCCAGATGAAGAATGTCTTATAGCTGAGACTGCGCCCCTTCGACAGGTCCTTGTAGAGCTCCGGATATGTGACAGCTGTCTCCGATGTGATGTCCTGGTCCAGCACCAGGGAAAACACAGGGAACATGGTGTACACCGTGGAGTAGCCCACCATCAAAAAGCCCTGATACAGAGCCACAGAGCTCAAGTAGAACACCGCTGAGAAAACTGCTTGCAGTGTGGTAATTATCAAACCACGATGGATGACGAACTGAGAGAGGGCAGCCGAGCGCTTGTAGCTGCGTCGCCCATGGATCAGCAGCAGCTTGGCAATGTGCGAGAATTGCGGAATGCTAAAGTCCCCAGCCAACGATGCCTGACGGCCTTCGCGTCCCTCGATTCCCACACCTGCGTCCGCTTGCTGAATCATGCTCACATCGTTGCCACCGTCGCCCACGGCACACGTACGCTTGCGCGTGTGCTTCTGGATGAGAGACACCACCTGTGCCTTCTGGGTGGGCGAGCAGCGGCAACAGACGACTGCTGGCGAGGCTGTGGCCAGCTCCAAGAACTCCAGCCGATAATACTGTAGGCACACCTCCAGCGACTCGCCGGATATGACCAGGGCGTGCCCTTGCTTGCGCCGGAACTGATTTAGCTCCTGGTGCGCCTCCGTTCGCGTCTTGACAGAGCGCAACACGTGCAAGCCCTGATTGCGGCCAATCAGCTGCGATGATTTGGCGATACAGCAGGCGGTCTCCAGCTTGTCGCCCGTTAACATCCAGACACGTACGCCCGCATTGCGCAGCAGCTCCAGCGTGGGACGCACATTCTCCTGCAAGCGATCCTCGACGCCCGTGAGACACAGCAGCTCCATTTCCCGTTCCAGAGACTCAGTAACGGCGGCCACCTTCGCCACACGGTCCGTAATGCTGAGCCGCGCGGCATTGTACCGCGTCTCAAAGTCGTTGTACTGCTCGTCGGTCAACACTTTCTTGGCGACAACGAGCGTGCGCAGGCCCTCGCGCGCCATGTTGCCGGACTCCTCGCCGAGCCAGTCGTTGTACTGCACAATCGTCGACATGACCACATCGGCGCCCTTCAAGTAGAACGTTATCTGACCCGTCTTGCTCTCCCGCACAATGATGCCCATGCGTTTGCTCTCGCTCGTAAATGGAAACAGCTGTAATATCTGGTAGTGCAACAGTATGTCGTCTAGGAAATGATTTATGATTAGTCAGATTAGGTCTCATTAATAATATTAGGACAACTGCGCTTACTTTCATCTGAGGCGGTCTTCACCTGCAGCGTCATGGAATTCAGGTCGCGTGCGATCAGTGTCAAGCCCACCTGTTCGGTCCATTTGACCAAGGCAATCTCATCAGGCGAGGCGGCCTGATATTGGTGCTCCGTGTCCGTGCTGCCGGGTGCCTCAATGTTTATCACAGATTTGGTGGGCGAATTGTTGCCACCGGTCACCGTCGATGCAGTGGATACCGAGTGACTGTCGTCATCATCGCTCACCGGCGTCACATTGTGGCACAAGGCTAAGGCGCGCACCGCCTCCCATTCGCGCCACCCCTCGGGACGACGCATGCGGTTGCCGGCAAACATGATCGGTTTGATGGACTCGCCGGCGCTGCTAGAGCTGGAGAGGCTGCCCTGTTGCTGCTGTTGTTGCAGTATATTGCCCGACAGCTTCTGTATCATCTGGCCAATGTGATGGAAAGTGTCCGCATCGTGCGATACGATTCCCAGATGTATCTTCTTAAAGACCATTTCGTTTTGGGTCAACGTGCCCGTCTTGTCCGTCAGCACATACGAGATGCGTCCAAGCTCCTCGGGTATGGTGGTGGATCGTACGACGGTGCCCTTGATATTGTCATCATTTTGCATTTGCCACGAATAGAAGGCCTTGCCCATGTCCAGATTCACGCGCAGACTGATCGGTATAATGTACGAGAAGAGCAGCACAAAGCGGAACATATAGCGGTACCATGGACCACCGAATCCCTTCAGCATCATCATAACCAGCGAGAGTCCCAGAACGGCACAAAATAGCACCTGTTACGAAAGAGAATATTTGTCATAAAGGCATTGAGGAATCATCAATTGATCTATTCACCTTGGTCAGTCCGTTGATCTCAGTGTCCAGCAGTCCCACCTTGGAACGCGGCTGAGAATTATTCATCACGCTGCGCGTCTCGCAACCCGTGTAGATAACAATTCCCGTGGCGGTGCCGGCGGCGACGACGGTGTTGGCCCAGAGGGTGTTCTCCACACTGAGCCCGGTGTCCTCGCTGCCATCCGTCACACAGAAGGTGGCAATAAAACTGTGTATGTCATTCTGAGGCTTCTCCACATAGAAACTCGCGTCGATATTGTACAGGTCCGCGTCCCGACATAGTTTTTGGGTGTAGGGCACCGCCAAGCGTGGCTTCCAGTCCGTCTCACCGTCCAGTTGGTCGGTGCGCACAAAGACGGAACCGCTGCGATCGCTGGTGCGCAGCAGGATCAGATCCGCGGGCACTCGCTCGTTCTTCTCCACAACGATGACGTCCCCCACTTTGAGCTTGGAGCTGGGCACCATCTCGTAGCCGTTGCTATGCGCAGCCGACAACCGCTTGTATTTCTGCGAGTTGACCTCACGGTCGCGCTGATGCCGACGCAGATCATCAACGCCCTCCCTGCAAATGGTCACCATCAGCACGAAGCCAAGCGGGCCCCAGTAGGTGTACGGATAGCCGATGCGTATGTCCGGATACAATTGCGAGAGCGCCATCAGCAGAAAGTACAAGTTGAGGAAGAAGCGAAACTGCTCGAATAGCACCAGCGGCAAGAACGTGATGAAGTTGTACTTCTGGTTGCGTATCTCATTTGGCGGAAACTTCTCTGTCGTTGGCCTGCCCAAGTTGACCGTCCGGGCTCGGAGCTCGCGTGGCCTGAACCATTTTTTCCAGCAGCTGTAAGACGAACACAAATGCATCAATAAATATATATTCATGAAGCTACCTTCCAGTTAACTGCCACACTACAATAGTCCCTTGATTATAAATCTAATCTGATGCGTACGTTTTCGTGGCCTGGCTCTGCGTCTCATTCGAGCGTAGATCCTGCAAGCAGGGCGGTGCTTGCATTCGGAGCTAACCAACTTGGTGCATTTATAAATGCTCGCAATGAAAATTTTGATTAACGCGAATCGAAAAAATATTTAAATGTGTCGAAAAATATTTTGTTGTGAATAAGCATTTTCGTTATATTCACATTTTAACAACATCCAAAATACAAAATCATGTTTAATTAAATAGCAATACACAGTAAGTAATCGCTTTTCATAGGGATAATTTGCATATACATGTATTTGCAGCAAGATTGGGAAACAAATATCCCATCATCATATCCCATTTATAACTTATTTTGAACAATTTGTCAATGCCAACTACACGTCAGTACAAGAAGTCAATATACAAAGTTAATAATTACTATTATTATTAATATATTATAAAAATAATTTAAACATTTTAAGAAATCATTATCATTTAAGTTTTGTTTATTTCATTCGAAATTAATAACGATTTTTATTATTTATGAAACAGTTCCAGTAAAGCACTCAACGGAACATAAATAATTCCGTTTAAAGCTGGGAATGAAAACAATTTCAACTTAGACTTCCGCAGAGCTTGATAAAATATTTATTGCTTTATAAACAGTAAACTGCAGCTTTAAATTTCATAAAGTGAGTGACCTTGGCAACAAAATCAATAATGATAAAATCAAATATGTGTATATGGAACCACCAAGAATAAAGTACATACACGCAACACACACACCCACCCACACATAAATGTATATACATGTGTAATAAAAACAGACACAAGTGTGTGGAAAGTCAGTAAAGAGGTTATCATAAAGAGAGCGACAAGCGGGAGAGCAGAGAACATTGCCATTTACTGCAACGGCGCTCTGTGGCAAGATTGTCGCTCATGCGAAGCGAGAGCGAGACGGGGCGAGGGCTTAACTCGATGCGAAAATGCTGATAAACCAGATCGCCGTTAGCCAGAACTCGGGGTCATGGATGTTATGATGATTCACCTGAATGAATACCAGCGATTGCGATGACGATTCAGCAGCGGAATATTCTCTCTGGTCATAGGGGCTGCTGCAGAAGTTTGTGAAGTGCCGTCATCCATTTCACCAGTTTCTTTTAATTAACAACTGCCGATTTTTTATAGTTTTTATTAGCGGGGGCTGCGCTGCCTTTTGGCTTTGTTCTGGCAGCAGCAGCAGCAGTAGCAGCTGGATAGTTGTTTGTTTTTGTTTTTGTATCGGTTCACACAGTAATGCACATGGTGCATGGTACTCGCTTCACTCAATGCATCTACATGCCAATCTAATTCAATCGAATCACACTTGCAATTATTAAATGCAGTCACACGAAATTCTTATGCACAAGTTAAAGCAAACGAAAAATTCCGTGTCAAAACTACGTTGTCTGGCATTTGTTTAACAGCCCTGTGTCTTAGCGAAAAGAGAAATCAATAGAACGACCGTACACATGAGTGTGAGTGAGTACACACTACATCCATGCGCGTGATTTGTGTTGGTAGAGTGCAGCTAGCACAGCCAGGCGTTCTCCTGAACAGTCTGGCAGCACTATTTCGATATAACGCGCGCATTTTTAAATTTTGAACGTTATGAAAATATATGTATAAAGTAAGCAATTCAGCGGATTGCGCAGACCGCTTCGTTCGCATATCCATGTTAATTAAATAAGCTTCATCAGGCTTTCGTTTCAGCAATATAAACAGCTTAGCGCATAACACCGCTAGCTGCTTATTTGCTTTTGCTCTTTGGGTAAACTCGTTTCTACTTTTATGGGGCAAATTAATGCGACTCGAGTTGCGGGTGTTAGGCGTTGGGCGTGTCAATGGGTTTGTCGCTTATACATATATTATTCATCTTACAAAAAACTAAACTTTTGTCAATAGTGGCTTATGATCTCATACTAAAAGTTGTCCACTGTAAAAAAAAAAAACCATACAAATAAAGAACGAGAAATACCAACACGAATAACAACAACATCAGCAACAAAAACAATTATCGTTAAGCATTGGCAATAAACCATACAAAAGTGAAAAAGGTTCAATGACATCAGCGTGCTTAATACTGTAAAGAGTTGAGAAATGGCCAAAGACAAAGATCTCGACCAGGCCAACACCAAGACAAAGGGTCAGCCCTCTGCTGCAAAACTCAACTGGAGAGCGTTCACACGAATCTGTCTCTCTGTCTCTCTCAACCCGTATATCATTGGGATCTGAGTCAGAGTCAGCAAATATCACATCAAAAGGCTGAGCCGCTATCGTCAGCGTTTCATTTCCTTAGCTCGTGCCAGATAGTTTTTATACACATATGTATGTATATAGTTTCTTAATTTCATTTTTAGCTGTGCCTACTCACAATTGCTTAGCCAAGCCAAAAACGTAAACAACAATTATAAAACCTGTTTTATTCGGTTTTTCCTTACCCTCAACTAATTGCAACATGCGAAATGCATTCGCTGCATTTTGCTTTCAGAGATATTACAGCACGTCCGAGTATTCCGAATACCTCTATCTGTAGACGAAGATCTATATGGTTATACGAAACGTTTTGAGAACTGTCAACAATGAATATCCTTGTTGTTGTTGAAGCACAAACATGAATTTTGCAGTTGTTAAATTGTTATACAATATTATTTGCTTTTCCCATTAAAATGATCCACTGTTGAGTTCAATTACTGAGTCACTCACACTTTTATAGAGCAACAGAAAATATGATAAAGGGCCGTGCCCGTTCGTAAATAAGTAAATATAAAGTTATTTCTCATAAAAAAACATCTATTCTATTTCAGTTAGCATATTTCTTACAATATGAAACTGCGAAATAGGTCAATCTTATTCGCTACAAATATTTTATATCGATCTATTGTTCTATCTAGCTAGCTATCCATTTAAATATTTAGCTATCTGTCTATATATATATATATATATATGCATATGTATATATATTTACGGTTTTTAGAAATCTACCTAACTTTTGCATAGCCATATAAAGCGGATTGAATTCGCTTTTCGCCGAAATCTTAAAAAAAATGAATTTAAATTTAATTTAAAACTAAAGTATTTGTGAGACAGTTCTTGAATTTCTTTTGTAGATTTAGATAACCTGCTTAAAATCTAATCTAATATATTTCGTGGAAATCTGTGCTCATTTAAGGGCCAAACGCACACATACTCAGTTACCTAGAGGCCCACAAAGACCTATTGAAATTCAAAAAGCGTGGATTGGAATATGGATTTCTAGCAACCACACAAAAGTCTTGTGTATTATGTATGTACACGAGTACGCTGTAAAGAGTCGTCAAATTGTATGGCAATTGCCAGCTGGCAACATAGTTTTCCCAAGCTTTTTTCTGTTTTCTTGTTTCTGTTTTCATTTTACTTTTGCTGTCGTCGCACCGCATGCAAAACAGCCCCCATTCGCGGTGGTTCCCGTGCCAAAGCCAGAGGCGGTGCCAGTTCCATTTACAGGGCCCGTCAATGGCAACGGTTAATGTTATTATTTGTTGCCCACAGCTTGGAAAAAGAGTTGGCAGCGACACAACAAGAACAGCACATTGTTTCACCCACTGCCTGCAATGTGGGTTAATAAACAAGTCAACCGGCAGCGCAGCTATTTATAGCGTCTAGTTCGTAGAACTGAACATCGCACCACTTATCATGGTCGTTCGTCTATTTGCCCAGAAATCAGCCGAGCGACTCGATACCGGGCGTGTCGAGGCGGTCCAGAGCAGCGCTGGCTGTCAGGCAGCCAGGCAGCCAGGCAGCCCGCTTGTTGACACACAAATTGAAAATTAGCCGGAGTGAGGAGTCGGAACGGAACGGTACGCCGCCTCCAGCTGGCTAGCGGTTACCGACAGGTGGATAAGTGGCGCATAAATTATGCGCCGCAGTCGAGCGGTCCATCAGTCGGCGAATAGCTCATTGTCTGCTCTGAAATGAATTCCTTTGACGCGACTCGCTTCTTGAAAAACGTATGAAAAACAAGTGGGAATGCAGCAGTCGGGTAGTATGGACTGCATGATACTCGGGCAAGGATGCAAATGAATAAATTTACTTTAGAATAATATGTACTTGTCTACTTCTACTGTTGCTGCTAATATTATGATTGCTACTACTACTATTGCTACTATTCTTAATACTGTTATTGCAATTACTACTACTATTGTTACTCGACTACTATTGTTACAACTACTATTGCTACTATTCGTAATACTGTTATTGCAACTAATACTACTTTTGTTACTACTATAATTGCTACTCTACTACTATTGCTACTATTCGTAATACTGTTATTGCAATTACTACTACTTTTGTTACTACTATAATTGCTACTCTACTACTATTGTTATTACTACTATTGTTACTACTACTATTGCTACTACTACTATTGTTACTACTACAATTGCTACTACTACTACTATTGCTACTACTACTACTATTGCTACTACTACTATTCTTACTACTACTACTATTCTTACTACTACTACTATTGTTACTACTACTATTCCTACTACTACTGCTATTGCTACTACTACTATTCCTACTACTACTACTTTTGCTACTATTACTACTACTATCCCTACTACTACTACTATTATTACTACTACTATCCCTACTACTACTACTATTTCTACTATTAACTACTGTTGTTACTTCTACTATTCCTACTACTACTACTATTGTCACTACTACTACTATTGATACTAACACTATTGCTATTACTGATATTGCTACTACTACTACTATGACTTTTACTACTATTGCTACTACTATGTACTTTATTTATTACTTAACTTTATTTATAATAAAAATAATATATATAGAGATTCATCTTCATCTCATGGTAACTCTGACTTTAGCTGATCTGAATGAGCTTTACACCCTGCATAACTTTGCATAGTCTTACGTATTCATTCTATATTAAAAACCAATCCACTCTTTTCATTTCGTGAGCGCGTATAATAAGCAGCTAGAGAAAATTCTCCAGTGTCTCGACACTTTTGCGGTATTTACGAGTTTGTTATGTTCGCAATTTCCAGCCAACAACAATTCCCACTTTCCATTTAGCTATTGTTGCCTCTCACATATTATTTTCAGCTCAAGGCGTCGGAAGAAATTCTGCTTACGCGGGTATAGGCTAGCTGAGTCAGAAACTAATAGAGAAAAGACATATTTCAAGACAGACTCAACTATATCAACTCGACTATATATACATACAATTAAAATAGATCCATAGAATACGAAATTAGTTTACTGATTTATATTATAATTCCTATTTATAGTCTTAATTACTTGTTTATTGATTCTTGCTCATCTTGCATATGAAATAATTCATGCTAGTATTTATGTATATTTCTAATTATTTATTCATACTAGCTTACTTGGGAAATAGAATAGTTCGGCTTCTAGAGTTTTCACTTGGTTTTTGCATTAATTGTCGAAGGTTCTATCATTAGATTAATTTTGTAATGTAGCTTATGATTTTTCCCGATTTTTTAGAATAAGTAAAATATGATAATCTCTCATAATTCGATTTCATTATTCATCAGCAATCTATTATGGAATATATATTAAAGTTATATATTGAATAGATATTGAAAGAGAATTGAAATGATACTCTGAAGTAAGAGAATTATGTTAAATCCTCAACTCTTCTATGGTCTAAGATCTCGTAAATCTTTCTTAGCTTGATGGTTTCTATAGAAATATCACTAGAGGTCAAAATTTATATTTGGCATCACTTTGAGCAAGCGCAAATGTTCCAACCTTCACACCAGCTTTAACCTAATCTTCAATAGAGCGGAAACGAGTTTCACAATTATAGCTCGGCCAGGCCAAATATCGGAACGTTATCGCTAAAAGCATTGCTAAGTTAGCTTTCGAACTAATGGGAACAGTTGGACTAATACTCGCAATTAGACCACAACCCCGTTTAACAACAACAACAACAACAAAAATAGCCAAAAGGGAAGGCAGTTAAGCGACGCATTGGTTACACAACGTTTGCTTTACCTGAAACCAAATTGCACTTCTAATCGGCCGAAATCTTTGGGACTCATATAACAGGCAGCGCTTCGAGTTGGGCCGTAGGCGAACAAAGAAAACAAACAAAGGCCAAAAGCGCTGTAGTTAGTCTCTAGCCAAACAATGAGCCACAGCAACAAGACCTTCAAAGCCAGCCCAAAGTGCGTTGGACTGGCTAAAAAGAGAGCTGGCCATCTCTCAAGCAAGAGAGCTACAAACACTACAGCAATTATAATGCGCAAATTAAGTAAGCTCAGGGTCGGCATTTGAAGAGTTTTGCTCACTCAAAGTGCGACTTTGACGAGGGGGCGTAAGCAAGTTATGCTTGAATCATTTATGGTGATCATATAATCATTATATGTATAATTTACTCGACTACAGTTTCAGCAGTGTAATTTTAATTATCATTAGATCATTTGACAATGTTGTTCTAGCTACAAAAATATTGTAAAACAATAGCCATGGGAAAGTCTTTACATATATTGTATATAAGGCAACACTCTTTGTGCTGTGTTATTTACAGGGTATGTGAGGAATTTCAAAGAACAAAGTTTGCAGTTGACTTTTGAGAGCAGCAGAGTGTCGAATCTCTTTCGCACTCAACGAATTACCTTTCTGTTTGCCATTTAATGGCTATAATTCTGATAGAGAGTGTCACACCTTTATAATTGTTAAGTAGTAATAATAATAATTATATAAAATATATAATTTGTAGTGTTTTTAATAACAATAAAAAAAACTGAACTCTTAAGTAATTGTTCAATTTTGATATATACATATATAAGTATTTTGATTGATTTTAATTATATTTAGAATAAATATCAGTTAACTTTAATTAGGTTCTTCTCAAAGCTAAATTGTTATACTCTCATCTCAAACATGACTATGTAGACAAGATTTCTTAAAAGATTGTTCAATGTCATCAGCTAAGCTGATTCAGTTGCTTAATTTCACACTATGTAATACCAAGAAGCTATAGTTTGATCTAAGAGATGCCTGATGACTACATGCATATTAACTATTTCAGTAGATTCGAGTTCTTTTTCATTTTCTAAACAGCTAAGTAATGTACACAAGCCACTGCAAAAGTATTGCTAAGAGAAACACTTAAAAATATGCATTGGTCTCTGTTGTTGCCTAATAAAAACCTCAATTATAAACCCCGGATCGAAACAGCCAATGGGGAAATTGCAAAACTTTAGTTAAAACTTTTAAAGCATGAGAGTTTACGACAGTTTAACAATAAAGTACGCCCTTAATTAACTAGCTAATTAGGAACTAAGTGATTTTTCCACAATTCATCAGACAGCTCATTTGCTGATAAGCATTCAATTAGCCTAATGCTAGGCAAGCCCCTTCGCTTGATTCCTGATTAGAATTCAATTACTCTAATAATTGTAGCTTGTTTGATTACAGAGTCTTTGATAAGAGTTGCTAAATTATGCAATTTGCATTTCAAGTCGGAGCTTATATAATGCAATTGCAGCTAATGCATAGTATGCAGTAAGCCGCACAACTTTTGTTCCACTTGCGCGAACAATGGGGCTTGATTCTCAGGCCCAGGCCCAGGCCCAGGCCCAGACCCCTTAGCTACAGTCGGAGATTGTTATAAATGCCTGGAAATTCATCTATCATGCGCTGTTTCATTTTGTGGGCATTACTCAATTCAAAATCTCTAGTCGAGTAATGCGACGCGTTGCGTCTCGTTTGTTTCTCTTCCTCTTCCTCTTTCTCTTTCTTTTTTTTTGCATTCATTTTTGCCCTCTCAGACGGCGCAGCAGGCACCGAACCGAACGCTTGACCTCCTTCTGATAAGCCACGAGGGCACATAACTTTCAATTTTCGGACATGAAAAGAGCGAGGCACGGACACTAAGCCGGTACGAGTTCACTTGTCGGCTGGCCGCAGCTAATTGATACCCTCTAATCAGCGAATGTTCACAATATCTGAGATATATACGAGTGCAGAATCAGAATATACCAGCATTACCTATGTAACCTCTACATATTATGAAAGCGAATTGAATAAGCGTCAGCTTGTCAGGAGCAGGGACTAGATGATACTCTGTAATCTATGAATTCCTTTACAATGGAATTGATAGCTCTAATAATCATCTGAAATAAATCAACTAAATGTATTTAGCTAACAAGTGTTTTACATTTATTCTTTTTTATTGAATATGGATATTTTTAGGTTTTAAGTAAATTGAATAAAATATTTATACTATTCCCATAGGCATAGGTATATACAGAGCTGTGCCCTCTTCAACATGGTATACATCTGTAGCTTATTGAAAAGACTCTTTAAGACTAAATAAACCTTGATCCAAAATCTATATATTACAGTTTATGTAAACTATATTTTACAGCAAAGATTTCGACAGGATTCCATTGATTTCATTGTGGGTCTTTCAGTAATCCCTTCTACAAAATGGATACTTTTCCATATTTTTAAAACTAGATCACATATCGAAGATATCTACAAAATGGGTATTTACGATTTCGATATGTAAATTAAATCACAGAAGAGGTATCTATAATATATACACTAACGAATTTAAGATGAACAGATTATTTATTATTTTATGCACGCAGAAGATTCTCATATGATGTTTGATCTCTTTGAACTTCCTCCATTCTCACATTCTAATCTCTAAAACGCTCTACACACAAAATAAAATAGAATAGAGTATAAAGAGCTCGCCAAAAAGAAATATAACTAACTGGATGCGACTTTTGCTGCAGAACTCGTTTGGGTTTTAGAAACCTTGAACAAAAAACCTATCTAAGCAAACTGGTTTCGAGTTTCTGTAGTTCAGTGTTCGCTTCTTCTAAGTTGAGCAGCTGACGACACCAAAAAGCAGAAAGCACAACAAAACAAAGGCGTTTCGCCTTTATTTCACTGTTAGGAGGAGTTGCACGCCAAAAATCGATTACAAATGCAAATTCCGAGCGGGGGTCTGAGCTCTATTACAAGTGAAGTCTTGCGACATGTAAAGGTCTCAGCATTTTTGTCACTAGTCGAAATTTCGCACCACTTAGCTATACGTGGGTGGTTCACTTCGTTGGACGTTTCCATTTGAATTTCGATTTTCGCTTTTAGCTGGAATGAGTGTCAGGGCGGACGTAAATACAAACAAACATATGCATGTATGTATGTGTGTAGGTACGTATATTGTGATGTATACTTGGGCATAAACAGAACGAACCACTGTCGCTTCTCGCGTATTGTGGATCACGTTTATCGATTTCGATTTCGTCGCAAATGGCAGAAAAGAAAAAAATAAATAAAGCAAACATGTTTTGGTTCTTTATTTATTTTCGCCGCCGGCATTCGCTGTGCGCTCTTTCTCCATTTATTTTCGTCTTGTTTTTCTTCTAATTAAGAAAATTAAAAATATATTTTTACGTCAACTTACATATATTTAGGTGTGTATCGGTGCATATGCTGAAACAATGTGTATCCCATATAATAGACTCGCATACATACATATGTATGTATAGACGATATGTCTATTTGTCTACAATTTTACTCGCGTTTCAAAACGCAAACTTTTCTGCGAATTGTCTCGACCACCATTTTGTCTGCCTTTGCAATTTACTTTTCTCTGTGTACGCCTCATAAAGTTTACGATACATACATACATATGTATGTATAATGATGACTGACCTGGCTACAGTTTGTCTAGCTCGAAGATCTACTCGAATTCATAGTCAACTCGCACTGTTTTGAAATCAATACATGTTGAATTTTAAGATCTTTCTTCTGATAAATCGATGTAGTACAACAGTTTATACACCTTTCGCAGATCAAGACCTAAATAAAGTTTTCGATAAACTTTTATATATGTTTAAGAACTATAGGGCACACGTTAGTCGAGCACTCCCGGCTAGATCAACAACTTGTTTCTATTTTGCTTCCGTGCGCTTTTTGCCAAGTTTGTTGTATTTCTGTTGAACATTTTGAAATGTTTCCATTTGGTAGTTCGAATTTCAGCGATTTTTTGTTGCTGTCGAGCGCAAGCCTCATAAAAGCAAAACAAAACAAAAAACGATAATAAATAAAGTCAGTGGAGCAAAACTTGTTACCAAGAAAGGTTTCAAGATGCAAACACCAAGTTTGAGATAAAAAAAAAAATTCCCCGCCATGTGGCCAACGGGAAGTTCAATCAACAGAGAGGAAACTACTTTTCAGATCAAAAAGAACCAGAATAGAGGCTCTCTGAGATGCATTGAAATGTGTGGGATTTTATATATCTGTATGTATACAAAATATTTAATATCAATTATATATGTATATTTATATTTGTATATACACATACATATATTAAAAATTATATTTTATTAAATTTTAGCTCTTGATTCCCGAGACTGTTTTTGATAATTATTATGCATGTAAATATTTTAGTATATAATTGCTCGCAAAATTTTGTGGGCAAGCGTCCAACTGAGAGAGTGCTTACTGTACCATGGTGTCAGATCAGATCAAAAGAATGAATATAAAAATGTGAAATACATAATCTGTATAGATAATGTCATGTATTAATTATTTATGCCTTGACCCACATTGCTAGCAAAAATTAGCATCTAGGCAGCATTTGCACATCATATTGAGTAGGCACTGTACATATGTACGTAAGCAGTTTTGTTTCTGAATAGTTGAAAAAGTGTTTCGAAGCGCGTTAATTTTGAAAAAATAAAAAATAAATAACTGTTATGAGCGAGAGAGAGAGAGAGGGAGAGAGAGGGGGCAGCTGTTCTTCAACTTTTTGCTTCTTCTTCTTCTTCTTCTGTTTTCAGTTGTTTTCTTGCACGGGCAACAGTTGGGGACTGTGATTGTTGACAGCGAAGTTTGAGATGTGGAACATCACGTATACGCACCGCTGCACAGATCAAAGAACAAATGGCTCGCCAACTGATAAATATGTCTATATACACATGCGTGACTGACGATGTACGTATGTATGTATGTATGTATGTCTCTGTTTGTATAGTATATTTGCGTACGCACCTACAGAAGCACATTTTACAAACATTGGCGATGCTGCGGCTTTTGCTGCGCCGGCGATTGTTTTGATAGAAGACCGTGGAGGAGCCGTTGTCCGGATCGATCACTGTGTGGGCGCCAATACCGTTAGCCGCATTCGGGTTTGTGGCCACATGTGTGGCATGTGGCGCGGAACTATCGACGCCAGCGGCGCCCGTCTGTGTTAGTTGCGCCAGTTTCGCTGCACTATCGCCAATCGTATGGTCGGACGTAAGGTCGCGCGAGGCGCTGCCGCTGCTGTTAATATTCGAGTGTCGGGCGCGCTCGCGGCTCCGCTCATTTCTATAACGTATCTGGCCGGCGGCTGAGCCAAGACTGAATAGATTGCCCAGAAAGCTGCCGCCAGCGCCGCTGCCGCTGCCACCGCCGCCGACGCGGCTATTGGGGCTGCCGATGCCGCCGATGCCGCCGTAACCAGTTGAGCTCTTGCGTCGTCTTTGCCCACTGTTGACGTTGCCCTTGCTTCTGCTTCTGCTTTTGCTGTTGCTGTTGCTGTTGCTATTGGTAATGGCTGCGTCAGTGTGGCGTATGAGCAATTCTGTTTCCGAATCAGTCTCTTCGCTCTCTTCGTCAAAGTCACGTAGCGGCAGCTCGTTATCAGTCATGGCGTAAGAGAGCATTCTATATTGTATATGTATGTATATAAATACGATTTATGTGTATTTGCTAAATGTGTGCGTGTGTGTATGTGAGAGAGAGAGAGATACGCAGAGTCGTGAGTGTAAGAGCGCGCTTCACAGGTGTGCCTAAATTTACACAAATTCTCTCAGTGCAGTTTTGCAGCTGTTGTCTTCTATGTGTTTCCGCTTTCCTTCATATGAAACTTTATCCAGCCTTCGCTTGCCACGTTTCCAGTGAACTCCAAGGCAGCCAGCCGAACTTGACAACAATTTATTTGTTGAGCAAACACAATGTGTGACTGCTACCTTATCAATTGTCTTTATTTGGGCGCGTAAACATTTATGGGGGAGCTCAGCAAACACGACTCTTTATTACATATGTATTTTGAGCACACGCATACATGCACACGGGCGTTCCCCGTCGACGTCATCTAGCGGATCCGCCAATCGAACGCCTCATGCTCACTTCTAAAACTGTCAATTGATAATAATTGTTTATCAATTATTATTATTGCGGGGTAGCACCTCGATCGTTATCACAACATAAAGCTATCAAAAAGCAACAATAACAACGCGGCACTTGCAAGTTTTATTACCAATGGCCCGGGTCACACAGTTGCACACACACACACACTCGCACCCGCTCACGTACACACACACTAGAAACTAAACACATTCAATAAGAAATTTTCAACTCTTCATTTCTGTTCGCATTTTGATTAAAAGCTCGATATTTGTTTACCGCACTTGTGTGTCGAGGTATTCAAATAAAACTAAATAATATTTATAAACAATTTAGCACATGTTTGAACACGTTTCCGTCTATTTACTACAAATGCGTTGCCAGCGGCCACTGGCCAATCGTACAAATTTAGCCAAACTGGCGAACAGCTGTTTTGCAGTGTTGGAAAAAGCTTCGCAGTTTGCGTGTTAAAAAGCCTTGAGCGCCAAACTAGATTTTTAAATAAATCCCTAGTCTCTGATTGTAATAATTCCAATTGGAAGTCATGGCTGGCAATATTCTAATTTGGTTTGCTTTCAATATGAAAACACACTATTTGACTTGATTGGATTTTATTTTATTTTATAAAATGTTATTTATTGATCATTGTTCTTTTATGTACCTTAATAGTTTACCATATAAACAAAGAACGGGAATTTACAACGAGATCTTATCAAAGAAACAAGTAAATATGCACACATTAAACCAATTCTGCCTTTGTCGCTCATCAAAAAGTGTCTATTATTTTAAAATACATACACGAGTGTTCCAAGCACATAATACGTTAAAGCGGTCTAATAAAAATATAATTTTGCTAAAACGCAACGCAACGCTACGTAACGCTTAAATAGGTTGCTTTGATTTTCTTGAGGGCTTTACGTTAGTTTACATAAATATATGGATAGTTGTATTATTATCATGTATACGTATTACATATATAGGCATATATATTAGGGTTATATTGCTGCGCAGCGTGATACCGCTTGTTCTATCTGCGCTCCGTTTGAAGTGTTATGTTTGAGTCGGAATTGGAATAGTTCTGCTCCAGCCTAGGTCGAAAATCTTCCTCGCCATCGGAATAGGAGCCCACAGAGCGGCAGATGCTGTAAAACGTAAACAGATAAGACATTAACGATGGTATATAAAAAGTAAATATAATGTATAACTATATTAGCATTAAGTATTAACGTTCATCTGCGCTGAATTCTACACAAAAGGAACTGTAGCTTGACTTCCTTGTACAATGCTCTAAACTAAATTATAACAAATATGTGTGCGATATTTAATTAATAATTTGTCATACCGCTGCGTTGACGCATAGCCCTCGATAGCCAGAGCTTGACTCACGCCCGAAGGCAGCAAATGCTGTAGCAATGCATCTTTGGCCGCATTTGCCGATGTTGGCAGCGGCACATGATTCATGTCCACTGATGAATGCGATTGCGATAGTTGTGAGTTGGCCACCGCCGCCGTCAAGCCGTTAACATGTCTCGCCGCACTCGTGGACAATTTCTCGCCGCTATCGATCTCATCGCGTTGGGTGCGCTCGATGTAGCGCAGCGTATCGAAAAGGTCCAGCAGATTGCCAAATGTGTTGCGCATATCACAGCGTCCCGTAATGTCGTAGCACAGCTGCGAAACGTTCTGCCGCAGCAAATAGATGGCGTACTTGGTTTGTTGAGATGGCAGAATGGAGCGTGTATATAAAGGAAATCTGCAATTGCAAGAAGAAGGAATTAGTATTGGAATCAGGCAATCAAGGAATTCGGTAATCTAATTGAACAGCTAGCTCACTCTCGTGTCGCATAGGTGAGCTCCTTGATCTCGTCGACAATGCGAGCACGCGACGGCTCATAGAAAATGGGATTGCGCAGCGGGCGATCCATAATGAAGGCCAGCATCTGCACCAGATGCGCCACATAGCCGAGCGCTGCGCTCACCGCCAGCGGCGAGACATTGCCCAACAGCTGCGCATTAGCTGCCTGCCGCGATTCACTCGTATACTGCTCCATGTGGGGGAAGGCGATGCCGCAAATGCTGAACTGTTGCACGCCCACGCTCTTGATATTGTAGATCTCCTGCAGCTCTAGCACCAACGTGGACATGCGACGCTCCAGCTGTGTGATAGAATTTGCGAATTAGCTTTGGAGGTCTCTAGATATTCAAAATATACTCGCCTGCCGGATGACTTGGCGCTTCTGGTCGCGCTGTGCCTGCTGCTGGGGCAGCTGTGTGCGGAACTCCAGACGCTCCTGCTCCAGTTGCAGCCGCTGATTGTGCAGCTTTATCTGCAGCTCCTCTCGCTGCTCCCGCAGCAGCTGTAGGCACTCCTTTCGACCCGCATTGCGCTCCTGGCAGGTGGAGCGTTCAGTCTGTAGCAAACGCTGCTTGCAGCGCAATGTCTCGATCTGCTGCATCAGCTGCTGAGCACTGTAGAGCGTGAGGGGCGCTATCTCATGTTGCTCGGCCAGCAGCACGCTCAGCTTCCGTCCCATGGAATGATTATTATGATGCGAAAGCTGGCTGCCGTACGACGACCCGGAGATTGAGGTGGTACGCGGCTTCAGTCTCAGCTCGTTGCGTGTGATGCAACGAACGCTGAGCCGCGCGATTTCGGTGTTCAGCTCCACCAGGTCGCCCAGCTTCTTGAGCTTGTCTCGCTGTCGCCGCTGCAGCATCAGCAGATTCTCCAAGTTGTAGCTGCGTCGCATGTTTGCCCGCTGGCAGCTCAGCTGCGCGTAGCGCATCGTGCTCATCTGTAGCACGGGGCTGCTGCTGCGACTCACAGGCGGCGAATTGATACCGCCATCGCTCGGCGCACTCCGCTCATTATTGTCGTAGTCGGCGTAGCGCTCGTATTGCAGACGCAGCTGGGCGTGCAGACCCTGCTCGCTGATCAGCTCCGGGGAGGTAAAGTGCTCGCCGTTTAGATAAAAAATTAAACAGTTCGCCCGGCAGTTAGCGAATGCCAGCGGGGCCAGCGGTATTAGGCCAGAGAAGTAAACGCCCCAGCTGAACAAGAGCTCCGGTGGGCGTGGCAGCGTGTG
Organism: Drosophila mulleri; assembly: GCA_035047565.1. Lineage (NCBI taxonomy): Eukaryota > Metazoa > Arthropoda > Insecta > Diptera > Drosophilidae > Drosophila > Drosophila mulleri. Next base: position 20,583,721 of record JAWNPK010000012.1, read on the forward strand.
AGGCGTCAACTGCACGTTGGCCAAGCGCTGCGTCAGCTGCGCACTGCAAAAATAAACGCGACGGAGCGACATAAACAATAAGCGAAATTGCTCACAGTTCGTGTTACATGATGCAATTTGAATCATTCGTACCTTGGCGCCGACTCCGCAGCCTGCTCAGTCTCTTTTGACCCGCTGGGCCACTGGGCGGTCGGCTGGTACTGCGCCCAGACCTTTACACAGACGCACTGCGCATTGGATTTGCGCCAGACGGCGTCGCCTGCACAGATTTCCGCCCACTTTTGCTGCTGATGGCGCTGCGGCAATGCCTCGCTGGTGTAGAACGCTTCACTGACCTTATCGGCGTGCAGTGTGTAGTAGATAAGCAGTTCGTGATCCTCCGTGGCAATGTCCTCGCCGGCGTCTGGGCTGCACTTAATGTTTACTCCTTGGATGCGCGCCAGGTTGCGGAGTCGCAGTTGTTGCGATGCCAGTGGCAGCCATTCGCGGCAACGCGGTCGCAAATGCATTGCGGCTTCTGTTGGGCGTTACACTACGTAATTGCCGTTGCACATAGTGAAACTGTACTAAATTATTATTTAAATTTACTGCAAAAAATTTACTTTGAACAAGACTTTGGGAAAACAGCTGATTCTGCATGAACAACGGCAAGTGTGTTGCCATATTCCAAAAATTTGCAACTATCTGGCAACACCAGCACTCAACCACTGACCCATCAGTGCTGCATTATGGCAGAATTTAAAATATCTGTGTTTTTATTTGAATAAATTTTAATTTAAGTTTAAATGTTAAGTTAATAATATAAAAAAGAAATCTCATTGAATATTAACCTATTTATATTCCTAATTAACCATATGTAAAATTGTATGTGTATGTCACATGCATTATTTAGCGGTAAATGTAGCCCTAGCAAACAAATAGCGCAGCACTGTTGCACTACTCGTTAAGCTTCAAAACATTGGCAACGCTGTCGCAGAAGTTTATATTCGTGCGCGTAAAAGGCAGCTTGTTGCAAGGTTTTCCCAAACAAAGTATTATTTCAATAGAATATACGAATTTAAATCAAGTCAATCTAACAAGTTCACCGCTTTTAGATGCTTAACTACATTAAAGAAGCAATTATGGCGCCGTCCACACGCAGCAGTTGTAGCAAGGTGAACCAAGATCTGGACAAGGATCCAGATAAACATAAAAACCCAAAAGCTCCAGCCAAAATGCTGGGCTATAAAATTACAGACAATGAGCGCACACGGAAATTCGGCATTGGCGCCAATTCATTAGAAATGCTGCTACAGAAGGCACAGCTCAAATTTCCGGTAAGTGTTTAAAAATATTTGGCAAATTGCGTTGCTTCGCAGTGAGAAAATCGCCTCGGCCCACACTCGCCTTTGACCCTGCCCCGCCCCTCGTCCCTGGCCCTGCAGTTTCAAGGCCAATGTTTCCTTTGGCTGGCTTCCGCCTTGCTTGGCGCTCTATACGCTTCAATGTCATGAAATACTCGTGCCCACAGTGCGCATGCCCCACAAAAACAAACAAAGCACAAGGGGAACACCTGTTGCTAACACAAATCCGCCATAGGTCAGGGCCTAGGATATTACAAGTCAAGGGCAGTGTACTCATTGGCCTTTCCGCTTGCTTACATTGCAGCTGCAGGAGTTGCACATTTATCTGGCCATTGATGGCTTTGAAGTCTCGGACGAGGAGTATTTTAGTAGTTTGCCAGCCCAAACGCTCTTCATTGTGGCTGGACCTGATGCAGTCATCACAACGGGTGAGCTAAGCTTGTATATAAAGCGATGATTAATTTAAATAAATTCCTTTATCTTCCATAACAGATGCTGACTTTGAGTTTGAGAAAATGCGGCAACAGTCGCCGCTGCTGAAGGTCGCCGACATTTTCTACGACTTCATCGAGCAGCATCCGGACAAATTTCGGCGCATGATTACGGAGTATGAGCAGCAAAAGCAGCGACGAGCCTTGGACAACACGAAAGCCCATCTCAGCCTGAAGGCCGAACACGTGGAGTGGTTCGAGGGCAGCGAAGAACGCTTTCAGTCCAAGGAGGAGGCCATGGCCGTCAGGGCGCAGACACGTGTGCGTGGCTACTACTACAAGACCAAGGAAGAGCTGACACGCAATCCGCTGTACAGACAGAATGCCAAGGCCAGGCAAATCATAAACTCGGTGCTGGAGCAGTTTCGCTATCTTCTCATTGGCTGCGATTACTTTTCCATGATGTTCAATCGAAAGTGTGAGCTGAAGCATGAGATGTTGAAACAGCATGGCGAAGTGGAGGAACCGGATGCGGCGAGCGTGCCCAATAAACGGCTGCGGCAAGTCATTAAAGATTATACGTCGCGAAATGCCATCCTCGACGAATGGTCCGTTTCGCTGTGCACGGACCTGGGCGACTTTTATTGCCAGGGCGCCTATTCGGACAATGGCAATTACTGCTCGCTGCAGCACACCATCAATCCGTATGCTTCACGGGAGAATCTCATATTGTTTCAAGTGTGGAATCTTGACCATCAAATCGAGCTGTGTCGCACCATATTGCCGACGTTGGTGGCCAATGTCCAGGAGCTGGTGACACAGCCGCAGCGCAAATGCGCGTTGCACAATAAACGCGTTGTAGACGTCTCTGTGCTGGAGTACTTTCTGGAGATATTCTCACTAAAGAACCTCAAGTTGGTCCACATCGTATGCCACGAGAAGGCGCAACGCACCAGCCAGTCCAATGGGCGGCTCCTCTGCGCCGATTGCCACGAATATCGCATTGTGCAGGAGCTCATGCAGGTGCAAGCATCGGAGATGACTTCCTAGAATGCTATGCGGAGTAATCTACTAAAGCAATATATAATACAATAATTATATACTTTCATTTATGCAATATTACGAACTGCTTTAACAAGATTTGGACTTAAATATGTGCCAAACTTCGCTGTGTATATATCAGTATATGACTTCGAAAATCTCAAATGAGTTAGCTCAATGTCAAATTGTACAAATCTCAAGTATCTCAAAGTTAACTATCAAAGTTTAGTGTTATTATAATTGACATATTTATGCATTTAATACAAGGAAAACGTTGATCTGCATGCCCTATATACAATATATATATACATGTTATATACATACATACATATATACGAGTTAGCTTTAAATGTTGTTATTTGTAGTCAGCCTGTAGATGAGTTTTGAGCAGGTATATTGCCCGTTGCTTTGTTCAACATGTCCATTTTAAGATACTGTAAACGCGACATACAAATGTATGTCAAACAGCAATTATATTTGCATAATGAATATAATTGATCCTATCTTAACAACGTATAGTAGATTAGTGAATTTACTGAGTGTGTGCTATTATTTAAGTGCAATATGAATACTACTTTAATATACATATAAATATACTATGAAACACACACATATATATAAATATATACCACGAGGATATATCCTAGAGCGAATTCATGCTCATGTACCTAAATACATGTGTAACTACATACAAGTACAACAGTTTTGCTACGCTCGGCTTCTCTGTACCTCTAAAGATAAAAATAAATCAAAAACTACATATTGAAACATATATATTGAAAATTGAATATTGGATATTTAATATGATCTACAATCTGTGGTATTAAATAAAATTCAGAGCTCCGTACTTTACTATTTTTTAATTATTGTTTATTGTTTGAGGTAAAAAATCTGTTTAAAATGGGAAAAAGCTGTGGATAGAGCATTTCGTGGATAACGTTCAAATTGAATTACAGCTTAATTAAATTACATTTATTCAAATCAAGCCTAGTATATAGCAAATACATACATTACATACATACATTATTAAATTGGAATAGAAAAATTCCATTCAATTTTGATAGCCAAAAATAGAGTTTCATCAGCCCGACACCACCAACCAAACAACACACAATGGATAGAGTGTTTTAACAGTGACACAAATGTACTGCGTCAATTAACAGTGCATATTAACAGCCCGGTGTTATCTAATTATTATTTCGTATGTGGACTAAAATGTAACGTCAATAGTTAACAGCTTTCTGTTGGGCAGATGTTAAGATGTTAGTTAACAGCTCTCTGTTAGATGTAGAATACATTTATAATAAAAGGCATTTTTAATCCATTCTCATTCTCATTTTGAAGCCAGCTTTCACATTTGCAAATATATGAACAGATAAATAGCAAGCACAATGAATAAGTTTACCTTTTACACCTCCATATTCAAATCGATTATCAAAACTATGAACAATGTGTTTTTTTTTTAGGTATTTCTTTATTTACTTAAAATGTCACTGCATATAAAATTATACAACACAAAAGTATATATGAGTATATAAAATAATAATAGTCGTCAAATAGATTTGATAACACACTCGTATGCATACGAATACCATATGTTTTTCTATATATGTACATATGTATGTATGTAAGTATCTTTCCCCTGTATAAATAGCTATGACATAAACAAAGAGTCTGTTGTTAAGATGGTGAAAGAAATGAGAAACTATTCAAATCAAACAGTTGCTGGCTGAAGACGACACACAGAAAGAAACTCTATAAATTGAAAAATTTATTTTTTTGCTTTTGTTTTCATTTTATTTTTATGAATATTATGAATCGTTTTCAGGATGCGCTTTCGTATTATCCGGATACATTTTGATGATTTGTCGATTGCGTTGTATTTCGTTTCGTTTTGTTATCTCTGGATTAATTCATTCTCTCGGCTTAAGAGCTACGGTTAGTACTGATTCGCTTCGCTAATAGAGTTCGTAAGTTGTGTTAGAGATTTTTTTTGTTTTGCTGCTTTTGTTTTTAGTGCTGCTACCAAATCGCGTTTAACAATTGAAAAAAAATATTTTAAAAATACATTTTCATCTCAACTACAATGCTAAAAGTTAGTTTTCTGAAATTTCACTAAAAAGAAACTGTTCCCAAGTTAAACATCATTCTGTTCACTTTGCTGATCCTAAGTATTTGCTGGTACTTAAGCTAGGGACAAGTGCATTTAATTGCATCGTTTGCTGTAGTCTGTTGTCAGCTATAATTGATTTCTATGGCTGTGAGAAATAATTATAGATCCGATTGTCCCGGTCCTGAAATACAAAGTAAAACAGATCATTAATAAAAGTTTTCAATTTCAATTACACTAAAAACATATACGAATAAAGCTAACAATAATTTGTGGAAAGTTCTTGGTCTGCGCCTATTTGCTTAGATTGTTAAACGTTCAAGATATATATAAATATCTATATATCCATAGGGCAGACGGGGAAAAAAAAAACATAACAATAAAATACAAATGAAGCGGCAAATTAAAAGTTTGTCAATTGCAAAATCAAACGAAAAATAAATTAAGCAAAAGCAGCCAACAGAACTTTGAGAGGAAACTTCACCTTAATTGTTTAAAATGTTTTTTACTTTTATAAACTTTAGTTTATTTTTTGGATTTTTTTTTTTAGGATAAAAAAGCCATTCATATTCATTTTCATCATAGTAAACGATTAATTATTTTGTTAAATATATATATATATAATTTAATTGTGTATAAAAGAAAAAAAAAAAAAACAAGTTAATCAAGTATAAGAAAAGAAAACATTCAATTATGAATTGTAAACTCATGAATGGTTAATATTTCGAACGACTTTTTATATTTTACAATTTCCAATCGTTGATGTTTTTTCTTATTTATCTTTAATAGTTTTTTTTTATTGTTACACTAAAAAAAATCTTCATTCGTTGTTCAGCATTTTGTTCAAGGTGGAGTTTGCTCTCCAAAATTCGTTAAGTCAAATGATAAAGATAATACAAAATATTTGCGATAGGACATTTAGTTCATGTTTTTAATTTTGTTAAAATTTGATTTGGAAATGCTTTGAACATAACATCTAGATGAGGTTAATGTTTTGGGCAGCTCTACTGAATATTTAGAAGGGTGTTAATTGTGTAACAGTATTTAGATACAAACCTGGTTAATTGGGTTGAAATTTCAATTTTCAATTGTTTATTTTTATTTCTTAGAATTCAATTTAGATTTACTTAGTTTCAAGTACAAAATGTGACTATCGCAAATATTTATCGCAAATAATTAGGAAATACGGCACACATAATTAAGTAAAAAAAAAAATCAAATAGCGGCAAAAATAAAAGAAATACATATAGAATAGATAGTGGGCAAATTTGAAATATATATATTATATAATGAGAAAAAAAAAAAGATTAACGAAAAAATTAGTTGAAATTTTGGGATATACATTTTAATTGAATTTGTTTTAGGTACCTTAGGATTTTGAACGAGTTTTACAAAATCATTGAGTTGATGAAATTGTTTTTTTGGTTTTTGATTATTCTTGTGGCGATTTGATAGATTTTTGGATTGATTAAATTATCTCTTTTGTTTTGTTGCTGTTGTTGTTGTTGTAGTTGTTATTTGTTTTGATTCGAATTTAGAAATGACTTTGGCGAAGACTTTGCGCTTTTAATTGAGATAACAAACGAACGAGCGAACGAACGAATGAACGATTTTCTTTTTCTTTGGTTTCATTTTGTTTATATACATTTCAGATTATTGATATTATATTTTTTATTAGATATTTAGTTATTAGTCTGAGAATTTTTGTCTGTCATATTGTACAATGTGATGTAATGTGATGTGTGTGATGTGATATGATGTGATGAGAAATGCAACAATTGGCTGTCCAATGAAGGCAGTGACTAGTGACAGTCGCTTGACCTAGGCAAGTATCAAGACTCAAATGCAAATACTAAAATCTATACACATATACATATATACAAAATATATATTTCTATATATGTATGTGCGTGTGACCCCCTTTCCCAGCTAACCCGAGAGACCAAACCGACTAGACCTTACGCCAGCTGCTCACGGACCGTTCCCTAGACTGTTGCCTAAAGCATTCGGGACTTTTGCTGCCGCGACTGCTCAGGATCTCGGGCGATTCGGTGACGCGTGCCAGGTCCCGATTGATTGTCTTGGAGCTGAGCACCCGGGGACAGCGCACCGTCCAGGGACTGCGACGGGGATCCTGTAGCGCCCTAAATGCCTTCGAGGGCACGATTTCCTCGCCGCCGCTCGCCTCCGTCCAGCTGTTGTAGTAATCGGAATACTCCTTGTCCTGCTTGGGTGTTATGGCGGGCGTGCTGTCCAGCGAGCTGTTCTCCACGGAGTCCATCTCCTCGACCAGGGCGCGCTTGGCAGCCGCCTGCAGGCGCTCTATGGGCAGGTGGCGCAGGTGTGTGCTGTCGCTCTTGAGCAGCAGACTCTGGACCAGCTCGTTCACCAGCTTGTCGCTAACCACGCGCTGCTTGCTGGGCGATGGCCCCACAATGGGTGAGGCGGGACTGTTCGGCGTAGAGGGATTGTCCGCATCGATGCTGGTGTTCTTGTGCAGGGGCAGTGAGAGGCGCTCGCGCCGCTGTGTCATTGTCTCGGCCTCGCTGAGCGCATTCGGGTTCTGGCGCCGTGTGATGGATACATTGTGCACAATCTTGCGTCTGCTCGGCTTGAACTGAAACTCGTCCGCCTGGCCAGGCTCCAAGGCCTCGGGCAGATCGTTCTCGTCCTGTAGCAGCTTAAAGAGTCTGGAATGTGTCGCGGCTCGCTGATAGCTCGTCATTTTCCGCAGCTCGGGGAAGCTTTCGGACTCGGTGTCCGTCTCGGAGAGCTGTCTATTCATGTCCGTCACGCCCGAGTCATCCTCCTCGATCTCCGACTCGGAGCGCTGCGTACTGCTATTCCGGGACAGCTGTCCCTTGCCACGCCCACTGTCCACAGACAGCGATTGTATAGTCGTGGGCTTGTTGGAGGTGGGAGTTGTAGGCGTTGCCTCAAATACATTGATACGATCGCGCACTGAAATTTTGGGCTCATCGGCCTTTGTCACACCAAGATCTGGCAGCCCATTGGCTAGCAATTTCCTTCGATATTTCGGCTCCGCTTTAGGTTGTGGTTGGGATTCAAGTTTTGGTTGTGGTTCTGGCTCTGGTTCTGGCTGAACGTAAACCTCTGGCAGTTGGTTAGTTGGTGTGGTCGCACCTCGTTCCTCCTCTTCGGCGTGAGCGATTTGTACCTTATGTTGCTCCAAGACGACACCGTCCTCGCCCACGATTTCGTATTCGCCGGGCGCACCTAGGTCAACTTCGGTAGGTTCCTTCAACTCCAAAATGACGCTGCTTCGATTGGGTTGCGCCTTCTGTTGCACTTTGTGCTCATCGATGGAAGTATTGAAGAAGGCCATAGCTTGGCGATAGTTCTGGCGCTTCTGCTCAGCCTCCTCCAGCTGATCGATCTTCGCACGTTCCTGTTCGATGTCCGCCCAAAAGTCGGGCTCCTCGTCATTCTCTTGCTGTTCGTTGCCATACGAATAGGGCGCCCAGGTATGGACAGGGGCTGGCTCATGCATTGAGGCCAGCGACATGGTGTCAACGATATTGAGATTGGTTTCGGGTCCTTCTTGTGTTGTCTGCTCGATCGGTTTTGGCAACTCTTCCTCAGTTTTGCTCTCATGCTCAAGCTCGTCGTATTGGGTGGCCAGCATTTTTTCCTCTTCGACAGCTGGATCGATTATCACTGGCTCCTCCCCTCGAGCTCCCTCCAGTGTTGCCCACACATCGATTTCCACGGCTGGCTCGTCGGGCAGCTTCGCCCGAAAGGCCTTGGTTTCCACTGGTTTATAGGGCGTTTCTTCCACCGAGTTTTGGCGCTCCTTACGAGCCCAAAACGTCGCTGATTTGTGGAAAGTAACATCATCGTCATCTGACTTACGATTCGCTTCGATTTCAGTCCAAAAATCAATTTCCTCATCGGTATCGACCTCGCGCGGTTCCTCGGGGTATTTCGTGGGATCGAATTTATAATCATTCACTGGTTGATCATTAACATCTTCGGTTGATTTGATATTCGCCCAGAAATCAATTTCCTCTTCTCCTTCATCTTCCCCTTCTTCTTCTTCTTGGTTAGTTTTCTCAACTGTATTTTCAGTTGACTCTTCCAGCTGAGTCTCTGCTGTCTGATCCGCCCAAAAGTCAACATTTTCTGTGAATTGATTCGGTTGCGTATTGGACTGTTTCATAGTATTCTCGGATTTAGCCTTGTCTACTGAAGCCCAAAACTCCTCTTCGGGCTCAGGCGACGCTTTGACCACTGGCGACTCTTTGACCTCTGGCAATTCTTCAACCACGAAATGAACCTCGGCACATTGCGATCGAGGCATGTATTCCACTTTAGCTTTTAGGGTAGTCGTCCAATGCTCCACTTTGGTCACCGTCTCTCTTTGTAGTGGGGTATACGTAACGGTTTTTTGCTTTTTCACCCATTGACTGTCCTCCTTACTCTTCTCAATGCTTGCCCAGAAGTCGATGTCTTCCTCTGGCTGCTCGGGCTCACGAATCGGTTCAGGCTCCTTGGCTGCACTGGCGAATGTTGACCAAAAGCTATTCTTGGCCGCCTCCAAAGAGGCCTGAGTCTTGCTTAGGTCACACGACTTGGGTCTAGCTGGCTGGACTTGATCATTGTTTTGCTTCACCCGTAGCTGCACGGTCGCCTCTTCCGGAGCTTCCTTCACTTGTGATGCGCCTGGCTTTGCCTCTGTCGTCTTCCAGTAGTTCTTGGATTGCTCCATCATTTTCTGCGCTTGCATTTTGGTAGCCCGCAGCGTGGCAAAGAAGTCGAATTCCTCCTTGGGTGCCTCCGCGCTATCTTCGACTTCCTTGGTGGGCTCCAGCTTGGCGATATTATTTGTTAGCTCCCCGCTTTGGGTCTCGGCCAAGAACTTATTGCGCATGCCCAGCGAGATGGAGGTAGACACATCTTCATTGCTCAGCTTCCGGGTACTTGATAGTATTTTGTCCGGGCTACCGTTCAGTTGGTTCTCCATCGACTTGTCGACGGAATTGGAGCGAGACGAGTTGGATAAGCTGATGGTGACGCTAACCTCGCAGTCGTTGTCGTCCTCATTGTCGCTCTCTAGCTTGGCAATGCTAAAGGAATTGCGTTTTCCCTCCAAGCTCTGACGCCGCTCCTCGATCTGTGTGGTGCTGCCCACCTCGAGGGTAGCTATCTTTTCGTCATTCGAGCTGCGACTGAAGGAGAAGCGCAGTGGCAAGCGCACAGTCACAGAATTGGATTCCTCTTCGTCGTCATCGGGATTCGCTTCATCTCTATCATTGTCCTCGATTTGGTGATCCAAGTCGTCATCTTCCTCGACTTGGGGATCTCCTATTGTGGCATTGCTAGCGCTGGATCCATTGCGATTGATAACTGTCCTGGCATAGTTGCTGCTTCGTTCCAATTCGCTCTCCTCCTCGTATATGGTGCTCAGATCCTCCTCGACAGCGTAGTCTTCTTCCAGTTCCTCGACTAGTTCTTGTTCCTCCTCTACCTGCTCCTCCTCGTCAACCATTTCGTCGGCTGTCGTCACATCTTCATCCTCACTCTCGGACTCCAGCTGCTCGACGAGCACTTTGCCCAGTCCCTTGTAGACCTGTATGTTGGTCACCGACTTGATAGCCTGCAGCGGCGCGTGCTTCGGCGTGTCCGTATCCTCCTCATCCTCATCGCTGCTATCCTCCGAGTCGGTCTCACTGTCGTCATCGTCCACTCCGTCTCTGATCTGCACCGGCGAGGCATTCTCGCTAGGCGAGCATGCGCCCAACTCCTTGAGCTGCTCGCCCGCATAGTCCTTCTGGAGCTGCTTCGACAGATTGGCTTGAGTATTGCCTCCGGCGATTTTGTTGATGTTGGCCAGTCGCTGGGTGAGCATATCGATGACCTGTTCGTTGTTGCTGCAGATGTTGCGCGCCTTCGGCCGGCTCACCAGCTCCTCGATTTCGACAGAGTGCGCGCGCTTGGGTGGCTCACGGGGCTCCACCTTGATGTGGTGCTGCATTATGACCTTCGAGGGCGTATCGTCAGTGCTGGGGGTTATAATAATATCGGGCAATACACTGCTGGCACGACTTTCAGTTGAGCTTTGGCTAAAGCTAGGCGCTACCGGATAGGGATAGGGGCCATAGGGCGGTACAAACTGGGGAAACTGCGCATCACTGGGCATGCCTGGCTGGCCATAGACTGGCGGCGGGGGTAGATAGTAGGGGTAGTAATAGGGATAGGCTTGATTCACGTCTGGCTGCTTGCCATCTGCGGATGGGGGCATGGGAGGCGGTGCATAGGGATAGGGGTAGGGCCAGTTTAGGACATGAGGCTGTTCCCCATTCACTTGCCCTGCAGCTGGATGGGGATGGGGATGGGGAGGGGGTGGCATATACCAGGGGAAGGGATAACCGTAAGCATATGGGTACTGCGGAGGCACCGACTGGGAGCGCTCCGGCTGCTTAGATGCCGGATAAGAGCTGTCGGAGCTAAGGGATGAGTTGGATGAATATGAGCCATGAGAAGTGCTTGTATTTGTGTCTGTGGTGGGCGGTGGAGTGGGTGTGGCTGATGTGTAACTATGACGTTTATTGATTTTATTGTTAATTTCTCGGTTATGGTTACTTTTACTGGCATTATCATTATTCTCATTATTGTGATTAATAATATTATGATTATTATTATTATCATTATTATTATTATTATTATTATTATTATTATTCTTATTATTATTACTATTATTATTATTATTATTATTATTATTATTATTATTGGCTTCGTTCAATTCAATATTTTCCAAATCCGAGTCCAGCTCGGTGTGAATTTTATGTTCTGAGGTCGGTTTGGTGCACGGTTATCAAAAATAAATAAAAAAAAATAAAAAAAGAAAGAAGAAAAGATATAGACAAGGTGAGAGTGCATATTATGATCAATACATCAACAATTTGGACTTTGAATGTTATACAGCTTAAACGATCGAGCAAAGCCACTAACTATATACAGACTTCAATAGTCGCTTATGCATGGATGTGTGTGTCTCTCTGTGGGTGTGTGTGTGTGGATGACATGGATGCATGATGTAGGTGTACATAGAGATCAGATATGAGTCGTATAATCGATATATTCAGATTGATCATTCAGATTGCAACTCAACATGCTTCCTTCCCAAGTGAAGGATCCAACAACTCGTTTGGTTAAGAGTCAATGCAAAACAAAATGATTTTCAAGAAAGGTGAAATCTCTCAATAGGTAGAACACAATCAAGAACACTGTGAAAAGTAACATGATGCAAGGTATACGTATAAGTATGAATATACATACGTGTACTCAATGTGCGCGTGCGCGTGTGTGTGTGTATATGTTAGTGATTGGCTATAATGGCATATATACAAGTTGTCTTAGCCGAGAGGCTAAACGTCGCGTGTTGATCATGTGTACATGTGCATGTGCATTTGTGAGTGTGTGTGTGTGATATATAATAATAAAATAATAGAGATCATCCCGGTTTCTTGAAGTGTACCTCACTTTATAGAGGACTTACCGGCATTCTCTGGTGTTGTCATTGCCTGCAGAATCTTAAATGATCGACTTGGTATGGCGCTTCCGGTGTATTTTTTCGGTTCCGGTGCCTGTTGCTCACTGGGTGGCACGTATTGCTGTTGGGGTGTATCTAGAGGAAGGGATGAAACACAGCCTCAAATAGAGCTTCAATTTCTAAGAATTCTCTCCCACTCACCGTATGGAGAACGCTGTGGTGTAAAGCGGTTCTGCGTGCTTGCACCGTTACCTGCAATCGAAGGGAAAGCATTTCACATCAGTTTAGTCTTAGGCTAAGTTTGATCTATTGCGTTTAGTAGTGCTAGCAATTTTGACTCGAGCTCTAAGGCGTTGCCATATACTCATGGCGGACTACACAGGAAGCGTGTTAGTTTCTCTTGTTCCAGACGGTTTTGTTGTGGCTCAAAGCATTGAATTAGTAATAATAACCATTTCAGGATTAGACTGAGAGACCCAGACCTAGACCCAGACCTAGACCCAGACCCAGACCCCGATGAAGATCAGTGGACACCGACTCGACGAAACCTTACAACTCTCTCGCTCTCCTTCTCCCTTACCCGTCCGACGCGCTGTGGAATTGGGGCGTTGGGGCTCACCTTGCGGGGACCAGGCTTGTGGAGTGCCCGACTGCTGATCCTGGGCGATTTGCAGTCGCCTCATTTGCTCAATGGTCGGACTATTGCGCGCCTGCTGGGCGCTCATCTGGCGAGCGAACTGCGGCCGCTGCAGCTGCGGCGTCTCCACGTCCGCTTGGGGCTGTTGCGGGGGCCGGGACTCGAGGCTGCCATTGTCGTCCACCGTATCGGTGATCTTTTGCAATATTCTAAACGATTTCGATTGTATGGGCGGTGAGCGTGGATCGCTGCAAGTAGATATAGGCGAATGTTAGGTTATGTTCTTGGTTAGCATGCACTCGATATTAGATGTCGGAAGACCAAATTACATAATTTCTATGGGCCGTGAAAGCGTGGGGTTAGCTGAAACCAAATGCAGAATGGATGGATTGAGAATTTGTGGGAGATCGCTCGGATCGGATGCTGATGCCAAGGGGAGTTCCCCCATCAAGGGGATTCCCCATTACAATGATGATGCTGGAATGTTATGCAGATAAGAGACGCACGCACACAACATTTACGAACGGATTCAAGGGGAACTGGAGCAGAGTTGAGCTGCTCCAAGTCCCATTGTTAGAGTCTCAGACGACGGCGACAACGACTGTGCTGTGACTGTACTACCTGAGTCGATTCTTTCTGTAGTTTATCTCAGCCTCGAGCGGACATTGATGCACATACAAATTGTAATTGGCACTGAAAGTCGCGGTAAGTCGTTAGGTTTTGTAAAGAAGCACAAAATTTAAACGCATTAGTGCTGGGTAGTGGTGCATAACTAGTTATTTCAGTGTTGGTCAAGCACAACAAACAATTTAGTGTTGCAAATAAAACTTCGGCTGGCACTTACTTTTGCAGCACGACGGGTGACTGGGACACGGGACCTCCGCGACCTCCCTCAATGGCAATGGGTATGATCCGTGTTGAATTGTTGTTGTTGCTGTTATTGCTGTTGCTGTTGCTGTTGTTGCTGTGATTCGAGGCAACAAAGTGATGTTGCTGCTGCTGTGGACTGGGCGACACTCCTGTTGACTGGGCTGGATAGTTGTTGTAACCTTGATCGACAAATTGATTAGCTGAGCGTATTATGTGGCCAGCAGGCGCTTTCGTAGGATAGAAGAGTATACATAGACACATATTGATATCGAGATGGAAAGTTACACAGTGGGACAGTAGACTGGGAGCAATCGAGGTGTAGGTTGGAGAGTGCAAGGGCTCGCATTCGGGGTAACGGAGTGGGCTAGACTACTGGGTATGGGGCTGGTTTAGTAACGAACATTTAGAGTGTTTAAGAAAGCGCCAGACAGGGTATTAACGAAACAATATACACACACACACACACAAATAAACACCGATTAAAACATCTTCAAACTTACCACCGAAGTTGGGCTGAGCTGCGGCATATGTTGGGGTTTGTTCCAGTGTGATGGGTATGATGCGCTCCTGCAAGTAGTCAAGTTAGCATTAATAGCCGTGTTAGATACCCTGTAATCAGGTGAGTTACCCTGGGGCCACTCTGGCTCGCATTGCTGTTGTTGATCTGCAATCGCAGTCCGCTCTGCTGAGCTGTTGACCCAAAGTTCTGCTGAACAGCCGGACCAGGAGACGAAGCTCTCCCATAGCCGTTGCCCTGCATCTGCATCTGCATCTGGCTGGGCATCTGGGTCTGGTAGAACGTGCTTGTGGGCTGCGCCTGCGTTGGCGCCGACGGCGAGGCTGTCTGCCGCAGCGACGAGGGCATCACGTTACCATTCTCCTCGGGACGTGCCCAGGGCGCCTGCTCCTTGGCCGCCGGCTGTGAGCTAAGCCAGCGCAGGGGCTGGCCGCCCACCTGTTGCTGCTGCTGTTGCTGTGGCTGTTGCTGTTGTTGCTGCGGCAATTGTCGCATGGGCGAGTCACGAGCGCCCGACAACTGTTGCTGCTGCAGCAATAGACGTTGGGCCTGCGGCTCTGTGGGCTGCGCCAGCGGAGCAATGTAAAGTGAGCCAACGTTAGTCTGTCAAAATGAAAATTAAATAACAAAATATTGTTTAAGAAGAAGCGTAAATATGAGAGCTAAAAACGGTGCATAATTACATATATTATAAGCAATCTGCCTAGATTCGAGCTGTAGCCTACACTTGCCTAAGACTTCAGCCCGAATGCTTTACGTAGATATCTCATATAAAGAGCAGTTATGTACAGTTATAGCTAAACTAACATTAATCATTATTTTATTTTAATATAGAAAAAGTAAAAATAAGAAATGGGACTGTCGGATATTTCCAATTAGAAATCTTTCAACTAGCTCCAGAGTAAGCACGCCAATGCTCTACCGTATTTAAAGCTCTATAAAAATGAAACACTATACGCAAAAAAATGTACATATGTATATTATAAAATAAGAATACGAAATCTTTCACTTAAAATATATGCCTTCTCTTTCTGCCTGTATTTTGCACATGCTTAGAAATTAATTTCATTGAGATATATTCTCTTCAAACATATTTATATATTTTCGCAATATATTTATATGCTTGCTAATTTTCTTATTTACCCAACTATATATATATAGTTTTTGATACATAAATACATAAATAATTATATACGTAGGTATAAATATATAATTTCATGATATTTTCTCAACGACGTATTAAGACAAAAATTTGTACTCAACTAAATAATACGACGAAAATTATTTATAAATTAAGTAATCGTGCTAGTATTTTAGCAGTCTTAATATAAAATAATAAATTCAATAAATAATATTAATAATAAATATAAAATAATAATATAAAACAATAAATTAAATAGCAGTGTCTATACTAAAAATAAAATCAAATAAACGTATACAATAAAACGTTTTCAAGCACTTTTTTTTTCTACCGAGCCTGCTTTGCTCTACCTACTAAAGTTAATAAATTTCAATATGTAAACTACTACATTACTTGGTATATTTAAATTATTTAATATGTTTTTTTTTTACTTTCTTTCAAATGCGATATGCAGTTAATAATGAACATAATTTTTCTTCATTGCAATGGCAATGCATTTGTCGCGATCGTCGCGTCGATTGCCTCAAGTTCAAAATTCGTGTTTGGCCTTTGGCAATATTTAATTTTAGCTGCTGCAGCTACGAATTGCGTTCAATGTTCAATACGCAGAGCGAAATCTGTTGCTGTTGATGATTGGCTAAAAATAGATGTGAATGCTTCCGTGAATGCGCTAGAACAAATCACAGACATTCGACGTCCGTAAATTGTTGCTCTTGCAATCGTGCGCATCATATGAATCTGTTGTAAACTATATTACTCATACGCCCCGAAAATGAATTGGTCAATGCTTAGGCGTGTGAGTAAGCGGCTGGAAAGGTCAAACTGTTTTGTGGGTATTACACAGTTGTTAAACACTCACCGGCTTAACACCTTGATAGGGTGTTTGCTGCTGTTGTTGTTGTTGTTGTGCTGTTGCTGGCTCGCCTCTGGCCGGACTGAAGACATCGCGAGATCTTTGCACATTGTTGTAAATGGGCTGTGAATGCGTTGGCTGCTGTTGCTGTTGCGGTTGTTGTTGTTGTGGCGCAGCGGACTGGGCGCGTTGCGTACGCCAAGGCACAGTTTGGGCAGATTGCTGCTGCTGCTGCTGCTGCTGTTGCTGTTGCTGCTGTTGTGGCTGAGCCAGTGGCGAGATGGCTGGCGATGGACGTGACTGTTGCTGCTGTGCCAGTGGAGAAATGGCCGTGGGTGAACGCGGCTGCTGCTGTTGTTGCTGTGCAAAGCGGAAGGGACTCTCCGTGGCACGCTGCTGCTGCTGTTGCTGCTGCTGCTGCTGCTCGAAGGGCGAGCGCGGACTCTCTGCTTGCCGCGTATAGACATTTACAGCTGGCGACTGTGGCATGGGCACACTACGGAACTCCTGACGTTGCTGTTGCGGCGGTGTTGCCGGTGGCGTCGGTTGCTGCAACTGTTGCTGCAGTGGCGGTGTTTTGGGTGATGGTTGCTGCTGCTGTTGCTGCTGCTGTTGCTGCTGTGTTGATGGTGCATAGGGACTGTAACTGTTGCTGTTGCTGTTGCCATTGCTGCTGTTGTAGTTGCCGTTGCTGTAGCTGTTGCCAGCTGGCTTGTAGGCTGCAGGAATAGAGGAAGTTGGGATTAGAATTGCTGCAGGTGGGGGATGGAGAAGATGATTTTGTGTTTAGTGCCGTTAGTGGGGAATTGCCAATAAAGAGAGATGCCGCTTGATGTCTGGGATTAGTCAGATGTGGTTTTTAAAGCACCAGATACCGCTTAGTAATTAGCCGGCGAGCGACATGAGGCGAGCCGCGGGCCAAGAACTGTACCAAGAGAACTTTGGCCCACTCGAGAGTGGAGTTAGAGTGTGACCCAGAACCAGAACCCATAACCAAAAGCCAGCGAAATGATGCGATATCCGAAGAGTCTCTTGCTCTCCCTTTCTCTCACTCTGCTCACCATCTACGGCATCTTGGCTGTTGCTGTTGTTGTTGTTGTTGCTGCTGCTGTTGTAGTCGCCATTTCCGTTCTGAGCTGGCTCCGGCAGCGGACTCTTGGAGCGCTCCTTGCAATACTCATCCTTCCAGAAGAAGTTCTTCTCCACAGGTGGCGGCACCTTGCGCAGCGCCGCCATCGGATTGGGCGGTATCTTGATCTCGGGCCGGAAGCCCAGCGGCGGCGGCTCGAAACGTTGCGGCGTTGGGGATTTGCGTGCCGCTGCCGGCGAACCGGGCGCACTGCCCCGGCCCGCTGGGGGTGCTAATGTGCTTTGTTGTGGGGGTGGCGGTGGGGGTGCAGCATGGTTACCGATCTTACCCGTCTGTGACTGCGACTGCGGCTGCGGCGGCGGCGGCGGTGGCAGCACCTGAAACGGCATGCCCATTGCAGCGGCGCCCATCGTGCTGGCCGCGCTGCCAGGAGTGACGCCCGGCGACGACTGCGGCGACGGTCTGTTCTGTTGGGAGGCGCCCGTGGCGCCCTCGGCTTGAGCGTTGCGCGCCAAGCGCTTGGCCATGCGCTCCGATCGGATCTGAGAGAGATCGATGCCGCCGGGCGTGTAGGTGAAGGGCTTCTTGTCTTTTGTCATCATGGCGTTTTGCACGCAGGCGGGTGCCTCATAGCCGCCGCCTCCTCCAGCGCCTCCGCCACGTTGTCCATACCTGTGTGCCGAGAGTAAGAGGGAGAGAGAGAGAGAGAGGGAGAAACATTCATTAGCATATTGCGATTTATTGTGGTCATCGAACGGTTTCATTTTCATGTAAATTTCGTGATTCTTGTGAAGCATCTGGAGTGGCTTTGTACGCCTCTTCGATTTCTGGCTATTTATCATATGTTTGACTTAATCTTTTGTTATTAACTGTTTCATATTGACGCTCCATGCGAAAGAGCCCCCATTTGTCTGACCACACTTCAAGATCTTTATACTTTTTATTCCAAACTGCTTGACTAATGACTCGCCCCATCGACAGTTCAATGAGCCAATTTTTTCTTGGCAATTTTTTTATTTTATATATATATATATGTATTTATTTTTTTGTCGCTGTTGAGCGGGGGAAAGTGAGCTGAAGATGCTGCCATTGGCATCTATTGCCACTTATTAGTCAACGACCTGTGCCAAGGGCCATAACGGCCAGCTGTTGAAAGTGAGAGCTTGGTCAAGATGTACGAATCTCGAGCAAAAAGGCCATTAAGAAAAATGATTAAAAAAACATTAAAAAGTAAAACTGCGCCACAGAACACAAATTTTTGCTCATTTGTGTTTTCATTTCCACAAAGTACACAGATTTTTATGGGGGCGCGCAGCTATTAGATCAACATTAAAAACTAAAAAGAAAACAATAATAAAAAATCATGGGAATGACTTTATATATGTATATTTATATACATATGTATGTATATTTTCTTATTCTAAACTCTTAATTGCTTTGGCAGCCCTTTCTCTATCACCCTCTCACTCCCTCTGTTCAGCCAATGAGTAGCAAGAGTATGCTAATTTCTACTTCACATTCTACTTCGCTCACGCTTCCCTAAAATATTATACATCAACTATTAATCAATGTATGTATGTACATACATATTTGCAACACTCCATTACACTATTAATAATTATTCAATCAATGTGAAAGTCAACTCGAACTTGAAACTTGTCTCAGTGCTAATGACGCAATGCTGTTTTTATAGGCTTTTTAAATATATGTATGTACATATAATATATACAAATTAAACAATAGAGATAAGTAACTAACAAGCCACACATACACATACATCATATTTTTAAATATACGTGTACGCTTCAAATTCTAATGTTTACTAAAATGAAGGTTGTTACTAAATTGTCTGCGTATGACATCATATTTTAGCGTGCACTGTATTAGATATGCCATATGAAACTTATTAATGAAATGACGTCACAGTGTCTGCAATTCACGCGCTCAGTCTGCGAATCTACATATGTATGTATGTATGTTATGCAGCTGCACTACCTGTCCCTTTTCTTTGCATGCCATAAATCTGAAGACAATCAAAGGGAAGGACAAAAACAAATTGCCCATAATTCACTCTCTTCTTTTCTCTTTTAGAACGAAATTCTCTCACGCCTTTTACTATGTCGATCTGCCTGCTGTCTATGCATATGTATGCATGTATGTATGTAACGTGCTGCTTACATTCTTATTTATGTATGTACACACATGTATGTGTATATGTATGAATCTTCATATTATGCAAATAATATACTGTCGTACACATACATACATACATACATATGTAGATTGCTAAATTAAAATATGATAATGATTTATAAATCGTGGTATTTAATTTATTTATTTCTATTTTTGTTATGTTTTTTTTTTACGATTCGTAGTAAACATTGGCATCGCATAATTTATTGGATTTTTTGATGTTGCTAAATAGCTCTGCCTTAACGGTATACTTTCTGCTGTGTAGATTGATGTATGCATGTACATATGTATGTATGTATATACATATGTATGTGTGTATTGTATTGTATATTCATAAGGTAAATGTATACTACATGTTAAGACGATTCATTTAGCATTTGCAAGTTAACAGAATGCTGTAATTGAACAGGCTAATGTATTTTAATAACAGACTGTGCTACATCTGAACTTATTTAACATTGGATTTAATTGGACAGCAATACAAAATAATTTCTTTCAGTTATAATCACTTAAAACATGTGTAATTCTTGATTGTAATATATTTTAAATATGTTGGTTGATATGAATAAGCTAATATTAAAATTGTAATTTAAGTTTATTGTTAATCAATTATAAATTCTCATAAAATATAAGCCAATAAATTCATTAACATGAGATGATAAAACTATTCATGTGTAGCATGTGTTTAATATGTGTTTAACAGAACCCAACGATGATTAATAACGTAATTATTCGAACTAGCTATATGTACATATATAATTATATATATTTATACATATGTATATATTCATATGTAGCTATCTCATATATTGCACCAAGTTCAGTTAGGAGGAAATGCGCATTGCATTGCACAACAATTCAAATCTGGCAGCTTTCTAGGCTTGTCAGGCTTTAATAATAATACTCATAAATGCGCTGCTCCCCCTTAAATGGCCAGGTCTACAAACATATTGGCAAGCGCAAACAGTTAACGGGTTAGTTAAGCCAAATGAGTTTCCTAGCTGTTGCCATAATCGTTAGGTGCAACGGACGCGAGTGGGGGAAAGCAACAGAGGCGAACAAACAACGACCCGAACGACCTTACGATTTTGGCCTAGCCTGGAAAATGATGGAGCGCTAAACTTTGGCTAGCAACTCAACTGAGCCGAGAGAGTAATCAATGGCAAGTTCAAGTTTTCAGTGTCTGCCACTTGCTTCGCATATCGCACCATAATTCCAGACGGATTTATATGGTCATTCCGCATAACGCAGATGACATTTCTGCAATACTTAAAAACAAATACAGAAATTGGCAACAAGTGTGGTTGTGTGTGTGTGTGTGTGTGTGTGTGTGTGTGTCGGCTCGTATATGGACTCAATTAGAGCCAACTTTGTTTGTCGTCGACCGCAGGCAGTTACGTCAGAGTACGACTGAGGCTTGGATTTGCATTTGACATTGATGCACTCGCTCCAATTTGTATGTAAAGCGGATTGCGGATTGCGGATTGCGGATTGCGGACTGTGGATTGTGGGATTGCCGCTCTCGTGAATCGTTGTTGTGGGTGCTGGGCTTTTGCAATATGCTGTCTATGGTGTGTGTGTGTGTGTGGTTTGCCTTCGCATTTGCGGTTTGAGTACTCGGAACGGGCACATGGAAAAGTGCTGGCAACAGTTTAGCGACGGCTGTGCCACGACCAAACACTTGGCACTTGGCGCAACACCTGTTCCTGTTCGCCTGACCCACTTAGCCAAGTTGTTAAAAGCGAATCATGCGTATTCTATGCCATGGCTCCGACTGTATGTCTCTTGCTGTATGCTCACATAAAAACTAATGAAGCTGACAGGCGACAGGCTAACAGCCCGGCTGGCCAGTGGACCAACGGACCAACAGACCAACGGACCAACAGGCCCGACAACTTTTCAGAATCCCAATACCAGCCATCAAGAGAGAAAGAGAGATAGAGAGACCGAGAGAGATGCACGCGCTTGGTCAACAAAGCAACGGCCCATCACTTTCTTTTGGCCACATCTGGCTGGCCATCTGATGCTTTCCGGGCCTATGCTAACTACACACGGCCGACGACAGCGTCTTTAGCATTCGCTTTTAATTAGCAAGACGTCAAAGTTAAGCGCGACTAAGTTAAGCAAATTATGCGGAGAAAAGTCGCAAACAAATAACTAGGCGAAATCTTATCATTTAAGCTGTAAATCAATATTGCTTGAAAAAATCTTATTTCAATCTTTTCTCAACGGAATTCAAATAAAAATCATCACTTAAAACGAAATGAAAGTTTTTAATTGACTTGACTCATATTGAAAATAAAGAAAATGTTGGGAAAGCTGAAAAGATTTGTTCTTCTTCAATTTACAAAATCTTTGTCAATAGTGTCGGGTAGATGGAAAATAAACAGCTATATAGCTAGGAATAAATAGGAATGTGCTGCTAGCATTAAATGTGAGAACTGCGATGAGAATTGTGACATAGAGAAATAAATGCATTTCGCCTTAGAGTCTGAGCAAAGAGAATGCGATAAAATTATGATTAAACTTCAGATTTTAAGTAGATCGAACTGGAAACTTGTACAATATTAAATAATCTTTACACTAATATGAGAAGAACTGAAGATAAATTTAATGATCTTTTTATAAATAAGCATATTCAGTCAATTATCAAGTTGCATTTCCAGAATGGACATTACCTAATTTAGGTTTTCAAGCTACACCACCCGTTCTCTCTTTTGTGCCCACGAAATCATAAATACTAACTATTATAGTTATCATTTAACATTTAGTATGCTTACCTCTGAATTTAATAGAAGTTAAATATTGAACAAAGAAAACAATATTATGCAGTCTATTACATAGAAGAGTGTATATTCCAAAACTTAGCATTCGAATAGATTCTGTTCAAGAAGGGTTTTAGAAGCAGTTTTAAATGAGCTCAGACTATAACTAACTCTGAAAGAAGGTGAAATCAGCCTAGTTATAATACGGACAGACTAATGGTCGGATAAGTATACAGATAGATCCGGAATAACCTGAAAATTGATATACATAATGAGGTCTACCATTCCTTCTAGTGCCTATTACACATATATAGCCTTGAGCTATTATACCATGATTTCCAATTTTAATGAGTGCCGAGTGCTGACTGTAAAGAGTAGCTAGAAATTCGACTCCAAAAATAATCGAAAAAGTCTCGCACAGCTTCCGATTTAATAGGTTTAGTTGTCTTTCCCTTAGGGTTGACGTCATAGTCTGCTATTTGCTTTTATTTTTCCACTCACACGTGTGCTAAACAAATCGAGACAAGTCAATTCTTAAAAGAAAATAATAACAAGAAAAGAAAAACTTTGTTTTTCTGCGTATGTGAAATTATTGAGAACAAAGATCGAACGACAGCGCCGTCTGATGACGTCAATCTGTCAGGAAAATGGACCAAAGAGCTACAGCCAGAGCTAGAGCTAGACAAGTTCAGGAAGGCAACTAGATCAGCAGCTGATTTTGACAGCAGCGGCAATTAAGATGTCAGGAAGAACTAAACCAAAAAAATAAGAAGAAAAAAAGTCAACAAAGTGCAAAGTCAGTGTGGATTGGAACTAAACAAAACAATAAGAGCTGCACGTTTCACATGATCCACTTAAAGCATATGCATATGAATCACTGAGCCAATTCTGTGACATTTGCAATTTGCATTCGTTAAAAATAGAAGCTGCTTACACAGATTTATATATGTATGTATAGGAGGTGAGAAATATAGACCAAAAATAATATCGTAGAGGCAGGCAGAGGCCATTAGCAGCTGGCGTGAGTTGCGTTATATGAAAATAGCTGAAAACCAAATGCAGAAATGTAAAAAAAATAAAGAGCAGGAAAATTATAGAAAAACATCTGTACAATTTACATTTTCACTTTTTGCGCGCATGCAAATGAGCGTGAAAAAATGTTCAATCCAAAAGGAAAAAGCCAACAAAAAAATGAAATTGAAACAAAAACTGGATCTGTGAGATCAGCTCCAGTGGCAGTGGCCAGTTCTGTGCATATTTCAAGATCAAGGGCAACACACACACAGAGAGAGAGAGAGAGAGAGAGAGAGACATGGACAGACAGAACTTGAAAGCTGCCACATGCAACATGACATAATGATAGTCATTGTCCGCCTGCCAGCCAGCGACTGGGTCTATAAATAGAGTTAGAGCACTACAGGGTGCCTCGGGTGAGTTGCACATTCCAGGCGCAGCTAATCTCGCCTCGGCAACACACATAATATTTACATAGAAATTGTTGTCAGCTTTTTGTTTTTTTGCGCACCAGAGAAGAGAAATTCTTATCGCGCTCTGCTGTCATAAATCGCTGTGGACTCAGCGCAGCCCCCCTAGTCTAGCCTACTTACGTATCCACCAGGCAGCCTTTGTCTTGGCCATGCTGCGGCAGCGGGGCCAGCGGCAGCTCCAGCTGAAATCCACGATCCTCGCGCACCATATAGGCGGGCAGCGTCTCGATTATGGCATTGGCCTTATCGTTATACGAGCCCAACAGCTCCCGATACTTGGAGTAGACGACGCGCTTCAGTTGCGGATTCTTGATCGCGGCCGGACTCGACGTATTCGATGTCGCACTCAGCGTGGAGGTGGCCATTGTCTTGATATATTTCTAATTTATATGGTTATGCTTATGGTATTATCTCTTAATATTATTATTGCAATTGTGGGTAAACCGTAATCAGGCACTTTGCATAGCTCTCGAATGAATCAAACTGCCAAGTCAATCAAACAAACGATTTTGTTTACAGCTGTATAAATGCTTTTTATATCAAAAGGAATTGGAGTAGAGAAGAT
The DNA here is from genome assembly GCA_035047565.1 of Drosophila mulleri. Lineage (NCBI taxonomy): Eukaryota > Metazoa > Arthropoda > Insecta > Diptera > Drosophilidae > Drosophila > Drosophila mulleri. Next base: position 20,608,277 of record JAWNPK010000012.1, read on the forward strand.
CGGATGTTGGAGATCGGAGAGCGGAGAGCAAGATCAAAGTTTCTTATAAACTGAATGCATCAAACTCCGATGTGAATCAAATAAACCATTTTGTATACAACTTTGTAAAAGTTTTCAATATCTAATGGAATTTGAGCAGGGAAGATCGGAGATCGAAGATCCGTGATTGGTATATACTGAATAAGTGAAACTAAAATATGAATCAAACAAAGGATTTTGTTTACAACTTTATTATTCAATAGGAATTTGAGTAGAGAAGATCGGAGATGGGAGATAAAAAGTCAGAGATTGGAGTTTGGTATATACTGAATAAATCAAACTCCGCTGTCAAGCAAACGATTTTGTTTACATCTATCTATCTATCACAGTTAATCAATATCAAAAGGTATTTGATCGAAGATTCAAGATCGGAGATCGAACTTTGGTATAGCTATATATATAGCTATCTATAGATATATTTACGAGTTTCTTCATGCTGCTGGCTCATTTGCTGATAGATAGTGAAATATATGTAGCATAGAGTTATTATTATTATTATTATTATTTTTTTTTTTTTGTGCGACTATTGACTTTGTCAAACAAAGGCGCCGAGGCAAAGCAATAAGTCAGAGCGACCCAAGCAATGGGCAGGAACTGACTCAGACACACGGTCGACCGATCGATCGACTGGCTGCGCTCTAGGCAATGGCCAGAGACCTTTTGATGACTCACAATCAGAACAACAACAACAGCAGCAGCAGCAGCTTCATTATGAGCATCTTTATCAACATAAAGTATGCCGGGCAGCTGTTTCGTATCTGAGAGATATGTATGTGCGCTCGCACTTGAGCAGCAATATATTTAGGAGTTCGTTTGTTTGCTTGATTGAGCAGCCGTGAGATACATAGAACAACAGTTAGAGAGAGGGCTTACAGCAGTTGTTGTCAATTAGCACTTAAATACTTGGGGCACACACACACACACACACGCGCGCGCACACTGTATTCAATGGTCTTCAGCGACGATCAGCGCGGCGCAAAAGTATCTACGAGTTGCGATCGGAAGTATCTGTAACTGGAGGCGCACCGCGCGACTGCACAGAGCAAAGTCTCGAAGCACTTTGAAGCCGAGTTCGTTCGACTCGCAACTTCGATGCGGACCGCAGCAGCGCCGCGGCGTCGCCGCCGCCGTCGACGTTGGCGTTAACGTTAGCAACTTGTTGCAGATACATTTGTGTGCTGTAACTCTGTAAAAGGAAAACCGAGTGCATGACAAACGTTCGGCTGGCACGCGGCGTCGGCGTCGGCGACGGCTGCTGTATCTGCAAGATACAAGATACACGGCTAGCTGCCCGCCTGGCCGTGGAGCAATTTATATGTCTGTCAATTCGCTGGCAAGTTGTTGGACAGCCGATCGCCGCGGCTGGCATTTCAAACGCGGCGACAAATTTAAAGCTAAACGCCAAACGGCAAACGGCAACGCTTTCGACTTTTTGTCGAATATCTTGTCTCTTGTATCTTGTATCTCGGATCTTGTATCTGCGGCTGTTATCGTGCGGTTAATTGTTTACGTTTTGGTAGTCATGTCGTCTGCTTATTACTTTTGTAGCTTTTCATAATTAAAACGACATTTATCTCGGCTACCCAGCTTTTGTCTTTACCCCATTTCGTTATCTTCCCACATTCGCCACGCAGTTTCGTGGCCGTTTCTTTTTTTTTTTTTTGGGCGTGTTTTGGCGAAAACAAGAAAACAACAACAACAATAACAACGAATGTCTTTAGCCTGCAGCCCTAAGTGAACGCACTAGCTGCGGAAATACGACATGGGTAGCCTTGAGATACAAATGTATCTGGCGACTGATAGCGCCGTAATTATTATCACTCTTCACCCACAAACATGCTAACTGCTTGGAAAGTAACACAAAAAGATTACAGAGGCCAAAAACAGATCGTACGACTAAATTGGATTCGAGTGGGATTCCCATAGGCAACAAGACGATACTAGAGTTTATTAGTGTTATTACTAGATTTTCAGATTTGTATAGATGTACATAGTTTTGTATGCGATTATAAAATGCAGCAAAACTGTCAAAACTCAACGCTCGGTCAAGCTTACCAGACTCAATTTCAATCATAGAACTAGTTAATTGTTGTAAATTGTTTTAAAATAATCTTTTCACTATACAATATCATTCAAGTAATAGCAATATTTTATTTTAGTCTAATATTGTAACTAAAAAACTTAGAAATATTCACATATTTGCGCTTACGTCACCGCACTCTCACTACTCATATGTATTAATTAACTATAAATATGATATTACTTGCTGAAATTATAAACTTAGTATCTAGTTGGAAATCCCTTCATTTTATGTACATATGTACATACATACAGCTGTCTTTAATATAGTATTTCAAAATGAAATTTCAAGTAAACTGTCGTTATATCTATCTTTTATTGAAAATAGCGGATATTTAATAAGCTTTAAGTTGAATTTTTCAGCTGTGTTGCTATAGAATATGTACATACATACATATGTAAGTGTATCCAACCAAACTTTGCAATAAGCAACCCTATCAGCTGTTCTCAAATTAAGTGCTGCCAACTCCAAGTTTTGAGCCTCTAAAGAGACAGACACCCTGTATTATATATAGGGTGGACAGACTAAATAAGTGCGATAAAAATGAAATTACAGTGAAGTGAAAATATATTGTTATATTTACATATGTACATACATACATACACTTAGCAGAACAAAAATGTACATATGTGTAGAACTATGCCATTCATTATGCATATATACATACATTGTACATCATTCAATAATCAACCTGTACGGCTCTCAAAAAGCTTTAATGACACTTTTTTTCATAACTCGACTTTACTTAGCGCCTAGCAGTACCACATACGATTGTATGGCTAACGGTAGTACTTATTGCTAAGGGTATTAATAACCCTTAACTTCAGAACAATATCTGTTTCTTAAGACATGAAAAACTGATATTTCAGCTCGGGCTGTTCGAATTTGCTTTAGGATGATGTTGCACTTTATAAGGATTAAACTTTGAATAAAATTGATCAAATAATTTGAAATATTATTAATAACTTCAATATAATTATTGAAAAGACTTCATATAATGTATATTGACAAAATATGTAGATCAATAAACAAAGACATCGCATTAAAGTTGATTAGAAACTTCCAATAATCGATAGTAAAAGATGTTTTAGGGCTGCATCAACAGTCGTCACGAATCCTTCGAGACAGCTGGCAAGTTTGTAATTTGATGCAAGTCAAGTTGAGCGAAGTTTTCCAAATTATGGTAAGTCGCTTGGCCCAGCTGCTGCATCCACAACATTCCATATCCATGTCGATTTATCGTAGAATGCGTTCGCCCACTTGGATCTCTTTGATGGCATTCCAGCCAAATGCCCCGTGAAGGGCTGCTACCTGCAGATGACGCCCCAGGAGCTGCTGGCGCACGTGCTGATGCGTCATCGGCCCGAGGACTCGATGCTGGAGATTGGGGCCGACTGGCACACGGTGTACGACCTGGACCTGGCCAAGCTGGCGCCTGGCTGCAATCACGTGGTGGCCGTCATTGCGTATGCCGGCTCCAACAGAACGAGCTGCAGCCGTCCCATCGGGCCGGAGCTGCAGCTCGTGCACCATCTGCCCATATTGCTAATGATGTACATCAGCCCGCCGGCGCCCAATCTGGAGCAGATGTACGTGCTCTATATGATAAGTCCGGTGGCCTCGTGCCGGGTGAGCGCCCATGTCAGCCTGCTGAATGGGCCGGCGGGCCGCGAGGTGCGGGGCGTGCGCTGCCTGCGCAACTTCTTGGATCCCCCGCTGATGGACAGCGAGGAGCTGCTCCACAGCAACATGGACTACCTGATCTACACGGCAACAGACGTCTGGGAGCACTGCACCACCGGCGATCGCTGCAAGCTCCAGTTCAAGGTGGTGCTGCACGGCGAACCGAATCTGTTCGAGGCGCAGGCGAATCGTCAAGGCGACGCCTAATGACTCATCGCCGGCGGATGCCAAACAGCTGGCCCACAGCCCGAACAAAAAAAAAAAAAAAAAAGAAAACTATCGAATCCATTGACGCACTCTTGTGGGCCTGAGTGCCTGTCAATAATGCCTTGCTGTTGTTATTGTTATTGAATGAAACGTTGCTCAGCTGTCAGAAATTGGTTTCAACTTATTCATTCAATAATTTCTTGGCTCGCCGAAAAGTGGGTCACACTCGAATGCGCCCAGCCAGACACCAGATAGATACCAAACACTTACAACAACAACAACAACAACAGCCGGCTCAGAAATCAATCAACAAGGGCTACCTAATTGAATGGCCAGTGATATTGACTGTGGCCGGAGTAAATGCTTTTCGTTTTCTTGTTTTCTTTTCTTTTTTTTTTAATTTTTTAATTAGCTGCTAAATGATTTTTCTCTCTTGCCAAACAATTTGTTTTCTAAACAAATTTTCCTACTTATTTTGTTGCCCTAATTTGTTCTTGACTGACTTAAATCATCTTTAAATTTATAATTATATTGAATGGGACAACTTTGCAAAACTAAAAAAAAAAAAAAAAAAAAAAAAAAAAATCAAAACTAAAAAAACAAACTACAACAAAAAAATAATATATATACAAATATATAATAATAAATAATAAATAAATTGTATCATGCTAATGCTTAAAAGTTCCATTATATAATTTTATTTATTTCTCTACAATTAAAATGATATCAAAATTGTATTGAGTCAATCCAGAGGCAGTTTCTGCATTCTGCCTTTAAGCTGGAAATCTTCAAAATCTTCGTTTTCTGTATTAATTTAATAGACTCCTTCCCTGTGCTTCATCTTTAATGAATTGTAAAACAAATCTTAGAGTTTTCTCCCTATAAATGGATAGTTGATAACCGTAGTTATAATCATTCCTCATGTTATATTCATTCCTCAGTTCCTTGAAATTGAAGCAATTTATTCAAGTTAAAATAATTACACTGAATGTCAATGGACTATTATCAGAGCATAGCTCATTTCATTTCATTTCACGCATTTAATTTAGTTAAATTTAATATGCTTGCACAAGTACTCTCCATTGACTTAATACAATATCAGCTTTCAGGCCATCTTTTGGGTAGTTACTTACAGTGCCCCGCTGTGATCAGCTGCATAGATTGCTTGGCCGGTAAAATCTTTCATATTTGCTTTTATTATTTCACAGTTTGCCTTTGTCGGTTTTGCCATCTCTTTATTTTTATATAGAAATTCATCCGTTATAAGCATATTCAAAAGAACAAAGTCAATCACCCTCATTTATGTATGCATATCAGTTTGGCCACCTTCCTTTCTAATAGTTTGATGTTTATTGTATATTTCTAATGCTCTGCTCGTCTTTCATAATCACCTGCTTTTAGAATGTCAATTACCTATTCGTTTCTCTTCGTCCACTGACTAGCATAAGGAACCCGTCCAGTTGACCTAAATAATCATCTCATTCTCATTCAGTAACGCCCGAGAGTTGCTTTACAATATATTATTCAACATACTCATATTGATAGATGGCATTTAATATTTAGAAATATAAGTTAATGGATATACAAATATATGTATGGGTACAATAATAAAGATTGGCGGATATATTAGGGTATAATTATATGAAAATATACTATTAAATTCATAATATTATTAGTAGTACTATTAAATATACATATTTTTATCTTAATATATACGACAATCTTACGTCAAATCTTTAGCTTTTATATTCTCAAAGAAATATGAAAAATGAAATATAAATCCCATAATCAGAAAAATCTTTCATTCAATATTATATATACCAATGCATAAACTTAATAAATTGTCTATAATTGTTAGCAATACTTTTTTTTAATGTTCAATACTTCAATATCTCATTTATAGATGAAAGGTAAATACATAAATATGCCTCTAATTAATGTCAAATAATTAATTAGCAAAAAAAAAACTGAAAATCTAAAAAAAAATCGAAAAAATATATATATATATATATTTAAGATATACATAAAGACAGAACAAAATTTAGAAAAATAAAAAAGGCAACAAACTAAAAACAAAAAAGCAAAACAAAAAAAAAAAAAAAACTGCGAAGGCAGCACTAAAAAAATTGTTTAAATAGACGCCCCCGCAGGCATTAAAGAAGGAAAGGCGAGAGGAGGAAAACTAATAAAAACAACACGAGCAGATCTCAAGAGAGATGAGCTTAGGGCCGCTGCCCAATGATCTTGTTATGTGAATCATGTGCGACCTTGAAATGGAATATCCAAAATTAAATATTGACTACAAAGGCAAAACACTAAAAGGCAATTTGGACAATCGACAATCGGGAATCGGCAATTGAATGGCGACGCAGAGAGGCCATTCATTCATTATGGGTCGCTTTCTTCGTCTGTGCGTCTGTGCGTCTGTGGCATGCAACCCGTTTGCCATTTGTCATTTCAGCCTGGCCTGGACGCTGCGCTGATTGCATGACATGAGCACATCAGACAGCCCGGCTGCACGGCTGCCCGGCTGGAATCATAATTATTTATATTAATCTGTCGGGTCACCAGCGGCGCGACTTAAGTGAAAGTAAACTTGGCGCCCAGCTCCAACTCCAACTCCGACTCCGACTCCAAGTGCAAGTCCAAGTGGAAGCCAAAGTTGCAGTTGCAAGTCTGTCGCAGGCCTGTTGCACAATCAACTGCGCTTATATTTCTTCTTCGATACGAATTTTTTATTTTTATTTTTTATATATTTTTTTTTGTGTTTTCAAATAAATTTCCCAGCATTGGCCACATGTGGCTGGGCACGCAGGGGGCGGACAATCAGCCAGTTAGCCAGCCGCGACTATGCTGGCTCCGCCTCGCCTGCACTTTTTCATTTTTGACTCGTAAACAAATTGTTCAGCTCTCAGGGCCTACTGTGAATTATTATAGCAATATTTGGGAAAATGACGCAAGCTTGTTAGAAAAACCAATGCAAATGCTTTCGCTGCCTACAATTGAGAAAAGCTCATAAGTTAGATTCATTATAAAAAGAAGGAAGTCAAAACAGACAGATCTACGTCTATGCAGTAGGCAGAAAATACATTTATCTACTACAACACAAATTTTAGTTTCATCCTTAAAAAAATATAGATATATTATATTCAAAAATTGAGTTTCCTTTCTCCCGTTGGGAATGGGTAATCAGGATTGGACTATTTTTTAAAAGTGTTACTACAAGCAGAAGAATGAGTGCAAGACCCTATCCGCTCGTCCGCTCATTCGTAAGGATCTTGTAAACCACAAAAGCTAGAGACTTCAAATTTTAAATGTAAATTTAGAAGTGCCATACCCACTTGTCCCATTTATTTTTATCGCATATCTTGCATACTTGCAAAGCTAGAAAGTTTCTGCAATTTTTGGATTTTACTTGCCACGCCCCTTCACTCCAAATTAGAAAAAAGTAAAACAAATGCAAATACTAGAAACTGTGAGTTTCAAGGTTCCAGGGTATGCCCCAGTCACAGCAATTGAAAAGTCAGTTTCAGGAGATCGAACCAAAAGACTTTTAAGTTAGGTCAGCAACAAATTGTTCATTTACTTTTGTTTTTTAGGATTTTGCAGCCCTGTTTTCGGCTCTTTCCTTCACACTTGCCTTCTGTTTATTTTGACTCTTTGTGGATACATAATTCACGGTCATTTCACACACACTTGAACTCGGGTGCAAATTCCCAACAACAACAACAACAACAACAAATCCCACTTAAAATTTTGTATGCAAAAATGCGTAAAGTAAATAAATTCACACCCGATTTACGTAACTCACATTAACTGCGGACAGAGCAGGCGAGAAGTGTCAAAATAATTGTCGCCGCCAGAAATCAACGCAATGCATCAAAAACATCATCGTAAACATTAAAACCATACGCGAATCAAGTGTATATCGACTTAGTTCAAGTTCGCACGAAAATTAATGAGTTTTTACGCGTTTCTCATATTGTTTTCGTGTTTCCTCACTTTTTGGTTTTTACCGCGTTTACAAGTTCACATATGAAAGTCATGGTTAAGACGAGGGAGAGATTCAAGTTTATGCAAATCTTTTGCTAACCATTATAATTGTTAAGAAGATGATTTTGATTAATGAAAGTTCGACTAAAACACAACTGTGTGAGTGAGTGTGTGTGAGTGAGTGTGTATAAATTATAATTATGTTAACAAATTGGAATAAATTGGAAGTAAATATTCATAATAATGCCAAGAGAAATTCTACATATTAAAATAAAAATTTATACTCGCTCATGAATTGAATGAGGCATATTGGGTTTTGAGTATATTTTTTAATTTTGAATTTTTTTATGTTGAAGCTTAAGCACTTGAAATTTGTAACATGTATGTAGCATTTATTTGAAGGCTATTTAGATATCATCTGCCAAAAGTAGAAAATCCAGCTGAGTTAAAAGTCCAATAAAGTAACTTATCACTTATAATTTTCTGATTACACATTCGTAATTTCATAGATCTCATAAGAATAATATTTTTTTAACACAAAAATTCTAAATATATTAGATAATTATTATAAATTTGTATTCCATGAATAGTACATTCTTGATTGGGGCGATTTAATCAGGTTCGTCTGTATGTCCGTCCGTCTGGCTCGTCCGTACGTCAAGCTTGTTTCAGAAAATCGATCTACATCATCATAAATATTTCATAAATATTATTATATATACATATATATTAATTTGTTGTTTCTTGTGAAAGGAAGCAACAAATTAATGGAATATCAGCTCTACGTAGGGTTAATGGGATCTCGTAGTTTAGCACTTTTGACTCGAGTTTTCTTACTTGTTGATTTTTTATTTCTGTATGATTTTCACTGCAATTTTGTTTTGAGATTTTTCCGACATTTTCATTGTTCATTCTTTCGCAAAAAGTGCTTTTCTAGTACATGAATTTGACCCAATTTTCGTAATATATTTTTCTATATACATTATACTTTTCATTGCTGTTGTTGTTGTTGCTGTTGCTTTTCGCACAGCAATTTCTTGACGACCGTCAAGTCGAGAATTTATGTGCGCCACATCAACATCAACAGAGAAATGCAAAAAATAAATCAATTCTTTCACAGAAACCTCTAAAAAATTAAATGAAAATAAATGCATTTTGATGCCAAATTCTTGGCTATCGCGAAAGTTTTGCTTTCGTTTTATTTGCTTTCCTAGCGTTTGAGCATTTTTTGTGTGCGTGGCACGAAACTTCCGCTCCTGCTGACAGCTAAATTTTCAACACGTGTGCTAAATTTAAGAGTACGCTGAGCATTCGAGATCGACCAACAAAAATAAGAAAATTAATTAATTAATTCGCGTGAGCGAGAAAAGCTCGAAATGAAAATGTCGCCTGCCAGCGAGCGCGTGCGATCCCGAGGGCGGCCAAAACAAGAGCCGAGAGAGAGAGCAAGAGACAGGCGACAGCATCGCCGCCCCCTCAGCCATGGGCGTGGGCGTGGGTGTGGGCGTGGACCATTGATGGCCTTCAGAATTCACATGAACCTTAATTGTATAGCACATTCGTGAATATTTCAGATATATCTACATATATATACTATGAATTTATTTATGAGCGTGCATATGTTTTTTTTTTTTTTTTTGTATATCTATATATATGTACTTCTATTTCAGCAATATACAAGTCGAAAAAAACACAAGTTTATTACTTGTTATTTTATTTTTTTTTTTAATTTGCCGGCAAAGGCAGCAGCAGCTGCTGCTCTCATCTGTATAACTTGAGCGCCTCGGACATGGCGGCTATACTAGCAAGAAGTTTCGAAACATTTAGAGATTTTCAAACTAGCTAAATATAAATAATATATAAAATGTGTTTTAAATGTTTCTACTAACAGGAAAAAAGGGGAAAATAAGATATGATTAAATTCATATTAAGAAATTATACCATATTGAATGTTGAAGATAGAGTAAATGTAAAATGTAAAATTTCACTCGAACTGAAAAGTTGAATATTTATGAAGGGATTATTTCACATTAAAAGGTCTTTCATAATACAGAAAGCAACCTCAATAAAGCAAACATCAATAAATACATTTTTTTTTAAGTTAAAAATCAATTTCAATTTTTGTTTAAATTAAATTAAAATAATCAATATGTAAAATTAATTTAAATTTCGACAATTTTGTAAGGGCATTTCTAAAGAAAAGTCTACTTTTGTAGAATATATATAACATATTACTAAGAATCAAGAGCTATGTATATGATTCACTATTCGCAAAGTAAAAAAGTTGTTTGACATTTTTTTTATACTATCTTTAAATTAATTATTTTGTTTGTATATTTCATTAAAAGTTTTAAAATAAAATTTGTGTTTTCTTGATTATACATTTAATTCACGCTGTTATTGAACTTGAATATCCATACAAACATTATTTATTTATTTATTTATTTATTTATTTATTTATTTATTTATTTATTTATTTATTTATTTATTTATTTAGTGCTACGAAGAATTAATTCTAAATAACGATTTTTTTTAAGCCAGAGCGACAAAGGCTTTAGTCCGTTGTGGAATATTAATTCGGTATAAACAAAAGGTTTCAAGCTTCCTAAAAAAGTCTTTTGTTTATAATTTCCCAATATAAATCAGATATCACAAAATTTTCGTATTATTATTTCATAACAAAAAAATCTAAGTCTAAATCAAAATAAATAAATAAAGTAAATGTATTTATTATAATTAAGTTTATAATCAATTGAGCCCCAGAGCCAAGATTTAGTATTCGAAACTATAACGTATTCAACACAAATATATTCATTTTATATTAATTCAAAGTATATATTTTTTATTATTATTTATTTGTTTTTTTTTTTTTTTAATGATTATTATGTAAAACTTACCCAGAACTCATAATGCTTTTTGTTTTTGATTCCTGTTTTGTGTTTTTGTATTGCTAAATTAAAATTTGAGTTTTCACTGCGAACAGAGACAGCAGTAAATCGTTATCGCGGACGTTGTTGTTGCCTAGTTGCACGATTTTTCAAACGAAATGCAATCTATGCACATAAAAACACTGAAAATTTATGAAAAATGTTTTAATTTTTTTTTAGAATATATTTCTATTAAATTTCAATAATTTTTGGGTTTATTTTTTTGCACAAAGATCACGATTTCTTATGTAATATTAAATTGAAAAGCACTAGCGCACATTCACACACACACAAGCACGCACGCACACACACACACACACACACATTCATGCTCAGCATATATGTAGTTTTTATAGCATATTGAGTTTGAATATACACAGAGAGAAAAAGTTTTAACGGCCTGGTCTTTAGGGTTTTTTCTTTAGCAGTGTCTAGTGAGAGAAAACCCTTTTTTCACAATTTTCGCGCAAGAATTTTGTAATTTTCTATTAATAAAACGCGGCACGAACGACGCATTGCTCACTTTTGCCCGTGCTGCAGACTCAGCAAATAGATCTATATATACCGCACTCGGCTATATAGACAGCTAGCTAGATAGATGGATGAGGATATGTGTACATATATACAATATATGTATACATATATATATATATGTATGTTAGTTTTTAGTTAAAGACTTCTATTTCGAATGTTTTTCTTGTTTGCAACGCGTTCAAGTTAGCAGCCCAAGTCGCACTGAATTCGCACACGAAATTTTCTTGGCCGAAAAGCCGAAAAAATCACATTTCGAAATGCTTTTCCTCCACATCCATACACATGTATACACATAGATGTATGTGTGTGTGTTTCGGCCATTCTCGGACAGCTGCGAGTGTATGTATGTATGTGTGTGTGTGCGTGCGTGTGTGTAAAGTGCGTCTGCTTGGAAAATTCTATGAAATTTTGAGTTTATTTAAAAGAAAAAGAAAAATTGAGCAAGCGGCAACCAGTGGGCGATCATTGCGCGATTGCTTGTACTTTTCATTTTATTTATTTATTTATTTATTTGTGTGCAGCATAAAGAGAACCGCAATGTTTGCCAGAAGCCCCCCAAGCACTATGCTGTAGCAATTGGATAGATCAAACTAAAGCAAAGTTTGCTCCCATTTGATGCGAAATCCGTCGTGAATCGGATTGTATTTATAAAGATGACCGCGACTGTGTCCACTGGGCACTCACTCGCTCGTGCTGTACATAGGCAATATGTTTTAGCTTTTTGTCAAATTGATCGGGTGCCAAAAAAGCGAGAAGCCAAAAAGAAAACATGTAAACAAATAGGCGCATGCAGCTCGTGCCTGTTTGAGCAGTCAAGTATATAGATACATATACATATACACATATATTCAACAATATACATATGTATATGTTTAAGGGTAGAACTTTAGACCAACAGCCGCCAAATATCATGCACACATTGCTGACAATCGAGTAGCAAAGGCGATGCGAATGATACCAAATGGTTGGGCCAGTCAAGGCTTTTGCCTAGGCGGCGGCCACATGCTGGGATATATCATAATAAATCACACATAAATTAACAGAAAACTAAAAGACGTTTAAACATCAGCCACATACACATACTATATGTTATAGAGTCGAGGCCCAGCCAGACAAACAGCCAACATCGGGCATATGCAACGTCTGCGGCATTAGCGATTCATTCATCTTCGTACCGAGAATCTATAAACCTGCTAATAGATATATCTCCTGTATATATAGTATTTCTATATAAAGATATAGTTGGGATGAGTTAGTTAGTCGATAGACCACCTGCCGCACAGGCTAATTGCCTTTTCATATTGCGCACTGTTCCTTAGTGCCTCGATTATAGATCGAATCGGTATATGAATATATATATTTATATATGTGTATGTGTCTATAGCTTCGGCAGATGCTTATTCAAATTGGCTTGTACTTTATTTTTGTGCAAAATGCGCCATTAAATCCTATAAATAGATTGCTGAACAGCGCACAGCGATCGGGTCTGAGTCAACGAGCTTCGAACATTAACCTCATTAGATGAGCGTAAAACAATTTGTTTGAATTACCGAGCTTTGTGTATTTGAAGCACTTGAGGCTTTCAAGTGGCCCGACAGATTGTCTATAAAATGGGCGCGGTTGTCCAAATATTGTCAAACAATAACAAGAAGCCAAAAATGACATGAAAAATAGTTGGGTTTTATAATTATAAAATGCCCATTGCCATTAGACATATGTAAATATTATGTTTGTAAACATTTGTATGGGTATATAGAGTAAATCGGGTTTGTGTAGTGCAGTGTAGCATACGTCATACGTAAACATACGTAACATACGCATACGTAAACGTCAGCCTCCTTAGGTAATCTTTACTTACATATATAATTGAATGGGAAAACGGCTCTCTATCTCTATCCAAGTCCAGCTGTCTATTCCCCTGTCTCTGAGACAAAAGCTGATCAATTTGAAGATTTCAGAGAAATTCCAAAAAGGTTCATAAATTTAAAACATATAATTTCACTTTTTTTTTCTTAAACCTCTTATTATACTTATATTTATTTATTCATATTTCATATTTTATTTACATTTATATTTATGTACATATATAGGCCTGCATGTCTATCTCACAGTCTGTCTCTCTGTCCGTCTGCTTAAGAAGAGCAAGGTATGCAGAAGAACTCCAGGAGATCATTTAGAAAATGCCTGCAGCAGCAGAGAATGTTCCCATCGATATCCGCCTGGCTCCCTGCTCAAAATTTGAGTGCCACTCAGGCTTTGAGTGGAAGTCGCCCTATATAAAGGGCAGCAGCTGCGGCATTTATTCAGTCGTCCAGAGCCGGTGGGGTCAGTCGTACGTGCAGGTCAATGCCGTGAAGTGTTTTATTTAACATTTTTCTTTTATTTTTTTTTCTTTTAATTAATTTTGTGTGTTTTTGTTGTTGCTTTTATTTAAACAATTTTTTACTTACAATTTTTTTTATATAAAAATTTTATTTATTTAAAATTTGGTCGAACCGTTTCGGTGGAGTTTGGCAACAAACACCGCGACACGAGAATTTTATGTATAAGATATGTATATTTATTTATATTTTATAAATATGTCTTATTGAATTTTATACATATTTACTGATTAGAATTTTTATTTATATGTTAACATTTTTGAAAGCTTAACCACATCGCTTTCATTTTCTTTCCTTGCTAAGAAATAGAAAGCTTTTCCAATTAAATATTTCTTCTAAATATAGGAATATAAAAAAATGTTTTGCCCAAATATTGCTGAATAATTTCATAATGCTTTCTCGAAAGAAATTATAATAATAAATATATTATATATACATATATTATACATACTTCTTTATTTTAATTAAATGCAAGTTTAATCTGATATTTCTATAGCCAAAATACAATCTGAAATTAGTAAAAACTGAGATATCTCTTTATAAAATATATTCTTTAATTCTTTCATTATTATTGTATAGGCTTATCAACTGATACATTTTACACTGCTGTTGGCTTTTTGAGACTAATGAAAAGCTGCACTCGAATAAGATAAAACAAACCGAAATGTTGTTTACCCAGAATTTATCAAATAACAAGTAAGAAAGCTCTAGTCGAGACTGCTCGACTACGAGATACCCTGAACCCTCCGAGCAACAGCCATTTCAATAATTTTTAGTGTCATTCAGCTTAAACAAACGCACACACACACGCAAACATATACATAGACACCCATAGGCACGCACGCATTAACAGGCATGGGCTGCAGTGTGGGCTTACTATGGGAACTTAATTGTTCAATAACTTTTTTTCTGGACGTACGTTCTTCATGAAACTTTCAGAATGTTGTTTTATCATTACTATGCGTATATTTGCCAAAGCTCAAGTCTCTAGTATTTGAAATACGCCTTTTACAGAGATGAGGGTAAGGGGGTGGATATAGGGGTGGGGGGTGAATTATAACAAAAACCGAAATTCTATCACGTGCAGTCGAGTCTACATTTAAAATTTTGAGACTTTAGCTCAAAAGGTGTAGGAGATATAATTTTATAACTGCATTTCGATAAGGTTTTTGATCGATAAAAAAATAACGGGATGAGTTATCGATTTTTAGTGATAAACTCGATATGCGCGCGCTATATACGAGCATTTTAAAAAAAAGTTGAAGTCTCTAGCTTCTATATCTTCAGAAATCGACGCGTTCATACATACGGACAGACGGACAGACGGACAGACGGACATGGCTAAATCGATTCAGTTTGTCGCCCTGATCAAGAATATATATACTTTGTGGGGTCTGCCACGCCTCCTTCTCCCTGTTACATACTTTTAACAAAACCATTATACCCTGATTTCCCATTTTCAATGGGTTCAGGGTATAAAAACACATTAAGGAAAAAGCAATTAGGCCCAGGAAAAATCACATAAGTTCAATGCACTCGTCGCTAACAAATTCGACCACAACAACAGCAATGAAATGTTTAAACAAATCGAACAAACGAGAGAAAACTAAATACATGTCATGAGCAAAACAGACACTGAAAGAAATTTGTAGTATAATTTGATGCACGAACGAAGTTGCGCGTGTTTTGGACATGCAAATCGCTAGCTGTGCGTCGAATATATATTTAAGAAATAAAACAAATAAGCAAAACTAAAAAATAAAAAACAAAATGTGGCCAATAAAAAAAGCGTAACATGGGCCTTGGCCATTGAAACGGACGCGTCGCAAGTGTTTCAATGATTTCTTATTTTATTTCTGTATTTGCAATTAAATTTGTTTAGCATAAAAAACCGCATAAGTGTGTATGTATATTATACATACATATATACACTTTTTTATACATCTTAAATTTGTAGTTTAGTTCTTGTGCGTCAGCGGAAATTTAATTATAGCGCAGTTGAATATTTTACTTAATTAGTTGAACGTCGAGTGAAATGAAATGCCAAAAAGAAAATATAAATACATGGAAAAAAGGAAATCTATGGAAGGGCGAAAAAAGACGCACTAGTTGAAGTCGTTGTCGCTTTCCTCTTCGCTGGGCAGGTGCACCGACTGCTTGGTGGCGAACAGCAGGGAGTGGCCCAGGACGTCTTTGGCCAGTGGCTTCCGCATGTCGTAGGCATCCTCGCCGGGATCGCCCGGGTAGTACTCCAGCAGGACGCGGCGCAGACAGTAGCCAAGGGCGCAGTAGAGCTGGTAGGCGGCAAGATTGCTGCAGCGCAGATAGAGATCCATATACCAGGCATTCCTCAGGTTCAGCATGTGCGCAGAGCTGTTCATGAGCAGCGAGGCGACGCCCAGCCGGCGATAGTGCGACTCGACGGTCAGCACGGAGACGTGGCCGTGCAGGTCATCGGCAGCCGTGCCGAGCAGGCACTTGCCTAAAATGAAGCCGGCCAGTTGGCCCTGGGGCGTGAGGGCGGCCAGCGCCAGTTCGGGCCACTGGGCCAGGTGGCGTATAAAGAAGCGGAGGTCGTACACCTCGGTGAATGGATCGAAGACTAACGTGTTGAATTTAAACAGATCATCGAGATGCATCTCCCGCAGGCAACTCATGATGACTTCCGAATACGGTAAATAATACGTTCAACACATAGATTTTGATTTGATTGTGGCAAGTGCGTGTGGTTTACTAACTATTTATGATTGGGTTTGACATGGCCTACACAACAACATTCTCAAAGCACATTCAATATGGCATCCCGAAAAGTGACGAACAGCATTCTCAGCACCTTCATCAGTTCCTGTCCGGCGCTGTAAAATCTGTCTGTAGCATTCTTATGTCCCTTGAGGCAAATGCCGTCCGTGTCCTGGGAGAGCGGCAGACGCATCTCGTACCCATCGTCATCGTCGTAGTATTTGCGCAGTAAGGCGTACTTCGCATAGCCCAGCAGCTCGTAGAATTTGATGGCGTTCTGGTTCTTGCGGCGCACAAATAGATCGATGTACCACTCCCGCTTGACCTCTAGTTTGACCCTGAAACTTTCCATCAGCAGCGTGCCCACTCCCAGACGTCGGAAGTCGTTGTCAATGGACAGGGCACTGACATGGCCATGGCTGCTCATGTTCTCAGCGCTCTTGCCATTTCCGACCCTTTGCTTGTTAGGAACGCGACTGCCCATAATAAATCCCATTAACTGGCCATTGGGAGCAACGGCGACTTCAGCCAACATGGGAAACTGAAATAGTTTCAAGGCATAGAACGCGAATGAGTAGACTTCGGTCAGGGGATCAAAGAGTATCCTGTTGAACTTGAATAGATCGTCGAATGCAAATTCCCGTAATGCCGTCATATTACCAGCTTCTGCTTTTCTCTAAATTCAGGTAATTCTTTCTACAGTAAAAGTTTGTCGCAATATTAATAGTCTCTTGACAGATTTCGACTCTTTACTCGTAGCCTGCCATGTCTGTAAGTGTCAAGATTCGAAATAGAACTTACGTAAATATATGATAGTTAAGCTATAAGACTAAAAGCAAATTGAAATCTGGCATCAGACAATTGAAGAAAGTGATACAAGTTGTAACTAATAACAGATATATGTATTAGAAGTCCGTTCTACGAATATAATAAGCTAATTTATTATGATTCATGTCCAATAAGAATTTACTGTATACAAGATTCGGATATTGCGAGGATCCATTTAAAATGATTTGTATAAAGTGCGGGTTGCAAATTGTGTATATGAACGTATGCATATGTATGTCAGAAACGTAAAAGTATATTGGTTTTGGCAATGTTCGTCCATTAGAACGCATGCGATTTCGCAACGGTTTATGATGTAGAAATGCCCATTAGGGGCGTGGCATATACTGTATGTATCTGTATCTGTATCTCAAAGACAATTAAAGTGCATGTATGTATGTTTGTACCTCAATAATCGAAGATTAAAAGGATATAGTGGTAGTATACCTACCAGATCAAACTTCACTTAACACAGTTGTAGAGATTTCTATTGGGAAAGGCGGAAAATGTGTACAATCTCTTGATATCTTGAATATATGTATGCTCATCAATACAACCAGCATTTCAAACGATATATATATAATCTTCATATATCAATGCCCAAGAACAAAGCGATGAAATACTCATTTCCCCTGAGTCCTTGCCATCTTTGTCAACTCAAGTAATCTGGAATGAAACTGCTTAGTTAAATTTGAACTGATCATCGAATGCAAGTTCGCGTCATATTGGCAATTGCCAATGCATACAGACAAAAGCTCACTGATATTTCAGCTTATAGAGATTTAAATTAATGAAATGGCTTCATCTACTAACTTTTGCACAACAAAAAATGTGATTTGTTGTATATACTTTAAAAATAAAAATAGAAAACGCGTATGCGACAACTGTAATAGAATCGACGTACAAAACTAGACAGCTGTCCAAAAACAGTCAACTCATCTAAACTTTCTCTAAGTACATAAAGTACAAAGCAATTGCCGCTTTTAGAATACTATGTCACAGTGGTGTACGATTAATACATTAAATCATATCGATAGTAGTCCAATAAGCTCTGTTAAGAATTCTGGTATCGATATATGCTAATTCGATAGCGGCGAGCCGCATGTATTTCTTCTTCTGCTTAACATTCTTTGGTCAGTGTTAACATATAATACTCCGTAACAAAAATGTTACGAAATTTTAGTCGAATTGGATTTCAAAATATTAGACTAAGTTTCAATGAAGTCCAGCCCGTACGTTACATGGCTGGACATTCAAAATGGGCCAACATAAAACATATTAAAGCTCAGAAAGATGGATTACGCGCCGCACTTTTCGAGAAGATTGCAAGACAACTCCGGCTAGCAGTACAGGAAGGCAAATCGGCGGATCCGGCTGTGAATTCGCTTTTGCGATCGGAAATTGACAATGCACTGAAGAGAAATATGCCCATGGGAACAATACAAAATACACTTAAGAAATGCCAGCATAACAAAGCGCAACTGAAGAAACATCGCTTCGACATAAGATATAGAAGAAAAGTCTATATGATTTGCAGCATATACAGCGATAATCTGCCTGGGATAAAAATGGATGTGACGGCAATGATTAAAAAATCTGGGTAAGCTCATTAATAATACTAAAGAAGCGATTCAAGTACATTTAAAACCACACCTAAGTCAAAAATCTATTGCAGCGCTGAATTCGTAGATGTGAGCCATATGTTCGAGGATTTTGGACTTATAGAAGCCCGGTATGCTACACCGTTGACCAACACTGAAACCAGCTTAGAGGAGAAGGTCACGGAAGATGCAATTCAACTAGGAGCTGAAGATGTGGAAATTGTTGATGCTGCCACGGCTGCAGTGAATGTTAGTAATCAAAGCAGATAACTCATTCAAGATGGGATATCTGGTCTAGTTTACTTTTGAATTACCACCATTACTAATATGTTTTATATGATTAGTTCATTTGCAGTCCGACTCATTTGAATGGCCTCAGTAAAACTTTGGAGCAAAATGGGTACTCGATCGAGAACAGCGAGCATGTATTTACACCAAATGTAATATATAGCCTCTTCTATATGAACCCGATACTAATTCAAGTGTTATTTTAGAGTCTTGTACAGCTAGACGAGGACGAGAAGAAGGCATACCACGTATTTATAAAGAAACTGCGAGATGTTCCTGGTATGGAAGACATATATGATAACGTCGAATAAAGTCATGTCTTCAGCTATATATATATATTTATTGTACATAACTTGCTATAATCTATGTTCAATTGTTACATGTCTGTAAAGATGTGAATAAATATGTTATAAAATTACAAACTATTTCAAATGTGCTCGCGCGGCCTACTGGATACAATGGAACAACATTTACTATGAAATCTCTTATATCAAATGATCTTTACAATGCGGTAATGGGAGTCTTTCCTTGCTTGTCTCTCATTAACAGTTATTTAACTTGAAGTTCCCTGAATAAGATCCAACCTATTTAAGAAATTAGAGATTAGTTTCCGATGCGAATGTACTTTTGCTTAGACTTACAGTTTGTGGAGGCTCAGCAGCTGAAAGCCTAGATTGTCTAAACGAAAATTCGAATCAAGAAAATCTATATGTATAGGCGACGAAATAAATTTAAAAATTAAATAGGGTTTACACAATGTTTAACACTCATTTCAAAATTCCTAAAAGATTTTAATTATTTATAAATAATTTAAATGAACTGGTTGTTAATCATACAATCAATGCAGCAATACTTTTTTTTAACTTTACAATTAATTGCATTAAAAAAAATAATTACTTTTAACTTAATTTAAAATCTTTTATATGTATAATCATAACGGGTTATCCTCACAATTCTTGTTTTGGATTCTTACTGCCCAAAGATCATGCAAACAGACCCTTCTAATTTTTACAATTTCGGATTTTCGAACAAAGGACCGCGCGTTACCGTTATATCGGCATACGGCGCCGATTGCGTTATATTCAGGGCCTTGAACTTTTTCAATACCAGCAGCGAGTAGAACTTCTGCGCCGCCTGTTTTCTCGTGTTTCGCACCGTCAGCTGCGAGAGGGTCAGGTGATCGTGGTTGTGGAAGTGGACTCTGACATCGACGAAGAGTTGCGCCGCTCTCTTGTTCAGCACACGCTCCTCAAACTGCTCATCCGTTTCATTCTCCATTTGTTCCTCGGCTGTGGTGTTCGGCAGACCCGCCGAAGGCGGAAAGTCGTAGTCATTCCAATCTGTGGATATATCGCACGACTTGTTGAAGTTGTTGCCAGCGGGCATGTTCCTTCCCTCGGTCTCGTTGAATATCGAGCTGACTTGGTCTGGCGGCAGGTTTGGCATACAATCAATGTCTCCCATTCCTCCATGGTGTGGCGTCATCTGTCCATGCTCCAGCCCAGCCGGTGTCAGGTCGCCGTGATGGAAATCATCGCCCATATCCTGGTGGCCATCGCGCGGCGTCAGTGGTAGTTCGTTAAGATTTGAGAAGTTCTCCATGTCGTTGAACGAGAGCAGGGCAGGACTACGCATATTCTCAAAGATAGCTGCCTCATTCTGAGGTCCAAGGCTCTCCTGCTCTTTCGTGGTAATTTCCAGTGATACAGCCGACACGCCCAGCGATTTCTCCTGCTCTCGAAGCATCTCGGGCGCCGCTAGACTCTGAGTGAGAGTATTATTATCTGCACTTTGGTCGGCAGCCAAATTTGCCGATGTATCAATCTTCCGCTTGCGTCCCTTCTTGTTCACAATTATGACCGAGCTTTCGCCTTCCTGTGCGTACATCTCCAAGCCCAGAATGTCCATGGGGGCAATTACAGAGAAGTCCTCCAGGGGCGTCGAATGTGAAACTAATTGCCGGTTGTAGTTGTTAAGTAGAACTCTGGCGGGTATTGTCCGAGAGGGCAGAGCGAACAGCTTCTCCACTCCCCCCGTTTCCTTCCAATACATCAATCGCTTTGTGGGCGGGGCCAGATCGAGAGTCGTCAGTATATCGGAGGTGTCCGCCAGTTGGGCCTTCATTTCCTCTCCGGATATATTCTTGATTTCGTCAATGATTAGCTTTCGCTTGCGCTTGGCTTTCGTGGCGCCCTTGTAAGTGGTTGCATCAATGGGCGCCAGAGCGAATCCCTCGTCGTCATTTTGTACCAGGGTCAGATCATTTAGAGCCGCATCCCCGCCAGCTGCATTGACGTCTTCATTAAAACTGTGATCCTTTGCTTGAAAGTTGTCCTCCTTGTCATTGTGCACCGAATCGGCACAGGACGACGCCGGAGACGGAGGGTTGTTGAAGTTGTCGATGCCATCATCATCCGAATAATCTGGCGGATTGTTGGGCTCATTAATTGTCGTATTTATGCCAACTGTTTGCGGGGGCTCCCCAAATAGATCGTCCTCGAATAAGGCTGGCTGTCCAAAGGAATCACCAAAACCATCACCGTCCAGTCGATCATTCGGCATTTCGGACTCAGTTAACGTGATGTTGGGATCGTTTGGCTCAACGACATTTGTGAGCACATCATCATCAAAGAGCTGATCATTTATATTCCCTGACAAGGGGCCACGCATCATCTCGGGCGTGTCCGCCTCGAATCCAATGTCTCCAAAGCCGTCGTCCTGCAGGGACAGCGACAGGCTACCATAATCCTCTCGCATTGTTATCTCATCGGCTCGGGACTGGTTGACAGAGAACTGGGCCTCAATATCAATATCATTGAGTTCGGGCAGGGCTGTGTCAAAATCGTGGAAAACTTCGGGCAGCGTAATTGCATTAACATTAGCTTCTCTATGGCCCTCAGGTAAGTCCACCATTCCTGGCCTGAATGCCATTTTGATTTTAACAAACGCCTCATTGCAATCCGCCAATAGATACTTTGCCTTCCTTGAGTAGATTCGCACAACGCCAAGCAGTAAGTGGCCTGACGTACGTAGCGCCAATTTTACTTTGGGCTGTAAAATACCCTCCACTGATTTCTCTATATTTGTTTCGAAGACGTGCGCTTTTGTTATTTTCTTATCCCAATGGGCTGCTAACCAGATCCTGGCTAGCGGGCCTTTTTTGGCCAATATTATGTGTTCGTAGAACATTTTTTTATTTTTGTTTTAATCTTTCAATCGTTTTAATACACAAACAAAACAGAGACGCACAAATTACTAAACAACATGGCGACCTAAATGCTGGTATAAATTTTCGATAACATATATCGATAGTTGTGTTTAATTAAAAATGTACAAATATAAAATTGAGTGCATTTTCTGTGAATAAAATTAGTTACTTTATTATAATTATAATTATTAGATTAAAAAGTAAGAACAATAACTAATAACCACATAAATCTTGAAATACTCTAATACCGATTAATATGCAATCTGCTGTACGCGTTAAAGTTCTGTTATCTGATTATTGATACTATAATTTCGGTAAAGATTACTTTTTAAAATGAGTTTGTATTATAATTTATACAAACTACTTCTCAATCCGCTAATTATAAAAATTATTAAATGTTTAATAAATAAATATTTTAGCTTACTGTTAATTAACAGATAATTCAAATCTGTTGGTATTTTTTCTTTTAAAGGCTGGTCATATTGTTTAAACAGATGTTTTCTTGTGATAAAGTGTTCTTAATTTGTATATAAATATATAAAAATAAATAAAAGACTATAAAAAATGGCCCTTAACGGGTTTTTAGACTTCTTCCAAAAGGGGAAAGTATGTTGCTATAATCTTTACAAGAAAACTATATTTAGAGCAATGCTTCAATGATTCATATGAAAATGTTTTTTGGTTTGCAGACTTTTAGGCCAAATAAAAGATTTACGGCCGGTACCATCCGCTATTCACTTCATAAACAGGCCCAAGCTAGTTTGAACTCTGGAATCAATTTACGTCAAGTGGTCCGATTACCGGAAGGCGAGAATATGAATGACTGGTTAGCCGTGCACGGTGCGTAAATTGGAATGTTTACAATATAGTATATTCATATGCGCTGATGAGAGTTCCAGAAAAACACAGCAGCGCCTTCCACCTAATATAGTATAACTCGTGTTCTGTACGCCCTTGAGTTGTCAATTATGGATACCTGGCTGACATCGTGCCTACTAAGAGCTCCAATGCTTCCGTTTGTCACGCTCGTATTGTTTATTTATTTTATTATTATATATGTATAAATAACTGATGATGCGCGCATACTTACACTCCTCTGTAATTGTATTGTATGTCTGTGCGCGCTAGTAATATCAACTTTATATTATTCTTTTTATACAGTTGTTGACTTCTTCAATCGCATCAATCTCATTTATGGCACAGTGTCTGAATTTTGCAATGAAACCACCTGTCCGACAATGTCCGGTGGCTCGAAATATGAGTATTTGTGGGTGGACGGAGATGTGTAAGTGACAAACCAATATTCCCGTAATATAATTAATTACTATTGCAATATTAAATGATAGATACAAAAAACCCACTGCGCTGCCTGCACAAAAATATATTGAGTTGCTAATGGACTGGATAGAGACTCAGATTAACAATGAAGCAATATTCCCCGTTTCTACAGGTGTGTATCTTTCTGATTATAGGTATATAAATATATAATCAATGTTTTTTGTTCTATTGCAGATGTTCCTTTTCCTAAATCATTTAGTTCACTAAGTCGCAAAATTTTAACACGATTATTTCGGGTCTTCGTACATGTTTACATCCATCATTTTGATAGAATTGTGACCATCGGTGCGGTAAGTAAACAAAATTCATTACTAAATATACTCTACATAATTATATAATTTACATAATTTAAATTACAGGAAGCACACGTGAATGCTTGTTATAAGCATTTTTATTACTTTGTCCAGGAGTTCGAACTGATATCTGCGAAGGAATTAGAGCCGCTGCAGGAAATGACATCCAGAATCTGTAAAGATAAAGATTAATAGTTGCGCAGGCATAAAGCTAACTATTATATATATCTCTCTATATATACATATATATAGAACTTTTAATCTCAAGTCATAATTTTATGTTGCTTTTACATTTAGTTTATATATATATGTATACCTATATATGTATATGATTGTGTGTTAGCTATAAGTCTGTTATTTCAAAAGTATACAATAAAATAGATCCAGAAAGTGCGTTGCCAAACAACTTCATATTTGAAGTAAATTGATCTGAAAACAGAAACAAATTTTGTTTAATTTAATGGGTCAACCATGGATGCCTGGATTTGTAGCTATGAAATCTATAACTGTATTAAGATGCAGAGCTCAAATGCTATATACGAAACACAAAATGCATTATCCAAATTAAGGTTCAGTTACTAAATTTATAACTCAAAATGCTTATATTTATTAAACAATTCTAAATATATATACAAAATAAATAAATCGAAATGCATAGATGTGCATTTTAAAGGTACAAATCTATGCATCCAAGTTAAATTAAATTAAATTAATTAAATTAAAAGTAAAGACTTGGCTTTGTCTATTTAAATATTATTATTGTTATATGTTGTAATATTCCCGGAAGCAATTAAACGTCGTCAAGGAATATAAACGTTTTTCAGAGGCTCTCAAAAATTGATTGTTGTTCAATCCAAGAATTACTTGTAGCTCTAACTTCATTTCTTTCATTGAGTCTGGCCCATTTATTTTAATGTTATATCATTCTAATTGTCGTCATATTTGGAGCGGAAGCTAACGCCATTGACTCCGTATTGAGAGCTGAGAAGGAGTTTGCTCTGGATCTCAACGAGAATGAGCTAGATGCAAATTATATAATTTTAAAAGAAAAATATTTACGCATTGGGGTTCATGCATTTACATTGATTTTTTTGCAGTTGTTACAGTTGTATCAATGCTCTAAAGATTAATAGCTTTATGGCAAACACGAAACTAATAATTTGCTTGTACAATAGTTCATAAAAAAACAAAAATTAAAACTACTTCAACAATTAATTACTTGAATAAGTATTTAAACTACTTCGAGTTAAGCCGGCGGTGGTCTGGACTTTAGGTTTCCACATGCCAAGGGCGAGATACGAATCTTTAAGCACTTATAATCCGCACATTATATATGAGAGTCAAGCAATTATGTACTTTTAGTTAAAATTCAATTACCAACCTAAGTGCTACATATTTTGGCGAATGCTTGCGAGATATTTTCATCAATTTAATCCAGGGATAAAGTGAGAACAACGTGAAACTCCACCCACATAGGCGATTGCAAGGAAAATTATTAGGTGTTTTATACACAGTTAATGTGTATACAGGATAAAGCGGCTATAACCAATAACAGTAAAGTTGGGTTGAGCCAAGCAGCCTACAACCACTTTGCAACAACAACAACAGCCAACACGTAAAGACCAATGAGAATAAATTGAATATACATGTATACGTGTCGGACAGGGAGCAACACCTTCCACTCTACGGCTCGACGGCTCTACGGCTCTTTAGGGGTTGTTCCGCATGCTCGATAAAGAGCGAGGCCGAAAGGGAGCGAGCGGATTTACTCAATGAGCATTGAGGGGCGAAACTTCGTCACTTAACTGGCAAATAAAAATAAATATACATGAAATTATATTTACCCAAATTCAATAATTAAAAATGAAATACAAATAATTAAATTGATAAGATATAATTATATATTTACTGCCTAACTACTATAAAAAATTCTATATATTAATTTACTTAATATATTTGTTAATATTTGTATTCAATTTCTGCGTAATTAGCATAAAATAAATGAAATATTTTAATTAAACTACAATTAACTAAATATTTAAATATGTGCCAAATCTCAAATGCTTGTTGATCTAAGGCATCTCTGCGTATGTGTGAGTGTGTGTGTTTCTGTGTTCGTGTGCGTGCTTTGCTCTCTCCCAGTGGGGGCGAAAGGTGAAGAAGAAGAAGCAGAAGCAGAATGGCATGCGCAGCCGTTAAGAGTAAAAGCAAACGCAAAAAAGAAAAAAATCCACGTTGAGAGAGAGAGATTCTAGCTCTATATAAGTATTTTTATTTGAATCGGAATGGAACTGTATGGGGACCTGTAATGCCATTGGCGTTTCCTGTGAAGTAGTCGAGCGTTTTATTTTGTAAGAGCAACTATGATGCATCGGAGTGAAAGTGCTGTGTGGAAGATTTCAATATTGAATAGAAAAACATAATTTGCAATTATAGTGAGCCAGCATGGAGCAATTAGCACAGTTTGTAAATAAATCGTTCGAGTTCAATTTAACAAATAATCGAGTCAACCATTTGTTCAACTCGATGACAAGTGCGCGCATCCATAAGCTGGCCGACGCCACAACAGCGGCCACAAAGTCCGCCTTAGTGAGTCCGAACGGATCGGGCCGTTTATCTGTTGATAACTGTGCTAACGGTGAAGAGTCCATGGACATTGATATCACCGATATTTCGGTAGCCGAAGAGAATAGCTCGGAGGATGACGCGAGTCTGCCCAAGCCGCTGTCTCTGGTCAAAATCCGTACGCTTCAACAGCAATCGATTGCAACAATTTCGGATGGTGAAGAGCTACGTAAGACTGATCCTGCCCCAAAGCCTAAGAACTGGTTGATTTCCGATCTATTGGTATCGGATACACAATCAGAAGGTAAGTCTATTTGCCTAATTACATAACACATAAATTCTAAATATTATCCTAAGACAACTTCATTTGTGAATTAAAGAATTGAAACTTAAAAAAAAAATATATATTGCAGAAATTACTTATTTTTGTTAAACTTAGTAAAAATATAAATGAAAATCAGTTAACCCCTGATATATGGTATATATTTACGTACATATGTTTATCTATGTATCTTACCTATAAGCGCAAATAAGTTTTTCCTGGTATGCTTTCATATCTAATCCTAATCAACCACATCCCAAGATTATCCTTTTTAGTTCCCCTTTAATTCCGATTTCCTATAATTTCAGATGAAAAGTGTGAAAAGAGATCTTCCCGTTTCGATGAATCGACTACATGTGTCTCTAGCACGGCGAATAGCTCGAAGCTGAATGGTGACCTGATCGTAAAATTTCAAGATGCGGATAGTAAAACCAGCAGCAAGTGCATGAATAATATGCAAGTTCCTGACAGCGAGAGCTCATCAAGTAAATATACAAAATAAGTAAATAGAAGATAGTAAAATAATTAATAAAAGACAATTCTTTGCTCACGATTAAACAACAAAATTGATAATAAAATAATTTTATCCAACTGTCATAATATATAAGCTAAGGAATCATATTTTAAAACTGATGATTTTCAAATGGTTCGTACAGGTTCGTCCTGGCTTAAATATTTTGTGAAAACTATATAGACTTTTCTGATTTCGCATGGCCCATGTGTGATTTATAGTAAAACTCTACACTAACACATTTGCAGTACTTTTCATGCCAAACCGAATATGGGTCTATACTTTAAAGACGAAAAAAAGTATAATTAAAAATTTCTGCATTAACCCAATGGATCCGCTATCTGAACAGTCTGTCAGCCAAATTTAAAAGTAGGAATACATTTAAATTTAAAATTTCGTCTTGAAAATTATACACCTGGTACACTGACCTTATTCTATTACCTCTATTATTTATATTCTCCTTATTCTATTACCTCTATTATTTATATTTATATATTATAGAATATAACGTTTTGCACAATTTTTTCGTATTTATTTAGTATCTACGAATAAATATTTCGATGAGATCTATCTTTCTAGATTTATTTGATATACAACATACTACACTTCCGTTATTCACCTTGTCCTCTATATTTGAATTCTATAAAAATATATAATTGATATATACAAGGAATATGTGTGAATCGGTATTCAGTGTTATACAGTAATAACATGTGTGATTACTAGTGGTACAAATCAATCGAGCAGGAGATAAAAATGGTTGTAGAAAGTTCTACTAAAATTAGTTGTATATGAAATACTTAAACAGTATACAAAAATGGCTTTAGTGTAATTAGAGAGTAGTAAACAGTATGTTCTTGGATTATTTAAAAAACACGTGAAACACCCAAATCAAGTGTGGATGGAATTCAGATTGTTAATGGTCTGCTATACATGAAACGTTTGAGCGTGTAGTTTGAAATACACAAAGGGATAAAGTGTTATACAAAATGGCATGAATACGTGATATCATTGTCTAACATATTTTCTTATATTCCTGCACAACTGAATAGTATAACACTATTACTTATTACGTCTATTTATAATATATAATACTTCATTTTATTATACAGGAAAATAATTATGCAAAGGTGCTGTGTGTGATAATATAAATGTGCTATAACGATAAAACGTATATGTATAAAAAAGAGTAAAACAAGTGTTCATTTATGTGTGAAATTGGGATAAAAAAACAGATATTATAGATAAAAACAAGTAAGAAAGCTCTAGTCGAGACTGCTCGACTAGGAGATACCCTGAACCCTCCATGCTGATGATCCAATCATTCTGCACACATACATACACATGCATCCACCTACATTAAATTTATATACACAGTAAATCTGAAGTCTCTAGGTCTAATAGTGTTCAAATAAGGTTGAGAAAACAATATCAATTTATCGATTATCCTCGATAAAAAAGATATGATATGATAAACTCGTACTGCGTATGGTATACACGAGTATGCATACAAAACTTCAGCTCTCTAGCTCCTATAAATTCTGAGATTGACGCACTCATACGGACGGACGGACGGACGGACGGACAAACGGACAGGGCTATATCCACTCAGCTCATCGTCCTGATCAAGAATATATATACTTTATGGGGTCTTCGAGGATTCCTTCTGCCTGTTACATACTTATCACAAAACCATTATACCCTGATTTCCCATTTTCAATGGGTTCAGGGTATAAAAAAAGTGTTACCTACAATTTAAACAGAGCTCAGTTAGGAATACTATTGCACTCATATGAATATATGTATATGTATTATTAATTTTAGCTTAAACAATTATACAATGAAGTTAATAACTATCTCTATATATTTGTCATTTCATTCACTTTCCTTGCATAAACAACAGACACGAAAACATCTGCAACAATCAACATTAATAGTATCAATGAATGCTCCAATGATAGCAATGGCCCGGAGCTATCGTTGCATAAGGTGGTCAGCTCGGAGAAGTCTATATCTATATCGCCGGAGCCGCAGTCAAGCATAGGAGACACAAATCTCGCCCGCATGGAACACTCTGGACTCAGCAGCAAACAGCGAAGATCGCGCACAAATTTTACGCTTGAGCAGCTCAACGAACTGGAGCGACTCTTCGAAGAGACCCATTACCCAGATGCCTTTATGCGGGAGGAGCTGAGTCAGCGCCTGGGACTGAGCGAAGCACGAGTGCAGGTGAGAGAAAGCCTAGTCTATTTGAAAGTGGTTTAGCCTAATGATAGTAAACCCATTTAGAATGAGTATGGGATGACATAGCTAGAAATCAAGGCAGGCTATACAGAAGGCCTAGTCTTTAAGAGAACTATGGAGCAGAAGTAACTGCTGTCTATGCCATATATATATATGCTAATATACATACGATATTTAACACAACAACATTTAGTCCTATCAAGCATACATACATATATCTTGATGGGTAATCTAATTTAACTATGAGCATTTATTTGCCTATATATGCGTTCGTCTGTCTGTCACTCTGTCTGTCTCTCTGTGTGTCTGCCTAAGAAAAGCAAGGGATGAAGAAGAGCTAGAGAAGATCATTTAAGTTCTCTGCATATACATGTGTAGTAAAACGAAGCTAGAATACGTGCAGCAGCAAGGAGTGTTTCCATTGGTCACTTATAACTCGACTGCAATGGCTCCTACCTGTCGTCGGGCTCAGCATTTGAGCGATTTAGACTTTGAGTGTAAGTCCCCATATATAAAGGGCAGCAGCTGCAGCATTTCCTCAGTCGTCCCAGGCCTGGTGGCCTGGACAGTCGTGCAGTGCAGTGAAGTGAAGTGCGTGATCGTTCAGCTAAGCATTAAAGACTTAGACGACAAACTTGGAGGAAATACATGAAGGAAATACTTACTGGAAATATTCAGAGGAAATACTTAGACAAAATACCTGCAGTAAATACTTGGAGTGAATACTTAGGAGAAATACTTGGAGAAAATACTTGGAGGAAATACTTAGAAGAAATACTTAGGAAATATTTAGTGGAATTCTAGTATTTCCTTTTAATACTTGAAAGAATTATGTACGTAGAGGGAATGCTTGTCAGAAGAGGGTGGATTTGGGAGGGGGAGGGGGCGTTTGTTGAATTATATCAAAATTCGATACTCCATAAAATAAACCCAAATCTATATTTAAATTTGGAGACTTTAGCTCAAACATGATAGTTCGCATAAAACATGCTGATGATGCGCGTGTATTAACATATTAACAAAACCAATAAACTCCTTTCATTCCTTCAACGAGAGTATTAAGAACTGTCATCAAACGTTTTTGGGCTGACAAATAGATGATGATTAATATGCAGAAGTTAGCCAAAGGCCTGGGCACAAATTGAAATACAATTGGTATTCATTATAACGGTGCTTTCCGCTCTATACCAAGAGTTAGTTGTGTAACAAAGTTTGGCTTTGCAACCACCCGAGTTACGAAGAGAAAGATATGGGGTGTTAAGTGGTTTACGCCGCCCTTCGTTACAATTATACACAAGTAAGAGATTCGTGGTAACAACAGGGGGCCGATTACAAGTTAAATGCTCAATCAGGGCGACTCTTAATGGACCGCTGTGTGGTAATATATGAACCAGCTACTGGTTCCTCCAGCAAGCACTATAAATTACAAGTCCCGTCCTACACACGACTATTTACAATCAATTTATTCTAACTAATGGAAATGAGCAATGCCTACACTTAGAGCTCGTTAGAGTTTTTTCTGGCTCTTCCACAAATGGACTTTCGATATATGTTTGGCTAGTTTCAGATATTACAGTTGGCTAAAAGCTCTTAAGTCATTTGACGGAAATTTATGTACTAGGATTTTGAGATATGTATAAAGAAAAACATCTCCCTTTACAATAATTATACTTTTTTTTAAGTAGTTCAATAATATAAAAATGATAGTTCATTTGGTACTAGTTCTTTCACAATTATAATTTGAATTGATATAATTTTTATATTATTTTCAATTATAATTATTATCCAATAATAAAATTATTCCCAACTGGACTTTAATATAAATTTTCCACTTTTTCGCAGGTTTGGTTTCAAAATAGAAGAGCGAAATGTCGAAAACATGAAAATCAAATGCATAAAGGTAAGTATTGTATTATTTTTGTATATTTATCTACATCATTCAGGAGTATCCTTAACGACTGTACTTGGTTCCCTAAAAATATCATATTAAATGAGTTTAACAGTTATATATTAGATATTTTTAGAAAACATAAATTTAGTATATAGATTGGGTTATCTTCAAATGTGCGCATAGAATATCTGAATAAAATTTGTACTCGAATGAAAAACAAGAAGTAAGTCGGGTGTATCCGACTGCATATCACTCTTGAACACTCCAAATTAAAGCAATTTTTATTGCGAAATTGATTTAACGTATTTCTTTTGCCCACGCAGTTCATATAATTGATTGATTGATTGAAATGATTAGACTAGCTTCAAATCTGTAAATCTAGAATAAACTTTTTGTGGTTTGCTTTCTTCTTATATTCTTATATTTTAGTGTATATGTGGAAGGTATGTTTAAATGTACAGTGTGTAGTACATACTTTATTACGATTAGAAAAATGTATGGACATATACATGCATATAGCTTGACCAATCGTTAATTGTAGTCAGCAGTTAAGTTTGGGAGTTTATCCTCAAGAACTGTGAATGAAAATATCCCAAAACAATCACTATGTAAAGCCCATTATATTATTATTATTATTATTATATAATATTATTAAATTTCAAAACACAAGCCGAAGGCTAAACAAGTAAGAAAGCTCTAGTCGAGACTGCTCGACTACGAGATACCCTGAACCCTCCGAGCAACAGCCATTTCAATAATTTTTAGTGTCATTCAGCTTAAACAAACACACACACACACGCAAACATATACATAGACACCCATAGGCACGCACGCATTAACAGGCATGGGCTGCAGTGTGGGCTTACTATGGGAACTTAATTGTTCAATAACTTTTTTTCTGGACGTACGTTCTTCATGAAACTTTCAGAATGTTGTTTTATCATTACTATGCGTATATTTGCCAAAGCTCAAGTCTCTAGTATTTGAAATACGCCTTTTACAGAGATGAGGGTAAGGGGGTGGATATAGGGGTGGGGGGTGAATTATAACAAAAACCGAAATTCTATCACGTGCAGTCGAGTCTACATTTAAAATTTGGAGACTTTAGCTCTAAAGGTGTAGGAGATATAATTTTATAACTGGTTTTCGATAAGGTTTTTGATCGATAAAAAAATAACGGGATGAGTTATCGATTTTTAGTGATAAACTCGATATGCGCGCGCTATATACGAGCATTTTAAAAAAAAGTTGAAGTCTCTAGCTTCTATATCTTCAGAAATCGACGCGTTCATACATACGGACAGACGGACAGACGGACAGACGGACAGACGGACAGACGGACAGACGGACATGGCTAAATCGATTCAGTTTGTCGCCCTGATCAAGAATATATATACTTTGTGGGGTCTGCCACGCCTCCTTCTCCCTGTTACATACTTTTAACAAAACCATTATACCCTGATTTCCCATTTTCAATGGGTTCAGGGTATAAAAAAAAAAATTAATAAATTATTAAATTTAAAAACTCTTGACAGACATCAATACACGGCAAAAATAATGCATATACCCTTTTCATTTCATGAATGGGTATGACTATACAGCAAATTTGTATGTAATCAAACTTAAAATTAAAATTATTGCTTAAAATCTGAAAGTCTGCATCTCGCATCTGCTGTGATTTTTCGGAAATCGCAACAAAATATCCCCTCTCTGTGCCGTATCTATGTACATATATATAGCCACGGCCTGGTGACAGCGACACAAATCATTGCCAACTTAATCAAATTAAATATTCCGGCCGTAAAAGTGGAAAATAAAAATGTTATCCGTGCAGAGTTGAGCGGAGGGGAGCGGAGCTGTTGCCCGGTTGGGTGGGCGTTGATGAATGAACGGGAAGGAAGCAATCAGAGAGAGTGAGAGCGTGAGCGAGAGCGAGAAAGAAGAGGGTGAAGGTTTTGATATATTAATGATGATACATTTGAATAAACTGCGAAACCATGACATATTGTGTTAAACAGTTGGTTAAATATTTTCACAGAGGGTACAGGCTACATTAAGACAACTGCGGCATTACCCAGTTAAGCTGTAAACTTTCAACATTTACTTAACTAATTGCCGTGTTCTTTTAAATTTGCATAAACTCAAATCAACTCCGTGTTCGATATAACGACGAGGAAGGATTGTGGCTTAGCACGGCATTAACGAACGTAAGGAGGGTGCAAATAGAAATTAAAGAGAAAACGTAAAGGTGGAAAAGTTTAGGCCTGAGGCTGGGCAGCCTCTTGATATAGAAAATCCCTACACACTTACAATTATTAAATTGGTCTAAATTAAATTTACATATTGCTCTCTCGCTCTTGTCTTCGGCTCTACAGTACAGCATCCAGCTGGTCTGGCAGTATGATATCTATTAATTATGACTTTATGAATTTGGCTACAGAGCACACGACGGGGACTCCGTTCTGAGACTCATTTATGGTTCTGCAAGAGCCAAAGTTTGTTGCGCCATAACAATTATTTGATACTGCTGCAATGTTTTAAATCTTTAAAGCCATTGAGCTGGGGGTGTTCCTATGTGGCAGTACGTACTTATCGCTGGCAAATGAATGTAAGTTGCACGGGGAAAACTTTAGTGAAATTTTATTGTAAAATTCGTGTTTGAAAATTGAGATGAGGTTGTAAAGATCCTAAATAAAAACTGAGCTAGGATTGTAAAATACTGACGCATGATGGTGGGATCTTTTTTGAGATTTTTTTTTTTTTTAAAGCTAGTATATTAATAATAAATAAGATACCCTACATGCATTCAGTATGAACAGCCTAAAGTAGTTTAACAGTGCCCAGAGAGTCGTTTAACAGTGACTTCCCTTTTCGTTAAGCCACTTAACAGTGCTCTGTTAAGCTAGCAAGAGTGTAATCTGTATGCAATATAGGACTATATGTATAAGAGGACTACTTTGCCTTAGTAGCACGTAATTCTATATTATTATGATTTTATTTTAGCTATATTTCATAGTAGCACGAGAAGTTGCAAGCATGCTAAGAAATAGCATTAGGTTCTACTATATATCAAGGATTCAGTTTGCTTGAGTTTAACTAAAGTGCATGGGCTTGGACATAAATTGTTGAATGAAATGGATTTGTTGGAGGGGAAAGACCGTGGTGGCTAGAAGGCCGTGGTAGCAAAAATAAAGTAATCAAATTAAAATTCGAATAAAAAAGCACACACACACACACACACACACACACGCACACAACCTTTTTAATACAGAGTAAGGAATCGTTTTATGGACTTATATCAATTCTCAGACTTTTTATCGCCCCAAAAGCAAAACACTGCATAAATGACGAGGCCAACCTGGTCTTGGCCTTGTACTCCCTGGAGTGTCATTTTGATATGTGTCCGTCTGGCCTTGGTCGAGTGCTGGGGGCTGCTGGCCCCGCGACAGATTGTGGCAGCAGTAAGTGCGAGAGAATCCGGCGAATCCAGCCCTCGACTCAGCTCAGCTCAGCTCGAGGGTGTTTTCATGGCAATAAATTAGAAAATGAATTCAATTACTTGTCACGAATTTTTGTACCGATTTGCCAAATTGGGATGTTCATTTGTATTTATGTACTTGTATTAAGGTATGTCCTTATGTAAATTATTTACACATGGAGTCAAACTTACTCAAGCGGAGAAGGGAAACAGGAATTGCAATTTGGGACTGGGTTGGAATAAGCGAATCAACATATTGTGCCGAATATTAAGCATTATGGGAATGCATTCAGTTCATACATATATGGGATATACTGACCAATATTCCACGAAACTATATATTTTATTTAAAGAGTGAAAGTAAATTGCTTAAAATGTGTTACAAATGGTAATTTCAAATACATGCTCATCTTTTAAATGTAAAAGTATATTAGTCTTAATATACGACTAAAATTTTCTTACTAATGGTATTCTAAAGTAAATGTATATGAAACTATCTATAAATCCAATTGAATATAATACATAGTTGCATTGCAACAAGGGTATGCTATAAGAATTAGATAAAAGTTTTCCCCTATATTAGTTTCCGACATTAGTCATAATTATCCATAAATGCAAAATTCAAATATTTTAGCTCTGTTACTTTATTCATAGTTTATTCGATAGTCTTTCCTTTTTATTTATCTAATAATAGACTCTTGTGTTATTAAATGGAACTGCAAAATTATACTATACATATTTGAATTTGAGGTTAGAATGAACATAACTCTTAAGTTAATAAGACAATGAGCTATTTATAATTTTATATGCAATCTTATAAGTAGTTGGCTAACTTTTTGAGTATGAAATTATCTTCCCTTTCTTTCGAAAAATATATATATATACTTTTAGTGGTAGTCTTAAAGCTTTTCATCAGCCTTAATCACCTATTCAGCATAAAGTGAACAAACTATATATGTTGTATACAATCTGCATTCGTCTGTCAACATAAAATTAAGGAATATATTATTTAATGAAGACATTTAGGTTGCATAGCTATGCCTATAGATATATATATTTATATATGTATATATGTATATATATATATATATATATATATATATATATATATATATATATATATATATATATATATATATATATATATATATATATATATATATATATATATATATATATATATATATATATATACATATTTATTTGCAGTCTTATTTGGCTGTTTTTTGACGATGCTGAACATTTTTGCCGTCGGCTTCGCCTGAGCGGAAAGAGTATCATTGTTTATAGTGAATATTCCGCCTTTATATGTTAATATAATAACCGAGTCTTTTTTAAAACAACATTTCTTATTGAAAATATTTTTTTTGACTATTTCAGGGATTTTATTGAGCAGTCGAAGTCCGCCGGTGTCGACGCCGCTCGAGCCTTGTCGCGTTGCACCGTATGTTAACTTGGCCAATATCCGCAACACAAATACAGCGATGATTCCCTCATCTAATGGACTCTGCAGTGTGCCGCAGCAAACCGGCGGAAAGAGCGCCGTCAATATAATTAATAAACGGCCTCCATCTCCGATATCCGTTGTAACGGCAGCTGCTGAACATTTTTCAGGCAGCGTTGCAGCAGCGGCTGCATTTTCCGCCTTCGATCCAGCTATACTCTCAGCTGCAGCTCATCAGGTAAATTGAGTACATTATTAATTAAAATGGTATTTTGTCAAATATATTTTTACACCATTTTAGTATGCAGCCGCAATAAACAATAGAAGTAGACCCGCTGGACTTTTTCCGTTGCCGCAATATCCGCTTCACTTGGCCGCCTTTGCTGCAGCGCACAAAAATTCAAGCATAGCGGATTTACGCATGAAAGCGAAAAAGCACTCGGAATCGTTGGGGCTTGAAGCAGATATAGTTATTTAGTACATAATTTTGTGTATTTAAATTAGGCTTAGATTAGTCTAGACTTTAGAGTTGTCTATTTTAAGACAATTTACTATTTACATATAAATACGGATATTTGAATGAAAAATTACAATAACTACATTTAACACAATTAACATATATTTACTATCTATATGTTTCAATAAATAAATGCTTAGTTGTCTTGTTTTTTAATCTGCCTAATGTATTCAAAATCGAGCTAAATCAAAAAGTTCTTTAAAACATACTAGCATACAATTACTAATGCAAATACCAAATGGTAACAGTTGGAACTAAAAATACCAAATGGCAACAGTTGGAACGAAAATACTTTCTTTTTTTAACAGAAGACCATTCTGTTAAATGGAGGAGCAAGATTGTTCTGTAAGTGGCAAAGCTTTCGGTTGAGCCAACAAGCCATTGCTTGACAGAAAATGTTAAGGCCAAAAACTAAAATAATCAATTTACCATTTTTTGGTACCAGCACATTAACAGTAATATTATTATTAAATTATAGTTATTGCAACAAAATAATTTAATATGAACTTTAAGCATGACATAATATTTTACGTTTAGCATTTCATATCAACATTTCACGGAATACCCCAAACTTCATATTTGAGCTACGGTTTAGATGAATTGGTATTTTTCAGGTAATTATATTCGTAGATGAATCGGATATCAGTATTTCAGTTTCGGGAGATACGGTCGCACTGCAACTTTCGCAGTGAAATTTTTTTTATTTTTATTTAATATTTCTTTTCGTTGAAATAAAATTACCTAATTTAAAATACAATATCAATCTGATTAAGAACCGTGAATGTCGGCAGCTGAAGAAATAAAAATAACAATGAGCAGAAAGTGATAAAAATCAAGCCAACAGGCCGCTTAATCGGCCACCAAGATCCGATCTCCACCTAAAGTAATGAAACGAACATAGAGTGAAAATAAAGAAGTGACGTTTGCACTGTCTAAAATCTGAAGGTTGTTTTTTACGTTTTTTTGTTTTGTTGTATTTGTGATTTCTAATTTATTTTTCAAGATAATTTTCATCAACATATGTTGTGAGTGTGAGTGTGTGTGTGTGTGGACTCTGCAAAAAAAAATATTTTTTTCTTTCGGAGTTTGACCTTTATTCGAGTTTATATCCTGACTCGCCTTTTGTTGTAATTATTAAATATTGAAACACGTAAAAGGTAAACTTGCCAGTTGCGCATTCGCATCCTCATCGCTAAGTCAGGCACAGGGGCTGAAATGGGGTGTAGTCGTTCGTTTTCATTCATTTGTTGCGTTTGCGTATGCGGCTGTGTGTGTGTTTCAACATCATGCATGCATACATATGTACATGTACATGAAAACGAATATTCATATATGCATTCATATACACACACGTAGATATATGTATGTCCATATGTTTTATTCCATAACGCTCACTCCAATTGGCGAAATTTCCTGATGTGTGTCTCTCTCTCTCTTTCTCTGTTTCTCTGACTCTCATATATTTTCCCTTTTTCTATTATACGCCAACTTTTTCTCTTCGATTGGGAATGCACGTAGTGCGTTTAATTTACACTTTCTGTTTGGCTGACTCAATTAATTCTTTTAGTTAGTTACTGTCGCCGCTCTCCCACTTTTTGTGCACCGTGCAAGATACACCGCGCATTCAATTTGCGCAACAACAAAAACAACAGCAACAGCAGCAGCAACAACAGTTAGCGATATTAGAGTCATTAGCCTTTTAAAAGCTTAGCTAGCTTTATATGTAGCTAGTTTAAAGCTTCTGCTACTCCATCAAGTCTTCAGTTTGCCTCGTCTTTGGCTTTTTACTGTCCGTTGTAACCGGAAATTTCGTTGTTTTATAATTATTATGAAATTATTAAATTAATAGAAATAAAATAAAATGCAAAACGTATCTGTTTCATTCGTAAGCAATTTAATTAATTAAAACTATATAATTCATTTAAATTAAAAGTAAAGCACTGGAAATGCAAGGAATCTACATGTAATAGACAGGATAAACAGGATATGTTAAAAAAAAAAAATAATAATAATAATAATAATACTAAAAAAACAAAAAAAGGAATTATTTAATATATAATATTAAATATATATGAAGAAAAATGAATAGTTAACTAAGTATATAAAAAGACAGACTAATTGTGTGTATTATAATATAAACAAATCAAATTAAATATTGTTGCATCCATGAACAAAATTTAATTAAAAAGCAAATTTTAAAAAATATTAGATGTATAGTATATCTCTGCATTAGAATTAAACAAGTAAATGTCTGGAGCAATAAGAAAATTGTAATTTTAAATCGTATCTAATTTGATTAATTAAACTTAAATTTACTTTTTAGCTTAACTTCAAATCTAATTATTACATATTGGAAAAAGATGAAATGATATAGTGATGGCGAAAATGGCATCTGGTGACCTTTCGTTGACCAGCACAAGCAGTCAAGAAGGTGAGTTCATATAATAATGTTGATATTCTTCAAGAATCGATTTAAATACAATTTCACATTCGATTTACTATAATTCCAGAAGAAAGTTCGGAATATGTGGGCTATGATAATACACTGCGGCCACCTTCCAATTCGAGCGGTAGCACAACGGCCGCTAATATGGCCAACAACAATGGGCCAACAAAGGTGGTCAACAACGTAGGCGGCGGTGGAGGCGTTGGTGGCAACGGAAAGAAATACGAACTACTGCAGTCGCAGTACGAGTCGGCGATGTGTGACCTAACCACGCTGCGGCATCAGCATTCAAACTCGGAGCGGCGTTGCGATGAGCTCGCCACACAGCTAAATCTCTATCAGGAGCACTACATGGCCGATCGCAACAAGTACACGGACATTGTGGCGGAGAGTGCCCGCTTGAAGCACAAATTGATGCTGCTCGAGAATCAGAATCAAAACAATGGAAATCCTTCAGCTTCGCAGCCGTCGACGCCCGGCAGCAATGCGTTTTATTACGGTAAAATGCAAACGCCCTGCGATGGCAGCTGCAACAGCAGCGAGAAGCTGGCCGAAATGAAGAAGGAACGCAATCTGATAGCTATGGAGCGAGAGAAGTACAAGAAATCGTACATTGAGCTGGAGAAGGAGCGCAACTTCTATCGGGAACGCGGCGAAGAGAATCAAACCTTAAAAGTTCTGCTGTCCAAGGAGACGAAGCACGTCGTCTCGCTGACAGAGGAACTCAATCAGCTCCTCTCTGAGAAGGACAATGTGTTGCAGGAGCATCAGAAGATGTCGGATGACCTGGCGCTTGCCAATAAAGAGATCGATCGCCTCAAGAAAGATGAGCTCGTATACAAGAGCGAGTTGAAATCGTTGCAGTTGGCAAACGCCGAGCACAAGAAAAGGGATCTCCTCAAGTCTCGTGAAAGCAGTTGGTCCAAGGAGTTCAGCAATGACAGCAAGGAGGAGTTGGAAAAGCTGCGCAAGAGCCTGGACAAGGCTCAATCTGAAGTGGAGCGCGCACTCCAAGACGCCGAGGAGGCGAAACGCGTGCGAGACTGGGCCATCTCCCAGCGGGAGAAGATCGTGCAGGAGCGTGACTCGGTGAAGACGCTCTGCGATAATCTGCGCAAGGAGCGGGACAAGGCGATATCCGACTTGTTGATGGCCATACGCGACAGTGAGAAGATCAAGAAGCAAAAGGATGAGGCCCAGAAGAAAATCGATGCGCTCAAGGAGCAGCTGGAGAGCCAGACAATATCGACGCCAGCAACGCCCTTCGACAGTGCATCGCGCCGCAGCTTTCGCCTGAGCAGCTTTGAGAGCGGCGAAGATCTGCTGGAAATCGAATTGTGCAACTACCACGACTCGGATCTGGGCATTATCCTCGATGACAGCAACAAGCGCCAGCTGGTCTGCGGAGTCACCAACAGCTCGTCGGCGTTTGGCAAGCTAAAAATCAACGATGTTATCTGCAAGGTGAACAATCTGGAGTGTCAGGGACTGTCGAAGCGCATGGTCCTCGACGAGATACGCGCCTGTGCGCCCCGCTGCCTGCTGCTCGTCTCCCGCACGCGGCACAGCAAGCGGCACTCGTACGCCGTGCAGCTGAAGACAAACGGCCGCGATGCCATCGGACTGCAGCTGGATATGGGCGTGTTCATAGCCAAGATCGAACCCAATTCGCTGGCCTTCTACGAGCCGGAGCTGGATGTGGGGGATCGCGTGCTGAGTATTAACAACAAGTCCATGGACTCGCTGCAGTCCATCGATGAGGTGATGCAGCTGCTCAACACCGACACCGTCAACATATTCGCCCTGAAGTATGTGCCGGAGCAGCAGTCGGACGCCCATTGCCGCATGACCAGCTCGTCGGCGCAGACAGACAGCTCCATTGACTCCATGCAGCAGTTGAATAGCAGCAGCGGAGTGGCTAGCGGCAGTGTCAGTGGCAGTGGCGGTGGCAGTGGCAGTGGCGCCGCCAAACATCCGTCCAAATTCGCAGACTTTCTACGCAAGCTGAAGTTCAGCAAGCCGGGCACGGCCGACGACAGTTTCGAGCAGGAGCACGACGTGGCCATTGCAGCGCTAGACTCGGTGCTGAGCGAGAACAGCTCGGAGAAGAGCAAAGAGAATCTCTTCAAGCGCCACAAGCGTGGCAAAAAGGGCGAAAAGGAGGCTAAAAGCATGGGCACCTGGCCCCGCACCAACATCTCGCACGACAATCCCACGGGCACCATTGTCCAGCGCGGGGGCGAGAAGAAGCGTGCCCTGATGTCGCTCTTCACCGCCGGACCCATCAATGTGGACAAGGACGACGATGTCGTCGAGCAGCCAGAGTCGAAGCCGCAGCTGCAGGAGTTGCCACCGCCGCCGCTGCCACCGCAGCTGTCGAAGCCGCGCAATCAGAATGGCGGCGCGATCAAAGCGCATCCCAATCGCAACTCAAATCCCGTGAGCAACGTGGCCTCCACACTCTTTCAGCCCGGCAATGTGGGCGTTACCTATCCGCGGCATTCACTATATGGGGGCGTGCTCCCCACATCGTCCGAGGACAAGCAGTCGCCGATGCAGCGACCCGCACCGCTGATGGGCGCCAATGCCCGGGTGAAGCTGCATGGGCAAGAGCGCTCCATCCGCTCGCACAACCCACACCGGTTCTCGCTGAATATTCCGCCCAGCGGCGGGGACTTCTACCAGCCCAAGA
Organism: Drosophila mulleri; assembly: GCA_035047565.1. NCBI lineage: Eukaryota > Metazoa > Arthropoda > Insecta > Diptera > Drosophilidae > Drosophila > Drosophila mulleri. The sequence goes on from JAWNPK010000012.1 coordinate 20,650,523, forward strand.
CGAGCGGCCAGCAGGCACAGCAGCAGGTCGTCCCGGCGGTGGCTGCCGGAGAGTTTCCGACCCGCAAGCAACAGATGTTCGACATGTTTCAGCAGCCGGCGCCACCGCTGCCCCTGCCACTGCCCAAGGTGAACGCCACATTCATGCCGGTCCACCCGCCGCCCCGTGTCTCGGGCGGCAGCGGCTCGGCTGGCTCCAGTTCGGGCGGGCCCGTGGACATCATCTCGCTCAAGTCACAAAACTCAATTGAGTCCATGCTGTCGGCCAAGAGTCCGCCGATCAGCGAGTGCAATGTCTACAGGAAGCGCAATGTGCCGCCGATGCCTCCGAAGCACGTGCCCAAGTATCCCAGCGATAGCGAGAGCATTGGCTCCGGCATTCTCGTCTCCGGCGGACACAACTATTTGCCGCCGCACCAGGCGCACATGGCGACGGTGGGCAATCGGCACACGCAACTCTTTCCCAGTTTTCAGCCCAGCAGTCATGGACAGCGCTACATGCGACGCTCCAGTCCCCTGACGCTGCCCTCGCCGCCGCCGTCAACGATGGCGTCGATACTGCAGGCGCCGCAGGCGGCTCAGCTGGAGAACACGAGCAACAACAGCACCATTGGCATACCCACGGACCTGGACTTTGTGCCGGGTCAGCACACGCAGCAACATCAGCAGCAACAGCAGCAGCATCCACACCCACACCAGCACCTCCAGCACCCGCCGTACATGGACTACAGTCAGCCGCAGTCGCACTATCCGTACAGTCTCGCCGGCGTCGTGGGCTCGGGGAATGGCGTCATTTACGAGGGCGGAACCTTTCCGCGAAAGAAAGACAATCAGCGCCTGCGCATTCCGTCGAATCCCAGCGTGGCCAGCAACAGGCAGAACAGCAGCAGCCTGGTCAAGAACAGCTCCGGATCCATTGACCATCACTACGCGACCAGCGGCAGCACTGGGGTGCCTGTCTCGCTGATGAACTCATCGCTGCACACCAACTATGCGGGCAATGTGAGCAGCATCAATGGGGGCGTGGCCGGTGGAGGCGGCGGCGGAGGCAGCGGACGGGGCTCGCCGATGCCGCAGGTCCACGTGGAGGTGCTCAGCCATGGCGGGCCGAGCGGCAGTGGCAAACGCAACTCGAACGTTGCCTCGGATTTTTTATGCCCTGGAGACCTTAGAAGAGTCACGATCGACAAGCGCGATAAGTCGCTAGGTATTACCATACAGTGCAACAACAATGGTGGCGGTATTTTCGTGTCAACTGTTGCCGACAAGAGTACCGCAATGCGTGCCGGTCTCCAGGTGGGCGATCAACTCTTGGAAGTATGTGGCATCAATATGCGTGCGGCCACCAATGAAATAGCCGCCAATGTGCTGCGACAGTGCGGTGATTCCTTCACAATGCTGGTGCAGTATAATCCAGAGAGTGAGTAAACAGAACAACATCCATCATCTAACTAGCGCTAACTGTCATCTTGTCATCTTGTCATCTTGCAGAGTTTCACACAACTGAGTACGAAGGCATACACAATCTGGAACCAGAATCTCCTCTGAATCATTCGGGCTCGCCGACCCCCAGAAATTCACCGCGACCGCCGGCTCGCAGTGTGCAAACGACATTGCCGATGCAGCCGCTCTCGTTGCTTCCGTCCGCGGTCTCCGTTACACGCGCGCCGCTCTCTCATCAGTCCATCAAGGATCAGAGCTTCACAGACAGCCTGGAGAATCAATCGGATATTAGCAGTAGCCAAGATATGCCCTCATCGGCGGCCACAACCACCACCACAACTGCCTCGGCCACTTCGACCGTCTACGACGAGGACACCAAGCTGAGTCTGCCATCAGCTGCGACATCAGTGTCGACCGAAGGTTGGTTATATTAAATATTATTAAATTCATTTTTTATATACAGAACATTAATTAGTTTATAGAATGGAAAGTAAATGTTAAGCTAGGTTATTCACATTAGATATTATTCTTATACTCATTTGTATAGATAATACATTAGTTAATTGATAAAATGGAAAGTAAAGGTTAAGCTCTTAACTAATTATATCTTGAGTCAAGTCGAGTCGAGTTATTAACTTCCATCAGATTTTTTGGTACAACTAAGTTTTATACTAATGAAACTATACTTCTTCTTCTTCTTCTTTGAAATGTTTCGACTTTAGCTCTGCGTTTTGTCACACTCCACATGGATAAGTCGAAGAATCTGGGCATTAAGCTCTTTGGCGGTAACAAGGTGGGCATCTATGTGCACGATGTGGCGCCCGGCTCTCCATCGGATCACGCCGGCATACGTAAGGGTGACCTCATATTGGAGTACAACGGTGTCGATTTGAGCGGAGTCACCGCCGAACAGGCTGCCAACGAGATCTCGAAGCTCACGGACACGGTTACCATGCTAGTGCAGAACAAACTGCAAAGTAAGTTGTATTCTTGCATTGGCAGATATTGCAAAATATATTGTCTAAATATCCTAAATCATTTCGTTTCATTTGCAGCACTCAAGCAAATCAAGGATAAACCAGGCGATTCGTTTTATATACGAGTGGGGTTTGATCGCGTTGGTGAACTGAATGAGGAGGACTTGCGTTTTATCAAGGACGAGGTGCTTTATGTGGACAATACGGTTTTCAATGGAACCTTTGGTCTATGGCGCGCATGGAAACTAGACGCGATGGGACACCGTAAGGAGTGCGGCGTTATTCCTAGCCAAATGAAGTAAGTCTTGCTTCAGACTGTTCGATGGTCCATTATTAAGTGACTTCATTTTTCCTCGAAGGGTGGAGGAGGAGCTGCGTTCGAGCGAGGTTGTTGATTGTGATACAGGCACTGCGCGTCGCGGCAGCACATCAGCACGTCGATCATTTTTTCGCCGCAAGAAAAACCAGCGAAGCTCCTCGCGCGACTCAACGGAGATAGCGAGCTTCAGCAACACACAGCTGAGCTTTTTCCCCGACTCAGGCATTCTGAATGACGATGGCGGCGTCCTCAGCTATCAGCGGGTAGAGCTACTAGACTGTGAGTCCGCACTTGTTGTTAATGCTTCCTTAGATAGCTAATTTCATGTCTCTTTAATGCAGCACCAATACGTCGACCAGTGCTGATCATTGGACCACTGTCTGAGTGCTTGATAGATCGCTTGAAGATAGACTTTTCCAATTTGTTCAAGCTGTGCGAAGTGACGACCATGGACTGTTCACAGGAAGCAATGGAGGAGGGCCTCAAAGAGAATATATTCGTGGATTATCGTCGACGTGGCAATAAATTCGAATGCACCACCGTGGAAGCTATCAGTAATGCGTGCAAAATTGTAAGAATCTAGTGAACGGAAATTGAGAACAAATAGATAACATATGTCTTATACAGGATCGGCGTCATTGCATTCTGGATGTGTCGATCTCAGCGGTGGAGCGTCTGCAACGATTGCAAATTTATCCGATTGTTTTGTTGCTGCGCTTCAAGTCGGCCAAACAGATTCGCGACATCCGAGACTTTGGCACCGACAAAATATCAGCCAAGGCAGCTAAGGAGATGTACGAACGGGCATTGAAACTGGAGTTTGACTACAAACAGTACATATCCGGTAAGTAATTGTTCTTGAACTTCAACTTAGCTCAAACTATAATTATATTTTCTTCTTTACTTAGCCGTAATTCCTGGAGTCAGCATTAAGCACATGTGCACACAGATCAAGGATGCTGTTGATAAGGAGCAAGACAAACTTCTCTGGGTCCCTGTAACAAATGGCTAGCACAACTAAGCGAGTTGTGAGGCTTACATACGTTTAAGGATTTGCAGATATATATATATATACATACATATATGATAATAGTATTGGAGTGCGTATTAATATTATACAAAGTTTTTGTATTCGTTTCGCTCAACATAGAGTATTCAATGTCGTCTATGCTAAACACATATTTTGCCCACAAATTTCGTTTGCAAAAGGGCGCCGTATTCTGTATTCTGTATGTTTTTTCCATGTCTGATCTAGTTTACGTAATTCTTAAATACTTGTGAAATAATTGTTCGTCTGGACGAGAGTTTTCAAAATTCTCTCTGTAGGGTATTCAAATCAAATTATGTGCAAACCTTACTCAATTCTATTGCTTAAATTCTATATATTTAATTGTGTGGCAATCAACAAATTGGCTTTATAATATCGTAACCATGTTGCCTTACCTAATTCAAATACTTTTCAAACAACTTTGGGCCTCAAATGCAAGAGAAAGGAAAGAAAATCAAATAAAAATGTAATATTAGGTATATATTATTCAGATTTAAATTCTTTATTCGATGAACAAAGTGGACATTGATAAAACGCTATTACTATTATTAAATCACTTAAAATGTAATTGTAAAAAACTGATACAGAATTGCCTTTAGCGAAAATTAATGCTACATAATTGAAATATACCTAAATCGAAAAGTATATTATATAAACGTATTAAATACATTATAAACGATTTTATCCATAATATACTTACATATTTGCGTAAGAATGTTATTACGCGTATATCTATTTTTGCAATAAATATTTTTTCAAAATTGTCTATTTCGTTGCGCTTTATTTACAGTTGAGAATGAATATGGTTATTTATATTATGGCCGCACTTAATCATAAAATGCAATACCATTAAACGTTGCTCTGCGCTCTCGTTTAATAGATATTTCTAGGTACACTTGCTCTGTCAATGTTCGCTGGGAAAGCCATTATGTTGGTCTATATATACAATAACACAATGACTTGCTTATCTAAGATATTTAAAAACACATTTTAAATCATAACTAGATTTAGTATAAGTTAGTTACAGTTGGTTTCAGAAACAAACAATATTATCTGGGCTTGCTACACTACTGTACATTTTGAGGGACTAGGTTGAAAAGCAATATACTCAGTCGAAGACAAATTTCATGGTTCATTATATTTAGGGACTCAACTGCCGTATCGTAACTAGCCCTCAAAGAAGTCGTGCTCATCGCGTGGCCGATACCACTGATCGGTCGCATGCTCATAGATGGCTCGCTGGACCTCGGTTTCGGCGGCATCGATTGGATCGAGATGGGGCTGAGGATGCGACGTCGACTGGGACTGGGACTGGGACTGGGGAGCATCGAAGCTGCTGTCGGAGCGAGGACTGCGCGAGGTTGCACGGAACTCCATTGGGATGTTGTAGCACTTGCATATGCAGCTGGAGGGGAAGCGGAACCAGTCGGAGAAGATGCCGCGGCACTCGTTGTGCGGGTCGTAGGCCAGCAGACGGTGCAGCCGGTACTGCTGCTCGCAGCGACAGCCGTCACGGCAGAACATCTGCTTGAACTCCTGCGTGCATTTCTCCCAGTGTACGTACTGCTCGAAGGGGTACAGATTGAGCAGCGCCAGGACCTCGCCACGCGTGTTGTTCGCCCAGAACGGAGCGACCACCTCGTCCTTGACAGGACACGCATTGCTGTGGAATGGAGAGGAACATTAATCAAGTTGATCCATCAATCGATCGAGCGATCGCTCGATAGCAATAAGCGATTGCACTTACACTCCACGCATATTGCTTGTGACAGCCATCGGTTCCTGCTTCATGGCATCCTGGAACAGCTGCCCGCCCTCGCGCAACAGCCCAGCTTTCGTAGCGCTGGCAGGTGTCGACGTTGTGCTGCCGCCCGGACCGCCCGGCTTGCGCTGCTTGTCCGCAATCAGCGACGTGAATGTGGGCGAGAAGAGCGATGCAAAGCTGGCAGGTGTCGTTGCTCCTAATGTTGTTTTAGTCACATTTCTGCGTGGGACTAAGCTGCTGTTGCTAATGTTGTTGCTGCTGAGTGTTGCAGTTGTTGCTGCTGCTATGGGAGCAGTTGGTGTTGCTGACGTTGCCTTCGTTTGAGCCGTGGTGTTGCCAGCAGACGCTGGACTTGTCGTGGTTGCATTCTCATTCACCTTTTGCTTATGACTGGGCAGCGCTGTGGCAGGTGTCACGGGCAGAGGGTTGCTCGTAAAATTGCGTGGGCCCTGCTCCACTTCCGGCTGTGGGCTGTCGATATTGTTCATGTTCCCATGTGGAAGTTCATCTGCGATCGTTTGTTTAGGCCGCGCTGTCGTCGTCGTCGTCGTCGTCGTTGTTGTTGTTGTTGTTGATGTTGTTGTAGTCGTTGCTGCACTTGCTCCCGTGGCATTGGCCACCTCGTAAACACTGTTCGACTCAACGCTGGGCTGCTCCTCGCCCAGATGCACAATGGCAGCCACCGTCGGCTCAGTGGACGAGAAACTCGTCGTAGCTGGAGTCGTTGGAGTCGCTGGGGTCGTCGGTGTCGTTGTGGTCGTTGCACTCGTCGTCGACACTGGCCGGAAATGTGGCTCCATGAGCACATCGTTGCCTTTGTAGTTGCCGAACTCATCTCGATCCGCATCCCTGCCATGCAGCATATACTTGGCGCCGCGCGGCATCTTGGAGTAGCGCTGTACTGCCTCATCCATGCTGTCCATGTCGACGACCTCATTGTTCTGGATCTCATCGCGCAGTATGGATATGTGGCGCACATCCCCATACATGCGCTTCATCAGGCCCTGATTCTCGTGCACGAACCGGCGTACGGCGTGCCACGGATAAATCGAGCCCGGCAGATGACAGAACGGTTGCTTGGCCAGGTCGCACGGTATTGCCGCCAGCATTTGGGCACGCCCGCGCCGCGACACCTTGCTGTTCGGGCTGCACGAGTTGGCCGAGTCGAATCCAAAGCTGTTGCTGCCCTGCGAGCAGCTCACAATGCCCATGAGCAACAGCAGCAGCAGCAGCAGCCGCGAATCGCACTGAAAGCGACGGAGAAATTGAGGAATTTAATTCAGATTTTAGTTAAATCGTTGAATATTTAAAATTAGCCAAATTCGTTATTTTTTCAAGGCAAAATAAAAAAAGTATAAACTTTGATTTGCAATTTTTTGTAAAAAAATGATTTTTAATTATTAAAATTAATTTTTACGATATATAAAAATCAAATCATAAGTCTTATTTTCAATTTTTATTGTAAATATTAAAAATAAGAGTTATGGTTTAACTTTTATTATAAAAATTGAAACTAAAAATTAAATTGAAATATCTCTTGAAGTAAAGGAACTAGATCATATATAGAGCAATACATATAATCTACGCATTAATACATTTTTGTTGATGTTTATGATTGATGATGTTTATGTACATACGTATATATGTATAATTATCTGCTCTATTAATATTATTAACACATGAGCATATATCATTAAAATATAAAGAAAGAAAACAAAAAAAAACAAAAAAACATGAAACACATTTTTATATTGTATTATCTTAAGTCGATTTATAGAGTACATACACATTAATTCATATGCCAACGTTGAAGCAATACAAATAATCTGTAGAAGAACTTGAATCCAATGGAAAACTTGTGGGCGAATGCTAAAAAAATAGATTCTGAATATACTACAACTAATGCAAAGACGTTTTGGGAAGTCGTTCAGGAGTCCTGGGCTGAAATTCCCCTAAACGATGCCAGGACTTGGGTGAATCCATGCCCAGGCACTGTGTAGCCTTAATTGCCAATCAAGGCACTACAACCAAATACTAAACTTAAGGAATATTTATATTTTAATTTTTAAGTAAGATTTTTACCTACAATTTTTTTTTTTTTTTAATTTTTAGTGCAAAATGAAAAAGTGTTGCTATTATTTTTTTCGGCATTTTTTCGACTTTTTTGAGAATTTTTTGAATTATATAAAAACTATGAATATTTTCGTGAAAATTCTTTTTTGCTGCAATAACTAATTGTTTTCTGCATATGTAAAAAAAAAATTAGATCAATACATTGAGAAATGTATCGAAGAGACCCTTTTAAACTTTGCATTTGCAAGTGGTGCTATTTTTTTTTTCGCAGCTGTATATAAATAAATAAATATATATATATATATATATATTTTTTTTTGTAGCGGAAACTCTTGCTATTCTCAAATGATCTAGAAAACACAACAATGTAAGATATATAATATATATATGTAAAATTCACTATTTGCAAAAACAACCATAGGGCTCGCACTCTAGACTTTTCTCGAGAAATACACATAAGAAATATGAATTATCGAATTATTAAACATATTAGAATTCGAAATATATTAATACATAGTTGCAGAACCACGCCTGCAACTTGTGGATATATCACACTAGTGTGTACATTGATATATATTTAAGGTATCTAGCAAAAAAGGCGAGAAAATTACAGATTGATAGACCAACACTGTATTAAAGCATAAATTAATAAAAAAAACTCTATTGTACATATCATTTATGTATATTTTTACTGAAATTTGAAGAAACTTATGTTTGTAATAATCCATTAATTTTTCTCTTTTAAGACCCAATCGAGCAATGCACTTAGCTGGCTCTCACTCTGGCAAACAATTCATGGCTAACATGACGAAAAACTTAAAAGCGGAACGGACCAAACAAGCTCTTTGCCATCTCTCTCTCTCTCCCTCTCTCTCTCTCTGTCTGTCTTGCTGTATGTGTTTCGCTTTGGCTCAGTCTCATCAAATTTTACTTTCACGCAGTGCCAACTGCAGCAGACATGAAACGATGATCGATGTGCATCTGCATTTGCATATGCGGGCAATGCCTGCAATGAATGGTCCAAGCATAGAGAATGCCAGCAATTACCTTGATTTACAGATGCTGGACAGTGGAGAAAGATGCAGAAAGAGAATGAGAGAATGAGAGAAAGAGAGAGAGAGAGAGAGAGAGAGAAAAGTAAGGGAGATGGAAAAGAGAGCGCAATTAACCATCAAGTAAAAGTGCACCAATTATTGATCCCTTTCAGCTTTCCCTTTCCCTTTCAGGAGCACTTGCTGAACTACATTTAACATTTATAATCCACAATTGCTCAGGTGTTGAGCTCCATTTTAGGTCTCTCTTGAAACTGGTTTGTCGCCTGGCTTCGCATATTTGTTATCCATTTAGTTACAGTCCAACTCGCATGAATCAGCTCTATTGCGTTTGTCGAATAGAAAGTGTTATATGCCTTCCCCGAAATTTTAACACGTAAATATGTCTGTGCAACGCTTTTATCGACTGGTTAGGTAATGCTGTCCCAATACGGACTTACTCAATCGCAGTCGACGCTTACAACTAAATTGATTTAAGCAATTATGAGAATTTCGACGACCTTTAAAAGAAACTGGCGATGTAAGAAAATAATTCAAAAACTAAATAAATAAATACAAACAAGAAAAAAATAATAAATAAATCAGTTAAATTAAAATAATAATAAATAAATTATCAGCCGATAGATATGTATATATTTTTTAAATAAATAATGTAACGACATTTGAAAAGAAAATAAAACAAGAATTACAAAAACTTCAAAATGAATAAAACTAAGAAAAGCAATAAATAATATTTGCAAAAAATATTGATAATCACAATAAATAGAAAAAAAAGAACATAAAAAATCAATATACAAACTATAACAAAATATTAAACCAAAGTAAATTTAAAAAAAATAATGATAATAGAAAATACATTTTTTAAGAAAATTAAAAAAAAAAAAAAAAATAAAAATGAATACAGGAAGTAAATAAAAATGTATAGATATACAAATTAAAACAAAAATGTGCCAAAAATGTAAAAGAAAATAAAATAATTATATCAAATATTAAAATAAAATAATAAATAAATAAAATAAAAAAAAATAATATAAAGATTATATAATTAAAAGACAAAAAAATAAAATAAAATGAATGTAAAATAAAAGCAAGATTTACTAGAAATATAAAATTTATGGTCGAATTGAGCGAATTGAGCCTATAAGTATCAAAAATATTTTATATTTACTTATTTAATTTTTATACATTATTCAAACACAAAGTCATAAGCCAAATAATATATGAAATTCAAATTTGACGAGTTTAACCCTCACTTGTTAAATTCGTGGAAGTCATAACAAAAGACTTAAGGAACAAACTTGTTTTGTAATTCATTAATTTTAAGTAAAGGAACGAATTGGGTCAAAGCCTCTGAACTGAAATGGAAAGCAAAAGCAAAAATTGCTTTCGCTAGAGCTTTATGTTTATATCAATAAATCTAAGTGATTAAATTGAACTCTCTGGCAACAAAAAAAAAAAAAAAAAAAAAAAACGAAAAAAAGAAGCATAGTCATATTTCCATGTAAGTGGAGAAAAAGTCTTGTGAAAATTGGAGCAATGGTCAGGTGGACGGACAGCTGGACAGCTGGGCAGCTGTCAGCGCAGTCTAACAAATCAATATGTCCAATTGGCCATTAAGTCAAGTCGCATTGAGGAAGACATTTGTCACTCCATGACTCGACTGCAGCTACTTTAATGTGTCAGTGCGATTAGGATTGCGACTTTCTAAGAAGATGCTGCCAAAGATGCTGACCGCCTGATAGATGGCCAGTTGAATGGAGAGTCCAGCTGGTGCTGGACCACTGGAGAAGTTGAGAGACGTTTGCCGTTTATGTCTTCATTTCCCCCAAGTTGCCAAGTTGCCACATACATACATATGTATATACTGCGGCTAAGAATGAATTATTTATCAATTCAGAATGCCAACTGCAAATGAAGTTGATGTTACATTTAACCAAATTTGGTTTCGGTTATTGCCGTTTCTGTGCTTACTAATTGCCATCTGCCAGAGATCAGGTGAGCGCAGCATCGCCAGCATCTGGTGAAACTCGGGGCTAGCCAAGACGTAAGGCCTCTTCGAGCCTTCTTCAATTTCCAAATGCTAATTAAATATGCTACGCCAATTCGAACATTTTATATATCATATAAAACTATTGCTAAATCGAAATGTCATAAATTTCACTTAACTGCCTAACCGGAAAAGCAGGCCATTATCAAAACAGTTTGTATTCAAATTTGGCAATAGTATATTTCATTTGTTTTCTTTTGCCTCTTTGCGGCGCGCTCAAAATTCAAATGACGTACGAACAACAAATAGAATATATATATAGGTATAATACAAAAAAAAAAAAAAAAAAAAAAAAAAAAATTGTATACCGCCTAACTAAGAAATCGCTCCAAGCCGTCAACGCTCGAAGAAAGTGAAATTTTTTGTGTTTTGTTTTATTATTTTCATGTCTCCCAACCGGTAACGAAGCAACAAAAGCAGCAGCGGAAATTTTTTTTTTGGTTTGTAATACTGTTTTATACCCTGAGCCCATTTTTAAAGGGTATATTGTTTTGCCAATGTGGAATATAACACAAGTTGGCATGGCATGGACTACAATAAACATCCAAAATCCGAATCAGGATGAACAGTTCAGTGAATCTTGCTTTGTTTCCTGTCTGCCTGTCTATCCATATGGCTGAACTTAAATACTTGAAAAGAATATAAATATTTTGCATACCCTTCGCAGTAGAATGAAGTGAATTAATTTTTCCACATCTCTAAACATTTCCTAAAATCAGTAACAATTTCAATTTAATGCTCGAGTAATTATAGGTTATAGAACCTGAAGCGAAATGTGGTATTTCTGTATGTTTATATAGATTACAATTATTTTTAATTTTTAACATCATACAGTAATCCATTTCCATTAAAATTTAAAAGAAATCCAATTTTGAATAGCGAATTTTTATTTGATTATTATCCGAATCTCAAGTTATTCAATAAATAATTTACCCAATTGAGGGAAATGTGGGAACAACAAGAGCAACTTCCCTTACATTCATATACATACATAGATTATCTTCTATTTGATCACTCCTGGCTAAAAAAATTTAACTTGTTTCTAGACATATGACATATGACATATTCATTTGCATGTAAAACAAAATCTAAGTAAATAAATATACAGAGAAATGTAAATATATTTATAAAAGATCAGTTACAACATACGAATTTAATTTCTATTCAGCTGATATCAATATTAAATCACAGACTTCTCAAAATCTAAGCTCAAAGCTTCACATCAATGTCGATATTTCTGGTTGTTATTAATATTTACCTTTATTAGTTTTAAAATTTGCAATCCCTTATCCATTTTCGTAAAATCCATTATTTACTTTCACTCTGCTTCACATTCACTAAAACACACTCACAGAATCGCGGCTTGTAGAAATTTCTTTAAAGGATTTTCACAATGACTCTACACTTGCCTTGGTTTTTGCGGCCTGGGCCCAATGGGTTCGCGCTTTGGTTTTATCGCCAGTGTGAAGAGTCACAGGATATTGACACACGTACGCGTATATAGCTTTCGATTCGGCTTGAGGCTTGTGTGAACATTATTGACACTCGTAATATTCATAATAACTGAAATAGTTATTTTCAGCGCACACTCGTATTCAATTCGCTTTGCTTCAGCTTTCAGCGACTTTTTTAGCAATCTGTCCCGCTGGATTAACAGGCGCGCATAAACCACAAGAGCTCTTTGGGAGCTGAAGCTTGAATCGAAATCACGTTTACACGCTTCGCACTCACGTTTGCAACTGCGTCAAGAGCTAAGGCGAAAGAGCCATCGCCAAGCGGAGTCGGCAATTGACGACGGCGGCAGCGCTGGCAGCGTCGGCAGTGCCGACCCCGCCAACCCGTAAAATCGGAACCCGACTCACGACAGAGCCAGAAAGACGGCCAAACCGCGACGCAAGCGAAAACGCTTTCTATACCCTTCGTGCATCAGCAAGAAATGGGTATGATAAGCCCAAAAAGAAGAGTCGATATGATTAGCAACTATTGTTATTTATTCAAAATTGATTAAAACATTAAGCACGAGAACAATAGCCGTTATACAAGCTATGTTTTTCACTTTGTAAGAGCCTCAGGGTACTTTTAACTATTCCAGGGTGTCACTCAGCTGGTCCTATTGATCAGCATTGTTGTTATTTTTACAGCTTTTTATGGTTGTTTTTTGCGATTGCAGGAAAACTTTTTCTTATTTATTATTCGAAACGTTAGCGTCGGGCGGGCGCAGCAAAACACAACAAACATTGAAAAACAAGCGAGCGCAGCAGCAGCAGCAGCAACAACAGCAACAGCAGCGCAAAAAAAAGAAAAAACACACACAAAATAACAACAACAAACCACAAGCATACAACGAGCCACACGCAATGACAAAGCTGCGACACGACGAGAGAGCAAAGCACAAACCCCGAAGACTCCGAAACGAAACGAAGGCACGACCGACCGACCGATTGCTACTGCGTCTCACGCCGGCTTTGCTGTTATTGTTGCTGTTCTTTTCAAGTGTTGGTGGTACTCGTACTGGTCTGTGCTGGCGGCGCTGGAGCTGGTGCCGAGTTTTGCCGAGCAGCGAAGACGATGACGCCGCTTAGTAGGTCAGTAGTGGCCTTTAACATTGTTGTTGCTGGTGCTGGTGCTGGTGCTGCTGCCGCTTGTTTCTGCTTCTGTTGTTGTAGTTGCTGTTGATATTGTTATTGCTATATTTTGTTGCATTGCATGTTTGTCACTAATCAAACACAAAGCTTGCCGGTCTAACAGCTGCTAAAAACTATTACTGCTGCTAGTATTCACATGCTCTGCAGTGAAAATAATCGAATTCAAGCAAGTTGCGTGCAGATCTAATGTGCACGCTGGCGAGAGCTGTCTTCGATTATCGTGTCTCAGTAAAACATAAATTAATGTGATACACACAAAGATATAATCTATTATTCATATACATATGGTATTCAATTTCAATATCGATTTACATTAGCTAACATTTTCATAATCTTGTGCGACTATTATTGTTTAATTTATTCCCGTGAGGAGTCACGACATTCGAATAGTACACATCGCAAATAGTAAAGAAAGGAATCACATTAAGGTGGTAAAAGAAGAGGAAGAGCATAGAGATGGTGAGAGTGTGAAAGATATTAAATTAGAGTAAAAGCTTGGCCAGAGATTATGTTTGTTAATCTAAAAACTGATTGAAACTGCGATAAAGAAAGAGAGAGGATGGGAGAGAGCGAGAGTGATAGATTGGCAATTAGATTAAAAGGAAATTGATTGGTTTGAAAGCACGACTTCATTGGCTGATCTTAATTAAGTTAGTTAAAATTATTTAACTATTATTTATTGTCTTATCTTATCTTTACTTATATATCATTAGCATTTGCTAATAATAGATTCCCATTTGCGAACATAAAGGGTAACTCACCGTCGAGCTTATTAATTGTTTTTATATTTTTCTCTTCACACAATGATTTCACATTTACTTCACACATGCATACATATTCAAGCGCGCACCTTCAGCGTGTATATGCGAATGTATTTGTGTGTACCCACACTTCATTATATTTGGAGTAAAGTGAAAGTGTAGAAATAAAGACACGGCTTAGCCGCTTTTCAAAAGCATAATCAACAAAATATAAAAAAGTATTTTTTTTCTTTAGTGCTGCAACGAGATAAGCAATAGCATATTCGGCGCAGAGTATTGAAAGTCCTATTTTAATAATGTTTACATTAAGCCTTATCGGTTTTATCGTGTTTCGTCAACTTAACCGCTGGAGTGGTTATAATTTACGATTACAGCGACATTAACGTCTCCTTTACTACATATGTATGTATGTATGTATGTACGTCGCGACGTACGACGCCAAAATGTCTGAGGTAAAGCTAATTCTGATTCTGGTTCTGACGAGATGAAAGTGCGCGACTGACTGGTTGGTTCGCTTCCCATGCAACTACAACTCAGTTCATTAGCGTCATCGTCGCGACTCGCGACTCGCGACGTTGTACTTACGAGATGCTGTGAGACGCAGTAGACGGCATAGATGGAGTAGACGGTGTAGACTGTCTAACATACAGATTATGTTTTAAATTTTTAGCAAATAGACAAATAAATGTTCTACTTTCACCGATGCATCAATGGTGCAGCAGACGCACGATAAACTATAAAGAGAAATTTTTCCAACATAGAACACACACGCGAGTTGTCATTGCAGGCGAAACATAATTAACTATTAGTTATTTTGACTGAAAGTCTATCTGAGTAAAAACACAAATTGTTATTGAATTTGAAACAGCTGTTAAAAATTTAAATATGAATATTATAGCAGGAAGCTATTGCCTTACTACAAAATGGTCTAATTATAAATCGTTTAGCTTTTGTTGTTGGCTCGATTTGATATATCGATTAGCTTTTGCCATGCAAGCTAAAATTATATCGATATGTTGCGGCTATTCTTGTTATCAGGTGACTTATCGATACTAAATTGTACACAATAATAGAAGTAAATAGTTAAACAATTTTATTTACAATGGAATTTACCGAAAGTATGGACTTGGAAAATGAACGAGTATTAAAATTAATATTCCCAAACGGAATCCCAGGTGTGCATTTGAACTTTATCAAAATACCCACCCACCACATAGCTTGGTCTCTTCACCTTTTAAGATAATCTGCGTGGCAATCCGGAGCTGGATAACTATTTGGCTAAATTGGGCACCTGCAAGGTGGAACAACTGAAGAAGGAGCAAACGCGGCTGGCCGACGAGACGAAGCGCATATTGGAGCAAACGCAAGAGCTGGCCATATCCAATTACAAAACATTCATCACAACAGCCGAGAACTCTCGTTCAATATTCAATGAATTTAAAAAGGCCGAAGATCAGGTCGATACACTGATTGGCAAATTACCTGCCTTCAGCGCCAAGTGCGAGGAATTTCTGGCCGCATCAGCTGAACTGACCGAGCAGCGGCGTCTCAACAGCATAACACTGCACAAAAATGCTCAACTGCTGGAAATACTGGAGCTGCCGCAGCTGATGGAACGTTGCATACGCGAAGGTCGCTATGAAGAGGCGCTAGAGCTGGCTAGCTACGTCCAGCGTTTGGGCCAGCATCAAGGTCATCTTATACCCGTTGTCAATGTTAGTAAGAATAGATAGGCAGCATATCTATTAGTCCAATATGCCCATCAAGATCACTCTAACCTATGCTCTCTTCTTTTCAGAGTATTGTGCGCTCCGTGGAGGCTTTGTGGCATACGATGCTGGCGCAGCTAGTGGCACAGCTGCGCATGGATCTGCAGCTACCCAAATGCTTGCAAATTGTGGGGTATTTGCGACGCATGCAGGCCTTTGGCGACAACGAGCTGAAGTTGAAGTTTTTGCAGGCGCGTGACGCTTGGTTGACAACGTGCTTGGAGGCCATACCAAAAGCAGATGGTATGGTAGACTAATTTACCAATACAAGACATAAAGACATTCAAATGCAATCCTATAGCTCAGCAGCACTTGACAAAGACCATCGAAATAACGCGCATCAATTTATTCAATATTATAACGCAATATCGCGCCATCTTTCCGGAAGCGGAGCACGGCAGCAAGTTGGCCCCGCTGAAGCAGCTGCAGGGAGTCACCTGCAATGGCAACAGACTCTTTGAGGCCTGGCTGCATAATAAGGTAAGTTGACTTCTCTTACCAATATATTTATACACCTACATCTACTTGTTTTAGATAAATACATTCTTGCTGACACTTGAGGAGGATCTGGAACGTGGCGTCAGCTCGATTGAAACAGTTCTGGGGCAATGCATGTATTTCGGGCTATCCTTCAGTCGTGTGGGTGCTGATTTTCGTGCACTGATTGCGCCCATTTTCGTGCGCGTGGTGCGCAACAAGTTCGAGTCGAGCATTATGCAAGTGAATGAGAACTTTGAGAAGGAGCTGGACAAGTTCACGCTGATCAACAAAGTGAGCCTGCACACGCGCAAGCAGCTCGATACGGCTGCCTTGTCCGGCAGCGAACGGGACGTGGAATCGTATGCGCCGCCCGAGACACTGCTCGACTTTTATCCGCTTGCGGTGCTGTGCAACGGGTATCTGAACGCCCTCAATGAGCTGCGCCTGTGTGCGCCCTTTGCCGTTGCCACCGATGTCACCTGTTGCCTGCAGAGCTCGCTGCAATTGGTGGCGCAACGCGTGCTCGCATTCTATCGCCAGGAGCAGCAGGCCTTTACGCCCAACGAGCGCGAGACGTTTGCCAAGCTCTGCTCCTGTTTCGCCTACGACCTGGTGCCCTACGTGCAGCGCTGCATCCACGGAGTCTTCCCGCCTCAGTCCATAACGGTGCACCTGGGCATAAGCCTGCTGCAGCTGGAGCAGCAGCAGCTGACGTTCTTGCTGCAGCCGCAGATACTGGAGCCCCTCAAGCACCTGCTGCCCAGCAAAGTTCTAATTCATCCCACTGCTGCATTGGCTACTACAGAACCTACGCCAATTGCCACAGAGGGCTAAATCGACATCATCTATGTAGATTATATAAATCTAGATACACTTGTATGAGCCCTTGGCTTGATTCCCAAAAACTGTTTTGGCTCTAACTTATTCCAATCAAATCGAGGTATCCAATATTTCCTTTGCCTTACTTTTATATAAAATAATATGTATATATATTAAAATTGTTATGAAGTCAATTCCTATTATAGTAGTTCAACGAGTATATTCATTCTTTGCGTTGCTCATTTTTCTGTCCATCCGTCTGGACATATGTCGGTTATTAAGCAAATTATTTCATCGTTATTGAAATTAGAGACTTGAAGTTTAGGGTATATAATATATTCAATATACATATACAATATCCTATATACTCATGTGCGTTATACGGTCCTCGCACTCAGGGTCTTCTAAATTGGGAAACTCTGTATATATGGTATCGGGAAACTCCATGTATGATGTATAATATCTGTATGATATATGTATAAAATCTTAGATAAGCTATTATTTAATGACTTATTTACTATGTGGATAATATGTACGGTATATGCTCGTGTGTCTTATACGATACTCCATTTAATGTGCAGTAAATATAATATTTTAGATACTATATTATTTAAAGTCTTACAAGACTTGACAATTTATATATATTTATTTTTATACGCTGAACCCATTGAAAGTGGGAGATCAGGGTATAATGGTTTTGTTAAAAGTATGTAATAGGGAGAAAAAGGCGTGGCAGGGCGACGAGCTGAGTTGATTTAGCCATGTCCGTCTGTCTTTCCGTTCGTCCGTATGTATGAATGCGTCGATTTCAGAAGATATAAGAGCTAGAGACTTGAACTTGTATATATAGCGCGCATATCAAGTTTATCACCAAAAATCGATAACTCGTCCCGTTATTTTTTATCGATAAAAAATCTTATCGACAGTTAATTATAAAATTATATCTCCTACATCTTTAGAGCTAGAGTCTCCAAATTTTAAATGTTAGATTCATATATACGTTATAGAATTTCGATTTTCGTTAAATTTTACCCCCCACCCCTATATCCACCCCCTCACCCATAATCTTGTAAAAGCCGTATTTCAAATATTAGGACTTGAGCTTCGGGACAAACACGCATATTAATGATATAAACACATTCGAAAAGTTTCATGAAGAACGTACGTCCACAAAAAAAGTTATTAAACAATTAAGTTCCCATAGTAAGCCCACACTGCAGCCCATGCGTGTTTATACGTGCGCGCCTATGTGTGTCTATGCATGTGTGTTTGCGTGAGTATGTGTGTGTTTGTATAAGCAGAGAGACGCTAAAAATGATTGAAATGGCTGTTGCTTGAAGGGTTCAGGGGATCTCGTAGTCGAGCAGTCTCGACTACAGCTTTCTTACTTTTTATTTTTTAATATTATTAAAAAAAAATATATATATTATTTATTATTATTATATTTATATACAAATATTCCCACTTATGTATTGGGGAACTGGGAATTCTTGAAAATATTTTCCTTTAATTTCGCTTAAGCTTCTCTATTGACTTGCATTATTTAAGGAATATTTTATATTTTGAAATCGAACAAGTCAAGAGTCGGTTACTATACTTACATATTATCCTTAAATTACTAAGTCAAAAAACAAAACAAAAATAACAACAAAAAATCTTATTGGGCAATCTTATAGAAGTTATTAAAAATATAGATCAACTGATGAGTTCTAAATAAATTCTGAAATCGAGCTCAATTAGAATGGCTATAGCAGTCGATTACGATGCTAATTTGTAGTTGGTCTTGGGTTTCCTCTCAATCGAACGTAAACGCAATGAAACGAATTGGGAATTTTAGTTGGAAGCCGGCGAGAGTGGAATAATATTTTGATGCCGATTGCCGCACAATCAGTGAGTGGGCCGTCAAATCCGAGAGGGCGACTAGGAGTGGGGAGTGGGGAGTGGGGAGTGGTGTAGCTGCGTAGGTGGTGCGTGAAGCGCCGACATGGCCGTTCATGGCAGATTGAGTGCGGTTAGGCGACCGGGAAACGTTTATAAGCAAATTTCGCGTACAATGACTAAATTTGGAGAAAGCCGTGCGAGTATTTTTCTTTGTTGTTGCTCTCGGCCGAATCTGCATCTGCATCTGCATCCGCATCCGAATGCGATTGCGAATGCGTATGCGTATGCGAATGCACTGTGCTGAAAAATTGGAAAACATGGCAGCTGAATGCAAGCACATGGACGCTTACGCGGATGCGGATGTGGAGTGGATGTGGATGTGGAAATGAACACGGTTGCGGCTTATCGTTGAACGTCAGAGGCCGGACGAATGGACGGTTTGACGACCACGGCCTTTGTGGGTGCACGGACGTTTCTGTATTTTTAAGTCCACCACTAAATACAAACGAAAGCACTCAAGCACAAGTTGGTCACGATTGGGCAACCGGGTAACGGGCAGCAGACAACGGACAGCGGACAGCGGACAGCGGACAATGGACAACAGAGAGTGCCACCTTTTAGGCTGGAACAAAAAGCGGCCTACTGCCCGGCTCCAGCTGCCTGGTGCAAATGGAAGTTGCGATTTTGATTGCGAATCGAAATAGATTTTGTGGTATTTGCAAAGCAGTGCCAACCAGCTGGCGATTGTGTGAGTGTTTCGAATGGATGGGCGGATGGGTGGGGCTCATTTGTTACATTTGGCGCTGCAACCACGTACAACATTGCGTATACGCGTTTTTGTTCATTTATTGATTGATTGAATTGAATGCACAGCAGAGTGGTGTAGGGGTGTAGAGGGGGGGGGGGTAGAGGGGAATATGGGGTTGGTGTAGAGTTGAATGTTTCTTTTACACGCTTGCTCGCTTCGTTTTGAAAAGCGTTCGTTTATTTTGCAATTTGTGTGGCCGTGTCTCTTAGTTTTTGGCTACAGCAATTCCATTCAGGTTGATTTTGGCCCACAAAAAAAAGAAAGGAAAAGCAAAAGCAAAAGAAATTGCAAATTCTATAGTGGTTTATTCCTTTGGCCATATTCGCATATGAGATGAAATGGTTATTGGTATCGCAGCTAGAAATTAAATTTAGTACTTAGCGCACCTTGAGTGGCAACGGCACTTCGGGGCCTTTTTATTTGCGTCTATTCAATTTGGCCAGGTTTTCCTATTCGGCATGCAGAAATTATTACCGCAACGCATGGGAATCTTCGAGGGCGATGACGACTTTTGGGGCTGCTCAACGAGTTGGAAAACACCCAGGGATTTCGATTTCAATAGGGTTCGCTCAGTTGCTGTTGGCGGAACCTCGCTGCCTCTGTATGTAAATTCGCATACAAATCACTCGCGTGCTCGCCAAATGCCCTTAGGGGAATCCTTTAGTTATCCTTTAGCGATTTTTCAAATAAACACGAAACATACACGGGCTCCTTCTCCTCATCCTCCTCCTCCCCTTCTGTCTGTTTATTGCCTGCGGCAAAGGAAACTTTGACGCGCTTCTTGTCAGGGCGCTGGGCCATCAAGTATCTGATTTGCTGAAATTCAGTTTGGGCTTCGCTGGAAATTGATAAATTTAGTTATTTTTTCTGTTTCGGTTTTTTTTCTTGCTTTTCTGTTTCTTTTCTTTTTGGCATATCTGTCACTGATTTGGGTTTATTGTCGCTGTCAGCAGATATTACGACAATGCCAATCAGCGCCCTCAGGACATTCAATGCGACTATGATCTGGTTAAGGAATCCAATGGATTCGGTTTTTTTTGAATAACAATGAATATTAAATATTTGCAATTTTATACACAATTGGAACATAATAGCTATAGCTTTAGCACTAGTTTTTTTTGGAGTAACTGTATTTTTCGATCATACTCTAGATCCATAGAATCCTCCACTGAACTAAAATATTTATGATATTGCTTCTGCAAGCATTGCACTGGGCGAATCTTTGATATCTTAAAAGAAAACAATATATGTATATATAATACATATATTTTTATTTTTGTTGTTGTAGCAATAATAAATAATAAATACATTATTATTCTTCATTCATCATTGCTTACGTTCTATTCACTTATATCATATATCTGTTATTTGTATTATTTATATTAATTAAAATATTTATACGATTCACGATTTCATATACTCATTCACAAATCGAAATGAGCATATTTGGTTTAAGCAATATATTTCTAACCGTCCGTCCGTCAGTCTGCCATATATAAATATACATATACATATACTACATACACATATAAGAAACCAACAATTCAATAATCTAATAAATCTTTTATTTATTGCATCAATATATATAATACATAGTATTTATATAAATTAAAGTTTTGCTCTTTTGTTTCTCATGTGAATCGTAATTAGTATTCAATTGTAATTATGACAATTGTTATCCCACCATCTCTTTCCTTCTGTTCTTATCTCTTCTCTTACTTCTCCTTCGTCTAATTTATTCCACATTCTATGTAACCGCCGAATGGAATAGAATGGAATGAAACGCAGAAAAAAAAAATCGTCACGTTGCAGCAAAATTGAGCAAAATTTTACTCACCATTCCATTTAGCTTGCATCGCAGTGATCCCCCTCCCCTTCAGGCAGCACAATTTCTGCTTCTTCTTCTTTTTTTTTGCACGCTCACTTGACAGCAAAGCTTTTTCCTCCACATACCCTGTAATTATTAAGCGCCTGGTAGGATATATTAGTGCGTGCATTTGTGAAATATATATTCATTTATCAGATCTGTGGCGCATACAAAGAGCAACTATTTGTATGTATGTGTATGTGTCTATATATTTATGTTTATATATTTTTATGATATTGCCTCGGTTTACTTTATACAGGGTATTTCTACATATACTTAACCCCAGCATCATTAAATTTTTTTCTTAGTTTTTTTCCCTGTGATATTTTTTATATTCTCAATTTTTATTATATTCTACATAAGTATGTGGCAATGTCTGTATGTATGCGTGCCTGTCTGTGTGTGTGTGTGTGTGTCTGTGCATTTGTGTGTATATTATATTATTGCGACGCGAACCAATAACCATCGACCGGGCAGCGTGTTTCAGCTTGCCATTGGCTTGTCCTCGTTCTCGTCCTTCTGCGGCAACGGCTCAAGCCCAGACTCAGAGCTACATCTCAGTCTCAGCTTTTTTTTTACCACACAGCTACTGCCCAGCGTGTATGTGTATGTGTGTGGGAAGGTAGAATGACTGACCGTTAGGTGCTGCTGCTGCTGCTGCTGTTGCTGCTGCCGTCTCTGACCCGATTCACCTGTCCGCCATGCGAATTTTGCTCTGTTATTTCTCTTCTTCGTCTCCTTTGTATTGTTACCATGAGATAGTGAAGGTGCCAGCAAGTCGAGCTACAGCTTGCACCCCACAGGCCCCACTCCCCGCGCTGAGGTCACCTCCATTTTTTTACGATTCGCTTGGGTTTGGTTCTGGCCAAAGCAATATAATTTATTGAAGTTCTAGCATTTTTCAAAATGAATTTTTTCTTTTCCAGTTGTTCTTTTTTTTTTTTTTTTAGTAGCAACGATGATTGAACAAAGTATGTGTGTGTGAGTGTGTGAGTGTGTGGGTGTGATGTGTGTGTCTGTGTGCGCTGCAGATACGCTTGTAATTGTGTCTGTAAGCTTGGTGGCAGCCATTGTTACGAGTCCGGGTTGCGCACGTTTGGCCTGTCATTGAACGCCATATTATTGGTCGATTGAAAAGTAAAACATTTTTTATTATCCGCACGTGTGCAGGCAGCCTCCCATTGCCCAGAGCTCAGCTCAGAGTCACTCACACACACACACACACACACTCACATACAATGTACCGTTTTATGACTACGAAAAAAGAAGACGTCGCTCCATGTTGGAATGGTGGGTTTTTGGTTGGGTTAGTTGGGTCACTTTGACCGCCTACCTGTTCGTTGACCATAAAACTTTGGACTTAACTACCCTTAGGTGCGGTCGGCAAGGTGAGCTCATGGCTTTTATGATGCCCCCACACATACACACACACACACGCACACACACACACATCGAGCGATTTGCTTTTGTGTGTGCTCCTTCATATTTGATAAGCAAGTTTTCCTTTTTTACTTTTATTGCTGCACGCCATCAATATCCTTCTGCCCCTCTTTATCTCTGCTCGCACGCTCTCACTCTTTCCCTCTGCCCTCCATCTCTCGTGCTTTCTCTCTCTCTTTCTTTCTCGCTCTTCTTTTCTCCTGGTTATAAAAATATTTCATTCAATTTTTTATTCCTGCCGACATTCAGTGGCTCTCGCTCTGTTGCACGTACATCATGCGAGGGGCGGGGGCTAGCTTCCCTTTTTGCTGATTTTCTGTTTCGCTTACGCTCGGCTTTTATGTCCAGCTATTTATTTGCCCAGCCAGCGGACCACATGGTTTCTCATTTTTTTCCTTCTTCTGCTTCTTCTTGCTTTCGTTTCGTTTCGTGCGGCCACAGGTCGGCGTCGCCATTGCCATTGCCATCACCGTCGTCATCGTCATCGTTTTCTTCGTCTTCTTCTTCTTCGCTTTCGCTGCCGTGCTGCGTCGTGCTTCAGCTTCATAATTTTTTCGCCGTGTTCGCCGTCGCTCTCCCCCACTCTCTTTCTCTCACTCTCTCTCGCTCGCACTCGCATCGAGTGTGCCCGCCTGGGCTTTGCTATTGAGCTGCTGCTGCTGCTCTTCGTATGCTTCTGATGCTCTGTCTCAAGTCTTTGGGGCGTCACGTCATGGCGTGTGAGCGTGAGTCCCAAGTCCAAGCGAAGTTAATTTCGTTTCATTTCGCTCGCCCACTTCCCCCGCCCCCGCCCCCGCCCACGTTTCAGCAACTGCTGGCCATGTGTTTGTTTGCACTTTTATAACAATGTTAGCGGATTGTGGGTGGTTTCACGCCAGGGCCAAATGCGGTCAAATAAGTACTATCCACCCCACCCATCATACCCTCTTCTCTCTCTCTCTCTCTCTCTCTCTCTCTCTCTCTCTCTCTCTCTTGCATAGCTGAGTCTGCGGTTGCTAGCAAAATATGATGTCATACTCTGAATAGCTCTTTGGCAATATATGTTTATGGATATTGTCGTAGCATACGTAGTATATAAACTTAATTCTACTTTCTTGCATTTTATGCCATTTTCTTAATATCTATCAAAATGTGTTGCATACCTCTACGGGCTATAGATATTATAGATTATAGATAATCTTATCTCAGCAGTTTAATTAGTTCACGAATCCATGATTCTCAGACCAAACTATAGAAAAATTCTCGCTTCAAACATACATTTTTACTCCCCTCCAATGAAAGTCATTCGAAAAGTTGTGAGTGATTGCCTTTCGTAATTTTGCTCTTGGCTAGTTTTGACCAATTTATTTGGGCCATTAAAATTGTATGATAAACCATTGGCCATTAATTGTGTGTTGCTTAATTTTCGTTTTAACGCATTTCATATCAAGACGGGGCCACATTAGGTTGACTCTCAGCTGGTTTACCTTCCACTGCGTCCCAGAAGGGCGCATTTCCAGTTGCTCCTTCAGCCCCGATTAGTGCTTCACACATATATGTATATACATATATGTATATATAGTTTATTTTGTCTAATGTGTTTCTATTCGCAGTAAATGTGCAAAAAATCGATAGATAAACTTGGGCGCTGACCATTTCACTGGCCAAGGGGGCGCTAACACACATATACTATCCATTATTTGTTGCTGTGTAATTGCGATGGCTTAAGTGTCTCGCATAGTGAGGGGGAATATCTTATGTACACACACATATATATTTTTATTGTGTATATTATTATATATGTGTGCGAATATATACATATGTGTAAATATATATTCCGAAACATTTGGCATAAATTTTCGATTTATAAAAGTGAAAGCAATAGGAGCTGTCATATGCTATGAGTTTTTGGCTATAAGGTTTAGCCCATTACATTTACTGATTCTGGGTATAAAGAATTGAAATCTTATAAAAATGTTAAAAATTCTTGTAAGCATAGTTTTCCAGCTAGATACTCAAACTATGCTGTTAGATAGCTAAGCTTAAATCTGTGCTTAAATCTGGGCTTTCCCCTTCAGGGCGTGGCAAATTCCAACATATTTTTCGTTTTAGTCTCTGCTCGAGCATTATCGGGTCAGCTATATTCGACTTTTCATCTTAAGATCATCGTATAAAAAAATGTGATTGTAGAATAAGCGACAAAAAGAAATCTTTCCTTCCTCTCTCCGTCTTTACTACTGTTGCATTTTCTTTCTTTCCCCTTTCTTTTACTCTTTTTCCTTTTCCATGCATTTTACCAATTTAATTCATTTCCCTCTTATTCTTCCCTTCTCCCTTTTCCCACATACTCATCCCTCTTTCTCTCTTTTCTCCTCTCTAGTCACTACATTAAAGTGATGGACTAAAAGATACCTTTCAATCTGTGTTTCGGAGACATACTCCAGCTATATTTAAAGCTACAAACATTCATATAATTCATACAGACATTCACGTATGTACGTAAAAATAGAAAACTTTTATAGAGTATATCAAGTACATACATACATATGTATATTCACGTATGTACGAGCATACATGATTTTTATTGTTATTGTTTTGTGCCTTTTATATATGGATTTCCTTGCATATATGTATGCACACACACACACACACTCACACCTAGGATATTTGGTAGGAAGATTGAAGAAGGAAAAAATGAAACAATAATAATAAAAGGACGAGCGCGTTAGATGGACAAGCAGACATTGAGAAGCAAACGCAATCCGACTGGAAATCTATTTTCAAATGAGCTCTATCCGAGACACACTCACCCACACCCACACACTCACCCAGACACACTTGCACACATACACATACAGCTATAATTGGGTGGCATTGACTTGGTTAGGGTGCTGCTTAGGGTGGCACTCGTCGCGTTTGCCACAGCGTCGAATTTCACCCCCAAAGCGCGTTGCATTTATCATTGCCTTCTTCTTTTGTTGATTTAAGCGCCCCCACACATACGTACAGTATCTATGTATATATGTATGCGTTTGTGTGTGTGTGTGCGTATTTGTGTTGATTTTAAGGGGCTGCTCTTGCTGCTGACGATGTTTCTTTTCCTATGGAGTCCCCCACCCACCCATTGCCACTAAAGGCCTTCAATTTACTCATGTGTGTGTGTGTGTGTGTGTGCGGTCGTAATTTGTTGCCCGAAAACAAAACACAAACACGTATTAGCTTGTACACGCATACATATATGTTATGGGCCAGCACTTTATATAAAGTTATAGATATTGATATACATAACTTTATGTAACGAGGGCCCACCACGATTGCCTGCGCCCTCGTTTCCGGCTCTCGCATTGGTCACAATTTCATATTTTTTGTGGTTACTTACGAAATGTGATACGCAAAAAGCCCGGGCAATCAAAATGGAGTTCATAACACGGACGGAGTTTGCCTCTTGTTACCTTATGGAATGGGTTAACAGGGTGTATTGGTTTTGTAACTGAAGTGAGGGGAGATATGGCAGAAACCGATGGAATTAATAGAACATTTTACAAATTTTAAGAGTATATACATACGTACGTTTATATACAATTAGAAAGAAATCACGGCAAATGTTTTGGTACTCAAGTACTCTAACTAACTTTCCATTAAAAACAAAATGTATAACAGTATAAAATAATTAATTAATTTGAAATTAAAAAATATATAAATTATGTGTCTTATTATTATTATTGGTATTTCTTTATTTCTTTCGTAAAACTTGAATCCATTTATTACTATCAAATATAAATTATTTTTTATTTATTTATTTTTTTCATATATTGTAAAAATTCATTTATACCTATTATTATTTCTTTAATAAAAATTAGTATAATTTATTTATTTATTTTTTCTTTCAATTATTAATATTCAATTTTGGAGATTACTAGTAAACTGTTTATCTATTACTATTAAATATAAAGAGTTTATATTTATTTATTTATTCTTTTTTTTCATATAATTTTTGAATATGACATTCTAAAATATAATAATTGTTTGTCTTATTATTAGTACTATTGTAAAAATTAATTTTATTGTTATTATTATTAGTTTAGATTATTATTATTTCCTTTATAATAATTAGTTTTCTTTTTAATTTTTTTTTATAATTATTATTATAAAATTTATTTTATTGTATTTATTATTATTATTCTTTACGAATATAAATTAAAATTAACAGTGGTTAATGTTGATATCAAATACGTAAGATAATTAAAGATTTCTCGCTGTCTGAGTCAACATTTATTTCTTAAGTCTTAATTGCTTAACATCCAGTGTCTTATTTGGCTTTAAGTTTCTAGCAGCTCTCTCATTCACATTCATTCGCCCCACTCTGAAAAATTGGTTCGTAAGACTCGTCTGTGGTTGAATAATAATAACGTTGGCAATGCTAAAATTGTAATTTCAGATTTCAGAACGGAGGAATAAACGTCTTTGGGTACCTCCATCAGCATTTTGCTCACTTCGAGTTTATTCATTTTCTTAATTTACCTAAGCGTGTCTCATTTTGGAAAACCGCTTGCTTGCGCTCCGTCGCCTTTGGACGCGGCGTGGCACTTGAACCCTTTTAGATTGATAAACAGAAGGCTCGGCAGTCAGTCAGCCGAGCCCTTCCTCCGGCACTTGACAGGAGAGCCGTATCGCGACAGAGACATCTATTAAAAGCAGCCAGGAGGCATTTTTTGGCAAATGCCAAAATTACATCAAAAAGAGATATAAGAATGCGAAAGCGAGGCGGACGAGCCGAGGAGGAGCTCAACTCCAGATAGATGAGCAACAATGCAAAGCGTTGAAACGAATGGAAGATTCCTGCGCGTCTATCGCCTTCCTCGGTGTCGACGTTGACGTCGACGTCGACGTCTTCCTCTCCGTCTTGTATGCATAAATATCTAAATTCCGCTTTAATTGCCGGGACATTTCTTTGTATTATGTTCGGGGTGGGTAGAAATTTAACTGAGCAGTTGCTATCTTCATGATGACTTTGATGCGTCACATAATTATTAATAAGGCAAGCAAGAGTGGTTCCGTTGGGGCTGTGATCGACTTGCAAATACCCTGTATCGCATTCAGCTGATCTAAATTCTTGAGATTTTTTAGAGAAGAAAGAAGATAGCAGAAAGAAGAGAGAATGGAAAGATACGATAGAATAGATACAAATGACGAGAGATGAATAAAACATCGGGAAATTGTAAGGATAGAAGGGATACAATGGAAAAAAGAGAAGAGACAAGAGAGTATAAGGTATAATAAGAAGTGAGTAAAAAGAGTAGAGAGCAGAGAACAAAATAAAATATGACAGACAGGAGATGAGAGAAACAAGAAGAAAGAACTGAGAAACTATATATGCATGTTTGACTGAAGAATAGAGAAAATAGAAGACTGAATGTGGAAGATATATGAGATAAAAAACAAGTAAGAAAGCTCTAGTCGAGACTGCTCGACTAGGAGATACCCTGAACCCTCCGTGCTGATGTTCCAATCATTCTGCACACATACATACACATGCATCCACCCCCACGCATAGGCTCGCGCTCTGCTAACTGCGCAGTAAGCAGCGACTGCGCTTGGGCTGCGCTGCGGTATGGGCAATATTATGAGAATTTATTTGTTGAATAATTTCGTTTGTAGACGTACAATCTTAATGAAACTTTCAGAACGTAATCATTATGTGTAAATGTGTGTACATTCCAAAGCACAAGTCTCTAGTACTTGATATACGTTTTTTACAAATTTGGGGCGAAGGGGGCGTGGTATCCAAAATCTGTAAATTACAAAATGTGTGTGCCCATCAAATGTATATACACAGTAAATCTGAAGTCTCTAGGTCTAATAGTGTTCAAATTAGGCTGAAAAAACAATATAAATTTATCGATTATCCTCGATAAAAAAGATATCGAATGAGTTATCGAAAAAATATGATAAACTCGTACTGCGTATGGTATACACGAGTATGCATACAAAATTTCAGCTCTCTAGCTCCTTTAACTTCTGAGATCGACGCACTCATACGGACGGACGGACGGACGGACGGACGGACGGACGGACGGACGGACGGACGGACGGACAGACGGACAGGGCTATATCGACTCAGCTCATCGTCCTGATCAAGAATATATATACTTTATGGGGTCTGCGATGATTCCTTCTGCCTGTTACATACTTTTCACAAAACCATTATACCCTGATTTCCCATTTTCAATGGGTTCAGGGTATAATAATGGAGAATAGAGAATGGATAAATGCAGAATAGACAATGGATAATAAGGAATAAGGAACAATGAGGAGAGAATAAAAAAGCAAAGAGAAAGAATAAAATATATACTAAAACTACATATTAAAGAATAGAGAAGAAAGAATAATGAATAAACAGTAAAGAAGGGAGAGCAAATGGATGGGTAATTAATTAAGAAGCGATTAGATATTTTAAGGAAAAACAGGACAACCAAATGAAAACAGAAGAAAGAATAAATAAAAAATAAAACAATGGAAAAAGAAAACAATATTTTTGTTTTTAACTACTGAGTTTTCTTATCCATATATATTTATTTATCTCTAGTTTTGGACCTGTAACGGTAACTGACCAAAAAAGCAGAAAATATGGTTAAGAAAATAAACGATTTAATACAAATATTATATATTATATATATTATAATATATTATATTATAATATAATAATAATTATGTATTATATATTATGAGGCAACGCCTCCAATTGAATAAAAAAAATAGATCCTTAGACACCTTTGCTTCTGGGTAGAAAAATAACGACGCTGGCCTTACGTATTATGAGCGTAGTGTAAAGTATTGTAGTATGAAAAGGCAATTTGTGCGAGAACCAAAAAGAAATCATAAAACTTTATCAATGTCCGAGAAGAATCAATTTATTCTCATGCGTGTTTCAGAGCCTTAGCGGCTTGTTCGATGCTCGAAAATTTCACTTAAGTGACTTTGAACTTTTGCAAGAAGAATGCGTAAAAGTTAGTTACGAACTTGGCTGGGAGACCAGGGAGTGGCCAAGCAAATTTATTTAAAAAGGATATATTTACATGTGTGTGTGTGTGTGTGTATGTGGCAGCCGTGTGATGTGGCTTACGCGTTGGGTCTTACCTCAACTGGCACCAGAAGCTGAGGGCGGAAATTCGGAAATTGTACTAAAATCAATTTGATGTGTTTATGTGACCCTATTAGAATTGCTCTTCTCAAATAAAAATGTTCCGCCAAGACAGAAGCAATCTCAGATTTTGCATAAATCTCATATATAAATTGTAGTGTCCTGCAGCAGGGGAGAAAGGCCAAGAGGGGGAACGGAAAAGCTCGAGCAATTCAATTGGTCTGCGAATGTGTGGAATATCGAGTGAACACTTACATGACAAGACAATAACTTTGACTTGACCATTCGACCGTTGCTCATATCTAGTCCAGCCCCGCCCCAAACTTTCCTCCTATGTCTGTCTGTCTGTCTGCCTGTCTGCCTGTCTGTCTATCTGGTAGCTAGCTTGTTTGCCTGTGCTGTGGGCTGGTCAGGTGTCATTTGTTTTGGGCCAGCTACACAGGTACAGGTCTGGCATTATGTGCATGTATCTATCTTTCATTCTTTCATTTCGGCCTGGCCTAAACAAAGAGAAATATTTATGTGCTGACCAGCTCCAGCTAGACGCCTGCAGGCAGAAATGTGCTTGAAAGCCGAATTCCAAATTCAAATCCAATTTGAAATCAAAGCCGAGCCAGCAGCCCAACACTTTATGATGAAAAATGTTCAAGATTCCAGCTACGGTCAGTGTACAATTGGCATTACTGTACTGCCTCACAGTCTCTCTATGCATGCCTGACTGTGACACACACACACACACACACAGACACATGTTGACCTTTTTGTACCAACATCGTAAGGGTCAGTGCGAGACAGGTCGACTCGAGCTCTCTGGCATTAATATTTAATAATACGAATTGCTGATTGAAGCATTGCCAAGCATTTTCTATGGCCAACAGCAGCATAAACAATCTGCTTGTGCCTGTCTCAAATGTTTCAAAACATATATAAAACAGGAACTACTATGATTAAAAAACAGATATACACAGATGTAAATAAACAAGTTCTGGGAGAATTACTAAAAAAGTTTGCTGAGTGTTTGTCCATTTCTTTTCTCTTTTTTTGACGATTCTGTTTTTTTTTTTTTTTTTTTTTTTGTGGGCGGTAAAATAGATTTAAAAGTATTTCATAGTAAAAACTGAGACTCTTATAGTCTTCTATTATTTAAATATATTTATATAAATAAAAAAAAATATACTGTAACTAAAGGTAAAACTTAGTAAAATTATCGTAGTCTCCAATGACAAAATTGCAAAGACTTCATTAAATTAAGAGATATATGATTATCTAAGATTAAGAAGAAGTTATACTACTTTATAGCAGCGATTTTGATATTGATATTAATATCTATAGAGCGAAATAAAGCTTTCAGAATCATTGTTGGTAAAAAAAATCAGATGTAAACGTCTGCAGGAGTCGAGTCACATTATCTGAATTGCTTAATGCATGCAATTTTATTAACTATTAATTCATTAGATCTATTAGTTTAACTCTTAAACTTCTCGTATACACATATAATATACATAATATGTTACACGTTCCCTTCAACATTATTTGAAATAAAACAGCATTGGAATTCGAGGAAAAAATAATCAGATATAACTCAAATTTATTTATTTATTTCACTCCTCTTAACTAGTATTTTTTGCATGTCATAAATGATAATAGGAACAGGTTTAGTGATATGTCTATATGTCAATGATATAATAAAATAAATTTCATGAAGATGAACTTTGTATAATCAAGCTAACCAAGATTCAAAATTTCCAAATGTAGCAAATTAAATATTCCCAAATTTGTTTCTGGTTAAAAATATAACAATCGCTTTATTAATAATTAAGTTCTTCTAATATACAAATGCAGATATTTTATTGTTTTTATTAAATTTTTTCTTTCAATATCAAATTGTTTTGACAGCTGCAATAATAATTTTTTTTAAATATTTATGCAAGTTTATGTATCTATCTTTAGGCTCGTAAGCCTCATCTAATGCAATTTTACATTTATTTTTTTTTTTACTCTACTTAATACTATAATCTATTGTGAATAGTATCATAGTTAATGTTTTTATATAATTATACGAGACTTATCCCTGCAGTCTCGTATAATTATATAAAAAGGGATAAGTCTCGTATAATTATATAAAAAAAAATTAACTATGATATTCAAATTCAAATTCAATGCCATTTTACAATATTTATTTATTTATTTATTTATTTTTTTTTTCATTTATTTATTTACTTATTTATTTATTTATTTACTTATTTATTTATTTATTTATTTATTATTTATTTATTTATTTATTTACTTATTTATTTATTTATTTTTATTCATTTTTTTATTTATTTACTTATTTATTTATTTATTTATATTTTATTTATTTATTTCACTATTCTTAATATTATATTTCTGAATATTATTAAAACAAATGATTATTTTATATAATTATATGATATTCTAGAGATATATAATTCATATCCAATGCAATTTTATAAAATATTGAATACTTAATATGTTGCCGAAAAGTATGCTACATTTAAAATTGCTAAAAAAAACTTAGATAATCCATAACTTTTTTTGTTTTTAAATAATCTAACTGTGTAGAATTTCGTGCACTATAGAGTCCTCCGTCCAAAGTCCAAATTAAGCAACGAGCGATATTTTATTATATTGGTTAACTTCCGGCTCCTCCTGCTCCTCCTGCTCCTCGGACATAAGACCAGATTTCCTAGAGCGTAGCACGAACGATGCTTGACGCTTATTTTAATAACGTGCATGCTGTGTGCATTTAGGATAACATCTGAATTTATGTAACAGCGCAGCACAAACAAAGATGGCAGGCAGGCACGTCGCAGAACAGGACGTGGATGAGGGCAAAATATATATATGTACATAAAAAAAAAAAACAAAGCAGAAAAAAAGAAAAGGACAACAACGAAGTGATGTCGATGTCCTGGGGTTGCCGGCAGGACGAGCGCCACGACAGCGAGTGCCCCAACACTAAGATTCAAATGAAAACTGATGCGGATTAGTATTTAAAATAATGTCCTGCAGGGATATAATTTTTTCTGTAGCACATTTCTGTCGCATTCACTTGGTGTTATTTTGTTTTGTTTTTCTGCCTTTTTTTTTGTTTTTCTTTTTATTTCCTTCTTGCTTTATTTATTTATTTTACATTTTTTCCCATTGTCGCGTTGTTTTAATTCCTTTGCTCTTCTGGGGCGGGAGAATGTTTCATAAAATTTATATTTGCTGCTTGCTCTTGCTCTTGTTCTTGTTCTTGTTCTTGTTCTTGTTCTTGGTCCTTGCTCCGTGATCTTGGTTCTTGGTCTTGGCAATTTTATTACAAGACAATTTACATATTTCACTTGTGAGAATTCCGTGCATATGAATGTTTCTCTCAGCGTTGCCTTGTTTCTGTTCTGTTTCCAAATTAATGTTAATTTCCATTATATGCCCATTGTTTCGCAGCGATCCTATTGACATTCAAGTTTGTCCAGTGTCAATAAAGCTGACACAAAATGTTAAAACAGCAGCAGAAGAAACAACAAAAACAACAACAACAACAAAAATAGATTGTAAATTAATTCACTGCCAATCGGAAAATAATAAAAATAGAATCCTGTCGCTCTGCCACCTGCGACGTCTGACGGAAGCCGAGCTCCCATTACGTATTCCCTAAGCAAATGCCATTAATTATTGTTATGTCCTTTTGATGGCCGGATGGGAATGTTTCCCGCTGCGTCCTAAGCTGGCCAGTCCTTGGCTGCTTTTTTCTATTAAACAAATTTGCATGACGCTAGTGGCATCAATTGAGCTTCTATTTTTTTTTAATGAATATAAGAAACAATTTAAAAAATTAAGTTTAATTTGAAATATGTGAATGAAGTAGTTATGCATACAAAAATTATATATCTTAAGATTCTGATAAAATTTAAAATAAAATAGTCTCCATTTCAGTTAGTGAAGAGTATATTAGTGATTCACTCTTTTACTTCACATATTTAGAGTATGTTATAAATACCAAAAATACCAAATATATACACATAGCTTTTCACGTTTTCCTGTCTATTCAGAATCTAGTGAAAAGTCATTTCAGCATAATTTCTGTTTACTCCAGTGACAGATATTCACGTTTTTTACTTCACAAATTTAACGTATGTTTTAAATACCATAAATACTAAATATATACACATAACTTTCTACTTTTGTCTATTTGTTCAGAATCTAGTGAAAAGTCATTTCACTCCAGTGTCACAAAGAGAGATTCCCTTGGGTCTAGCAATATTTTTAATTCACATATTTAAAGAATATTTATTTAAAATACCAAAAATACTACAAATATACACATAACTTTCCACCTTTGTCTATTGGCATTGAACTGAAAAGGCTGAGAAATTTATTTAATATATAACTTTCAAATTCCAAATTAAAATCCCTCAGCAAAAGTTATTGCATTTCATTTAAAACTCGTTGCACAACTTAGGCACATCATAATTAATCCCCCTGCTGTCGTAGTTCTCCCTCTCTCTCACTCGCTCGCTCTCTCTCCCACTACCACGGCTGCCATTTACATGTATATTTGTGTGTGTGTGTGTGTGTGTGGGTGTGCTTGCCAGCTGCCATTGTCATATAAATTCCATAATACGAAGTAATTAAATTTCCCTCGAACTAACGTCATGCGAGGCCAAACGACGTAAGCGACATAACGACGTAAAGCTCTCTATAATTGAGCGACGCATATGAGGAACAAACCTCGGTGAGCTTTTTGCTGTTGGCTGCTCAGAGCAGAGTTTCGAATGGTATATTAAGTCATAAACTAAGTGCGTAATTAAGCTAGAATAGACGCAGTACATATGTATGTATGTATGTATAAAGTGACAGGCCAAACATACACACACACATACATACATACTCATTTGTTGAAAGCGGCTGTAATGCAATTTATCACAGCTACTTCTTATTAAATGTTATTAAAATTTAATTGCCATGCGATGCAGAGCCCAGCTGCAAATTCCTAACATGTCAGAGATGAAATTGAACAAAGAGCCCTTCTTCTTTTTTTTTTTTTTTTTTTTTTTTTTTTGTGTGTTTTTGTCCGCACAGCAGGAGAAGGCGTCGCAGAGCGCATAGCTTGACCAGTCGAGACGGATCTCATTACAAAATGTTGCAGCCAACGAAAGTTGTCAGTTACACATGAAAATTGCAAAGAGCGAAAAATGTACCGACCAGAATTCCTAGGACTACGTTAAGCCCCATCGAAGCCGCCTTAATATACACTTGCCAAAGGTCTTATGAATCGGGCGTGCTTTGTGTAACAATTAGAACTAGATCTCTTTGATTTGACAATAAATATATTTCTATATCGCATTATATATGAGCTACTTCATCTGTTTAAATTTCAATTTGTATTCCATATTCCATGCAATATATCATAACAATGGTGATGATTTCATATGTCATATGTCTTTTGAAGTGTTAAGATTTTATGAATTTATGATTAAATAAAACGATGAGTGAAATCTAGAGATTAACATAGAAAGATGGCGATGTAGTTTGCTCGGAGGGCAAAGCACCGAGAGCAAGCGGTTATGCTATTAACAGAATTATGTTATTAGCATAAACGGGCTATGAGCAGACCCTGTTAATGGGATCTGCCATTAAACATGATTATTTATGGAATATAAAACACATTTTATTACACATTTCATTTCAAAATGGAGCCTGGGATATCGTAAGAAATATCACTTAACATATCATTATGTTATGGCCTATCCTATCAAAGAATTATAATTCGAGATAAACACTTTTGATCTTAGCAGTTTCATTGGAAATATCATAATTTATTGAAGAGATCGTAAGCAAGCGATTATAAATATTTTAATAGAGGTGAGTTGGAATATCGAGATCAAGATGTTTTAGTTAAAAATAATTAATAAAATTTAGCTGAATATCTTCACTGCACAAGACCAAAATTAAGAAAGTTTTACTTAACATGAAAGTAAATACAATTAATTTCTGATCTAGATCGTAATACATTCTTTAACAACATATTTTGTTTACTTATACTTTAATCATTAAACAAGATAATAGGAAGTATTTTAATCTCTTGAAAGGGAATGTTCTCTATACTCCTTAAATCTAATAATCACACTCGCATAATGTCGCTATCATGCCTGCCTGACGTTTGTGATGAAAGAGCATATCGGCTTCTGCATTTGGAAGGTAATATTCACTTTTTCATTGTTCGTTTCATTTGAGTTTTGTTGTTGTTTCTGCTTTGCTTTTCTCATTTTCTTTTATTCTAATTAAATTTTTTTGGCCATGAAAGGCCTCCAACGCCGTCTCGAGCTTGGGCGGCATTGTTTTGGGTGCCAACGGAAAACAAGGCAAATTTATTCTTATGTAAAAACAAGAAAAATTACGCAAAATAAATAAATTTACATAAGCTCGGTGGAAGGAAAACAAAAAAATAAACAGCTACATAACAATAAATAAAATTGCATTTTCATTCCTTTTTTCTCCCTCATTTGGGTCCAGCTTGTAAACATTTCGTTTCTTTTCTCCGTTAGGAAAAAACTGAACAAAAATGAGAAGGGAAGTAAGGTTCCAAAATAAAATTGCCTGGTATTTGTTTGCCATTTGAAAGTAATTAAAAAAAGTAAACCTTTAAACCTTCAGTTCCCAACAATATGCACATTTCCGTATAATTAACTAATCTTATGCTGACGAGCAGAAGCAATTTCGAAATTCAGACAGTACGGATCCATACATCCAGTACCGATGCATATCGTCCAATGTTTCTGACTTACTTGGAGTTTGGGATAATACGACTAAAGACTATATATAATTATTATAATAATAATAATAATCAATATAATAATATAATATTTACATTATTTATATTATTGGAGAAGCGTTTCGATTAGAATTCAGAAGTTATTCGATTTTTACTTGATATATAGACATTTCTCCAGAAAAGTCTACTTTTGTAGCGTGCGAGCCCCTTTGATTATGCTAAGAAATCAGAAGGAACTACAAAAACTGGAATATCAAATTAGATCTATATTCTTCACAAACTATTTATTTGGCACTTTGAGTTCTATAAATATATTTGAGGACTTGCTCTAATTGGATTAGTGAACTGTACTTTTTTGTTGCTATTGGCCCAAGGCATTCATTGTTCATTGCTCCGCTCGCTCAGCTAATGAATAAGGAATACAAATAGAGGCAGATTTCTAGTTAAGTTCAGCAATAAATGGCATAATGAAGGAATTAATGAACAGACGAACTGGCGAGTGGCAAAACTTATGCAAATGCAAATGAAAATTAATTTAATCCGCAGTTCGACTAAATTTTTCCATTTTAATTTAATTACATGGACGCTGCCTACGTGAGCGACAGCTAACCAAAAAAAAAAAAAAAAAAAAAAAAAAGCCTGAAAAAACAATAGAAATGACCATTTTTTTTGCTACTTCCGTTTCAGCTTGGGCTTTTGGGTTTGGGCTTGGGTTTGGGTTTGGGTATCTGTTTTGTCAAAGGACATGAGACAGGCTCAAATAACGGCACTTACTATGTGATTCACTTTAAGAGTCTTTTAAGCCAACTTGGCAATTATTTTTAGCCGCATTCGTAATTATTCCATTCCAAATTATGAAGGTTTTCTGCGGTGGCTCTAATGACTACTCTCGGAGAGGTCGCAATTAGTTTGGCCAGCTTACAGCCTCTACTACAGCGTCCCTCTCTCTCTCCCTCTCTGGAGCAGTCGTTTATGAAATTAAAATGCAATTTTCATTAAAATAGGGGGAAAAACGAGGATTTTCTTTCATTTGCATGCCTCGATTTTTACGTCCGCCTTATTTAATTGTACATCTTGCGCCTAGGCATGATAAAATCCCGTCCCTAATGGGGCAAAAGGAAAAAAAAAATGAAATCAGAACGAAGACAATGCTCGTCAGCTGAAGCAGGCCAAGACTGAGTCAAAACAACAAATTAATTAGCAAAAAGCAATTATTCGTTTCGTGCTTTGTCTCAGCACTCGAGCGATTCGAATTGATTGAACAACCAATTGAAATTTATTTATATAACATACTTCAATCTATTGAAATCTTTTCAATTAATCTATATACATATAAATGTTTTATATATGTATATAATGCTTACATTTAGCGTCAGAGTTGTTTTATAAGCCTCTCACGTTTGCAACCCTATTTTGTGTATGCAGAAAATGTGAATTTTGAAACTCATTTATGGAGCTTGGGATGGGATGGGATTGCGCAGAGTCACACCAAGTGCAAAGTGGCTGAGGCTAAATTATACCAGAACAAGTTACAGTGTTTGAGTCGACGCAGCACGACTAGAAAATACCCTGGAGTGGCATCGAAAAATGTACCAAAGAAGTAAAGTCACATGGTATACTTAATTATGAGTTCATCAGGTATATAGAAAATTTGAGTTTTCATATATTGAATTTGCATATTTATTAAATTTTTTCTGTTTACTTCAGAAGAGTTTTGATCGATATATATAGACTTTTCAACACCTTTGCCCGTTATCTGAATGGTATTTTATTAGTTTGCTCAGGATGTGCGACCCTATTTACAATATATGAATTAATATTCTTAATATCTGAATATCTTACTATAATGTTAATCGAATGAATAATGTTAATCGAATCTATGAAAAATAAATGTTATCGAAAATTTGAAACTTGATTAATTCATTTATTTTTCGTATAAGACAGAATGCAAATAGAAAGCAGTGAAAAAAGTTTATTTATTTATTAGAGATAAGAATTAAGCCAACATGTTGACTAACCTAAGAGTTTAGTAATGCCAATTGGGGCCTTCGACTTCGAAAAAACTGGACTTAGCTTGAAAAGCCATATAGAGAGTCACGTCAACCTCGACTTTGCTTTGATCCTTGTCAAGTATATACAAAATGTGTTTTTATTTATTAATTTTTGTATAGTTTATTTAAAATTAAAAATTCTTAGTTAAAGTAAAAGTCGAGATTGCAGAGACAGAATGGCGAACGGACGGACGGACAGGCAGGTCTTGCTCCACTCAGCTCATCCCTTTCCCTAAGGTTTTTCTGCATTTATAGATGCTGAGATCGCTGAGATAGATGCTCGCCTAAGGCGAACTAACTCAAACCTTTCGCTTCATTCAAAGATGCTGAGACCTCAGAGATCTCTCATACTTTCTAGAATTTATAGTCACTGGGATCTATCAGGTTGACAAACGGTCAGACGGACAATACAAATTTCTCTAAACCACAAACATTTACAAACATTTAGATTTAAATAATATAGCCTGCATTTTTCATTTACGAAATGCAGGGTATGAAAATGCTAAATAAGCGCTTAATGCATAATCTGTTCGAGGTAGCACACACTAACACACACATACAGAAAATGTGGGGAAGAAGCGTTCACATTTGTCCCAGCTCCCGCCCCCTGAGGCGCACACAGCGGGCACAATGGGCAAAATGGACAAGGGACAAAGGACAACGGCCGGCGGGCAGATATGGGCATAATGTATGACTGCCATTTTATATGCTCCTTTTGAAAAATGTGCTGACACTTCGAGGCCGGAATATAAACGTGGGGCGGCCGGCAGTGGCCGGTGCAGAATGATGGCGTTCGTGCGAAAGGGTTGACCCCAAACGCAATTGACCACGTGTGCTTTACCATTTTGGGGTGGTCAGCGTATAGCTGTTAACTGTATGTAAGTGTGTGTGTGTGTGTGTGTGTGTGTGTGGGGAACGTTAAAATCCTTTTATCATTTAAATGGCATATGGCAAAAGGCAGGTTTTATTTTTATAACCCTCCTTCCGAGCAACGAGCCACGAGCAGCGAAGACGCCGCACGGACACGGAAGTTGCGGATACAAAAACTCAGCGAAACATATAGCACGAAATTTGTAAATGTCTATTGTCAAGCGGTTTCCTTTTTGCACTTCTTCTCGTCCTTTGCAGTCTATTTATTAATTTGCCTAGAGCCAGTGCCAACGCCGTCAGTGTCCAGCAAGAACGCATTGTCATGTACTGCTCGGCCGTAAACCTAATCCCCCAATACGCTCAGATACATACATACATACGTGGAGTCCACTCCTGGCCACGACATGATCCTAGCCAGTGAATTGTGCGTTTATCCACGTACTACACACACACACACACACACAAACACACACACACACATACACATTTATAGAATTTACTGCACAGCAGGTGAAACTGAAGCATAGGCCTCTATAAAGCAGCATGGAGGGGTAGTGGGTCGAAGGGGCGCTGGTCACTGTGTGACATAACGTAATTTTCGACTACGCCGTGATTGGCGGCCATTAAAAATTTTGCGAGGGCCTCCGAGCCGGACAAGTGATTGATGATGTGGACTTAATTCGCTTACAGCATTTAGATAAAGTCACAGTAAATACACATATTGTATATGTATGTATGTGCGTAAGCCTATATTAAGGGTTACAAATTATTTATAAAAATTTTAATTTATATTAAAATCTGTTACATTGAAATTACTTTTAAATCCTTGAATAAATGAGCACAGCTGCGAGTTTTATTGTCCATATAATATTATATTTATTTTTGTTGAGTCCTTGCCTAGGGTACTGAATATACTGAGGATTCGTCTATAAGTTGTAGTTGATATCTAAATATTTAAAATTCCAATGTTTGCACCAGTACCGCATCATACTATGCAGTCAATGTTTTAGCATATAAAAATATTATTATTATCCAATTCTTAACTAAATGACATATGTATAAGTAGTTCAGCTAGAGATATTTCAACTCGATTTATCACACTCCCAATAGGCGTTTGCTATTGCTCACCAGCATATTAGCTGCGAGATGATATGGGAAAGTCTGTCTCCCAAGAAGCTCTGCAATTGTAGGAATTTCTGGATCCCTATGTAGGACTGTGTTTCTCACAAATCAGCTAGCTACTGTTTAACATATTTCAGACTTGACTTAACTAACGACCATACTAAATCGCACAATAATACATACATATGTACATGTATGTATGTATGAATATTTCCCATTTACCTCACGAATATACAATTATTTTAGTCTCAACTTGATGCTCAGAGTATAGGACAATATATGCTCCTCAACTTGAACTCTTTTGTTAAATATTTGTTTTTTTTTTTTTCAACCAATCGATGTTCGATTTGGTAATAATAAATCAAACTCATTAATGCTGACACGCCCACTCCCATCGATATCCATTCAAACCAAAAGCCTGTAGCATTGTCACTGTTCTCTCAGCATATTCCCCAAAATGTCCACTGCCCTGCGCGCTGCTCAAAATAGACGCAGCTAAAAAAGAGAAAAAAAGAACAAGTCACAAATATCAGGACAAATGCGTAGATAGACGCCCATGCACCTTACCGTCGTGCCCTAATGTCAATGACTAATGATGTGCCAACAAATTTAACGCAACCGGCTAGACTTTACCCGTTTACGAACCCCCTCCGAGAGTCGTAACCAGACGAAGTGGACGAGTTGACTTTGTGCCCAGCGCAACTCAATAAAATGGTAAAACGCCTAATTCGCTTAACAGCAACAACAACAAGAACAACAACAGCAAGAACAGCAACAACAATCGGAACATGAACAAATTTGACAATGGAAATCATATGTCATCATTATTAACAGCGAAATGATTTCGTTTCCTTACAAGAGTCGGCACATATGGCTGGCTTCCACACCGTGAAACTAAGCGGATAATTTCGAAATAATATCATAATCATAAGCATGGCATCTTCTCTGGCATATTTCAACCCTCTGCTCTGCATCCTGCCATAATAGGGTTGCTACCCGCAGACCCCTGCGAGAAGTCAACCTGTCGACTGCGTTTGAAATTGCGCACTTGTGGGTCCGTGGACCACCCTCGAGGCTGGTTTTAAAATCTCCACAATGAAAAGGGAAATTATGGTAAGTGAAGAAATGAAAATGAAAATGAAAATATGTCAAAATGTCTGTTAACCCTCGTGACGTCCCCTTTTCGTTTCTGCTTTTTGCATATTAAATTAATATAATGAATGCAATTTTGAAAGTCTTGTTGTTTACATTGTACGACCATAAAGGAACGGAACCCAATGGAACATCCCCAAAAAAAGAAACGTCACAAATAAAACAAAGCAATTGGAATATTATGCACTTGTTCGCCTCGGAGTATGCTCTTAATAATCCAGCAAAGTGTTGGCAAAGTGTTTAGGGTGCTAGAGGGCGTGGTCGCCACTCTTTGGGGGTAGAAATTTAAATATTACCGAAATGCTTATGAACTGAAAGTTGAGTGAATATACTTTTGGGATATATTTACATTATTCGTATGTGAATTGAAATGATTTCAATTGAATAAAAAGTATATACAGGCAGTACACTACGCTTTTATACAGGATCTTAGCTAATAGTAAAACTGAAAAAAGACTGGATTTGTAGAACAGTCATACAGATATATACCGTCCCGCTCAACTGAATAGTTTTTATCAATCCTGTTTATATGCTTTTATTTCCTTCTTCGTTCGAATTTATCTACATTTCTTTGCTTAATTTGAGCACTTTATTTATGAAAAAAAAATGACGAGAGCTTTTTATGATATTTAGTTTTCATAAGGATAATAGGCAAAGTTAGTTGTAAGTAAATTAAAAGTGCACTTTATATAATTTAGCGATTATTGGCAAAAGTTTATAAAAGAAGAGAGAGAATAGAGAATTTGTTGAATATTACAAAAAACTCAACTGGAACACCTGTTTAAAATGAAATTTAACTTCACTGTTTTAGATCTCACTTTCTGACTCAACATTAAACAATTCTTAAAATTAAAATTAAACTCTGACTTCAAATTGTTTCCTTCAGCATTATTTAAGTATTCAAAATGTCATCAGTGATAGCTGTAAAAATTATGCCCGGCTCGCATTGTTCGCTTTTATTTGATTAACTTAATACCTAAATTATTCCATTAGGGCAAACCCTGCGGCATAAAGCATAAGGCTGGAAATTGCTACTGAGAACTGAAATGAAAACCCGCCCTCGGACGAGGACCGCATTTGATGGAAGCTGCACTTGTCGAAATTCCCAAATGTCTACTTTGAAATGTGCTTGCTTGCTTGCGATTTTTAAGCTGCTTTTAATAAGTTCGACACAAAATTGAATTTTCATAACGGCTTGTCCTAACACTTGTCCTTTTAACACCACCTCGGCCTCGGGCATGGTCCAGGATGTTTGGGGAACGGGTCACTTAAAAAGTAATCCATGCACAAAGTCACCCTAAGAGACGGTGTTCGCCCGGGTGTTTCGCATTTGGCTGTTTGTTTATTTTCCTCTGGCTAGGAGGGGTGTGAACACATTGTAGAGCTATATACATATGAAAACTTTTGGAGTAATACGTGACAAAATGTTCGACTAAGCTGAAATAACCATGTTGATATTTATATTTGCAGCTTCAAGCCAAATAACAAATATTACTTTACTGTTTATTATTTATTGTATTATTTAGTTTTCATCTTCTTGAATCTTTCTGCATTTTTGTAATAAATGTTATCAAAAATATATTTTATAAAATTCATTATTTAAGTTTCAAGATTTTTCAGTTTA
This sequence comes from Drosophila mulleri, assembly GCA_035047565.1. Lineage (NCBI taxonomy): Eukaryota > Metazoa > Arthropoda > Insecta > Diptera > Drosophilidae > Drosophila > Drosophila mulleri. The sequence goes on from JAWNPK010000012.1 coordinate 20,694,433, forward strand.
ATCTCTCTTGAAATATGTTGAAATGAAAAGTAAAGAAAATTAATTTTAAATATATTTATTTAAAAAAATATATAGAATAAAAATATATATAATAATAAAATTTATAAAACTAAAATAAAAAAAAAAATTAATTAAAAAAAAACTCTTTTAAAATATATTTATTATATGGATTTTGTATTTTATTTTTGGGTGATGGAAATAGTTCTGTGAATATTTAACACTTATATTATTATTAACTTTGAATATATTCAAAATATATCTTGATCTTCATCAAATTATAATATATGTAAATTTATTTTTAATTTTTGTTATATAAATTCATTTTAATATTTAAAAATATTGTTTGTTTAATAGCTCAACAAATAATTTAATAATTCATATTTGTTTATATATTCAAGAATGTTATAATCGTTACGGTCTCTGAAATTGTTACAAGGATTTTTAGTGAATAAATGTTTATTTGGCTGTTGCTTATATCTACAATTATAACACTGAAATATCTAATGATCATTTCTATCATTAGTTGAAAAACTATAAGATATTAAATACTTATACGAATATTCCTTTAACCAATAATCAGAATATTTAATATTCAATATTCAGGTTTGTCTGGAGCACCCAGCATCAACATGGAAAATCCTGCAACATTTTTACACCCAAACTCTTGGGTATATTCGCATAGCCTTTGTGTATTGTACTTCATCCGATACTCTTAGGCAATCTCACAAAAAATTAATGGCTATAAGTAACTGTTACGCTTATAATGATTTCGACCCCAATTTATCAAGCTATTTTCTAGCGCACAAAAAAATGAGCTCAATGAAAATGAAAAGTCGCTGTGTAACTCCGAATCCCCGCGAAAGGCGAAACAAAACGAGTAAGCAACGAAAGCGAGGGGAATGGGGCAGGGCAGAAAGTTTGAAATATATATGTATAAGAATAAAGCACGAGTAATCAAACAATGATGATGCGCAAGAATTCACATTTTCAAAATGGATGAACGGGCAAATGCATGAATTATATGTAAATATGCGTCAAATACACCCCAAGCTACGGAATACCCAGCGCGTGGGTGGCGGCAGCAGCGAGGTGGAGGTGGAGGTGGGTGGGGCGCGGCATGTCAAAAAGTTTCTGACTTCAAGACTTGAGGCCTGTTTGTTATCATTATCATTAGCCCGGCAAGGCAAGGCAAGGCCAGGCACATTTTTCACAGCGTCAGCCGCTGGAGCTGGAGTTGGAGCTGTTGCTGCTGCTGCTGCTGTCTGAAGGCGTCCTTCCTTCCTTCCGTCCTTCCAGACATCCATGAATAATCGCTTTCAGTGTTTTCGTAAGGTGGTCCTTGCTCTGCCGGAACTAAGCACTTTCATTAGCTTTAATTTTCTGGAAATATTTTCCAGCCCAAGCTGCCTTTTTATTTTTTGGGTCGGCCTTCTCTTTTGGTTGTTGGTGTTTTCTCTGTTGAACGCGCTCTTAAGTTCTTTTTAATTTGGTTTACAGATTATTAGCTGCTCATCGCTTAATGCAAATTCGATTAAGGAATCTCGTCTAGGTGTTGACTTTTCCCCTCTACTGCATTTATGTTATTTCATTTTAATTTTGGCTATTGCGTGAGCGCAACGACTTTTTAATGCTGAGCCCCTCGGACTGCACGCTACGTGATGATCTTCAATAAGCGCGATAGGTCTGCTTGTCATTTTTTTGTATGACAAACGGACCAGACCAAACGGACAAGCGGACAAGCGGACAAGCGGAGCTCGAAGTGCCTCGCGCGTGCTGGGCTGTTATTCTCGGAATCATTGTCAACAGCTCCAAGCAGCGACGACATGGAACGTGTTCAGGTCCAGTTGCTCAAGCCCAACTGCAACTGGGAACTGAGTTGCGCTTATGACAAGTTACATGTACATTTAGCGCGCTCCACATACGAGGCATGCGGCTCATGGCTAAATATGTATTGAGGTTTTTTCACTCTCATACTCGTTCATGGAGTCAAAGGGGTATACGGTGCTGGACTTGCTGTATATATTTAAAGAGTGAAAGAGTTGCGATTATTTTTATATTCATTGCGTTAGTTTGATTTGTTTTGAATGCACTCATGAGGGCCATAGCTAATCTGTAGAGCCTTTACCTCCTATAGCTCTATATCTATTTCTATATAACTTTCACTATCAGCCCATTTCTAAACTTGCTCCACAAAGGAGTATTACGCAGTCGGTCACACTCGATCACAGCATTTCTACTTGTTTTCTTTAAAGGTACGCACACGCACATTGTCGTTAAAATTTTCATAATTTTATCGCTTTTTCTTGTAAAAGTCGTTGAATTTTTATATGACGAACGTTCTTGAGCTCGGCTCACCCGCGCGTATGTGAAATTATAATGTGAAATAGCTATAAAAACACGTTAACCTTATCTGCTGCTCACTTGGATTTGTTTTTTATGACTTGAATGCATAAATTTGTGGCCAAACGACGACTATTTGACCCGACAACTCGACCAACTCGACCGTGTTGATAACTGCCGCAAGGTGAAACCACGCATAGTTGTCATACTTTGTATGCCCAGTAGTAACAATTTTATATGGAATTGCGTGGATACACATACAAGTGGCAGTGTTACTTATTACACATATCGCACTCTGCAAGCAATGTGCAGATAAGCCATTCCACATTCGACTTATTATACAAACACAAATACTACACTCTGACATCAGAGTCTAACCTACATATGAAACCAAAAACTAAGAAGTTACTCAAGCATGAGTGCGTGTTTTCCAATAAATATGTAGGTGATTCGCGATACATATTACTCTACTAAATAGTATGCAAAGTACTAAATATAATACAATGCACAAAAAACTACTAAAATTTGTGTAATAAATCAAAGTACAATTTATGTACAAATTCTTAGATTATATACAAAATTCTAGTGCATATCTTGAAATATACTATAAATATATACTAAATAATAAATAACACAAACAAATACTAAACAATGATTACACTACATCAAATACTATACTTAATACAATATTAAATACTATGTATATACTGTATGGCATACTCGGTAATACTCATTATAATCATATATGTAATTCTCTACTCCTTATAGCTTACCCTAATTACTATATGAGAAACTAAAGTCAAAACTAAATCTGTTCTATATAATGAGTACTGTATTATACTAAATACAAATATGTATAAAATATACTAGATCTTACTTAGCACTAAATACTAAAATATGACATATGACAGCTGCTAGACAATACAAACAAAAATTAACTATCTACGATTTTTAAGGAGTTTTTTAAAGTATAATTTACATTTATCTTCTTTTTTGGTGGGATATATGATCATATCATATTACGATTATCTCTTTCTTATTTCCATTTTCCACTTCAGTATGCCGAAATTCCACGTAAAAGTAAACTCTAATTCATATGTTAAGGCATTTTTAGAGTTTTCGATAAACGTTCGAGCATATGAGTTCATCAGCTGTTGGCTTTATTAACCCACTGGCCAGACTCATAAGATCAAGTAAATAAAAGTGACAAGTCTCCAATTACACAAAGTGACGCAATGATTCTCACGCGAATCGCTGGCCCAGGGGACGTGGCTGCAATATCCAAATTGAATCTTAACAGGGACAACAATCAGTCGCTTTGCCACGCACAGAACGAGAACGGAGCATCAGTTTGATTAGCCAATTTATATGGCACGTTCCTCTCGGCCTGCGTTGCGGTACGAGTTGTGGCTCGCTTCGGCCAGCCAGCAGCTGTTGCTGGCCGCTTCAAGAATTTGGAGCGAGTCGGCACAACGCATGACCATAAAGTGCAAAACAGCAACTGGCGGCAAATTGTGGCGAAAAATGCCAGCGCAGGCCAAGTTAGAAATTATTTCATACTCGTTGCAAGCTGCAGCTCAAAGTCCCCCGCCAAAGCGACCCTCCCCTCCCCCTCCTCACCGCGCCCAACACCATCGCCCCCTCTAAATGCTTAGCCGCCTGTGCCCGGCGCATGTCAACATGGTTTTCATAAATGGCAGCAGCGCTCAGCGTTTTGTCAACGCTTTATGTTCTCTATTGTTGTTGCTGCTGTTGCATTGTTGTTGTTGCTGCTGTCGCTGATGCCTTTTTTGCGTCATTTCGGTATTCAGTTCATTTTTTTGCTCAATTTTATTTTATTTAATTTCTGTTTCTCTTTTTGATTTTGATTTTTTTCTGTGCCATTTTTGGCAACTGGTTATGAAGTCTCATTTTCGTATTTCTCTAATTAAAAACTGCACTAATTTTTAATTAGACGTATTTATATAACGAAAAGCCGTTTGTCATGCACTGCCTTAGACGCCGCGACCATTATGACTTTAATTATTTGTGTTTCTATAATAACTAACATATTTTGTGCAATCGGACAAGTTCGATCAGCTCTTGAGCTTGAAAGGAAGTATCTGTATCTCTTGGCTGTCCTCGCATGTATTTAATATATCCATAATTCAGGCAAGTTCAGCGAATGGGCTGTGTCCATGTCAGAATCTTTATCGTAATCGTTTAGCTCGCTTGACTTAATCGAAATGCAATTTTGACCAATTTGGTCGTAACACGGTGCGTATGCGCAATGCCGATGGGGCGACGATACATATAAATCATGTTTCCATAAATACCGAAAACAGCGAATGCGATTTCCCTAATAATAGTCAAATGTGCTCAATAAAATGATCACGTACGTAAACGATTGCTATGCCGTTGTCGCCAATTTCCAGCGATCGATTGCTGATCAGAGGTGACACAAATTTTTGTAACTTGTTTTTGATTTACTGCCAAGCCAGCCCGAATTGGACACCAGCTTTAGCAAACTGTTCAATTTATTAAACTCAAATCGATGCATCAACAGCAGCCGGAGAAACACAGATTGACATACAGCCCCAGCCCCCCAGTGAACGGCTGTTGCTTTTTTTATAGCTATCTCAGCTATTGCATCCATCCCCGTATTGTCACGCCGGCCGCACCCAACTCGTATGTCGAAATTGACAGTGCTGTATCTGTATCTGTATCTGTATCTGTATCTGTATCTGTATCTGTATCTGTATCTGTATCTGTATCTGTATCTGTATCTGTATCTGTATCTGTATCTGTATCTGTATCTGTATCTGTATCTGTATCTGTATCTGTATCTGTATCTGTATCTGTATCTGTATCTGTATCTGTATCTGTATCTGTATCTGTATCTGTATCTGTATCTGTATCTGTATCTGTATCTGTATCTGTATCTGTATCTGTATCTGTATCTGTATCTGTATCTGTATCTGTATCTGTATCTGTATCTGTATCTGTATCTGTATCTGTATCTGTATCTGTATCTGTATCTGTATCTGTATCTGTATCTGTATCTGTATCTGTATCTGTATCTGTATCTGTATCTGTATCTGTATCTGTATCTGTATCTGTATCTATATCTGTATCTGTATCTGTATCTGTATCTGTATCTGTATCTGTATCTGTATCTGTATCTGTATCTGTATCTGTATCTGTATCTGTATCTGTATCTGTATCTGTATCTGTATCTGTATCTGTATCTGTATCTGTATCTGTATCTGTATCTGTATCTGTATCTGTATCTGTATCTGTATCTGTATCTGTATCTGTATCTGTATCTGTATCTGTATCTGTATCTGTATCTGTATCTGTATCTGTATCTGTATCTGTATCTGTATCTGTATCTGTATCTGTATCTGTATCTGTATCTGTATCTGTATCTGTATCTGTATCTGTATCTGTATCTGTATCTGTATCTGTATCTGTATCTGTATCTGTATCTGTATCTGTATCTGTATCTGTATCTGTATCTGTATCTGTATCTGTATCTGTATCTGTATCTGTATCTGTATCTGTATCTGTATCTGTATCTGTATCTGTATCTGTATCTGTATCTGTATCTGTATTACGCATATGTATCTATAGCTGTATCTTTGTGTGTGTATCTGTTTCTGTGGCAGTTTCAGTTCTACTTGCCGTGTCATTTCCATTTCAGAAAGACAGCCGTCAATCAATTTGTAAGCTTCGTCATCATAAAGCGCATTGTAGATTGCCATTAAACAAATGACGACTGATTTCCAAATTAGTTTGAGTAATTTTACTTAATTTGTAATATTCCTTGTCTAAAGTGCGACGCGTGCTTTGGAATCATGCGTGTACATAATGATTCAGCTTTTGAGAGAAATGTCTTTAGTAGTTAGGCCGAATATTTAAAAAACGTTGTTAATTCGTTAGAAACCATCGGATGTAAACTGTCTAAGGAAAACTCTTCCTTTTGTTAACATCTTAACTTTGTGAAAAAGTGATTGCTCTGTAATTTGATTGCTGCTAAGCCAGACAATGACGTCTGCGAAAGAAAATTAATTTTAATTTCAGGAGCTGAGTGTGAACAGTGTAATAATTGTCAAAGGACAGGCGAAGAGCTCTCACACGCCAATTGCTTGAGACAATGGAAGATGACACTTGAGACGGCGCACATAAATCGCAAAAAAAAAACTTTGTTGAAGGATTCTCAAAAGTTTTGTGCACTCCTGGCATGGGACTGGGGTCGAGGGTCAGCACATCATCAAAACAAGTGTCAAAGCGGAACCGGAAGTGGTGCCACACGCAGTCAGTGAGTGGGATTTCTGTATAAGAATTTGATTTGTCTGAAGTGAGGCCGCAGCGAAGACAGGAGCAAAGTGTTTGAACTGGATTCTGGATAGTGAGCAACTGGGATCTCAGACCACAAGGTTTTTCAAACTTTACTCATTTTCAAAATTACAATGTTGCCACAAGCATGCGCTTACCGCAGGAGCTGCAGGAGCAGCAGGAGCAGCAGCACCAGAAGGAGGAGCCTCAGATTGAAGCTAGAAAAATCTAAACGTAAGCAAAGTCAATCGGAAAAGTTGTCGACGCCAACAGCAACAAAAGCAAAAGCAAACGAAGACCAAGAGCTGGCGCTGTCAGGGCAGGCAGTTAAGACGGCTGGCAAAGGCAAAGGATGCTGCGAGGCCGGTATCTCCTATCCGCAAGATGTTTTTTCGCCCAGCTGCTTCGTCTTCAGTAGACATTTTTCTGCTTTGCGAAACTTTTTGTTGGCCCAACCACTTGACGCTCGGTTATCTACCCATTACACCTCGCTCCCTCTGCTTTCAGCTTCTGCTTCAGCTTCAGCAGAAATAATGCACGCATCTGGCAGCAGCCACGGAACTTGTGGAGAGAAGGCGCTGAGGTTGATGCGGTAAATCAATTTCTGCAAATGAGATTTTTCAATTATAAATCAATTTTCGATTAAAATTACTTTTACGCATTTTGCTTTATGCCCGGATAGATCCGGCGCCTTCTTTATGTGCGGTTAAAAGTTTCTGCGGAAATTAAGACCAGATACGACGTAGATACGAAAAGTTTCAAACTTAAATTGCAAGTCGAGTTCTAAGACAATACAAGCGACCTTTCCTATTACGATTTAACATCAAATAACTTTTATCGAGATGTGTGTTCAATCAGGATCTTTTATGAAGATGCCCGAGACACACGGAAACTATATTTGATACATCAGCAGCAAATTCGATGCGCTATCCGATGGATGGGACACTGCGATAAAGCTGCTGCTGCTGCTGCCGCTGCTGCCGCTGCTGCTGATGATGAAAACATGTACTTCGCTTTATATACGGCTCTTAATTAAATTGTGAATTATGGCCTTCGATTTGCCAAACGCCATAAAGGCCACGAAAATATGAGTCGACAGCCAGAGAGAGAGAGAGAGAGAGAGTGGAAACTGCAACTCTTGCGGCTCATAAACCTGGCAACGAGGCAAACATAAACTTTTACGATTCCCAAGTGTCCCAGCAATGCAGTGGAGCATCTCATCTCATCTCATCTCGAGTCGGGCTAGCCATCCATCAGAGACTGAACGATACCGACACCGGCCGTTATTAAATTATAAATGAATGAATGCAGTCGCAGTCGCAGTATATGAGACAGTGTGCTCCACATAAGTGTGCGCAGGTGAACAGGTAGATAAAACTGCAGAGAGAGAGAGAGAGAGAGAGAGAGAGAGAGAGAGAGAGAAGGAATTGCAATTTTTAAACGATTCGGCGTATAATTGTGAACTTGGAGCTATCTCTTGCCTAAGTTATGGCCATGTCACAAAATATGATGCAATACGAGTTTTATGACAAAGACAACGGAGCCCTGCACATAAATCGATAGAGAAACCCAATTGGCAATGGGCAAGCGCTGAAGCAGCATGTGGTGGCAGTGGCAGACGTTGATGACGTTCGTCAAAGGTCATAAAGCGGCTGCCAGGTATTTATGAGACTTGGCAATTAATAAATTCGTGGCTAGTTAAAAATAAATCGCAACAGAACGCCAATCAAATTATTTATGGGGAAAGAAGGCCAAGAGTTTATGGTAACACCAAATCGACGCAATCGCCTTAAATTGCCAACAAGAATTCGCGCTTGTGTTCTAGGCAACAAGAGCTGAGGCGAGTCGAGTTGAATGATTGATTGCCTCAATAAAATGGTAAGCGAAAAAGGGTTTCTAGTTAGAGGCTAATAATGGCAGGCCCTAAAGGTCAAACAACCTCATACATATGATATTGAATTACATTTATTATATAAACCATATACATATACCAATCGATCAATCACAATTCCGCATATCAAAAGTTTCTTCTTTTTTATGCATTCAAAACTTTTTGCTTTTCTTTTTTTGATAAATGTTGCACGCGTGTCGCATGAATTGTTCTCTCAGCTTCCCACAAAAGTGAAAACTGTCGCATTTCCTTGAATTGAATGCAGAGTGTAGCAGCAGCAGCGGCATCAAATCTCCCAAGGATACAAAATTACACTTAGAGCAATGTGTGTCCTGTGCGCCAGCTCAGGGGGCGCTCCATTGCCCCAGAGCGATTTTTTGTTCTATTCGTATTTCTCTCCCTGTCTCTCTCTCTCTCTCTCTCTCTCTCTGCTGCTTGTTTCCTTTCAGTTGCTTTGTTTTGGAGCACGTGGCTGGAGAAATCTACGCTGCGACAAGCCTTTAATTTATGCAACCCTGGGGAGATTTTTGATTTTTTACGATTTGTGTGAGTGCAAGTGTGTGTGCGTGTGTGTGGAGAGGGATAGTAAATGCTTAAAGATTGCCCGTAATTAGCTCTAGTTCGAATAAGTCGGAATGTAATTGAGATCGCTGAGACTCGAATGCAGCAAAGGCATTTAGCTCGCCCCCAAGTACTGAATAACCTTTAAAAAATAGACTGCGCTTAATCAAGGGGAATATACACCAGCGGAAGGTGGGCGTAATGTACGAATGTGTCTGGGTACTCGTGTGCATGTTCGATGCTCGACTGTCAATTCAAACTTCACCCACACAGCGACACGCGGTGGGAGCGCTCGTCACTCGCTGTCACATTAACACATCATTCATAAGGACATGTGCCACTGGCTTTGAAATATTTGCAGTAACATAGGATATCGAGCACAAAAACAAGCAAGACATAAGCCAGTCGAGACTGCCTGACCGGAGAATACCCTGTGCATATCTATATATACATATATATAGAGAGCGAGAGAGTGAAATCCTTTGGAGTGTGCCTGAATAGAGAATATCCTGAAAAATATATATTAAATATAGAGAGGGAGGGTGATCCTGATTGGATAATACCCTGAAAATTATATTATTATTTATATATATATATATAAAATACTGATTACAAATATATATAAAGATAAATGGAAAGAGTGAAGATAAACGATAGTCGCGGAAGTGTTTCTACAGAATATCCTGACAATTTAAAGAAATACTCATACCATGTATATGTAGATATCAACCTGCCTGAGTGCCTGACTGAAGAATATCCTGAATGATTAGGTTTATTATTATGTATGGAGAGAGTGCGCTATATGCTTACAAGACAAGAAACTGTCGAGACGGGCTTTCTACAGAATATCCTGAAATAATTAAAATAGGCCTATCATGTATATACAATATATTATATGTAAAGAGCATGAGAGAGCCTGCTTAGAGTATTCTTGATCTACATCTATATATTCAAAGATTTGCTTGGGTAAACACATATTTAAAATATTTGCGCACATACCTAAATATATATATATAGAGTGTGATCTATATCTATACTTACATATAAACACAAAAAGTATTGGAGCTGATTAGATTTGGTTTACATATATAGTAATATTTTCCTATGGGCAAAAATATATTATATATATTGAAAATTTTATTATTATTTAGTGCTCATATATGTATAATAATACAAAGTTATCAAATAGATTGATTTATGATTTATATATGTATATATAATCCGATACTATCCCATTATCTTATTAAACTAAACTATGCCAAATTACCACAGAGCTCATATATAAATACACATATGTATATATTTGTTTGTTCTTTATGCTTCGATATATGGATATACCCTTTCACAGACTTGCCATGGATATAGGGCATAATAATACGGACGATCTCCCCAGCGATTTGACGTCCTCCTGTCGCTATTTCAGATTTAAATTTGCGTTTGCCAAAATGTCAATAAACTCGGACGGAATTTATTTTTGTTATTTTATTTATTTCTGTTTCTATTGTGTGTATGTCTCCCCTTCTCTCTCTCTCTCTCTCACTCGCTCTGTCTGTGGTACTCTATTTTTTGTATATATATATATTTCACATAGAGCAAAACTTTCTTATTTTATTTGGTTTGCTGAATTTGCTTTTATTTCATGTTGACACATGCCGCTGACAAAATTTGATGCGAAACGATTTTCGCATTTTGAAATAGTTTCATAAAAAGTAAATGCCTGTCTCACAGCCACAGCAGCGACAGCCCTCCCCCAATGCGTTTGATTTCCATTTGACATTGATGATGTTTACTTATTTTGGTGAAAATGGAAAATATACACAAACACACACACACACGCACACACACTTAGATGTGTGTGTTTGTTTGCATATTGGTACTTGGTAATTTTTCTTTGCCATGTTTGATTTTCTAGTCATTTTTGTTATTTTGTTGTAGTTTGTTTTATTTTTGTTCTTTTTGCAAAACATTTTATAGTCAGGAGACATTGATGGAAGCTTATTCAGCCTGCCAGGCAGATTGTCTATGTGTGCGTGTTTGTGTGTGTGAAGCTTCATCTTTATATTGTTTGGTCTACCGATTTCCATTTCATTTTTTTCCGCTTTGAACACACGACAAGTTTGACTTATATGAAAAAGAGATTGATTACCCATAGAGCTCATGGAGCTGTGAGCTGTGAGTGCTTTCACATGTTCAAATGAAATATTTTTTTGGAATCTATTCGCATTCACATTCGAATTCGCATTTGTATTTGTATTTGTATTTGTGTTGCGTGTGTGTGTGTGTGTGTGTGTGCAAAGCCAACAAGAGCAATGGCTGTTGTAGTAGGTGCCTTTGTGGGCTTGTGAAAATATTTAAATTTGAAATTGCAACCAATCAAACAATTTTCCAATCAAAAGCTTCTATTTTGCCAATTTTGAGTCGACGTGTGCAACTTTTAAGTTGCATAATTCAACAAAGAACGTCAAACGCACTCAATAACCTCCCAGCTCACCCAGCGCCAATGCCCCGCCACCGTTCCCCTAGTACCGTTACAGGTTTACCTGTGTGCAAACATCCAGCCGATTCACAGCCCAACTCAGTGAGTGGTCTAGGCCTATGCGTCCCATCACCGCCTCCACCAGCACTAGCACCAGCACCGGCACTCCCCTCGCCCTCTCAATCATCCAACTATTGGCAACGAGGCAACCGGCTACGCAATTACCATGAACAACAACGTCCGGCACTGTGCACTCGGCTCTGTGCTCTGTATCCTGGCTGTGTCTCCGTTAGAAAAGTCGTAAATATTCCAAATGTCATTTTGAAATCCTAATTTACGCTTCGTCGTTTGAAAATGCACAAGCATCCCAAAGACCGATGCACAAAACACACGCACTGCAATTTGGCAAGTTCCCCCGGTGCTGTCCCAGTCCCTTGGCCAACATTGGGGCAATCTTCGACGTAGATCCAGCTCGTCGTCCTCATCGTCAACGGGATTGGCATGCCTCATCATCATCATCATCATCATCATCATCAGCAGCAGCAGCAGCATCGGCAACGGCAATGCTCGCTTTGCATTGCCATTTTGTATCGAAACATGCAATCAAAATTTTCAAATTTTCCCTCTGTAGGCGGTAGAGCGGTAGAGTAGAGTCAAGTAGAGCCCGGCAGTGAGCATTGGGGTACTGTGTGCACTCTTCAAACAGACACACGCACCGAATGAATTACAATCAGCACACAATTCAACGAAAAATGCCGTCCAATTTCTAAATTGTCTGCTGGCTAAGGCAACACAGCCCAATGTCCCTCGGAACGGGCCCAACACCCAACACCCCACAGCCAACACCCAATGCCCAATCCCAGGGGGCGCGTTAGGAAAATGAGTGCATTTTGGAGCCCAAAAACAATATGTTTTCCAAACGGCATTTCCATTTATGTATGTTGCATGTTGTGCACACATTTCCGCAAATGCAACTACCTCTACCGCGACCGGCCCCTGGCCACTCTATGAAAGGACGCCCACACCCGACCTCGGACACACGCACACACACTCAGAGTTTTGTTTAGGTTTGGTATTGGGTGCATATTGAAATTGCAATGGGGCTTTCACTGCAATGGTGCCATAGTGCAGCGGTGCAGTGGTGCATTGGTGCGTCCCCCCTCATTACCTATTCCGTTTTTGTGGGCCCAGATTGGAACATTTCGTAACTTGATGGCCGCTCAAACCGTGAAACTGATCGAGTCAGAAGCTTATCGGCATTTGTTGGGAATTTCGCAAGTGATTTATGCAATTAAGCTTCCTATAGTTGAGCGAATGGGCTTAAAAAAATAAAATAAAATATAAACAGCCCAAATAAAATCGATATTAAAATTCAGCTATATTTATGTTATCTATATTTGTAGTCTCAATCAGTTGCTATGACGAAATGCCCTCAAGTTCATAATTTATTGACGTAACGCAAAAGCTTATGCATAAATTTATTCATAATATGCTTTATGTGAATATAAATGTGTGGGTGTATTTATAGACTATGAACAGTTTTCAAACGGATGTATTATAATCAAATATTTATAAGTCTGCTTACAGTTTAGTAATAGATATGTGGGCGTTTATATAAACACATCCATATCTATGTTTTTTCATCATACTAATCATCATATTAATAATCATCCTCATCATAATAACATTGTCATTATTAAATCATAACTATGTGTATCCGTTCAGGATCTTTGTCATTATCATTATCCTCTTTCACATCATTGTAAGTGTTTGTCATTATCTTAATCATAATCATCATCCTAATTACTATAATCAATATCCTCATCATTATTATTATAATCATCATTGTAATCAACATTAACCTCATATCATCAAACTTATCATAAATCCCTAGTCTTGTAACATCATTATTAATCGGCATAAGATACGTGATCTTTATCATTATCAATATCATAACATCATAATGAATATCACCATTCTCATAATTATTTTCATTATCCGTACTTCCATTATTGATTATGTCAATTACATTACTATAATATAATTACCATAATTAAATAATCAAAGTTTTCATCATAATCATAATACTCTTCATCATCATTAGCATCATACACATCATCATCATCACCATCATCATCAACCTAATAAACAATATACGCATCATATCACCAAGCTTATAATCATCATCATGATTATCGTCATCATTATCAACAACACCTTCATCATCCTAATTAACATTCTCATGTCAGCTTCACAATATCATCAGACTCATCATCATCATTTCCATTGCCATTAATATTGTTCATCATCATCATCATCGTCTTTATCATGATCAATCATTTCAATCGGTCTGCTCATCCATTGACATATAGCCTAAATAAGCCTATTCAACCATTTGCAGTGGGCATCTGGAAAAAAAAGAAAAACAAAATTTGGTTAAAAATTCCTCCACATCGGTGGGAGCGATACGCGCCTATCTAACACCATTTTGGGTTAATAATTACCAAGAGCAATAAAATTAAAAATACATTTACCAAATATTGAATTTCAAAGTAAATAAATTTAAATTAAACAAAACCTCAGACCGAGCACACACACACACGCGTATAAAAACAAACTAAAAGCAAGAAACAACAAAAATTAAAAAAAAAAAAAAAAAAACGAACAAAAATTCGCTTGAAATCATAAAAACAAAATTTGATGGCTTCGCGTCTGATGATGCTGAGCGACTGTCGAACAGACGAACGATCTCTGGACAGGTCGGAGCAGCCGAGATGCTGAGATGCTGAGGTGACTGCTGGATCAAACTTCAAATTGAAAAGAAAAACTCGAATAATGATGAATTAATTGAGTATAAAATGTTGAAAGCAAAAGGCACGACTAATAAAAACAGAAACACCACTCACACAATATCATAAAAATTATACAGTAAGCGATTGAGATGATACGCGAACCGAGGCTCGCATCGCCTTCAGATACGCAGCTTTCACAATCTGTAAGAATTTGAGAGAAAAGTGTTGATGGCCACAATTTCGAAGAATGTCGATAAGAACTTGCTATGCTAATGAGAGCCCGTATTAAGTCATGCTAATGGCCGCCAGTTCACATCGATCGATCGGGCATCCTCTCAGCCTCGCTCATTCTCTCTCTCTCTCTCTCTCTCTTTTATTCCCATGCCAGTGCAGCTCGTTCGCTCCTTTCATTTAACAGATTAAATTGATTAATTCAATGTTGGCGGCGAGTCGTGAGCATATTTCGCTTAATTTCATTTCCGCTTCACAGCATTTACCCCACCCTCCCCTGCGTATAGAGCACTTGTTTGTTCCGCTCGCCCTCGAGTGGCGCAATTTTTTACGCCGTTTCAAATTCGGTTTGCCGAAAGGGTTGCAAAAAAGCGACAACCTTGCACGCATTATTTCGCATTTCGCACTGTCACCAAACTCTGGCTCCGGGGAGGGTAACTGATTCTCTGGCCGGGCCGAGTTATTGATCTGAATAATGCGTTGTCAATCTTGTTTGATGCATTACCGTGAACAGAAAGAGAAGAAGGACATGAGATTAATATTGCTTCACTGTGTGCAAAGAATTTTTGCTAAAGGGTTTTCAGCTCCACATAGACACGTACTTAACATCATGTGTGAGTGTGTGTGAGTGTGTGAAAGTATCTATTACACGGCATAAAATGTTGAGTCATCTCGCGCAAAAAGCGAATTTTCATGTCAACTGTCAAAGGATTTGATGCGCGTTTTTAGAAATGCTTTTCCAATCAGCTACAGGCTCTCTTCTGAGGGCATTCCCCGCATTTGCGCTGATATTAAATCCCCGCAGCTGTGTGCCCAAAGTCCACTGCCTGGGGCCCAACAATAAGCAAGAGTGGGGGCTAATCGGTAGTGTTAGACTAGAAAACAGACTGAACATGTTATTAGAAATTCTGTTTATCCAGCTTAGTTTGTAGCTAAAAAATCTATTCATATACATGCGCAAAATTGAAATTCCCGATTTCAGGAGATTTCCTTTGCTGGTTTCCTAAAATTCCTTATGATAATATCGACAAAGATATGCATATCTCTCTGATTATAATTATGAAGCTATCATGAAGATATAATTTCTATTTATTTACATTTATTTTTATTAACATTTATTTTTATTTACATCATCTTGAATGTGATACTACAGAGAAGTATAAAGTAAGGTGCATGAATATTATGGATATTTTGGAAACACAAATTTTGATTAAATGCCTCATTAAGATTAATACTCCTTTAAAAATGAAAAGCTTAGCTCATTAGACAAGAAATGAGTTCTACTAAAGGCAGTGAAGCTTCTATCATTAGTGATATTTTTCAAAAGGAATATCAGATATATGTATGAAGTAGGCGAGATCAACTTCCATTAAGATAGATAAAGGTAAATAAAGGACATCAAGTTGGAACGAGCTGGATCAAGTCAGTAAAGGAAGAATACTAAGGACTGAATGAAGAGACAGACGTTAGGAATGGATGATTCAAATCGGTTGTAGATCTTAGACAAATAATACGTACAGACCTATATATAGATATTATATTATATGATATATTGAATGCATGATTTAAGTCACTTGCTGAATGACTGACGAAATGAATCTTAGAATGAATGAATGAGTGAATGAATGCATGATTTAAGTCACTTGTAGTCTTAAGCAGAAGATATTTAGATCTTGGACAAATAATAAGTACATACCTACATATAGATATTATATTATATGATATATTGAATGCATGATTTAAGTCACTTGCAGTTTGAAGCAGAAAGACTAGATGAATAGACAGACGGAATGAATCTTATAATGAATGAATGAGTGCATAATTGAATGCACGATTTAAGTCACTTGTAGTCTTAAGCAGAAGATATTTATGTACTTATGCATAGATAATACATGGGCATATATATTGATAATATCTTTAACGACTCCTTCTGTCAGTTACATAGATTTTTTTGCAAACCAACTCAATTTTCATTTTCAAAGAGAACATTGCAAATTTATGCCGTTAATCAGTTAGTACTAGATATTCTGAATGTATATTTATAGAATATAGTTTATGTTGTCTTGCGTTTGTATTTGTGTATTTAAGTCACTTAGTGGCGGGATCAAACCCTCGTCTTTCATAAAATGCATAAATTGTTGTCATCCACTTGAGGAATAGCTGTGAGGCAGGCAGGCATCATTAGTTTCCAGTTGTTTTAGAGTCAACACATTTGTAACAATATTTGATAACTAATTTTAGAAATGAATGAATTCGAAGCAATCAGAAGATCTGCTTCTTTTTTTGGGGAGCGACACACACACGCATATGTGTGTGTGTGTGTGTGTGTGTGTGTAACATACATATAGATTGACAGCTCAAATATTTCAGTACAGATTTTTGACGTGCGCCCGTGATTTGTCATTGACATCGTTATGCTCGCTGTGAGGGATGGAGGGATGTAGAGCTGGAGGGATGGAGGGATCGAGGAGCTGCGAGCACAGCCTTGCCCCCGAATGATGCAGACAATCAGGCTGCAACACTTCAATGGGCATCGAAGCACTTCATTTGTAGCGCATGGATAAACAAAGGAGGCGCACTGCCGTCTCCTGCTGCTGCCTGCTGCCTGCTGCCATGCGTCGCCACATTTTCTAATTGATTTCAAAATGTTTTCCACTTCTGTATAAATAATTTCGGATTTTGACATTCCCATCGCATTGTCAATTCCATAATTTCTCGCTCGCCTCACCAGAATAGAACGGAATACGCCATATATAGCGCTGGGGCAGCTCGCGTCTTTGGGGAATGACCCGAAATTCTATTAAATTGCGCACCAGACTCGGTTGACAGTTTGGTTAATTAAGGCGGCTCATTTTGAAGCTTACAACGAAAAATGCATATTACAATAATTTAATTTATGCTTGCCATTTATTATTTCCTAAATTGTTTTGGAACGTGCCGCTGCTGCTCCGAGGCTCGAACCCCCTCGGCCACTGCCTCCGGCTCCAATAAATTTCACCAACTAATGATCACTTCTATTTTGGGTTGGGTATTGCTCTGCGAGTGTATTTTTCGGATGCTGCACATCCGCAGCGTAATCCACGTTAATGTTTCTCGGCTACCCAGAGAACTCTCAGCACTAATCCTTTTTTCCTTCGTTCTGCCCTCGAAATGGAGCCGCATATGATCCCAGTCATATTAAAAGCTAATTAATATGCCTAATTCTAGCCAGGCTATTTCTTAAAATTATCTCATTTATAAGAACAAATGATCAATGGCTATGCATTATGAGTCGAACATTTTATGCGATCTCTGGTGTGGAGATTTTTTTGTCTTCGCCTAAAATATTACTATCAATATTAATCATTAAGAGGTTTTAAGGTTTCCTTATTGAAATGAAACAAAAATTATTAATTTGTTCTAAGAAAAAGGAAGACAAAATTTTAGCTAAATTTATTTAATATTAGGTCTATATATAGGTCTTTATATAGTTATAGACTTTTTTCGGGAGCTCAGACTCACATTATTTATATAAAAACGTTGAAGATCTTTTTTTACCATTAGCCTTTTAGCACTTTGTACTTAAATAAAGTAATCAATTAACTTTTTTTCTATATTAGCGTACGCTGTTCCTGGAAATATCGTAATGTATAATACATAATGTATTTACCTCATATATAATATACAGTAGACATGTACAGTATACGATTATAAGGAGGTAATACCCGGAGACGATATAATCATATAAGCTTACTCATATGAGTTTGTCTGCTGACCAGAGTTTTGATCGCAATAACCGTACGGACGCTTTAAGCGGAGTCATTTCAACGGAACATACCTTAGTACTTTAGTCAAACTCCCGCTAAGCATGTCTGATTCTTTAAATCCAATTCTTTTGTTTATAATATATTTTCAAATATATATAAACAGGCAAAATAATTGGCTGCCCTTACTTTACTTTTACAAGAACAAGATCCTGCACTCCGATCGTCGCAAAAGTTTTACAACAAAGTCAGGACAATAATGTGCTTTTACAGAATATTAGCCAAAGTTCGGCAAGGATTCTCAGCACTTGCAAGACATTTGACAAGGATGCAGAGACAACTTTGCGCAGTTGTAGAGCCAAATGCAAACCTCAACAAAGAATGTTTGTATTAAAGCACTTCAGCTGCACTCTCTCAACACTCTGCCCCCCGCTCTCTCAAAACATTTGGCAATTTATCTGATATATATAACACACACACACACACACACACACATGCTTAACAGTTGCTTATATTTAAACATTGGCTTGTTTTCATGGACAGAGAAAACAGAGGCATCGAGCATCGACTCGACTTGGACTTAGTTTTCAGGGTAGGTGAGCCGCAGTAGCAGCCGAGCTGGAGCAGGGGCTGGAGCTGCAGACAGTTTGTTGACCCAGCTTCCATGCTCAAGTGATGGCATTTGAGAAGGTTCAATTGGCACCAGCGACATTTTACACCACGCTTCCTTGTTTACATGCCGCCGACCTGTGCTCTGGCGGCAAAGTAGTTGTCTGAGAGGGGAGTGGGGGGACTGAGGGTAGGTCGCCTGCATTGGCAGTGAAAGTGAAAGCACTCGAATAAAATGAATTCGAAATGAAAATGAAAATGAAATGGCAACAGATGCGTTTGCTTGTTTGTCACATTAGAAGATGCCAGCAGACAGAGAGGGGGAAACACTCTCTCTCTCTCTCTCTCTCTCTCTGTCACACACTCTCGCTATCTATGCGTTTTTGGGGCACAGTTTTCGGAGTCTCGAGCCTCAGACAACATTTGCACTCGATTTGATTTGTAGCCGGCGTGTGGCCGACTCTCTTTTATTTTTTATTGCTTCCGTTGCAGGGCCAAATAAATCAGTGCTCAAAGGCTAACGGCATTTAATAACTGCGCATTAATGGAAATATATACAAGCCCAAATATGTACATATGTATATGTATTTATGTGTGTATGTGAATCCTTTCTGGCAGCAACGCCAATATTTACATTAGCCACGAAATCATTTTATTAAATCTCGCAACGCCCAGTGGCTGCTCCTGCCGCCAGAGTGGGCAAGTGCTTTGTGTAAACATAACGCCTTCCTGCCACGTGCCACGTGCCACATGCCCCTGCCCCTGCCCCTGCCCCTGCTGCTCGCACTACGTAACATATTAATAATGAAATCGCTCATAAAATTATAGCCACACCAAACGCTTGCGTGTTGCAAGTCGCTGTTCGTGCAACGTTGACGCCTGTTCGCACATTGTACGAGGGTTGGCTGCAACAACCCCCTCTCCGCTCCCAAAGAAGTTATGAAATTATTTCCCATAATGAGCGTGTGTCCTTTTGTATCACCCCTCCTGTCCTGTCCTGTTTCTCCTCCCTTTCCTTTTTCATTTTTTTTTTTTACTTTGTTAACAAGAAGTCAACATATTCTTTGTCTTCTCTCTCCCTCTCTTCCTCCCTCTCTTTCTCTGTCTGTTTGGCATATCTCAAATCGATTCTATATTCATAAAGCCGCTAGCTGCCGGAAAATGTGCGACGCGTGTCACTATTTAGCGTCTATTATCCTGCGAACATATTCCTCGTGTCCTCTATCTGTGCGCCCCCAGATTGGGGCGGGCACGGAAAACTTTCTCATCTGTTATCCTGCTGCAATCTCCGCGTTTTGCTCGAATGATTTCTTTCCTTCCGGAACTCTGTCATGACATGGCAAAATATAGACCCAAAAAGAACCCTATCAATAACTGTTAAATGGGCCAATGATAACGGACTGCTGAATACAGTTTGGAAATAAATAATAATAATAATATAAATAGATGCAATACAGTTTTGATTTATGTTAACGATCGGGCATGACCTTCAATACTTTCGGGGTTTCTAGGTTTTCCTAACCTTGACAGTCGAATTTCCACTCCTTTCTGCCTAATCGTTCACGCTTGAGAAATTGAAAAATGATTTTCTGTCAATATTTGCATATGGAGTGAAGCGTGAAGGATTTTTCTTTTTGATAATTCTCGTTGCATTTAGTTCTGGGAAATTGTCAAGCAATGTTCCGTATGCGGTATACGGGTCAAACGTAACGCCCACCGGCACATCCTTTGACAACAAAAAGGGTAATTGCTGCAAATCCGATGCGCTATCCGTGCTGTATGCAAATTTTTGAGACTCCAGACAGCCGAACAGTTTGGCTCCGGCTTGAGCCCTGCTTAATTAGTACGCAAAATATTTGCCGTAATTGTCGTGGAAAGCAAACCCAAAGGCGAAGAGGAAGAATTATAATCCCTTCGATCGGATTTTCCGGTCAGCGAGCGGTCATCCAGCTCTACCTGTGCTCGACCTCTCCTCAATTCGCCAGTCTCAAAAGGATTCTCAACATTTTGCACTAATTTTCGCGCATGATCCGCCGGATCAGAGACATGCGAGCTGATTGATCCTGTTTTGTGGGATGCGGTGAGGCGGCTCTAAAGCCAACAAAGGTCGCCGCCCGTTGTTGTCCAAGTCCGGGCCAGATCCAGCTGTGCCAGTCTGCGCCCGGGATTAGAGAAGAGTGCCCATTGTAGGCGTTACTATTGAGACAGTTTACAGTGCATTTAGCTCGGCTTTCGCTGCCTGCTCGCCGGCAATTGATTTGTCAAATTCTGTTCCGTTGACCACCTACCTAACTACCTGAGGCCGAACTACCGCAGTCCAGTCCAGTCCAGTCCGTAGCCGAGCCACTCTCCCGTATGACAACTGCGTCTCAAAATAAATCAATCAATTAAATTTTTATAAAACTTCCCGAATGCAATGGCACAAAAAACTTCAGTTAGTAATTAAAATTTCTGCTAATATATATCTTTAGG
This sequence comes from Drosophila mulleri, assembly GCA_035047565.1. Classification (NCBI taxonomy): domain Eukaryota; kingdom Metazoa; phylum Arthropoda; class Insecta; order Diptera; family Drosophilidae; genus Drosophila; species Drosophila mulleri. The sequence continues at coordinate 20,715,865 of JAWNPK010000012.1, forward strand.
TGTATGTATGTGTGTGTGTGTTTACATTAGTGTGCGTGTGTTTTCGGGTCCAGCGTGCGACAAGCATATGACAGCTTGACAAACGGCCCGAGACAGCGGAGACAACTCAAAGATATATAGATGCAATGCAGCATTAAATGCTGCGGGTTTTTGGAATGTCAGAAATGTCCGCTGGGGACAAAAATCATATTAACTTGGCCACATTATAAAACGAACGAGCGAGTGCGCTCCAGGCCGCATAACTTATTAAAAACGCCAGCAAAAAAGCCGAAAAAATGCCCAAAAATTGTCCCGAACTCGGACTTCAAGTTGGACTCGAACTGGAGCTGGGGCTGCGGCTGGCGCTGGGACTTTGTCAGCCCCAGTCTAAGCGCCACTTAAACTTCAACTTCGACGTCGACGTCGACGTCAACTGAAGCAACGGGTTTCCAGAATGTCATTTGAAAGGGTTGGGGACTCGGGAGGCAGGAGCGGAGGCAGCGAGCTCCAGGCGCCATTCATCGTCAATGTCAAGTGAATGCGGCCGAAGTTGTCATTGAACTTTTCATATACATATACATATGTATAAAATTCTTTGCAAATTGTGCGATCGAACGATTGAAAAACCTCATTCATCTAAATTTCAGATGATCCACAAATGAGAGCAAATTAATATCAACAATTTGAGCGAAATATTTGAGTTCAGAGAGCTCAAATCGAAATGTTTCATGATCAAAGTTGGAGTGTATGATTAAAATAAAAATATTATAATAATAATAATAACAATAAATGAATAATAATAATTTCAATGCAATACTAGTATTATATAATATCTTGTTCCATTATCACAATGGTTTCAAAAATCCCATTCGGGTGTTTCGTTCGTATCTCGTAAACTACAAATGCTAAATATTTGAAATTTTTTTAATTTATAATTTTGCATTATGCAAACCCTAAATAAATGTTTTTTCCCCAAGCAGAACTTTACTTAATAAGTTAGTTTTAATTTCATAAAGTCTATAACTTCTAAATCAATCAAAATATATATTATTTCTAATCACAACTTATTTCTATATCTCCTTAGTAGCATTAGATATTTAAATTGCGATTTTAATTCTAAAGTCTTAAAGTCTTAAATCTTAAAATCTAAACTTCACATACTTTTCGTTTCCTTCGTATGTCAATTTTCTCCACGTATCATCAATATCGAAAATAAAATTTGTATTTCATAGAGAGCTTTTTATTTGAATGTCCTATTTACGTCCTGAAGAAGTCATTCATTTTGAAGCCCTATTTCCCATTGTCCGTGAGCTGTAGGAGGTAAAAGCCTAAACACTGTATTGAGTGTCTACATGTATATGTGTGTGTTATAAATGAAATAAAATAAAGGCGGATATGTGTAAAGACGTAGACATCCGAAATATTAAGATTAAGTCCCTAGTTATTCTGGTATTGAAATTAAGCTTTAATAACTACATAAAATGTTTGACTGCTATCGGTATTAAATCTACATATTCCCTACACAGGATGAGCTATCGAAAAAAACTTTTTTTGCAAATCTTATTAAGGAATATATATTTCAGATATCAATACTCCAATGGTTTAGCTTTAGTGGCTTTCGAGATCGAGGGATCCATACCGATGGCCAAAAGTTTAAATAGACTCAACTCGTATTGCTGATCAAGAATATAGTATGGGATTTCCCATTCTTTCTTTCGCCTGTTTCATACATATTAGCCCAAAAACATAATACTCTGAATTTCCATTTTCAATGAATTCAAGGTAAATTTGAAATTGTTGTGGTTGAATTAAATTGAACTCCATCTGGATCTGGCATACCGCATAAATATCTATATACAGCTATATCTGTCTAGCTCAATGTATACACTATATCATGTTCAATCCCCAGCGATGCGATATTGCGTATATTTCCACACAAATGCCATAAATATTGTGGGCGATCGAGCAATCGTGATGATGCTGCGGCCGATGATTCCGATGATGACAGGGATGAAGAGAACAGAATTTTGTGGTCCCGCAGGCATTGGCTATAAAAATTTTTAAAAATATCATAATTTTTGATTCCGCTGAATGGCAGAGGCCACGTTTGTGTCATTAAAAGGCTTCGGCTGAAGCCGTTAAATGCAACGATAAATTATGCCAAAACTAACATCAATTACGAGTCGTAAAGCGCGGCCTGTGGCAAGGTGAACTCCAACTGCAACTGCAACTGCAACAGCAACGGCAACGGCAACTGCAAACGGCGTCTGCTTGGGGAAAGGGGGCAAAGGTGAACCACAATTGTGTTGCATAATAAAAACGGATCATGTAGAGTCGCTCGATCCGAGCACTCGTTAATAATATGTATCGTATGTACATGGAAGGGTCCCCCTCCTGGAGCTATCATCCGTCTCATCATCAACTGTCATTGGTTCAATAGAAAACGCATAAAATTTGAGAAAATTGAAACAAATTTTACAGAAGGAAAACAAATCTTGATGGAGAGCGCACGCATTTTTATGGATATTTGTTTAGCGCTGGTCGAACGGCTCCCGAAACTAGGGAATGGACAGACAGACAGAGGGACGGACGGAGGACTTGTGTCATAGGGTTGAGTTTTTATTGCTTTTCAAATGTTTCCGCAACTACACAGACTCGAGGAAACATTTCTCTAACACGATCGTAAAAATTTGATTTTTCCACCGAGTGCAGCAAGATCAGCCTTGGCCTTGGGACAGACGGACGGCGGAGTTACGGACGGGTGGGCATGTTTACTAATAATAGAAGATAAATCGTCTGGTTTGCATTTAGAGCAGACATCACAATGCGCGATCAGCGACCCGGGCTGGTCGTAAACACTCCGTTTATTGCCGCCGGCCCAGCGATCCTTTATCCTTTCGTCGAATGGCAGGATATTGCGCGTGTTACCTGGGCGCAAGCCCATCAAGTGTCTGCATATTATCCTTCACACATCTCTCTGGGCCTCATAAAACCAATGCGTATAGTTTATAAATAGTTATTCTAATACTAGGCAACGATATAATTAAAAGTTTTTATTGCTCGCTCAGCCTTTATCAGAAATTCCCATGCTGTTATCTCCGCTAAAGAGCTGTAGCTAATTGCGACTAATTGTGCTCTAATCAATTGTCGAGCTTAATTGCTTAAAGAAAGGCGTCAAATGCACTTGAGCCACCGTTTCGTGTATCTTTAGAGGGTAGCACTTAGTCGCGCACTCAACACAAACGAAGCGCCCTTAACTTCGCATGGAATAAGAATAGTTGCATTTTTTGTATAGAAATATTAATTTGAAAGAGCGCAAATTGCGCACTCAATGGCCAAACATAAGAGAGAGTGAGAGAGAGAGCCGCCCCTCCTCTCTTGCGCTCGCCTGTCAACATTTTCTTCCTTTTCGTTTTGAAGTGCTTTGTGCTGCGGTTGGCCACAGCAGAAGCTGAAGCACTCGACGAGAGCTGCGAGCTGCGAGCTGCGAGCTGAGAGCTGAGAATTTGTGCAAATATAATTTGCACATCAAATATATAAATGCAGCAAACGAATTAAGCGGGTGGATGGGCAAAAGGAGAAGGAGAGCGCAAGAGCTGGAGAGCGGGAGAGCGGCAGAGCGGGAGTGTGTGGCGTGCGTAAGAGAGCGAGAGGCCGCAGGCGAGCGCTAAGTGAGTGCAATTGACAAAGGAAACGTGAATTGAGTTGATGAGCCAGAGTCGAGTCGAGGAGCTCTTCAGAAATTATGCGTGCATGCGAGAAGAGCTGTCAGGGCATGTTGCGGTCGCAGTCACACTCACTGCGTGGCGTCGGCTGGCCAGTGAACAGTTATTATTGAATTACTTGCGCAGTCAATTGAGCGCAATGCAGACAGCAAGCAAGCAAGCAAGCAAACTAACGGTTATTAAATCTCCTCTCACAATTGCTGCGAGCTAAGCGGCGCCTCACGAACCGAAGCGACATTTCCTTTTCCCTTTCCCCAGTGCTCACGTTTACCTGCCCGGATTGCGCAATTGCAAAGGACTCGCTGCCCTTGATCCGCATTGATATTGATCCGTAACACACCTTCATAATTTTGTCAAGTGTTGTCGCCAATTGTCTGCGTTTCATTGAGAGGCCCGCTAGCCGCTAGGCGCAGGTAAAAAAGCAGAAGGTAATTCGTGTGTTTTCTTCAGGGCTCGTTTTGTTTTTTGTTTTCTGTAATTATTATTTTGGAAAATGGTCAAAGGCGAAAGGAAATCCTTTTTTAATATCGTTTAAACTGCATTGGCAGCTGTGGGCAGCCGCTGGCCCAAATTTATGGCCCAGACTTTAAAAACTTGTTGACGTTTTTCTTATCTCTTTTCCAATTGTAAATTCAACCTTAAGCCGTATCAATGAAATATTGTTCGACTCGTTTTACTATCTGTGCGTGCGTGTGTGTGTGTGTGCGTGTGTGTTTGTACCTCTATGAAGATATCATTATGCATTTTTTGGGCTAGGAACCCGCGCTGCATTGATTTATGCGTAATTATTCGATTCTGGTTTCCCTTTTACCTGAACCACTTGACAACAATGTTTAAATTGTGTTCTATAAAAGTGTTTCAGTTCGAGTTCATTAAAGGACACTTTTAAACGCCATAACTATGCTTGATTGACAGATTTATGTTGACCATTTCTTAGCAAAACACTTAAAACCAATTTAACTCTGGCTACTGATGAGCCTAGCTGATTGCAGACTCAAAATTAAAATAAAATAAAAAAAAAAAAACATATAATTAAAAGTGTTTTAGACGTTTCGGTTTATAGCTTTACATATGTATATATGTATATAGACATGATCATATACAAAATTAATTTAAAAAAAAAAACAACCCGACTTCATTTTCAGGATTTGAACCCACGACTGCTGCACGACAATACTTGCCAACGACTCTACCCACGATGCCACCTCAAGTGAAGGGTGGACTAAATCACAGCTAGCGCAAATACAAATGCGCTTTCAATTCTATTAATAGCAATTCCATAAAGCATTTAAATGAGTGTGCATGTATGCGTAGCAATAATGTACAGCAATTCCATAAAGCATTGCCTATGTGTCTGCATGCATGCATGTGTAGCATTGCCCATGTGTGCATGTGTGTGTGTGAATGAAGCTTTGATTAATATGAGCAAACGTTTTCGTTAATAACTTCTGTGTTTCTTAACGGATTGCAATGAAATTTGCAGGTGTGTCTACTATAAATCCAGTGAATACGTTCAATATGTCCAATATATGTAAGTGCGTAATAGTAATGACAGTATTCGTCAAATAAATTCAATTTGATTGATTTCTCCACACAATGAGGCTTGATAAATGATGAGTAAATGTATTTGATTTGTCACAACTATTCCCTTTATGGATAAACAACATAAGTAAATAATATATAAATTATTGAAGAAGAGAACTACATATATGTATATGAAATCTATAGCGCTTTAAGCATAACAAAGTAAACAATATACCCTCATTACAAGCACTTTTAATGGGTAAACTATGAATATACTGAAGCCTTTACTTATGTCTTATTCACAACCATATATATTTTGATATACTCATATCTCTCTCTCTCTCTCTCTCTCTCTCTCTCTCTATACATATGTATATAATTGATGTTTGTGTATATCCATATCCATAATGCATACGATTTGTGAGGTGAAATTAAGCAAAGCTCATAAAGCAAACATCAAACGTGTTTCTCGGCCATTTAATCGAGTTCGCGCTGTCATAGAAATTTCGTAGCACTCGGCTGGAATACAAAGTAATATATTGTAGCTGCGGGTTACTCTGGGTAATGCCCATTAAACCCGTTTGCCCATAATTCGAAATGAAGCGAAGAAGGCGGCAAAAATAGTGAACATTAAAATCAAATAAAAATTTGTTAAATTGTTAAAATTCTGTAACGCAAGCAAGCGCTAGAGACGTGGCCATAAAATGCCCCTAAAAGAAAACCCATCCATAACTCTCGGCCCGCTCGAACCCGTCCAGGGGCACGTCTAGAGAGACGCTAAAGAGCGGCGTCTTAGAATTGTTTTTGGCATAATTTCGGATGAGGCGAACAAGTGTGAAAAACGCGGGCCGAACAAACGAATGGAAATTCGGGAAAACAAATGAAAATCCTTTAGCGAGGATCGCCGAGAATTTCCATTCCTAATTCGAATTCAATGCGCATGCGCAGCAATAACTTTTATTTATTTATTTATTTTATTTGATTTTCCTCCCATGCGAGCGAACAGCGAAAATGGCTAAACAAAGCTAGATTCAAGTGCATCTCCATGTGAATGTATGAATATGTATGTGTGCATGCATATGCATGTGTGTGTGTGTGTGTGTGTGTGTGTGTGTGTGTGTGTGTGTGTGTGTGTGTGTGTGTGTCTAACGGCATGATATGAGGCATTGCAGATGAAGAGTGAACAGCAGATCAACTAAATATATCTAGCCTTTTTTTTAGCTAGTTAACAATAGCAGTTTAGCTTGTAAGAATTTTAAAGATGCCAATTTGGCTGTATTTTGGCGAGATGTTTCTTTTTTATTTGTATTCAAAGTTGATTTATATTGAAAATGCTTAAGAACGAGATGTGAAAGTGAAAAATTGGAGCGTAGGGAGCTTTTACCAAAAAGGGGATCTAGCCATTTTTAAGCTGAGCATTAAAAGTATATTTTAAAGCATAGAAATAAAATGATATATAAAGTGGATAAAAATATGTAGAAAATTAAATATTGCGTTGCATATAAAATAAGCAAAACTTGTAAAAACCTATCAAATAAATAAAAGAATAAAAATGTTATTTGGTTATTTCAGAAATTTTGTTTATTAAGAAATATGAATACCCTTATTTATATCAAACAAAAAGTGTTCCATATAAAATCGACAAAATATATACGATAAAAAATATATAAAATAAAAATATATATATTTTGTCGATTTTATAACTATTTATTTATATTATTATTATTTATATAACTTTTCATTTATTTATATATATATATATATATATATATATATATATATATATATATATATATATTTTTTTAAATAAACACACTTATAAAAATTCTTCCTTTATTTTATTTTATTTTTATTTATTTATTTATTTATTTTTGTGACTGTTTTACATGGATATTTAAGAGTAAAGATCTCTTACACACAATATATAGTATATAAATGTAATATAAAATTACTTTGTGAAAATGCTAATTTTGGGCGGGATAAATTTATACAAAAACTTATAAAACCACGAGCTTATAGTAGCTCAAAACCTATTACTAGGCACTCTAAAATGAATATTTTGTGTGTAAAAAGTTCACTTAATCTAAAGTTATTATTAATTTAATATAAACTCCAACTTCTAATTAATTATTATTATATTTAGTAGTAGCAGTAGTAATTTTATAGTAATTCTATTATATTTCTCAGCTCTTAACTGTTAGCCATTTTGTGCACATATCTAGCCTTTTTTAATACAACACAGCTATTTTTTCAGCTGGAAAATGTCTGAAAATGTCGCCCCTTCCGCATGTCCTTGTTGTGCGTGTTAATATTCCGATCAGGCACACCCGACTGGAGCATTTTCAATTGTTTTTATTTATTTTCCACATTTCCATGCGGCTTCCTCGAGCCTTTGAGCGCAGACCGACGAATAAATTTCGTTTCGATCAGGCGGAAGCGATTCCGTTTTTTTCTTTTTTTTTTCATGTTTTTTATTTCACTTGCGTTTGCATTTTGTAAATTATATATTTTATTTCACTTAACTTCTTTTGCTTCGATTTTTAATTAGGGCAACAAAGAGACCGCTTACCTCCAGATCCCGAAACTACGATAAGAAAAAAAAAAAACCCCAACCCCAAAAAAGGGTACTTAAAATGGAGCGAGAAAATCGAATGGGTTGCCAGGCTGCATATTGATGATATAGTTTATAGATCTTATAGAGGTTGAAGAATTCCAAAATGTTGGCAAAATGTAAATTTATATTTTTAATAAAAAAGAAGAAAACTTTTTTTTTGCTTAATAAAGTTTTTTATGGCTCAGTTTATTGTTTAGCATTATGAGCTAATGGAATTTATAAAAAAAGGCCAACCGTAACATCTTCAGTAATTTAAAAACAAAAATAAAAAAAAAAACAAAAAAAAACAAAAAAAAACCTTTACGCCAATTCATATACTCACAGAGCTACGCACACACACTCTCACATAACTATGTACAATTTAACATTGTCATGTTATCTTAACATTTCGGAGGGGTAATCGCCAGCAGCGTGCTCTGTTTTTCGAACAAACCGTTTTAACAGCGTATAAGACTGACTGCTAACAGCGCATGACAGAGATCGAGAGAGTGACTGAAATAGCAGGCTATTTGTTTTCGAAAATGAGAGCGTCGTCTGTTGCGCTGCTGCTGCTGCCACAGTGGAGTAAACATAAATGCGCTCACCAGAGAGTGCAAGAGAGACAGGCGAGCAACCTGTAAGAATTCAATGAGCGTGCAACGCACGCTGTACTCCTTGTTGTTGCTGTTGTTTTCGTTATGATTATGAGAGTCTATCAAAAAACATACCGTACTATGTGTCCGCCTCGTATCTGTATTGGCGTATCAGTTTGAGTATAATGGCAGATATGAAAAGGGCAGCTACATACACGACGCTGGCAGCGCCGGTTGGCGGTTGGCTGTTGACGGCGGCGCAAAATGAGCGAATATGAGCGTTATGAATTATGTATTGGTCTGGTACATAAACAAACCCTCACACTCACGCACACACACATGCACGCTAGCTGAGATATGAGTGGGCAGGAGGCGTACTGTATACATATCGCCGCGTCTTGTTGTTGGTTTATGAGTGCGCCGTTCGCCGTTTGCCGTTTTCTGTTTTCTTACTGGTGCGCAAGGTGGCGATTGGCTTTGGCTTTGGCGTCGACTTTTTTCTTTCTTTATTTATTCTTTTTTCGCTGCGCTCGCTTCGACTTTTTTCCTTCCTTTACTTTAAGCTCAATTCGAACTCTCTTTCTATATATGTATGCATATGTATAAGTATTTATTTTAAGAAGCTCTGCCTTGTAATGAGTTTCATATTATATATGAATGTATGTAAATGGAATTAAAATATATATAAATGAAAATTAAATATTGAATCACTTGATTAAATTGGCAATTGAACAATTAAAGTTAGTAATCAAAAAGCAATCATTCATCATTTGTTTTTGGCAATTACTCAAAGCGCTTTGAAGAGTTTCTCTTGTATTTTTAAATTTTTGCACACTTCCCAAAATCGTGAAAGCAATAAGAATAAATAACAAAGAAAATTAATGTTGATATCGAAAGTTCTGCTCTGTCCCAGCTTATCAACAGATGTCCGCGATTTTGAGTCACAAAAGAATTCATTCGAATTTTAAGTGCAAAATTTTAATTGTTTCAGCATTTTTGTGCAGCTAGTTTAAAACTATTCGTCAAGTTTAAACGCATAAACAGCCTCGAATCGAACAATAAGAATTAAAAAACAATAAGTGGGAGTTGCCCAAAGTTGTATAAAAAAGAGCAACAACAACAATGAAGCGAAACAGGAAACCAAACATTTTGATGAATGGCTCATAATACTCAGCGCACACACACATATGCACACACACGCATACGCACAAAACGAAATTGACGAATAAGCGAAGCACCCAAAGCAGACAGGCGGACGAACGGTCCAATGAGTCGGGGGCGAACAATAGCAAAGAACCGAAAATCTTATAAAACCGAAATTAAAAAAGCAACAACAGAAACGGCGCTCATAACTGCGCGCAAGAGAGACAGAGTGAGAGCGAGAGAGTGAGTGCGGCAGTGGCAAAGGTGGGAAGAGTACGCGCAACACACGACCGAAGCGCAGGCGTGCGTGGAAGCGAGATGGCAGCTGTAAAAGGGCCGTACATTTATAAGCGGGGGCCCACACAACCAGTTGCCGGGGCATATGAATTATGATAAATTATTAACCAAGACTGTGCGAGTGCGAGCGAGAGGGCAGCTCGTCAGACAGCAGACAGCGCACCCGAGTGCGCCGAGCAGCCGAATCAATGTATGTACATACATATGTAGCTGTAGCTGTTAAAAACGCCAAGAGCACGTTTACCACAATCACAAAAACAATGGCGCAAAAGGTGAGCGAGCCACAGAAGCGGAAGGAAGCAGCAGAAGGAGTAGGGAGAGCGCTGCCTCTGTCTCTGCCGCTGCCGCTGCTGCTGCGGCTGTCGCTGCCAAGGCGAGCACCAACACAAACTTTGCTGCTGTTGATTTTTTTTTTTTTTTTTTCGTAACATCGCCGCGACGAGTCTCTTTCGCTCTGTGCATGTGTGTGAGTGTCTCATAATTTTTCGAACAAGTTTCATAAATGTCCGTTCAGCAAACAGGTAAGCAGCAGCACCAGAGACTGAGCATCCTGCGCTGAGCGCTGAGCGCGACAGGGCGAGTGAGAGAGTGTGAGAGTGAGAGAGAGAGCGCGCGAGGGCAGCGAGCTGAGCAGCGGTGAGAGGTTGATGGCAACAGTAACAGTAACAGCGACCATGGCTGCTCATGGGTGCAAGCAAGACAACAAAAGACCGACTGTCGAGCAAAATTTAATAAAAGTTATGATGAGAGGGAAATACGTCTGTGTGTGTGTGTGCGCGCACTGGAGAGGGTGTGTGTGCAAGTGGGAGCGAGAGCGTTTATATATGAAAAATGATATGAAATGTGAGCGAGTGCGCGTCTGAGATATATATACGTGTGAGTGTGTGCGTGTGTGTGTGTGAGAGCGTATAAGGTGGGTAGGTTGAATGAATGTCAGGATAAGCCAGTTGCCCATGTTGTTGTTGTTGCTGTTGGTGGCAGTTATAATAAAAATGTTGCACATACACACACATACACACTCGAACGCACACACACGTTGCCATGCATAGGTAGAGCGCATGTAAAAATATTGATAGTAAACCGGTCGCGTCGTCGTCGTCGCTGCCCGAAGCAACAACAGCAGAAACGACGACAGCGCCGCTGCGCTCGTGTATTCGTATTCGTGCCTCTGTGTGTGTGCCTTAAAAGTATCTCAAAGATATTGTTTGTGTTTTGTGTCAGTGTTATTTTGACGCGCGTGCTGAACGTTCGTGCCGCAGAGAGACCAAGCGATTCCGCCACTGAGCTAACACACCGACCATTATTCCCGTTTCTATACAAAATACAAAAAATATTTTAGCGAGTGCGCGTACAATTTCCAAATTCCAATCAGATTGTGACAAAGTGTCCATAACAATATATCGTCCAATCCCTGTATATATATATATGTATATCTCTCATATATATGTACGTATGTATGTGTGTGTGTACATGTAGATATGTGTTGAGTTCGAGTTGAAGATGAAACTTGCCGTAAATTGTTATCGAAAAGCCGACGGAAAAACACAATCGTGCAAATAATTGAAACAATCCAATTCAAGAACTGACTGATCAGCAGGCTTGAACGTTACCGTTATCGTTCCCATTGGCGCTACCGTTACGCACAGTGCGACAGGGCGAGGGACCATGGGTCGAATTCCACGCGCATGACATATCATCCATATTATTTGGCCAACTGGCGCCAAAATACAGAACACACACTTCTAATTTCCACCCATTCCAACACAATGTTTGATATGTGCTAAGCAAGCAGAAGAAGAAGAAGAAGTAGAAGACGAAGCAGCAGCAGCAGCAGCAGCAGCAGAAGATATACTACAAATAATAAATTCAATTCAAATCTAAAACCAAACAAAACAAACGACAAATTCTGCATTCTTGATAAGACATCACTTGCCCCAAGGTTTTTGTGTGCAATGCGTAGTGACTTCAAGGATAATCACCAGGAGACCATCAATAAAATGATACAATTTGGTACCGTTAAATATGGCATTGTCAAACAGCTGAAGGATCGCGCCAGAAGCGCCGAGAAAGGTGAGTTACAAGAACTTGGACTATTTCTAATAGAATCGAGCAAAGATTCCTCTGAAACGTATCAGATACTTCAGTTATACATATATAGAGAGAGCTACATATATGTTTGATGTTTATGTATGTTCGCATTCCTGTTTCCGACAAATTGAATCGAAACTAATTAAGTTTTTATATTTTTATGCTGATTTCGGTGATGCTTTATAGATTCCATAAAGCAGACAACTGAATGATTATGAATGTTTATGCATTTATTTGCTTTGTCCACAGCTAATGGTCACAGTTATGGCCACTACTGTTAAAGCCAAAAACAAGCTAATCAAGCAACTTGCGCGTATCAAGACTTTAGAGCTTATTTGGACATTAATGGCAAAATGTAAAAATCTTACGATATACATAGAATATGTGTCGAGTGCTTACAGAACTAACTGTAGTTTATGAGCAGCATAAATATTAATCATTTCGATTAGCATAAAATTAATCAATTTGGTGTTAAATGAAGCCAAAGATTAAGTCAGAGCGAATTGCTTTAATGCGCTTCGTTATGTAAATCGAAAGGTGTTTTTAAGCCAAGACCTGAAAAAGGCTAACAAAATACATACAAATGTGTATCATATACATATATATATATTTATGCATGTATATAAATTGATTTATATACATGTATTTTTATAGCTGCATTCACTTAAATCATATTGCAGAAATCCAAATTGATTTGTAATAATAAAAAAAAAAAATGAAAAAAGATATTAAAACTGGCATCAAGCTAAAGTTTGGAGAGGGAGCCAGAGACAGACAGAGAGAGAGAGAGAGAGAGAGAGAGGTGGAGCATGTAACAGAGAGAGAGAGCGAGAGCGAAAAAGAGAGAGGGATAGTCTGAATATCAGAAATATGGAGACAAAAGAAGGCTTTCAAGGCACTTAAAAAAAACTTTTATCGTTTCCCAAAAAGTAAAAAAAAACTTGAAATGAAATAAATTCAAATTGTAATATTTTCGAAAAAAAAAAAAACAAAACTGTTGCATATATTAACAATAAACGAAACACTAATATTTATTTATGTTGCGGACATTTTCAACACTTTGGCTACCATTTTTTTCCGCCTCATGTTTTTTATCGGAAAACGCTTTTAAGCGGTCCAAATTTCCAGTTACAGTTTTTTTTTTTTTTTTGAAATTTATTTATTTTTGATTTTATTATTCTCTATTGTGTTTTGGTTTGTTCAAAAATGACAAATTTGTTAATTAACCGAAAACTGGTTCAGTTATTTGTTGATTCTGTTTTTTTTTTAAATTTTTTTTTCTCATCAGTTTTTGGTTTTTGGGTTCGTTGAGAGTAGTCCATCGACTTTCTACTTTATGATTGTATAATAGACCATTAATGATAATTTAAACACACTGAAATTGTACTAAAAGCCGCCGCGCATCAATATATTATTCGATTTTTGATTAAGGGCATTCATATGATGCATCATCGGACATTTTCGGGCTCTATTCGTATGGCTGCAGGTGTTTTGCCCCAATGGCAAAACATGCTCATTTTTCTTGGCTAAGCTTGAACTGAAATATATAGACTTTTGCTGGGATTTATCAATTTTAGCGCGTGCTGTTGTACATATCAGTATGTATACACTATATACCTATATCTATATATATTTATATATATGTTTATTATATGTCATTTGCTTAAATTCTATTTCTGCTGAGCACTAATAAATATATTCACTCATTAGTCGGGCATCATAAATTAGACAAATATCGAAAGAACAGAAAGTAGTTTGAGAAAATCTAATTTGCTCGTTCAAATAGTGAGGCGGGTAGATAGGTTTTTCTTCGGGAGTGTAGCTAGAGACTTGAAATTTGAAATATTCAAAAAAATCGAAATGTTTAAATGTTGAACTATTGAAATATGGCTTACTGTGAATGATTGACATATTTAAGTATTTAAATATAGATTGAAAGATTGATAAATTGGTATATACTACTTTTAATATATTGATATATTGAAATATTCGATATTGAAATATTGGCATGTTGAAAGGCAGAAATATTGGCATATTTGTTTCTTGAATTATTTAGCAAATGTAAATATTGAAATATTGATATATTGAAACACAGAAAATTTGAAAATATTGACATGTTAAAATATAGATACATATATTGGCATATTGTTTTATTAAAATTTTAACATATATAAATATTGAAATATTGATACATTGAAACGCTGAAATATTGATATATTGAAAGCTCAAAATATTGAAACGTCAAAATATTGAAATATTTTAATGATTATTGAAACATTTTGAAATAATGAAACACATAATAAATATAAAAATATTAATATTTAAATATGGGCATACATATATGAAATATTGATTTAATTGAATTATTAGATTATTGAAATATGGAATTATTGAAAAGTTTACATAAGAAATATTGAAATATAAATATTGAAGTATTCGAATAGTATTATTCGTTTGTCTTATAAAGATGTAGAATTCTTGACGCAATTAGTTTATTTGTGCTCAAGATTAGAAAAAAAGTTACTGTCTGTATAGATATGGATATCATTCAAATTTATTATAAAACTATGAAATTAATAATATACAGAAACCCAGTTTCACAATCAGATGACGAAATTCTCCTCATACTTGAATAACTCCATTTATCTATACTCCATCTTACAACACAATAGATCATAGCAATACGAGATATTAGATCACTCTAAAACTCCCCCACAGATAGTTCTTGAATCTATTCTAAGCTCCGCCCCATTCGAAGTATGACAAAAAACTTGAATTTTCAAATTGGTTTAATGACTTTGAGTGCTTGAGCTTGTATTATGTAGTCAGTGCTCTGACTTATGATTGATATATGGATTAAGTACAGCAGAAATATGTATTCGCTCTTGATATGCAATTCGTATTATTTGTTGGAGTCGGGCAAAAGTCAATGGCAATTAATTATTTAATTATTTTTATTTATGCGTTTCTGTTTCTCTTCTGTTTAATTTAATTTAATTTTGTTTTTTTTTTTTTTTTTTTTTTTTAAATTTAGTATTGCTTTCTGATATATTTCCATTTTGGTTCCGAATTCATTTGTGGTGCGTCTTCTGCTTCGTCTGCTTCGTCTGCTTCTTCTTGCTCTTCTTCTTTTTTACTTATGTATGCTTGAAGTTCATATAAATGAAATTCAATTTGAACCGAGTGTCAATTTTATGCCAAGCCCGGTGGAATCCGTCCGCATCGAAATGGTCGATCGACAATGGACTTGGATATTATCAAATTATGCAGTATATGCTAGTACAATACAATGTCTCTTCAGTGTCGCAGTTGTTGTTGTTGTTGTTGTTGTTGCTGTTGCTTAAAAGTTGTTTTGCATTTTCTACATGGCTGCACAACAACAAACAACAGCAACAAATAGAAAACCGTTGACTTGCACTCTATGTACGTACGTACATATATACCCTGTCTGATTTGCATATTGAATATCATGATGGAATAATTGAAGCGTTCGTCAATGTAAAAACTAAATGAAAATGTAGCAAAAAAAAAAAAAAAAAAAAAAAAAAACAGCAAAACTAAACTGAATTCTAGTCTCTTTTTCCACTTTTAATAATTGATGTGCTTCAAGTCAAATGCTTAACTAAATCTAATTTCTCAAACTAATTTGAGTTGCCAAAATATTTGCCGCTTAGCTCAACTAATATAAATTGATGCAAACATTATTTGACACTGGGCTAAACTTTAAATCTGAAATGCTGTTGCTAGATTTTAGAAAACTTTTGCGATATATATTTTTTTCTGCTGTATTCTTTTGTATTTTATTTGAATTTAGTGCTTTGGTGGGGTCGCACAAATGAATTTATGGCCTGACTTGATCCACCTTGGAACAACTTTGTGCAGCTCAATAGAATTTATGTCGTCAGTACAAATTGTTTTCTCTCAAAATACATATGGATAATAATGAAATTTAATAAAAAATACAAAAGAATGTATATACATGCTATATATGTATGTATGTGTGTATGTGTGTATGTGTGTATGTGTGTATGTGTGTATGTATGTGTAGAGCCTTTGAGTTGGCTGTATGAGAAATGCATGCAGTTCGTTGTCTTGGCCCAGACGATAAACAAAATTTGTTGGCAATTGCATAAACGACTTAGCCATGTTCGATTCGATTTGTTGACAATTTTATGGGCATCATAATGCGCTTTGCTGTTACATTTTTATGGCCGCTTGTCAGCCGGTACAAAGCGACCGCCGCTCAGCTTTACGGCGCCCATTAAACTTAATTTTAATTAATTAAAATAACATACACTTATCAGTTATAATTATAATTATATATTGTGCTTCTTCTTCTGTTTTTGCCTCATTTCGTTAAGCATTTTCGTTTGAACCCGCTTCGTAAATAAAGTAAAACAAAGTAATATTTATTCAATTTTGCCTTTTTGCGGCACGTTAACAAGACGCGACACTTGAAATCTTTGCGCAAGTTGCATTTGGCAGGCGGCAAATCAAATACAAAATATGCATAAAACAATAACAAATGAAACAGCAAATGCGAATTATAAATACAAATTCCCCAAATGAGGAACAACGCTTTCAGTTCTCATCGTCGTCAGCGTCGTCATCGTAATATTCGCTTTAAAAATAATAATTATATTAATGCGATCGATATGCAAATCAACTGAGATAGCGAGCCGTTCAGCTGTTCAGCCGCTCAGCCGCTCGGCCGAAACGTTGCCATTGCGAGCCTGTTGTAGAAAACTCG
Source organism: Drosophila mulleri (assembly GCA_035047565.1). Taxonomy (NCBI): domain Eukaryota; kingdom Metazoa; phylum Arthropoda; class Insecta; order Diptera; family Drosophilidae; genus Drosophila; species Drosophila mulleri. The sequence goes on from JAWNPK010000012.1 coordinate 20,732,557, forward strand.
CTCGACTCGTTTCGATTTGTGCAGAAATATGCTTTATTATAGTCGCAGTTGAGTTGGCTGAGTTGAGTCGAGACGACCGAGGCTGCAAATGGAGATTTATCTCGTTTCGTGGCTCTGCTTATCATAAATTATGTTTTATGGCCGCTGCGCATGCGAACCAAAGCTGCCTCAATATTGAAGATATAAAACAAAACCAAAGTTAAAATTAAAAACAATAAACATTTGTTTCACTCCCTTTCATTGGGCTTTTTGGACCAACAAATGTCAGCTGTTTTCTTTCTTGAATTTGGTTGCTGTTGCTGCTGCTTTCGCGCGCTGATTGAAGGCAAAAAGTTGTGTTCACAACAGGTGAGAATCAGCTGGTGAGCAACAGCAAATTACTAATTGGTTTCCAAAAACAAGCATTGACGAAGTGGCCTGACTCGACAGCCACAAGAAATGTAATTGCATTTAGTTAGCAGCAGCAGCAGCAGCAGCAGCAACAGCAACAACATCGCCGCATTGCAATGAACAATTGCTAACGATTAAGTCATATATGCGACATTGCAATGGTCAGCAACAACAACAACAGCAGCAGCAGCAGCAGCAGAGCTGCATATAAAAAAGGAAAACATGGGCTGTGGCAGCACCGGGCAGCAGGTGTGGGGCAGCAGGCGGGGGAGTCTTACAGCTAAACCAGGTAGCAGCAGCAGCAGCAGCAACAACAGCAACAGCAACAGCAACAGCAGCCGCATGTTGCCAACAAGTTATTGCTGTTGTTGCCATTGCCAAGTGTGCACACTGGAGCAAGCATCTGCAGAATATAGCAAGAACTATTGCTGAACTTGTCATAAGAAGGCATTTCACGGGAATCGCCGTAGAAGAGAGCGCGAATAGTAGGAGATTAAAGTTAACACAAACATATATAGAATACATGTGCATTCAGATATCAGGATATGTAGGTATCAAATAGCAGGATAAATAGTCAGTGGAAGTGCGAATAGTAAGAGATATTGTAAAATATAGATAGCTATATATATATAATGTAGACAGTAAATAAGAGAGATAAAAAATACAAAAATATGTATTTAATAGGTTTATTTCTTCATTGAAATGAATATAAAGAAAAGTGAATATTAAAAATATGGTAAATAAATATATAAATATTAATAATAATAGAATAATAGATAAATAATAAAAAAAAATATATATATATTTTATAAATTTATTTCTCTTTATTGAAATCAATATAAATAATAAATATAAATAATACATAGACAATACATATAACATAAATATAGATATATAAAAAATTAAAAATAATATAGTTAAACAATACAAAAGTACATATTTAATAAATTTATAGATATCGCTTCATTGCCAATTATATGAATAAAAAATAAATAGAATTCAGATCACAACAAAAAATATAGATTTAATCAATTATCTCCTCACTTAGAGCGTTTCAATTTTAATATACAAAAATTTAACAAAAGCATAAGACATTTCAAAGAAAAAATAGCTGAACAGAATTATGAATAATTAGATATATAGTTAACAATATATAAATGTATAAATTTATATACATATTTAAAAATTGATATATCACCACCATATAAACTCCTACATTTGAATTACTCCAGTATAAAAAAGATATTTTCAAATTATTTAACCATTTTTTAGCTTAGCTGAAATTTTGTCATTTTTTTTATATATGTATATATATTTTCTTTTAATTGATAAAAGTTAAAGAAGATAACATAAAATATACAAATTTTATAAAGTTATAAATTCTTTATTATATACATGTGCACTTTTTTAAATTTCTTATTATTATGTATTTTAAAAAAAAATATTTAAAAAAATATAAGCAGTATTTAAACTTGGCTGCAGATTAAAATCTGGAATTTATTCCCCATATGAATTACTTCAGCTTCACATTGTACGCATATGTGTTAAAGGATATGTGTTAAAGGATAAATAAATAAATGTATATATACATATATCCATCATATATAGATTGTTTCATTATTATATAAAATATATATATTGAATTTTCACATAAATTCGTGCAATTTCCCATTGTATTTATTTATTTTCTGACTTTGTCTTGAAGCTGTCAAAATAAATTTCAAAGATTTTCAATAATAATAAGTAAATACAGTGAATCGAACATTAATTGTAGTTTTTATTTTCGATTTGATTTCCACTTGATTTATGTAAAACTGATGTAAATTTCCATTCATGTGTGATTTGTGTGTGTTTATTTCGGCAGACATAGCAAGTGATCAGGAGGATAATGGCGCCTGCTCGCCGCTGACGACTGCGACGGCCAGCGCGAGTCCGTTGGGCAACAGTCCGTGTCCCAGCCGCAGCAGTCCGCAGCCCCGGAGCGAGGACGAGGCGGAGCGGGAGCGGGAGCGGGAGACGGCAACTGAGAAGCAAGTGGAGCTGGAGAAGGCAGCTGAGCTGGCCACCGAACAGCAGCTAGAGAATAATGCGTATGAGACAATCGCAGATCATAATCACAACAACAACAACAACAATAACAAAGTGGTCATGACAAAGCCGCCAGTCGAGCAGGAGATGGAGGCGAACGCGAACGCGAACGCAAACGCGAACGCGAACGGCTCGATGCCAAATTCACCCACAGCAGCGAGCTCCGCGCTGGAGGAGGCGGCGGCAGCGGCAGGTGGCCAGGCCATGTGCCCCGAAAAGGAGATGGGCGTGGATGCTGAGATGCAGGAGTCGGGAGCGACAGAGCGCAAGATCTCCAGCACGCCGCCAGCGAGCAATGCTGCGGATGGTGCCGCGGCAGCAGCAGCAGCAGCAGCAGCTCAGCAATTCGGCGCCACGCCTGTCACCCTGGAGGCCATACAGAACATGCAGATGGCCATTGCGCAGTTCGCGGCCAAGACGATTGCGAACGGCGCCTCCGGCACGGACAACGAGGCGGCCATGAAGCAGCTGGCCTTCCTGCAGCAGACGCTGTTCAATCTGCAGCAGCAGCAGCTCTTCCAGATCCAGCTGATTCAGCAACTGCAATCGCAGCTGGCTCTCAACCAGGCCAAGCAGAACGAGGACGAGGCCGACGAGGAGCTCGAGCCGGAGGAGCGCGAGGATGGCGAGACGGACACCTACGAGGAGGAGGAGCGCATCGCCGACATGGAGCTGCGACAGAAGGCGGAGGCGCGCATGGCCGAGTCCAAGGCGCGGCAGCATCTCATCAATGCGGGCGTGCCCATGCCCATGCGGGAGCGATCCCGATCCCGATCCCGATCCACCTCGCCGGCAGCCTCCTCGCTGTCGACGTCGTCGTCCCAGAAGCGCCGGCGCACAGACGACGGCAGCGCCAAGCCGGCCAGCGGGCAGAGTGGGAAGCTCTTTGGCGAGCAGGATGGCACGCAGGATGCGCTCTCCAAGCTCAAGGAGATGGAGAATATGCCACTGCCCTTCGGCTCCGATCTGGCCTCGAGCATCATCACCAACCACGACGACTTGCCGGAGCCGAACTCGCTGGACTTGCTGCAGAAGCGCACCCAGGAGGTGCTCGACTCCGCCTCCCAGGGCATCCTGGCCAACAACATGGCCGACGACTTTGCGTTCGGCGACAAGGCCGGCGAGGGCAAGGGCCGCAACGAGCCGTTCTTCAAGCACCGCTGCCGCTACTGCGGCAAGGTGTTCGGCTCCGACTCGGCCCTCCAGATCCACATACGCTCGCACACGGGCGAGCGGCCCTTCAAGTGCAATGTGTGCGGCAGCCGCTTCACCACCAAGGGCAACCTCAAGGTGCACTTCCAGCGCCACTCGCAGAAGTTTCCGCACGTGGCCATGAACGCGACGCCCATACCGGAGCACATGGACAAGTTCCATCCGCCGCTGCTCGATCAGATGTCGCCGGACAGCTCGCCGACGCAGTCGCCGGCTCCAGCGCCCGGTCTGCCGCCGACGTCGACGTCCGCCCTCACACAGATGCAGTCCTCCATGTCGTTCGGCTCGAGTGCTGCCTTCCCGGGTCTGCAGGGCATGTACCGCCCGCCCATGGAGCTGCTCAAGTCTCTGGGCGCGGCTGCTGGCAGCGCGGCAGGACTGCCGCATCCCTTCTTCCCCCAGATGCCAGGGCTGGGCGCGGCACTCAAGCACACACAGCAGCAGCAGCAGCAACAACAACAACAACAAGTGCAGCAGCAAAATCAGGAGATGCCCACGGATCTGCGCAAGTCCTCCGGTCCCAGTTCGCCGCATGAGGAGGAAGCCGAGCACAGTCAGGTGGCCAATTTGCCAGTGAAAACGGAGCTGATGGAGGAGGAGAGGCCGGAGAATGCAGCCGAGCAGCAGGCAGCAGCTGAGTGCGCCGAGTCGGACCCAGAGCCCGAGCCGCTGCCGCTTGAGGTGCGGATAAAGGAGGAGCGTATGGACGACGAACAGGAGCAGGAGCAGGAGCAACAGCACGGGCAGGAGCAGGGACAGGAGCATGAGCAGCGGCAGGATCAGGAGCGATTGCCCCAATCGGAGGCGCTCAGCCGGCGCACGCCCACGCCCTCGGGCTCCACTGCCGCGCAGAGCCCACCGCCCATGCACCATCGGCACCATCATCACCACGCCCACTCCCATTCCGGCGCAATGCCCGCCTACCCGCCCGTGGTGCAGCCCATCCAGCCGCCCGGCATCCTGCACGCCCACTGCTCGCCCAGCTCGCAGTCGCATCTCGATCAGCTGCCGACGCCCGGGCAGCTGCCGCCGACGATGGCGCAGCGCGAGGAGTTCTTCGCGGAGCGCTTTCCCCTGAACTTCACCACCAAGACGCTGTCCCCGGAGCACCATTCGCCCATACGCTCGCCCGCCGGCCATGCGCACGCGCACATACCGCGCTCGCCCTTCTTCAATCCCATCAAGCACGAGATGGCCGCCCTCTTGCCACGCCCACACAGCAACGACAACTCGTGGGAGAACTTCATCGAGGTGTCGAATACCTCGGAGACGATGAAGCTCAAAGAGCTGATGAAAAACAAGAAGATCACCGACCCGAATCAGTGCGTCGTCTGCGACCGGGTTCTCTCCTGCAAGAGCGCGCTCCAGATGCACTACCGCACCCACACGGGCGAGCGGCCCTTCAAGTGCCGCATCTGCGGTCGCGCCTTCACCACGAAGGGCAACCTGAAGACCCACATGGCTGTGCACAAGATCCGGCCGCCCATGCGCAACTTCCACCAGTGCCCCGTCTGCCACAAGAAGTACTCCAATGCGCTGGTGCTGCAGCAGCACATTCGCCTGCACACGGGCGAGCCGACGGATTTGACGCCCGAGCAGATTCAGGCGGCCGAGATTCGCGATCCGCCGCCCTCCATGATGCCCGGACACTTCATGAATCCGTTCGCAGCGGCCGCCTTCCACTTCGGGGCGATGCCAGGCGGCGGAGGTCCCGGGGGTCCGCCCGGAGCCGGCGGCATGCCCGGCGGCCCGCACAACGGCGCCCTGGGCTCGGAGTCGTCGCAGGGCGACCTGGACGACAACATGGACTGCGGCGATGGCGACGACTTCGACGACGCCTCCTCGGATCACCTCTCCAACAGCAACGATCCCACGGCCGATGAGCGCCCGCGCTCGGGCGACGACTTCAAGTCGCTGCTCTTTGAGCAGAAGCTGCGCATCGATCCGACGGGCGTCGTGAACATCAACAGCCATCAGCGCCCCCACTCGGCGGCCAGCAATGCCAATTCCATTGGCTCCGCCTCGGCCTCGCCCTCTGCTCCGACCAGCCCGAGTGAGCAGCCCAAGCCGAGCTGCTCGCCGGTGCGATCCATCTCGGAGACATCGCAGGGCGCGCTCGATCTGACGCCACGCGCTGTGCCTCCGGCGGCCGCCTCCTCCAGCTCGCGCTCCCCGCTGCCGCCGCCTGCCGAGCGCAAGGAGAAGACAATCAGCCCGCTCAGCCAGCAGCCGGCGGTGCGCAGCCCGAACGGCCCCGCCTCGCTGCTCTCCGCGCAGCTGCCGCCTTCGGTGGGCATCGACTGCCTGCCGCCCGGCCTGCAGCACCACCTGCAGCAGCAGCATCAGCATCTCATGCAGCAACAGGCCGCGGTGGCCGCCGCAGCAGCCGCCCAGCATCACCACCATCAGATGCAGCAGCATGCCGCAGCGCTGCACCAGCATCAGGAGCATCTGCGTCGCGAGGCGCAGGAGGTGCAGCAAAAGGCCGCCGCGGCCGCTGCCGCAGCAGCAGCAGCAGCCGCCGCTCAGCGTCAGGCCTCGCCACAGCCCGCGCCCCGCTCCGGCGAGTCCGCGGTCAGCGGCCCGCCCGCCCCACCGAATCCGCTGATAACGGCGCGGCCACCCTTCGGCATGTTCCCCAATCTACCGATATTTCCGCCCGCCACCACGCAGAACATGTGCAATGCGATGAACCAAATCGCGCAGTCCGTGATGCCAGCCGCCCCGTTCAACCCGCTGGCGCTCAGCGGAGTGCGCGGCAGCACTACCTGCGGCATCTGCTACAAGACATTCCCTTGCCACTCGGCGCTCGAGATTCACTACAGGAGCCACACCAAGGAGCGGCCCTTCAAGTGCAACATCTGTGATCGCGGCTTCACAACTAAGGTATGTACGAGAGGAACAGAACTTCCTTGGGGGCATTGGGGTTGGGTTGAACTATCGCTGCTCCGATAACAAGAGATCTAACATCCATCTTTCTGCTCTCTCTCCCTCTCTCCTCCTCTATCGATTCTGTTGCAGGGTAACCTCAAGCAGCATATGCTGACACACAAGATTCGCGACATGGAGCAGGAGACGTTCAGAAATCGTGCAGTAAAGTATGTAAGTCTTCCAATATCACAAACACACACACACACACCAGCACACGCACATCAATATCAGACTTCCAATAGGAATTCGGATAATAAACCCCTGTCAATTCCTGCCATATATTCATACGAAATTTCCCCTCGCTTGCTCCTTCTCTTTGCAGATGAACGAATGGAGCGACGATCGTGAATAAGCTAATTAATTAACGATAGATTGATCAACAGTAATCCAAATAACGGCCCCTGGCCGTGAAAATAGACTCTCGCAACAATATGATCTCATGCTGTGTTGTGAACTGCGAGTGAATGCAAAGTGGGGATGTGGATGGGGATGCGCAACGTTGACTACAGTGAGTAAGGCGGCTGGCTACAGTGGCCACTCGCTGCAGGCGAAAGGGAAAAAGTCGAGTCCTCAGGGGAGAACGAGATCCTTGAGGAGTAGTTAGCCTAAAACTAAAAAGCGGGGCATGAAATGAAAGCAGGCCTCTCTGATCGATCGCCTGTGATCGCCTGTGATTTTCCTTTCATGATTTCTTTTGCCATGAATTCCCAAAATTTCTACTGATCGATTGCAAAGCTAAAGAAATCATATTTGAGACGACAGCAAAACACAAAAACAAAAAACTAACTACAAAATGGCAACTGAAACGTATCCAAAGATGCATCAAAAGCAAAGAAAGAAAAACAATATGAAAACGCCGCTGGATTGCTTTGAAATGAGACTGATAGCGTTTCAGGCTGACAACCTAATATACAATATATATATATATATATATATATATATATATATATATATATATGTATATATATTACTCTATGTATATGATATATGATATGAAATTCGCCGAACAAGAACCGAATCGAAACCAATTGAAGGCGTAGTTAAATCAAAATTCGAATTTAAAATCTACACCTAAGGTAACTCTAATCGTAACGTAACGCATAATACAATATATAAATCGCAGAGTACACACATACATACATACATACATTTGCGAAATGTACTCGACGCCTAAGTCCAAACATATTACATCTATATTTCAAATGTGCAATAATAATATGACACGCTATAAATTTAGTCTGGCTTTTGTTTCCTACGTTCGAAATGAATACAATTTCATTTTTATTTTTTTAATTTTTGATTTTTATTTTTATTGCTCGTTTTAATCACAATAAATCCAGACAGATAATTTCAACTTGCGTTGCTTCGGTTTGTCTTGCAAAGAAAAACAAAAAAATTATATATATATTAATATATTAAAAAAATATTAAAATTAATTATAAATAAATACAAAAACAAAAACAAAAACAGATAAATTGTGATACTAAATGTTAAATTTGTTGGCCAACTGGATAAACAGCCAAAGCCAAGTTGATGTAAAATGCTTTCCATATCACGTATATAACAACTGGCAAATGATGTAAAACAAAACAAAAAGGGAGAAAAACAAAAAACGAAAATTTAAATACCTAAAATTCTATATATAAATGGAGATACTATATTTAACATTCTTAGTTAATTTAGTTGGTAAAGCGCAACGTATTCAAGCAAAAAAAAAAAAAAAAAAAAACAAACAAAAAAAAAATAAATAAAAAAAAATGCAAATATATTATATAATATCTTAACATTTATTAATGAACTTCGTACGTAAGCTAAGTTAATAACTGGTATAAATTACGATATATATAAATGTATACACACATTATTCATATAGATACAGAAATGTATCTCAATCTGTTTGTAAGCATAGACTCGTAATTTATTACCCATGGAATGAAATACAGAAAAAAGGAAGAAAAAAAAAAAACATCAAGCAAACGAAATACAAATAAAAAGTATACACAAAGTAAAGAAGAAGAAGAAAAAAAAAACAAATAAAAAATATGTATTTAATTTATGAAAAATTAATAAACCGACTGTGTTTTTATTTTGCCCAGCTAAGAGCAGCATTCGATACCTCTGCGTGTGTGTGTGTGTGTGTGTGTTGACGTCTCCGTCGCTTATCGCGATCGTGGCGAATGTTCTGGGAAAACGGAAAAAAAAAGTAAGCGTTCAATTTCGTGGTAAAAGGCCATGAACCTCCAATAATGGCCCATGAATGTTTAGATATTGTAATAAAAATGATTAGTCAAGTTTATTATCGTCATAATCTTTTAATTCGAAATCGAAACGGAATATTGATAGCCAGAGCCAGAGCCACGGCTCGAAAGTGCGGAGTGGCCGCAAGAGCCCGATCCAAATTCAACAAATATTTGTTGCCCAAAAAACAAAAAAAAAAAAACTTTATATTTCATCTATTTTTTTTGGTCACAAATTAATTTATTTTCCTATTAGTTTTTGGTCTTTTTTTTTTTGCTTTTATTATTTGTTGTTTTTATTGTCATTCCGCAGCCTGTTGCTGCGACTCGTTAATCAATTTCTTGTTGACAACGGCATATCATATTTTTTTATAAGGCAATCGCTCGCTGCTTGTGTGGATGTGGGAATACTAAAAGCATCTCGGACTTGAGTTATTTCATTAATACTAATTTCGTATTTTGGTGGACTTTGGTAATTAATAATATTTGGCTTTCAGCTTCTCAAGAAATCGAATGAGAATTATTACATTTGCATCCGAGCTTCTATGAAAATAGATATGATGCGATAGCTCAAGGAATAAAGATCTCTTCTTCTCATTATCAACAAGAAGTACGCCATGCCTATACTTTTCTACACTTTTGAACTTGTTTATTTATAAGTAATAAGAGCTCCGATAAATGTAGTTTTTTTTTTTTTTTGTTTTCATTCGTTTTATTACGACGCTTCCTAATGGATTTACCACACGAGGGAGCTGTGTAAATGTCTTATTTATGCTTGCTTATAAACCGACATAAAATTTTACTGGCAAATAAAGTTGTCAGTTTACTGGCTTAGCAGCAACAGCAGCAGCAGCAGCAACAACAATAATAACAAACAACTAACAATCGGCTGATAACTATTAAGATAGAAACGTTGCCTTATTTGGGTTGCGGCACTTGGGCAAATCCTTGAAAACGTTTTGCAATAAATGCAAAAATCCTTACAAATAATATGAGAATTGCTATGGTCGCCGTTTGAGCTTATCGCAGGCATAAAAATACATACACCCACACCCACACACACACACACACCACACACACTCGACACCATCAAAACAATCAAAACGAGAAAAATTCACAAATTGCGCGGCTTCAGCTACGCTTCTAAACAGCAACAGTAAACGCTCCCCCGATCCGACTGATTGTCAATATTGGCCCACAGTCATCATTGCTGCCATACAGTGGGCCAGAAACTAGAAGCAGGCGCACAAAATATGCTACACTATATATTGCTAAATGTAGAGGTAATTCAGGAACCACATACAGATCATTTGCAATAGATTCAAATATTTTTTGACTATATTAATATTATTTATATATTTAATTAACTATATCTATTATTAACTATATAAATCCTTATAAATATTTAGAGACGCTGTGATAAAATTTTATATATAAATCTCTTTATTTATTTGTATGCATTTAATATAAATTGTATTAAATTTTCCACTGAATAAAGTTGATAAAAAACTTCAAAAATATTAAAACAAAGAAATAGCAATAAAAATATAGAAATAAATAAAATCCAACAAAAAGAGTTGTATATATGTCTCATATCATAACTCTTATCTGATCCACTGTTAAATATTGAAATTGTAAAAACTCTTGCAGCATTTTATGCCCAAATATGCCCGAGCCTGCCCACTGTGCCACTAGACAATAGAGCTCCCAACAAGCGAGCATAGACAACAACACTTTAATACGAAAAATCTAACGATTTGTTTGCACTTTTATTATTTCCGGCTGCTAAAATTGTCACAAAATAAAAATAACAAAACGAAACACAACAAAAATCAGAAACCGAACGCAGCGCAGCCACTGCCCACTGTACTGCCTCCTGCCAGCGCAGTTGGGCCGCTAAGCTCCTTAATGGTTTTCGGGTATCTGTATCCATCGGGCAGTGTCAGTTTGGCACATCATTTGGCCGACACACAATGGCAGCGGCTGCCTTTGAGTTGCGCCTGCATTTTGATGGCGGCAGATTCCGAGCTATTGCCCGGGCTATGGATATGCTGAGCACTTATCAGGCTGCCTCAGTCTCGTCTAGGCAGCGATTGACATGCGCTCGCATTTATGCAACATTATGCACAGGATTAGCCAGACAGCAGCGCCCCGCTCTCCCCTGCAGACTCTGCCCCATGCACCGAGGCGTTGGCAGAGCCAAGACACGTGTGTGGTGCGTGCTGGGCTTGTCATTAGCTTCTGTTTGTGTTTCTGTTGGGTAATTGATATGATCAAAATATTACATATTTTATTTGCGGTGACAAATGTGCAAAGCAACTACTACTACTATGTGCATGTACATATATATGTATATCTGTTTATATTGAAAAGGTCTGCCCCAAACGCGTTGACCCAACGAACTGATTGCCGCTGACAGTCGGACTGGGCCAGGCTCGACTGCGTTGGCCAATGCGATTTGTTGCTTGGCTGCACCGCCTCAACGCCCACACATTCCGAAGGGAGGCAATGGCGATGTGATTACATGCAACATGAAAAAACAACAAAACAAATTTCACAAAAAAGAAAAACAGTATAAAGCGAAGCAATTTTTGCCAGCAGAGCTAGCTTTTGGGTAAAATTACTAGAGCTGACGCTGCGATGGCATGAGATAACTAGATGCAAAGCAGCGTTGGCAGTGTTAGATGTAGTGTATGTACAGTTAGCCAGCGGTATCCAATAATACCCGCAATCCCAGCAGCAATTTTGAAAATTTCATTCCCCACGCCCCCTCCTCCTCCTCCTGCTACTGCTCGCTGCTCTGCCTTCTCAATTACATTTGCAGTGATTTGTTTGCTGCACTCCGTCGGCATTTGTGGCTCTGTTGGCAGCGCGGACTGGGCTAGCGACTGATGATGGGTCTTCCATTGAGTCGATCTAATTTCTCATGGCGGAATCATCGATTCATCGTTTTGTGTTGCACCGTAAATAACTGCGCTGCAGCCAGAAACTGCCAACCCCGGATACGAATATCAATCGGAGTCGCAGTTGGACTCGGAGTCGGAGTTGGAGTTGGAGTATGTTGTTCGCCTGCCGTCGAGTTGTTGATGTGTCTACCAGCAGCCGCTAAAGCTGCCTCTCTTGGCAGCCCCAGCAGCCCAATCAATCCAGTGCCACCAACCACCTCACTCCACTGCCAGTGGTGCCACCCACCACCCACAGCCGTCGCTCGTGTCTTTTGATGCCAAATCTAAGCGGCTCAAATATATTTCCCCCTGATTTGGGAGCAAAAACGCGGCATAATTGCCGTTTTGTTTGCTGCGAACAGAGCAGAGCAGCGCAAACCGGCCGTAGGAAAGAGACAGACTAGGAGAAAGCGAGAGAGCGAGAGAGCAACGAGTGGTTCCCTCTCTCAAACAAAAATTGCACAATTTAAATAGCCACACATATTAGTAAGCATTTTCTGCATTTGCCATGGCTTTTGTATTTTTCTGGTTTCGCATACCCGTTCACAAAGTGAAAAGAGTATATTCGTGTTCCTCTTTTACCGTTCGTTTAACCATACCAATGAAATTGGAAGCTGCGGCATTTCAGTTTGTATTACGAACTTTTAGTTAGGCCCAATACGGCCTTGAGGAACTCTACTAGAATCTTTGACCTTAAATGGAATACGTTCTCGTATATGCTTACAAAATCTGTAAATTGATCACAGTTGATTTAGGGACAACTCTTCAGGTCAACTATTGACCTGCTCTATGTATACCTTGAGGGCATAGCATATTGGACAATGCTGAAACTAGAGTTAACGGTAAATATAATTCATCTATTATATTCACGTTTCACATTTAATAAAAGCAAATTTATTTAATGTAATAAGTAAAACAAGTTTTGAAGGAGTATTATGCAGTCGATTGCATCTTAGATCACATCAAACAACGCAGAACAAAAAAATTTGAGTCCAGTTAGTATGCTCGAACAGTGGGTTAACTGAAGTATTTCGTCATTTTAGCTCATAAACTGCACTTGTAAAATTTGTAAAAAAGGAGAAATTAATGGGTGAATAAAAAAAAAATAAACAAAACAAGTGAAATCAATAAAATATATCTAAATGTTGTTTATTTTATTTTTATTTTTTTTTTAATATAAGTATCTAGTTTAAGACCGAAGGAAAACCTCGTCAGATTTCCTTATTGTAACTCATCAACTAAATAGCATTAAGATATATGTACAATAAAGTTAATAAATTGAAGAATGAAATTACATTAAACTTCTGATTATTTTCTTGAGCATATTTTAATTATTGCCAACAAAAACTAGTCGCTGGTGTTCGAAGATATTATGAGTGCACTGTCTTTGTTACGGTCAACTTCAGCTTATTAAAATTTCATGTAAAAGAATAATGATGTAAAAGAATAAAAATATTTTCGTCTATTTGTTTATATATTCGCAAGTCATGGAAGTAAATTTCTAAATACATATGTTACATAGATATATGGTATGATCCATTCCCAAGATTTCTTTATACATATGTTATGTATATATATAGTATCTTCCATTCCCAAGACCTGTAAGTAGATTTGTATATATGTATGTACATATGCTACATATGCTACATCTACGGTATATATATGGAATACATATGAGGTAAGTTCCATTCCCAAGTCATACAAGTAGATTTCTATATACACACATATGTTACATAGATATATGGTATATGACAATGTCACTTGTATCAATCTAATATTTTATTTAGCTATTCACTTTAATATTTTTTCATTTTCTTTATTTTAATTATTTTCATTTTATTTTATGTTTTCTTTCAGTTTCCTTCAGTTTGCCCCACTGTACCGCGCGCTCTCATTCAGCGTTACGTATGAGTGTTTGAATGTTTGTCAGCTACGAGTTTGCTCAGTGTGTCCAAGTCGAATTGGGTTCGCGTTTGATTTTGAGCCAGGGAAACTCGGGCCACCAATCTGGGTAGAGTTTGGGCCGGCAAAACGATTCCGGGCGGCATATGCAATTATGTATTTTAAAGTTTTTGTTTTTACAATTGCAAACGATTTTTCTCCTATTTATTTTTTTTTGCCTGACTCTCGTCAACGAGCCCGTTGCGGTTGTTGTTGTTGTTGTTGTTGCAATTTTTGTTGCTGTTCGCATTTGCGCCCAATTGCTGTAAATATAAAATTGCAGCAATTTTCAATGGCTTGGCTCGACTGGAGTCGACTCGACTCGACACCGCTGCCTGCCTCTGCCGCTGCCGCTGCCGCTGCCGCTGCCTCTGCCTATTTCTGGCTGCCTAACTGCCAGTCTAGGTTTGTGACTTGGACAGCAACTCTGGTGGTTTCGGCCTGCTCGGTTGCGAGAGAGTCTAACAACCGCCCTGTGGGTGGCAGCGGGCCCAGTTATTATGAATTGCAGCAAATTGCAGCACAACGGGAACATGGCGGCGGCTTAAATTGATGTTAAAGTTCTTGGCCGAAAATTGCCCGAAAATTGTGCGGCCTTAATGGCAGATGCAGATGGGCGATGCATATGCTCAGCCCGCCGTCAAATCGTCACCACACGGCCGGGACACACCTTACGGCCTTATAATTGCTCTCACTCGAGCCAAGCACGCCGACTGCCTTATACGGCAATCGCTACAGCATCAACAGTTAGCCGCAGCAGTCGGCAATTAATACAGACAGTTCATAGTTTAGCCGCAGCCACTAGCTGGCACTCAGTGCCCCCCACTGAGCCCCACCTCGACGTCTATCGCAACTACAATTGAGCGCTGGCCGGCGAGGGGTGTGCGCTTTTTTGAGTGTCGACTACAAAATACCAACAAAATGTTTAACACTTTTACAGCTGCCCGTTCGCAAAATCTGTATAGAGTATATTGGCCTGCTGCAATAATTTGAAATTTTGAATTTATACAATTTTTAATTGAATGCCTAGATACGTTAATTGAGAAAGTAGCAAAGCGTTTTTCACATTAACTATAATTTTGGTGTTATATATGTATATATATTCGGAGAACTTGAACAGAAAATTATACAATAAATATTTATGTATATTAAACATTATTATTTTATTAAAATTATATTAATTATATTTTCCATCATTTCAGAGTTGTACTAAGATGAGTCGATTATATTTAATTTATATTTAATTATATATAACTTTTAATAATTTATATTTAATTTTTGGTTCTTGACGAAGAAATGGGAATTATTAAATGAACAATTTGAGTACATACATTTTGATTGAATTGGTTAAATCAATAAACGTTTTCATGGAAATTAAAATATTCTTTTGGATTCGTGACAAAATTTTGAGGTTATGTTTACCCACTTATGATTATACTCAAAATCGGGTCGAATTAGATTTTGGTTCTTTTCATTGTTTAAGACTCTACAGCACATTATGCTGAAGCCAATTAACTAGTATGTAGGTATTATTTATTTATTTAACAGTTGGACTCGCGACGATGTAGAGGATGACGTCTTTTGAGTATAACTAGAGTATGTTTAATCTGATTTTTATATGGCTTACCTTTTTGAAAGTATATGGATTTGTGGCATCAAAGTTCTTCGGATTTTTTGTGGTATAATATATAAGATGAGTCAAAACAAATTCAGATACCTAACTTGAACAATGGTATGTCTTGTGAGTTAATACATATAGATTAGTCAAATTCTATAGATTAGTCAAAACAAGTTCCGATCCTTGACTTGAACTATGGTATGTCGCGGTAGTTAATATGTATAGATTAGGCAAATTCTATAGATTAGTTAAAACAATTTCAGATCTTTGACATGAAGATTTGTTATGCCATGAGAGCTGGCCTTCACAGCTTTACATCTTTGAACAGAAAGTGTTGTATGTGAAAGACTGTAGGTTTCTTCGTCAGATAGACCTATATATTGAATTTTCCACCCATTGTTCATTTGGCAAAATATATTGGAATTAGCTCTCTTCAGACGAGTATTTCGAAGTTAGTTAAGCACGTAACAATTGTCTTGAACATATTCTGGTATTCAAATTATCTTATCATAACACAATTGATCAAAATATAAATGTCAAAAGTCTGGCCACGTACAAGTTGACTTTTCTCGATTTGTAAATATAATCAAAATGACTCTGTATCAGCCAAGGCTATTCCCCAAATGAAAGTACATCGAATTGCAGTTGATCATTGCCTATTGCTGTTTAATCAAAAACTAACACGGATGCTGTGTGCTCTGCAGGAGAAAACTGAATGTTTGTTGTTGGCATAATATTTACTTGCAATAAAAAATGCGTATACACACATGCGCATATACACATATGCATATACTGTCTTGCAAAGAAAATCGATTAATGATAATGATGCGTGTAGTCAAATGGAGGCGGGAAATGAGACGAATTCGATGAAAACAAGAATTACTGCGGCAGCAATAATAAAAACAAACAAGAAATCGCACGTTGCAATAAAAATCGGTTCACAAATCAAGATCTATGCATGCATACATATACATATACATAGGTATCGACATACATATATACAAATAGAGAAGTCGAGCGAAAAATTGTTCATTCTGCAGACATGTAATTTAAATTGTATATTTGAGTTTTGTGGGCACATGCACAGTAAAATTTTCGTAATCGATTAAAATGGAATGCGCACAGAGTTCGGGGTATTGTTTGGGTTGATTGCCGGCCCAACAACACAATCTACAATCAGCAATCGAAGGCTCTGTTTGAACCAGGAGTGAAACTTTCCATACATATGTATGGGGGAATTTGAAAAATTCCTAGAACTGGCCAATGGATGATTTTGCAAATTTTTGTGAATGGAACGCACAAGTCGAAAATTTGCTGAATAAAATTCTCGCGCACATTGCGAGATTTGCATGCCGAATTCCAAACACTTGTCGAATTTCAAATGCAACTGCAACTGCCACAGCAGCAACTGCAGCGAAATTCAAATTAGGCGTAATTCGATGCATTGGCCACCCTAATTCAATGCCTTTTTGCAAATTAGAGCCCAATGCTAAAAAGTAAGCCAGCTTCGCTGAGGTTCAAGCTACATATATAAATATATGTTTAAGTTTCTTTAAATAGAATTTTCTAAATATATTTCGTGTTATATAAATATGCACTTTTAATGATATGTGGAGAGGGTGGTGGATACTTCCAATTCATGTCAGATTTTATTTTACATGCTGTTATTTAATCACCTTCAATACGCAGCAATTCGTAGTGTCCCTTGCACCGCCTCGCTTGCCTTTACCACTGCAATTGCAAGCAAGTCTCCCACTGTCAAACACCGCTCTCTGCGCTAATTCTACTCTCATTTAACAGCTCTTCAAGCTAACGCTTATTGTAAATCAAATTAATCTCTGTACATACATACATACCAATACATATACATAAAATATTGTAAATGAAATAAATGAAAAAAAAAACACAACTTTTATTTTTAGAGTAGATTTTAAACTACATACATATATGTATTAAATATTGTGAAAGAAAATCAAATGAAAAGAATGAAATTGAAATTTATTTTAGGGTTGCCAGATGTGTCGAATATGGACGTACTAGATTTGCCACACAGAGAGTAGACTTAGTTATTAATATGTAAATATATGGATTGATCTCGTTGGAGTTCAAACCATCCGGTTATGGATAGTTAATGCTTAAAGCTTTGCTTATTATAGAAAATATAAAATTAATAAAAAAAAAATGTAAAAAAAAAAATAATAATATATTTTACATAATATATAGTACAATCTTCACAAGAAATATTTCTAATATAACAAACAAGTGAAAACATAGATAAGAATGAAGTGCTTAGGCCTGTACCATCATAATACTTGAACCAAAGGTTTTACGGATACAAAAACAGTTGGGACACACTTTTCAACTTAAGTGCGATCTTCGCCGTACATGAAATGAATTCGATTTCAGTATTACAAAAGCTGAGTGGAATATCAGAGTTTAACTAGAATATATTTGAGGCAGTTTGTTCTCATTATTTCGAATATAACTTGTACATTTTCGCATATAAAAAAAAATCAAAAATAGTATATATATACATATATAGATCGATATGTATTTACATATGCATGTACATATATGTAGCTTCGTTTGTGTTGCCTCGCTTCGCCTGTGGAATTGCTATTGGTCTTCGACAACATTTCAAATTCATTTCCGGCTACATATTGGTTTGGCTTGGCTGACTTGATGGCGACTGTTCAACTTTGTTTTTGTGTTTGTTTTTGTCTTTTATGGGCAGTAGAGAGGAGGCTGCGACGGCGACTGCAACTGCCGCCGGCACCGATAACAAATCGCAGATACATAATTAAATTACAGCGTTTTAATTTCTGTAATTAGTCACGACTTTTGTCGCTGGATTCGCCGTGCTGGGCCAAGGCGGAGGGAGTTGGGCGCGCGCTTAATTTCGAGCATGGCGGCGCCAGGGAGGCATCAGCGCCAGTGCCAGCGCCAGCGCATTCAAATGAAAGCCCATTTGCATCTAGGCAATCGCATCTGCATTGATTTCGCTGGCCAGGCGAGGGCCCCACTCGCAGCTGGAGCAACATTTGTTCGTTCGATCTTTGTGCGTCAGCAAAACTGGATTTTTATCCTCCTCAGTCTTTAGCAACCAATTGAATCACTCGAAATGATCTATTTAATACGAGCGTGGGCAATAAATTGTTGCAGTTGCAGTTGCTGCTGCTGTTGTGGCTGCTGCAACCGAAATATCCTATTTAGTTTGACTTTAGCTGTGCGTGTTGCAAAAATATAGCGAATTTGTTGAGCAAGGCGATGCGATGCGAGCTTGGGGCTGCGCGGTTGCTTGACTGCGCGTGCGCATTCACATATAAATTAAAGAAATGTCACACATAACATTCACGCCGTTGCCAACTTGATTCATGAAATATGCGCGAATTCAGAGGCAGCAACAAGTCTACAAATAAAGTAAATACAAAAAGAAACCACTGCAAAGTGGCTTAAAACTGGCAGCTGGCACACAGAAGTCACATCGCCATCGCGCCATCGCCATCCTGATCGTCATCATGGCATCGTGTAAGCTCGATAATTATGTTATAAATAAATCAAAGATGTATGGATTGGTAACTGTATAGACAATATCTAATAGCTATTGGATATGCAGTCATTTCATTTATTGAATATGAATAAACAAAAGCACTTATTAAATTACTTTGCTTTTGCCAAATGGAAGCAATGTTTCTCTCTTTCTATTAATATTCTTTTAATGCATTTTAAAAATGTATCAATATGTTAAGGTTGCACAAATAGTTATTATAAAAAAAGGATAATAATAGTAATATACATATATTATTATAAATGAAATATATATTATTAATATGTACTATTACTAATAAAAAGATTTAGCAGTTATCTCAGGCTGCATACATAATTATTAATATTATTAAATTATTGGCGGTGCAATTCAAATACGATTTTTATTTTTAAATTTATAAAATATTTTATGAAATTTTGTATTCCTCCAGAAAAGTCAATTTTTGTAGTACGCAAACTTGTTTGTTTGTTTTTCATCATTATTATTAATATATTATTATTATTATTATTATTATTATTATTATTATTATTATTATTATTATTATTATTATTATTATTATTATTATTATTATTATTATTATTATTATTATTATTATTACTTCTAAAGGCTTTTGTCTGCTCAAAATAGCTTTATAAACTTTCTTCTTTCCTCTCTACTTAGTTTTCGGAATTATTTTACTCTGCCGATGAATCCTGGCAGCTTCTATGCGGTTTCTTAAATTGAAGATCCACATATAATATAATAATATGATAGCTATAAGTGTTGATTGTGATGATTGTTCGTATCTAAAGATGGCATTCAATAGTTCTAAGAAAGCGCCGCCATGTCTCACATCTGCAAAAGTTGTGAATCGAGACAGACTTTTTATATTTTATTAATATGTGCAGCTCAACAATGGACATGTATGCATTGAACGTATTTGAAATGTACTAAGTACTCACTTTTCATGATATTTAGCGACATCAAAGCAATGCTAAAAGGCTGGCTAACCGGGCTTTATAGATATAATACTTTTTGTATGAGTTAGTTTGCTGAGGCGGTAAAGTCCGCTTGTTAAATTTTATTGAATAGAAAATTTGATGGCATTAAAGTCAGTTTAATCATGTGGCTTACTAACTTCCAGTATGTGTATAATATATACATATATACTATTAAATATATGCATTAAATTATGGGCAGCCTTATAGGGTAGCCAGATGGGTCCGTCGAATATGGACAGCCCTGTATATTAAATACACATAAATATATAAATATATAGCTGCAGACTGATTCAACTGAATGTCGAGCTAGCTCAGACGTGTATACATACATACATATATGCAGTGCGAATACAATGGAGCATAAGTTGCTCAGGATTTTAAGTAACAATACGTGCGTTCAGCAAATTGCCATTAGTACATAAAGAGGAAGTTTATGTGAACGCATACAGGAGTTGTGTATTTACTCACTTTAATACATTATGTGGCATGTCTCAGCTTATATTCGTGTACATATTGTAGTTTTGTTTGTGTTGAGCGCTGAAGTTAAAGAACAAAAAGGTCAAAAGTTTCTCGATTGCAGTTAAAAGTTGTATATGCACTTTTTTTTGCTTCTTTTCTTTATCAAGCACACACATACACAGCAAGGAATTTTTAGGTATACTCAGTTACACACAGACAGAGAGAGAGAGAGAGAGAGAGAGCCTTCGTCCTGGCTGCGCCTTAAGTGCGCTTTATCCTTTAGCTTCGCTTTTGCTTTTGCACCGATTTTTCTCCCCAAACGAAAATGTACTTTTCATATTTTTGGCGATAAGCTATGTGTGTGTGTGTGTGTGTGTGTGTGTGGTTGATTGTGAGTATATGTGTGCATGCTTGGCACTTAACCACCGCAGTGCTGGCAACAACAACAGCAACAACAACACTCACAGTCCAGGTGGAACCCCGTTCGCAATGGAAAACAAAGCGAAGAAAAAAGTCTCTGCTGCAAATGGCAAAGCGCAAATTTACGTAAAAGAACTGTGATTTATATCGGCAACGGGCGCAAAACTTTTATTTTTGGCCCAGCGACGATGAAGACGACTGCGAATCGCTGTTTTCCAATACACTGCGAAAAATTGAGTATGACGAAAGAACTTAAGTATCTAGTAATCATAGAAATGTATTACTCTTTTTGTGCCTGGGAATTTCTGAGAGTTTAGCTAAATTGATCATTTTGAAAATTGAAAGAAAAAATGTCAGTGTATGGCCATTAAAGCCCAGGGAAGTATGCAGTAGAGTGCTTAATTCGCAGGGACTCTGTACTCGTTGATGAATTGAAAAGAGTATATTGGTTTTCATATTGCTCACAGTGTATTCTATGCCAGTTGGGATGTACGCCTGTAATCTACGTATAACTAAAAATTTGGGTTATCTACTCATGTCATACCTATTTACCTAGATGAGGCTGGGCCGAGGCTATATATTTACCAAATTAATTAATTAATTACTTAAAATTAGGTTTTTTACTTAGCCTGTGTTATTGCTTGAAGTTGAAGTTTCTATTACTAAAATATGTTGAATTTCTTGTCTTCTTAATACTTATTCACTATAAAGACGTTGGCGGATACATTATCTGATTTTCCATAGCCCAACACATATAGATATATCTACTACCTTGTTCTGAAATTGAACTATTCATGCGCCTGTACGCCTGTAATCTATTACGAGTTTCTGATCTCGAGCTGCGTTCGTAATATACCGTAAATAGTTTATTTTGTAATATTTTCTGACTCGCTTCAATTTTATTAAAAATCTGATATTGCTATTAGACGTATAAGATTATCCATCATGTGGAAATTAACATTTTTCTTGAGCTTCAATGGTGGGGACAAAAAATTGGTGCAATGGACACATTATTTCAATCTCTTTGTATAAAGCTTTCGCAGTTTTCAAGCTTGGAGTCAAATGAAGAACATTTTGAAATAAAATGAAAATATATGGATGCTTGATTCAGATAAGATTACGAACGAGTGGTCAGTAATTCGTAATTAATTCCTCTACTTTTTTTTGCTTTCATTAAGATATTTTCAAATATATTTTCGCTCAGTGCACGTTTAATTTATGGAATTTTAGTTAACGTTTCATTGTTGTTGTAGTCGTCGCTGTCCTTGTTGCTGCTATGCCACTGAATGTGCCATGTCTGACGTGAATATATATGTATATGTGTGTCTGTGTGTGTGTGTGTGTATGCACGGTTGGGTCTCCTGTTTAGCAAGGATGTGAAGTTTAAAGTTCTAACGCACATAAATCAGATGCACTTTCGGCATTTCCTGGCACTAAATAAAAAATGAACAAAATTTAAGAGTAATCCTAGAGCTGGACAACAGTCCGTATAACCCGCAATAAGCCAGTGATTTTACGGTTGGGCCTAGCCCAGTGCCTGCCCAGTGGCCTCAAAATGCATCGATTGCAGTTATTGCAGCCATTTGTGGATCTGTAAAGGACTTCACATGCGTCGTCCGCTGACAAATTTGAGTCATTTGCTTAAAGTATCATTTTGATACAAGCGAGCATGAAATACGGCCAACGTCGAAATTCAATTAGCCGCCTGCATCGGTTTCACTTTCGCGGACTCTTCGCTCTCCGCTCTCCGCTCTGCCCTCTGCCTTTGCAGTCTTCCTTGAGTGAGACTCAAACGCTCATAAACGATGGGCGCATGAAATATAAAGCAATTTTGCTAATTGCCATTAGGAATTTTCGTTGCAGGGCCACCTAATGCGTGCTCAGTTAATTGAAAGACGTGCTCATTAGGCGGAAGCGGGAGGAGGAGTGGAGCCCGAGCAGATTGAAGGGGGGCGGACGCGTTTCCAAGGTGGGCCGCGTGGAGGCAAAGCCAATGCTATAAATAACGAACATAAGCCAGCGCCAGACGTCAGATGTGAGATGTGAGATGTGAGATGCGAGATGCGAGCTGTGCGATGCGAGAGGACGCGCGCTGATCTGAAAGATACTTTTCGCTCATATTTCCTAGGGCTAAGCTAAATGAACGATTTGCGATACTATCGAACAGGAATCCAATTTTCCCAGCTACGAACTTTGCAAATCCGCTTTGATCCCCATATGAATGTCATAAAAAATAAAGGCGACTTCCGACCAACTTTAGCAGGCAGGCGTCGCAGCAGGAGCAGGAGCAGGAGCAGCAGCCGTCGCATCTGGTCAAATATTTTCCCAGACTTCAGCAAATACACTTGGCATAATTTCGTAACAACTTATCCCACTAAAGTGTGCATTTAATTTTGTTGAAGTATATTTAAAAATATATATATATTGTATTTACAAATACAATAAAAAATGAAGAGTGGCAAGTGGAGGACTTGCTGACAGCTTTTTGTTTGCCATTGTCTGTTCGACACGCGACAAGTGCGCACTGAAGTTCGCACCCTTCGCCGGATAGGGGTTGCGGTCAGGGGTTGCTCACTGCTCATTGCTCGAGGGGTGTGGCAGTAGCTTATGTTGTTGCAAATCACAGTGACAAGATAATAAATAAATATCAAAATATGTCACTGCGAGATTGTCAGCCATGAAGTGCAACGAGTGTTGGCTAGCTCAGGGGGTGTTGGTGGTAGTGCTGGCATTCGAATTGAATACAAGTTCGCAGTGAATAGCTATGCGAGAATTTTATATACATATAACTTTAATTAACTGCGCATCTCAAGTCTCATATGATATTTAATAACTGACTAGGTCTCAGAAATAAAAGTTTCTAGTTTCTTGTAGCGTTTCTCCGTTTCCAACGAAGTGCGAAACAAGCTCAAATGCCACTCAGTCATACCAGGCTGTCTATAACGCTCTATATGATTGTGGTTGTCAGCCCTAAAAGGGGTTAAGCGTTGACTCAGGCGAGGGCGACGGCAAGATATAGATACAAGTATATACACATATAAAGCATAGTATAGCAACCCTCAAGAGCTGCACTCACACATCAGCTTCAAATTGGAAATGCTTGTCATATTCTTCATTTATCTGGCTTGCTACATGGATTATACATTTTTTATACATGCGAGTATTTCATAAATTATTTGTCACAATTAATTGAATTGTGTTCAACGGGTGTGTGATATTGTATAGGTTTATCTACCGCACCCTCCCTATCGAATGAAACTTTTACGAACTCATTTATCCACATTTTCAGCAGTTTTTGTAAAACTTTGTCACCACGCCAAATGTCCCCCGCGTGTTTTGGGTGGTTCAGCAGGCCAGCCAGGACCTGTCGACCTAAGTGTCTGCGGACAATTGTCTAGCTGAGCACTGACAAAAGGATGAGCAGCAGCAGGAGCAGCAGCGACCAATCTGACAAATAATATGATGAGATACGACATATGTGCAAACAAGTTTCCAAGCATTGCTTTATATAATTGAAAATCATATAAGTATGCACACACACTCACACACTCACACACACACACACACACGCACATACTATATACAGATATAGCAGATACAATATTTTTGTCAATTCAACAGCTGAAGGGGGAGCAGGGGGGCTGTCGCTGCGTGCCCGCTATATTTGTGGGGTAATTTAGAGGCCAATATCCTGCTGTGAAATATGCGCGGCTTTTCCGGCCAGACTGTTCACTTGGCCATTGTTCGGTGTCCTTGGGTTGCATTAGGCGTTGGATTTAGCGCTCAGAAATGATTTATGATTATGACAAATTGTTTGGCAGCAAGTGAAATCAATGCGCACAGCGCACAGGGTGTGCATAAGCCAAGCCAGGGGCGACTGGGCTATTACAATGCCAATACACACAAGACAGAGTGGGACAGATAGATAGAGAGAGAGAGAGAGAGAGGGAAATTGAGAGCTTTAAGGTGAATAAAATATGTAGAGCTCTTAAGGAGTTGCCGATTTGGTAGCCCGCATATTCTATGCGTAGACGCAGTCGTGGAAGACTTTTGTAAATCACTCATAAATCGATAAGTCTGAAGCTATTTAAGAGAAAACATTTCGAAACTTTGATTCAACGTGTTTTGCTGGAATACGAGTGGATTCGTTTTGTCTATCTGCCTTTCAGTTCATTTATTCGACTGTACGAGCGAGGGCTGAATTCTAGACTTTGTAAATAAATAATAACATATGTCTATATTTTTTTGCAATAGAAAATCTTAAAAACAAAATATATACAACTAAAAAAAATTCAATTGATGATTAATCGATTATATTTCGTTGATTAACTGATTAAATGAATCATATGATTCATTAATTGATTAATTCAGTTTCATAGGGGATGAGAATCTTAAGAACCTTAATATGGGGCTATTTAATTTGATCTTCTCTATCAATGAGTAAACATAATTTGTATGGCACTTTGTAGGCGTGGAACATTGAATGTTTCATTCAGATGTTTGCAATTCAGAAGCTTGTATTGGACCATGAATGAGTATTAAGCAGCCGGTAGCAGCCGAACGATCTGACTTGTTATACACTTGATAAGTTGAAGAAAAGTAGTTCCATATCATATGCATCACTAATGCATCACAAACACAAATTCAAACGTTTTTCAAACTAATTCCTTTTAAGATTATCGCGGAACCCAGTCGAATTCTATATAAAAGCCATACTCGATGCCAACATTAGTTTAGCTGGCCATTAAAATATTTAATTTTCGTTTTATTTATAACATTCTGCTGCCGGAGTTGGCGCATATCTGATGAAATACACTGAAAGTAATCAGAATATGCTCATTAGACAACTGAAATCTGAATACCGAAAGTTGAAAATGAAATAAAAAATAAAGAAAACCAAAAAGAAATAATACAAATACGGCTGGGCGCATGCAATTAATGCTGATAATAATCAAATAATTAACTTTCTTAATTGAAAACAATGAAAATAGTTTTATGTCGGGGCTTGTGCCTGAGGTTGGCTGAGGCAGAACTGCGCCGAAGTGTTTTGGTAACATTAACACTTCACCTAGAGCCACGGCAATAAAAGGGGCGAGGGTTTCTAATACCTAATACCTAATACCTGAGTCGAGTCTATTAAAATTGCTGGTTCTTTAAAACAGCATTAAAGGGACCCAAAAACAATGGTCAAAGGGCCAGAGCTGCCGTTTATCGCAATAGGATTTTCCGATCGCTCTACTCGACAGTTTGTAATAATAAAATAGCAGAAGAATATATAATTTTATCCAGGAAAGAGAATAAAAATCGATGCCATAAGGCAGCTATGCCATAAAAATGTGACAGGGCACAGACACAGAGATAGATAGACAGAGGGAGAGAGGGAGAGGGAGAGAACGACACATGCAACATAGTAGCCAGGCAAATGGTTGGGAACGTTGGGATATCAGCAGGACAGTGCGGTCCACAAGGAAGCAGACGCAAGCAAAAATACAATAAATTACTTGACGGAAAATATTGATAAGGTGACACACAGAGCGAAGGAACGTACGTATGCACGAATGGACGGATGGAGGGACGAACAGCTTCAGATTCAGACCCAGACACAAGATGACACCCAGCTGACCAGAGTCAGTCCGTTGATGGCAGTCGGCGCATAGAATTTCTGTGGCCTTGTTTGCTTTTTTGCTTTTTTATAGTCTCGTGTCTGGCCAGTGTCGCCAAAGATGACGCACGTTCTTCCCGTTTGAGCGGGCCATCAGGCCAGCAGACCCGAATGAAATGAGTTAAATGAGGCAGGTAACTCCGGATACATGTGCCGATAAGCGTTTATGGAGGCCAGTCTCAGCTCGACTAAGATTGTGTGCGCCAGCGTTTAGCAGTCGCAGCTATGCCAAGTGAACAAAAGTGAAAGAGCTCCGCAAATGATACAATAAATCGCCAGCGGACAGCTGAACGAGTTGTAATAAGCATATAATTTATAAATTCAATTTGATATTCTAGTGGCATAAAACTGCAAAAATAATTCCCATGATCGAGGCGAGGCACAAATCACCACGGCTCTGCGCAGCTTTCCAAGCACCCGAAGCGAATCGAAATCGAAGCCGAAACCGAAGCCGAAGCCGAAAATGCAAATAAAAAGACAATTTCCCAGCACGTTCGCGCTGAGGCAAACTCATTAATTAAGACAGCATTTGAATCGCGTCAAAGAGACAAGCACACATATTTGCTTTATGGGCCTAGAGTGACGAACTACTACGACTATCGCAGCCAGACCGCGGCGGCTAGACCCCGACAATTCCTGCAATTAAGAAAATTTATAATTCCCAAAGAACGTTGGCAGCGCTGGCTCAGCCAATTGGCGACAGAAACGAATTAAAATTACAGACAAAGCACACGATAAATATGTAGTTAGATGGATATGTACCCCCGACAGTGTGCGGAGGACCGCAAATAAATAAAATTTCAATTTTTACATCATAAAAAATTCGTTAGAGACGTGATTAAAATCTTAGAAATCATCGCTGGGCCGCTGCCCAGCCTAGCCGGCGTTAACGTTAACCAACGTCTAACGGAGGCGCCTCGAGGCGACACATATCACACCACGAACGTGTCCACGTTGCGCATGCGCAGCACAGTTCGGATCGGAGCGGATCGGATGACCGAGGAGGGCCAGCGACTCCAGCAAATGTATCTCAAGGTATCTCAGCTAATTGAAGAGCCTGTGCAAGACGTCGCCTCGTCGCTTGGTCGCTTGGTCGCTTGGTCGTGTATGAAAATTGTGTCGCTGCTGTCACTGTTCGCCCAGAGTCGCTGACAGCTGAGCAATAATAATTGTCAAAGCCCTGACTTAAGTTGACTTATCGCTGTGCGAGACTTCTTAAGGTGCTGCTTCCTCGCTCGCCCGGCTTCATTCGGACTCAATTAAATTGTCAAAAGTCGCCGCCGTCGCTGGTTTATTGGAGTCGGCGCCAATGGGCCCCTGGCCAGGGGCAGTCCTCAATATCAATTAGCGCCACTTGAAAAGCATATTTAAATCGCTGTACGCACAATATTAATGCAGTCATAAACAATTTACCTGCACAACTTGCTCAAGAAGCATTCCCAAAGCTAAAGTCAAATGTGTTCATGACTTTCCTAATATGCATTGGAATGTCAAACCACATTTTTATTAGCAGTTAACCGCCTCGATCTGTGAATGGAACGAGCATTGGCTGTGCTAAGGGAAAAAATTGATATATGTATTAGGGATTTATAAGGACAGCCATGTGCAGCGACACTAATTAATCGGGCTTTTCATAAAATGTCGATGCTGTATGCAGACGAAGCGAGCTGCTCACTCGCTCTGTCGTTCGCCTTCTATGAACGGTTTGCACATACACTGCTCAACATAAGTATTTTGACAAAACAAAATAAACTTTAAGCTTTAAAATTGACATTCATACTTTTACTAATAAAAATTTAAGCTTCAAAAGATAATTCTTGATCGAAATAAAACCCAAAGTTATACAGTAAAAAAAATTAAAAAAATAAAAATAAATTTTTTTTTTAACTATTAAGATATTGTAAAGTTTATAATAAAATTTATATAACGATATATATTAAATTTGTAAAAATTAAATTGAAAATTGTATAAAGAAATATGTGAAATTTCAAAAAATTAAATTGAAATTAGTATGAAGTGTAGTGTAGATATAATGGAAGTAGATAAGACCAAAAGTCATTATCAGCAATGAATAATTAAATTAATAATAATAATATTAAAACTGAGTGGATGAATGTAATCTTCCACTGCCACAGATTGTAATTTTTTAATTGATATAGATAATTTACTTTCAGTATACTCTATTAAATACTTGGTTAGAGTCAAGAGAGAGTGCTTGATCGTCTGCATTGGAATGAGTTTCATCTTTAATATTTTGCTTAATTTAAATATTTTAAATGATGTTAACAACGTGATTCATATCGAAGTCTGGAAGATTGCTTTCTTTTCATTCTGATGCATCTTTAAATGATGATTCAGTAAATTGGATTTTTTTAACGAGGTAGTTGATTGCTGTTTTTCTTTGTGAATTAAAATTATTAATACATATCATTTTTGTTTAATTTTAAATTTGTTTGTGTTGATTTGTAATCGATATTTTTAAAATTGATCACACATACATTTTTTGAAAGTTATAAATTTTTTTTTTGATTGATTTGTTTATATATATTTTTAAATATTTTTAAAATTGTTAATTTATTTGTAATTATTATTAACATGTTTCTTAATAATATTGTTTTTATATTTAAAAAATTATATATTTATATATATTGATTTTTTTTTAAATTATTAATATAATTACATTTTCTAATATTATTATTTTATTTGTGATTTTATTGTTTATTTATTTTCAATATTTTGTTTACAATTTAAAAAATGAAAACTATATTTTTAAAACTAATATACTTTTTTATATTTTTATGAATTTTTTAGTGATTTATATTTTAATTGTAGTTTTTCAAATTTATTTTTTATTGATATTTTAAAACTGATTAATATTAATTATTAAATTTTGGAAAATTATAATTATATTTGTGATTTAATATTTTCAATTTGTTGTTTAAAATTTTTTAAACTATTAATATAACTTTTTAGATATTTATGAATTTATTTGTGGTTAATTTTTTAATTTCTTTGAGTTTGATATTTGAGTTTTGTATTTATAAAAACTATATTAAATTGTATATATTAAAAACTGTAAATTATTTGTGATTCATTTTTTAAACTTTAACTACTAACTATTTGAACGTAAAATACACAAGACTTCTACATAAAGTCATTTAAAGTAACGCATTTGATTTGTATCTATGTATGTTGACCAGTGTACATTGGTATCTGTAACTGTATGTTTCTTTATCTGTATCTACGACGACTGCGTCAGCTACCGAGCTGCTCATGTTTGCTGTTTGTTGTTGCTGCTGCTGCTGCTGCTGCTGCTGGCCAATGTCTTACTTGGTGCGCTGCCAGCCGGTTCGAGCCGTCGATGGTTGATTGCTAATTGCAATCCACGTTGTCAACCGTCCAGGTCTGTCCCGCTGATTGCCAGCGACACAGCGACGGACCGGCGCAGGTTCAGGATCCGAGCTTTAGCTTTGGGCAGCGAGCCAGTCCGGTTCCGGGACTTGGCGAAATGGTAGCAAAAAAGAGCTGAAAATAATGTGTGCTACAGCAAGTGGATTAACAATTTGTGATGCTTCCTGCAGTTCAATGGCTTAATAGTGAATATTCATCCATCTATTCATGCGGCCATCATCGGTGTGTGTGTGTGTAAGTGTTGAAGTTCGACAGCGCACAACAAAAAAATCATGTCAGGCGTCAATTTGAGAATGTTTAAGTGATTTGTTTACACGCGGCAGCGTCTATTAACGAATTTATGGTAAACAAAGGGAAGTCGTTTGTTCAGCTCTCAGCCCCCAACCCCCAGCCCTCAGCCCTCAGCTCTGGCAGCCCCCACTCCATTGGGCAATGGGCAGCGGAGTCAGCCAGCCAGCAGTCAGGTACACACACAGAAAGATACACTTCATAAAATATTAATCTGCTGATTTATGTTTCTATTTTCCTTTTTTATTGGAGCGCATGTGCCTGCTGCAACAACAACAGCAACAACAACAACAACGGCAACAACAACAACAAAGATACTATATCAAATGCTGAAAGTCTGCAGCTTCTATGTTGCAGCTCTGTTTATGTTTCTCCGTGTAAAGTGGCGATGCATCTAAACATGTGTAAACATCTTGTTTGTAGCATCGGGTTCGAGCTCTCTGATAAATATTTGAATATGAAAACATGCATATATAGAAGCTAGAGCTTAAAAATCATTTATATATGTACGTACAAGTATGCCTAATGCGTAATGCAAATTGTTTCTCACATAAATCCTAGGCTAATATGGACAGGCATTAGACACGGACTGCATAATGCCAAGAAGGCCAATAATTCATCTGGCAAATTAGCAACGAATTACAAATTAATTTGTAGGCTCAGCGCTGCGCAAATCGAGCGAAATGAAATGAATTCAAAATTCGAACAAAATCAAATAATAAATATCGTGAAACTAATTTAACTGCCTCGGTTCCGGGTCTCAGTCTGACTCAATATTTGCATAAATTAGCGACGCTTCGTCTCATTCACGTGCGGCGAGCGACGGAGCGTCAAATGCAGCCACTGACAATTCCAATAGCATCCGGCGGGCCGCTTCTGCAAGGATGCAACCCTTACTGTGAAGGCTTCTCGGCCTTGATTGTTTGTTTAAGCCATTCGCTGTTGGTTGGTGTTGCTGTGCCTTGCCAGGCTGTAATCCTGCGGCAGCGTGACCAATTAATTTGATTGTAAAATGTGAAATTCGTATTAAAATCAAATACAACAACGAAAATGACGATGCGTATGACGGGAATATTAAAAAGTTACACAACACCACCAACCAACCACCTCGCGGAGCCACCCCAGAGCCACACACACACACACACGCGCGCGCACAGAGACAGAGAAAAAGCACCCAGACTTTGTCTCATCTCATCGTCGTCGTCATCTTTTGTCGACTTTAAAGTCACGCACGGAGTTTGCGCAAATTTTATGATAATTTTCAGCTACGATTGGGCTGCTGCCGCCATTGCTGTGGATCCCAGGTGGAAAGGGATAAGGCTGAGGATGCGAATAAGCATATTCGACATTTGCATCGGGTCACATTTTTTTTTTTTTTTAATAACAATTCAAATGCGCGCGATCAAATCGATGAAATGTGAAAAAGGTCGTTATTCACTTACAATTTGGTTCCTTTTCGTTTTGGTTCAGCTTATCGAGGCTGCTTTGTCATCGCTCACGGCTTTCTTCAATGCCAAAAGTTTACAGTTGAATAACTGATTTGCATATTCCGTAAAGTTAACGGCTTGAAAAATTGACAAAAACCTTCAAAGCGAACTGAAGCGATTCGCCTCCAATTCAGTCCATGCAAATAAAGGCAAACAACATGATATTTAGTCTGTAATATTTGTTAGATAACCCCAGGGATTTTCTAGCGCACTCTTTATGCTTTTTGGCTATACAAGTTCTCTCTGTTTAGCAGGAGGCGTGTTAGAGTTCAGAGAGTAAATATATTTTTATGGGGATGACGAGCTGAATAGGTCTGTTCTTATTCGTTTGTCTATTTAGTAATCTTAAGAGATAAATATATGTATATTTATCTATAACAACCCTGAGATAGCAGTCTCAAATTCTCGAATCCCAATCATCATTTATTTTAATAATATTTATATCCATCTCTAACTTTAAGTAAGCTTCACTATATCTCCTCCAGAGAACCCTCAAACCTTCCCCATATGATAAGATCGTATATTTTTAAGGAGCCATAACGTTTGCTTTTTGGTTTTGTGCGCAAATAGGAATCGCAATGAGCGAGACGTGTCTATTACTTGGAGAAGAAGAACTTACGACCCACCTATATATACATACATACATACATGTCGAGGCGAGCCATATAAAATTCAGCTTATATGCAGTCCAATAATATTTCCATTTGGCGTATGGCCATCTAAAGCGCTGCCACGTCACGCCACGCCCTGCTGCCCACTTTACATGTAGTGTAATACAACCGCTTTTATTGTGATGACTCCCAGGGGAGCTCCAGCCGGAGCGAGCTTGAAAGCAAGCAGACAACGTTGCAAAAAGGGACTTTGGATTGCATTTATGTAGTTCTGTGTGCCCGTCGAGGACACAGCGAGGCAGTCCTATATGATTTTTATGAATGTGTCATAGGACGGACAAATGGCAACGGATGCAGATGGCACGAAATGGCGGGTGTGAAGAAATCCTTTTTGGCACTTCTCTAGGAAATTGCTTGAGAATTGTTATGTGCTCGACGTGTATTTGGGACTTACCTGAAACACATTTGCAGACTGTCCGCACGAATCGGGCAGAAAGTAGAAATTGGACTGGAAGTTTATTGCGTCACTCAACCCCTTAGCGGAAAACCCTTCTGCCCGGGTTCCTGCTGCTGCTGCTGCTGTAATTATGCCTGCGTCTGGTCATTAAATCATTCATTCCGAGCCATTTAATAATTTTTGCCAGCGCCGAACAAAGGCTGTAGAAGGCGTGCGGCCCGCCCGAACATAATAATTCATTAGTGCACAGAACAGGAGCAGGAGAAGGAGCAGGAGCAGCAGCAGCAGGAGCAGCAGTCGGAGCCCAGCTCATAAATGCTATGCATCGAGACAATAACTTTAATAGAAGCATGATGAAATCCCCCAGCATTGACCCACAATAGCACTTGACGCAGAGTACTCGATGAGGGGCTGCTGGCTGGCAAAGAGTTTCTCGACGTTGCTGAGCAGAAGGTCAAAAATGATAAACGGATATGAGCAAAGGATATTTTTCGTATTTCGTGTCCTTTTCCAATTGTTGCGAGAGCTGCCATTGTCGTTAAATAATTGCAAGTCGCAAGGAAATGCGACTCCGGTCCGGACTCTCTCTGATTGCCCATCGCCGAGGAAGGCGAGCACAACAATTGCGACCGAATGGAATGGCGGAAGAAAAAAGTTGAAGCTGTCAATATTTTGACTTTTTCTGCCTCCTTTTGTGAAGTGGGCGTATAATTAATGGATCGGGCGTTTGCAGCCATCAATGGCAAAATATTGCGAAACACGAAAACGAAAAGGAAGCGAATGCAAAAGGGGGCCGAAAAAGGGTTCAATTGCGATTCGGGCGCCGACTCAGACTCGATTGCTTTATTTATGGCGAATTGAATTGAAATGTCAACCGGGTGGGTCGAATATCATATTCGAGCGGCCAAAGCATAAAAGTATGAAAGCACCGCATTGTGTAAAATGGTAATTGCAAAGACGAGTGGACGTTGGGGCAGTGAAACTGACTCCCCCACCAACTCAGCTCTCCGTATATACATATTTATGTGGCAAGTGAATTCCGGTCAAGGGTTCAATTATGCCTCTGAACTGGTCGGCCATAAAACTTTTCACAATAAGGCAAGACACTTTGACATTTGTATAATGTAATCGCAATAGATTAAGATGTATCGAGTAGAATGCTCGAATGAAAAGAGGAAAACACATCAAAGCTAAGCAGGATATATCAAGGATTATATACTTTTCTTCAAGTTTTCAATTGTTATTTATGGGATATTTCCTTATAAAAGTCTGATTAGTATTACTGAACTAAGAGTTCTGAGACAAGTCGCTGCGTCGCAAGAAAGTCGAGATCGGCTGGACAACCTCGTCAGACCTCATGAGACATGATTAGAGTGCAATGAGACCTTGCCAAAGTAATTTTCCTTTTCATCTGTTCTACTTCCATTGCTAGTTCTCAAGATATTCGACTGGACAGTGTCTATTATAATATTAGATCGCAGTAAAATTTTGTATATACACATCTATGCTTGTTTGGCAAGGGCATGGCACTTATGATATATTGATTAAGGCATTTGCCTTCATAAATTACAATCACATTACATGCCTCAGATGCGTGGACGCGCTGTCATGTATGCACGTACTCATAACACGACAGCACACATGTCGGTTGGTAAGAAGCTCATAAAATTGAATTTCATATTTCATATTGATCGGAATTAGCATTTCGAATCACGTCGTATCGGTAGCGTTGCCGTCGAGTCCACCATAAAACACTCCAACACTGGGGGCGGTGGAGAGTGGGTCTCGATCATAATCACGCACTTAAATCATAAATTCATGATTACTGGCCACACTATCGAATTCCAAGCAGAGAGTCGAGACACCGCTCCCTGCGAATAATATCGAATTGGAATTGGAATTGGGCCGTGGCTTGGTTCCATAAAGCGCAATCATAACAATTTGATATATTATGCGACAAATAAAACTTGTTCCGTCCCGCATGACAAGTGGCCGACATTTGGCAATTGGCTTTCTCTGCACTCCAAAGTGGAATGCTCTCTTATGTTATTAATTTCCTAATCATTGCTTGACTCGCTCTATGACGTACACAGCACAGATATATATGGATATAGCTGCATATATATATGTACATATCTATTTTTGTTTTGCTATGACTCGGCTAGTCTGTGTCAACAACTGTCGACTGTTTTGCATGAGAATAAATAAAGTCAGCCGTGCGGAATATTCTTTGCAAAATAGACACATAAATGAAAATTTCATTTTTTATTTTCTACATTGTTAACACTATTTGGCACTAATAAGCGGCTAACAGAGCCACAACAGGGCACAGTGCAGTCGCCACAGAATTGCATATTTATGAGTTACGCAGGGGGCAGTTCAAGGGAGTGTGTGTGTGTGTGTGTGTGTGTGCCTGTCTGTGTTTGTCGCTCAACTGTTCGCACTTTGGCCAGTGTCCAGTAGGCACAATTTTTCATAACTTCACTAGGCCGTTACGAGGCCGAACAGTTTTTTCTTCTTTTTCTGCACTCTCTCTGTTCTCATACCCTGTAGACATGACACCCAAGAGGAGGTACGAATGTCGTAGAATGGTACGGAATTTTTTGAGCTTTATTTCATTTATGTTATGTAATAGAATATTTTTTACTTTTATTTTAATATTTATATTTTGTGCTATTATTATTTAAATATTAATCTAATGTAATATAATATTTTTTGGTTTTGTTTTTCAGTTGATGGCCATATTTGTTGCCTGTGTTTTATATCTAGAGTAAAATGCGGTTCTAAAGACTCCAAAGGGAAAACTGATTTTACCCCGTTATACCCAGAGGGCGCTATAGCCAAAGGGTGGTTCTTTCATATAAATGATATGCTGACTAACCCAGAAATGCCATTACCGGCGTAATAACAGGAGGAAGGCTATAAGTGGAGTCGTTGTAACCAGATTCTACTGTACATCGTTTATCGATTGTCTAGAGGCAAAGTCAATCAATTTTTAGCTGTCATTACTAGCTTTACAGGGTATCTTCCAGTTGACTCTTTGCAAAATTGTATATTTGTCAGTGGTTGCTGCTATTGTGGTAGCTGGGCCATTGTAGTTGCAACAACATGTTGCAGCACGTACTAGACGCTTGGCAAAAACAAAAACGAAAAAAAAGAAGCAGAATCTGAATTGAAAATGAATTACGTTGAAATAAATGCAAAAACTTTTATCATATAGTGAAATCTATAAGCAGCACAGGCACGCACTGATTTCCCCCCAACTCACCGAACTCCCCTCTTGCCTAACCTCTGCTTGAAGTAGGGCTCTCAAGCACAAGTTTCACTTGGAGCTGTCCCAGGCCAAAGCAGCTAAAAAGCAAATATTTTCTTCATTATATTTGATTGCAATCGAATCATATATGAATTATAATATATTTTAGTTTCTTTTGTTGAAACTTGTCAAATGTAATTAAAGTGGAATCAATTTTACGAGCATGAGAACTTTCTGCATCTCTCTTCTTCTTCTTATGCTTCTCCTACTTCTGCTCCGCCTCCTCGCTTTTGCCCGCATTCGTGTTGTAATGAACAAATAAATTTACCGCATACGAGAGAATTTATAACGCCAACTTTTCTCATTAAATTTTATAAAAGGCGGCATATTTTAAACTTTTTCGACACTAACGGAGTTTTCTCACCTGCCTCTTGGGCTGGCGATGGCAGAGGCAGGGGCAGGGGCAGGGGCAGAGGCAGCGGCAGAGGGCTATGCATTGCAGTAGTTTGGAAAAGCGCTCAAGCGGGAACGAAACTTAATTTCTATTCATTTGCTAAAAGTCATTCACACAGATGTACACATATACATATGTATGCGAATGTGTGTGTGTGTGTGTGCGAGTGTGGTATATACAAATGAGTAGAAGAATTGAATTTGGTTGGGGGTTGGGGCATGGAGATGGGGATGGGGCTGGGGATGCTGCGCTGACTGCAGTCATATTGGCAGCGGAAATTGAGGCGAAACTTTTGTCTTCACACACGTGAATATAATGCCACGACAAAATGCATAAAATTAAGAAAACTAAAGGTAAGCAGATTAAAGAACCTAGTCATGGGTGTTCATAAGAGGGAGAGGGGGGGAGGGGGCGGCGATCTCAAGCGAACAAGGCGAAGGCAGAGCAGCGCAGTGCAGGGGGAGCCTAGCACAAAAAATAGTTTTCCAATTAAACTTTATCCTTTTGCTTTAATTTACTGGTTTCATGCTTTGTCGCCTCTTTCAACCGCAGCAGCAGCAGCAGCAGCAGCAGCAGCAGCGGCAATAGCAACAACAAAATCAGTCTGGAAAATCCCATTTTAAAGTTTTCCATTTTCCATTTTGCCTTTTAATTTTTCTGCAGCTCGACAGTGATTTCTTCTGAAGTTCAGCTGTTAGGGAGTGCGAGAGAGAGAGCGAGAGAGAGAGAGAGAGAACAGGTAGGTTGAATCACTTTGATTTTGAATGCAGCCAAGGATAAGCTGGCTAAGCAAAGGCAATGCGAATATCCAAAACCAACAACTGCTCAAATTGCAGCAGAAGCGGTTGAAAGGGAAGGGAGGGGGGAATGAAACAACAAGTCGCAAGAGTCTTGGCGAGGACAACGCGATGTCAGCGACGGCAACGACGACAAGAATGTGAACATTTTTCTCCCAGAATTGTTTCATGTATTCCAATATTAATTTGGTCAATTTATATTTTATTTGGAATTTTTAAATTGGTAACGTTTTTAGCCCAAAAACATATCTCGCTAACCCATCGGAAGCAGTCAGGCTTTGTCTTTATGCATGTGTTTGCGTGCGTGTGCGTGTGTGTGTGACCGAGTGTGTTAGTTAAGTGGCTTAAATGGTGGTAAGCGACGATCGTCATAAGGTTGAAGCACAAAAAAACAACAAGCGAGCAACAGTTATGCACTGAGAGAAATTTCTTAATTCGAATTTAATTGAAACTCCACTAGATATAATAAACTCTGCTAGCAAGGCTAACCAATCTCTGGGCCACTGGCAAAGCAACGTGCAAATGTTTCATCCCGAATTTCTCTCAGTGCATTTTTGCTGAAATTCTCCCACACTGCGCGCACGCATATAATATATTATGATATTGTTACCGCGTCGCGTCCCAGCCGCTGCCAGCATCCATCGCATATGAATCCATCCTCCAATCGTCCATCCATCTAAATGCGCTCTGCTCATCCTGGCCTCGCCAAGCAGGTCTCTCCCCAGGAGCAGCGAGCATCGAGCAGCGAGGTCTCATCTGTGCTGCGTACAGTAGCATGCCAGATAAATCAATGTGTCAACACCTCTTTTTGTGCTGTCAGTTTTTTATGGTTTTCGATGATATTTCGCCTATTGTCAGTCCGACACACACGCGAGGCCAGTTGTCCAGTTGTCCAGTGGTGCTGACCGCTTTTGGGGCCGCGTGTACCCATTTGGTTAAGTCGCACTTGTACGTCCAGCCACAGCTGCTGTGTTGGCCATCAGTGGCCAGTGCTTTTTGCCTCTCGGTTGAGCGCTGCTCTTTGGCTTTGGCTTTGGCTTTTTACCACAAGAAATATGGCTCTCCCCGACTCCCCGGCCATTGTTCCACTGATGAAACATTTCGAGCGATGCGAGGCATTTGCAGCCGCTGC
The DNA here is from genome assembly GCA_035047565.1 of Drosophila mulleri. Lineage (NCBI taxonomy): Eukaryota > Metazoa > Arthropoda > Insecta > Diptera > Drosophilidae > Drosophila > Drosophila mulleri. The sequence continues at coordinate 20,770,877 of JAWNPK010000012.1, forward strand.
AAAACTGCTGCAACTGGATCAATTTCAGTGGCAAACGTGTCGTCATCAGCGTCGCGCGCGCTCTCCCCTTCCCCTTCCCCTTCCCGCTGCCCAGAGAGAGCCGAAGAACAGAGACCAAAGACCAATGCAGCCGAATCCAACACATATCTGCTTATTTTTTGAATACCCTACAGCCGCAAAGGGTAAAGGGTATCATGTTTTTGGCAAATTTATGTAAAATACATCCAGAGCAGCTGACTCGATTTAGATATGACCGTCGCGCTATGAAAAAGGGAAAAACAATGAACTTGAACTAGTTTACTCTGAATTCAATTTGAATCTAAAGAAGAAACATATATGAAGTTCAATGAAACACAAAAATCTGTTCGATTTTTACGAAGCTGTAGAAGTTGAAGACTTTTCAAGTAAGATTTCCTGTTAAATTAAAGTTGACAATGTTTTGATTACAATATATTCAAAGCGCAGTAAGTTGAACTCGTTGTATTTATTTCTATAATAGCAATCGGTTTTAAATTTAACAAAATCCTTTAAAATTCTTAAATGAAAAATATGTATTTAATTTGTATATTTATTTACTTCAATATACATAAATAGTTTTCTCTGCAAATTAATGTGATATAAAATATTTTGAAAATATTTTTGAATATAGAATAGAAAAATGTAAAACTATGCTTGAAGTTAAAAAAAAATAAATAAATAAATAACTAAATTAAATGAGAAAAATAGTATGTACTAGCGTAGTTTATAATAATTGTCGTGGAATGAGACCGAAAATATTGTGCAGAAAAAGATGAATCGATTTTTTTTGTATTTATGTAAAGAGAAGAAGCTCAACTGGAATGCTTCATGTGGTACAAGGTGGAAGTGCAGGTATAACTCAGTCGAGCAATCAATACTAGAGCACTGTTAGTTCCTCTTTTTTGCAGCAGGGCATGTGAAATTTGAATTGCCTGCTTTTTAGTGAAGATTTATGGCAGGCTCGTTAAATTTTAATATGAAATAAAAGTTTTTAGAAATCCAAGAGTCAAGCGCAGTCGCCGTCGCAGTCGCCGTCGCCGTTGCCGTCTTTGAGTGGAATTTTGCGCTGCTTCTTTCGTAGTTCGATTGACATGCAAAGCGAATTAGGCGGTCGTAAATCTGTTGTGAGGCAAGGCTAAAACTAAAGGCCACAAAATAAAATTACACACATACACAGTACATATGCATGCAAATGCAGTTATTACAAATTTACAAGTGGCTAACAACCCCGGCTCATAAAAGGTAAATGCCAGCTTGGATTGCAAATGCGAAATTGTAATTGAATCTGTAGCAATTAATGTATGAGAGTTTTATGCATATTGTTGAATTGCTGAATCGATTAGTTGGATTTATAATCGGCATGGATTACTAGAGTAAGGAATTCATGTACTACGAGTACTACACATTCCTATAGAGATAGTATAAGGTTTGAGGTCTCGTCAAGTAGAGATCAAAATAACTGAAATTACAATTTACATTAAATAAAGTAATATATTTAATGCATTAAAGTAGTGAAAATATTCTGTGAGCAATGTTAATTAACTCGCCAGCAGCAGACAATTTCTACATTCATGAGATAGATCCCAAAATTGTACTTCCCTAGGTAGCAGCAGGGAGCGGACTGAGTTGAACTGAGCTGAAAGTGGCCCGGCGGTAACTTCCGTTTGTAGTCCAAAGTTGCTGCGCGCCGATTACCGACTCGGGCTTATAATAATTCAAAATATGTTAACAAAAAGAAGGGAGAAAAACATTAAAAACGAACATGGAAATTATTGTTGGCTCGGGCCATTTGAGGCTGATAAAAGTTTTTCGATAGGGCCAGTGAAAATGCCACAAACAGCTCATTACAAGCGTCAAAACAAATTTATGCAAATAGCTGCCAACAACAACAACTTGTGGAAGAGAGCAAACATAGACCGTAGATCGGAGACTCCGAAAATCAGGTCCAAGCTGAGAGGCAAGATGACGGTTTGGAGGCTGACGCTGGGGCAATTAACATTGCGCCGTACGTTGAGCATTAATCATTTTAATCGCAATTTATGTGTCGTCGACGTCGTCAACACCACTCGACACGATAACGATGGTAGCAGTCAGAGCCCCAGCCTCAGCCCCAACCTCAGCCTCAGCAGCATCTACAACAACAACAACAACTCCAGCATTGCCTCGCCATTTTGGCCACAAATGAGCGCTAAACGAGTAACGGCCTCGAGATTGGAATCGAATTCGGAATCGGACAGAAGAAAGCCAATTTCTGAATTGAGTTTTTCGGGGCACACTCGGGCGGTCTTTCAAAAGCCCCAACACCGTACCGCACCGCACATTCTACCACGCCCATGCTCCTGCTCCTGCTCCTGCCCCTGCCCATTTCACAGGGCTGCCGCAGAGCCATTCATCGTCTCGTCGGTGTCAACGTCAAAGTCGTCAGTGAGGCATTTGCTCCGATCAAATTATGTTTCATAAACGCTCGCATTTATGGGTGTCGGCAAATGGCAAATGGCAAATGGCAACGGCGACGGCGACGGCGATGTCCAAAGATTTGTTACATTTCTCGGGTTATTTGAACTTTTTGAAGTTTTTCTGAGTGATTGGCGGGTTCTTAAGGCCAAGTTGGTATTTGGCCATGATTGCCATTAAGGTGCACTCAAGACTTTGGGTAATTGGCTTATGGGACATAATCAATGGAAATATGGAAGCTAATTGTATTGCAATAGAAGAGATCGAATAGCAAAGAGGAAATGGCAAAAAATGAAATAAATACATACAGGCACTTATGTATGCATTGCCTAAATAGAAAGAGAGGATGCAAGTGGAAGAGAGCGAGCTTTTCCATGAACAAGAGACCTATCTTTCTCCTTCGCTCTCTTTTGCGCTTGCTGTTCTACATATGAATAACTATGTACATATGTATATTGCATTTACATTGTATATACATATGTTATACATACGTTTGTTTATATGAATATGTAATATGTGTTAATTTAAAAAGAGTTTTAAGACTTTTATTAAAATCAAAATAAGAATAGAATTATATACACTAGTCGCATACAAAGCTGCCAACGCAGCAAAGAGCAGCTCACGTCAAGGCTTAGCATACAGTTACGAATCGTTGCTATCTCTTTCTTACTTAAATGCAGTGTAGCATTTTGCTCTTAATATTGCCGCTTCTTCTAATTCATTCAATGCATTATGCATTGACACGCATATGAGAGCAAAGAAGAGCTTTCTGGCGCTCTTCATAACCGATTCGAGTTCGAAATAGAGAGCAAGTAACTGAGCACTCTGGATGCAATTGTTGTTGCGTCAGCTGGATCAAGAGCTCTTGCGTTACGTTAAATAGCTAAAGTATCCGAAAGCGTAGTTGCTATTGGCTGTCATGGCATTGACACAAGTTCGATACCGAAATGGAGAGGAAATAATTTGTTATTGCTGCTGATCTACAGATATATTTATCTCTTGACGTCAAAAAGGAACAACAATATTCCAATTGCAAAATTGTTGCTGTGCTAAGTTAAATCCCAACTAGAGATACTCTTGATATATTTGTTGCTGTTGTTGTTGTTGTTGTTGTTGTTGTTGTTGTTGTTGTTGTTGTTGTTGTTGTTGTTGTCGCTGCTTAGCCAAGCAACATATACGAAAATTTATTATCACAATAACAGCAAAATTGAACAATAATATTTGTTAACGCTTGAATAGCGACGCACCCAATAATTTTATTGAATCTGAAATGCAAACACAAGCCAACCCTAATTTCAAAAAAACAAAACAAACTAAAAAGCCAAACAAAAGTTGCAGCTACCGCTCACAACAAGATACAGATACACAGACATACAGATACACAGATATACCCATACACAGACACAGTAGCGCTGAGAGAGCCAAATTGCTTAGATTTGCTTCGCATGAATTTCGATTTATATAAAATTAATGAATATTTAAATTGTGGGCGCTGTTTCATGCAAAATGCCGCCGGAAACGCGCTTTGCTGGAGCCACCTGTATTTGTGTATAGTTTTTTTTTTTTTTTTTGTATTTATAGTTTTTATTTTTATTATTGTTATTGTTATTGTTGTTGTAGTTATAGTTGTTGTATACATATATTGCTGCTGCTGCTGCTGCTGCTGTTGACTGACCGGATATTCAAGCACTCCCACACCCTGATTGAGGCGCGTTCTGATTTGCCATATAAGTATTTTGACCATGGCTTATACTCTCAGCTAAATTTCGATTAGCCTGAACAAAGAAGTTCTCTCTGCTCAATGAATTGAGATCTAACAGCTACGCATCGGGTTCTCCTTGATTTTCGATCAATTTACAAACGGATATCTCATTCATTTGCGCGCAGCCCACCCAGATCCCAGAGCAACACCCACCTCCACCTCCACCTCCACCTCCGCCATCACCTGTGTCTGTGACGTCAGATTCGATATCGCGGCAGGTGCGTGGCATCCGGGCGCCTGGCCAGGGGTATGGGAACGGGGCAGGGGCATGGCATGATGGCATAGATCAATTGTTGTTGTCAGTTGTTGCTCGAGCCGATTTGTTTGTTTACACATAACGCCGTATTGCTCGATCTCTCTTTATGAATGAATGAAACGAGTGCCGACGGCGCAGTCTGCCTTTTGGCAATTTGATGAATTAACGCCTAGACATGCCTCTGCCGTACACCTGCCGGAGCTGTTTTTCTTTTACAATCACTAAAAACTCTGAAATTTAGTTTTAAGACTCGAACAACTCGAATGCCAGTCGCCTCAAATCTCTTTTATTTAGAAATGAATGATGCAACTATTTGGAAATTGTTGGAACGTCATTTCAACTAACAGCAGATATTACTTGAATATCTAGAATTAAAAAACATATATATATATATTTCAGTTTTAATCTTCAATTTAAATATTACTGAAAAGTTTTGAGTGGGCTGAGATGATATATCAGTTGGTTAATACAAATCTATAATAATACGATTATATGAATACATTTGTAGTCATATACTATGCTTCTATGAATCACTATTTTATCGGATTACAGAGCTTTATTAAATGGAACATTGAAAATAACTACAGAACATAAAGAACTGCTTCGATGCTTACTCCGGGAGACGTCTTATATACTATGAGTGTCAGCTCTCGGGTATACCTATATTATTAAATTAGATATTGCGAAATGAACTATGAACATGAGTTCCTATTAAGGAGAAGCATATTGTCCTTATACTGAATTCTACGTTTACATTTTTCATTTGACAATAGTTAAGAGACATGAGAATGGCTTTTAATAACAGAGTTCCGAATGATAAAACTCATTTACTCGTTCTGCATTTCGGGAAACAGTAAAGTGTAATACAATTTTTACTATGACTATGAGAAACTGAGTATCATTAATAGAGGTGTACAAAATGGGACTTTGGGGACTTATAAGATTATGGAACTTGCATTAATATCCAGTATTCCACCCTTGATTCAGAGTGCGTAGTAATAAATGTGTACAACAAACATCGAACACCAAATCTTCCCTCAAAGACCTTAACTCCAATGCATTGGTCTACTCGCCTTCCAGTTCAGAAGTCTGATTGCTGACAGAATGCTTAGGTAACTCACTTCGTATCACTAAAATATATATTTAGAATATAGTTAGTAGCAACTCTCTTACAATCTACATCATTCATGTTTGTTGAGAGAAGAATATTATAGCACTCTCCTTTAATAAATGTTTGGAATATGCCCTTTCAATATTGAATATGCCTGAGTAACTTCATTCGAATCTCCGTCTCAAGGACTATATTTATGTCACTAAAACTAAAATACTCAACTACTTTCTTTACCTATCTACGTAGCTATTTGGAATCTGACTTTTCATATTTAAAGAATACCCCAAATATAGTCCTTAAGTGATGGAAAGTGTACTCTCCTACAGTCTACAAATTTTAGCGCTCAAGATTAATCGACTATTTTGTATTCTTTGATAAATTTGAAATCTTAATTATGAACATTTTGATATTGGCTGGGGAGCTTCCCTCGAAACTAGTGTGAAGTTGGCTGCGCCAAAATTCAATGAGAGTGTTTCTTAGGGAACGACCCAAGAGTAATTTTATTATACTACTAACATAACGTACAGCTTTTGTTCTTGTTAAGAATAGAAGAGTCGACTCTTTTGGTTGTTACATAAATTAAAAGTCTTCATTTTTATAAATATTAATATTGTCTTTAATATTCTTAGTGTTATTCAACTATATAAGCTAAATAAGTCTTCATATGCAGCATCCACTTTTATTGACGAAACGTGAAGGGGATAAAAATTTGGCTTATTTAGCTGGCATTGCTCTGGGCGAGCTACTAATTCCCAATGCCCGTTGGTCGTGTTGTAACAATAATTGCTAAGCTGCAATTGTTTCACCTACAGCCCTCCTCCACCCCTCCCACCCACTTGTTGACGCTGTGCCTCTGCCTAGAGACAAAAACTTTTGTTGCCGAACTGCTGCTGTGGAGGAATAGAATTGCTGTTGGGCCTGGACGATTGTTGCTGTTGTTGTTGTTGTTGCAGATCCGTCGCTCCAAAAATGTGTGCAGTTGCTGCTGTTGCTGTTGCTGTTGCTGTTGCCGTTGCTGTTGCTGCTGTTGGCTGGGGCGACGTAGTCCGTGTCGCCAATGTCGCTTAGAGTCGCCTTCGATTGTCTTGTAGACGATGTTGTTCGAATGCAATTCACGGCTTGTATTTTGTTACGTTTCGTATCGCTGGCAACTTTTTGCTTTGCTGCATTTCTGGCCGTTTGGTATTGTTCTGTGGCTCTGGATAATAGTCGCCTACTAATGACAATCTCAAAGACGTTTCCACAGTTTGTCCAAACTGTTTGTAGCCTGTCCAAACGAACATGATTTGAACACACAATTTTTTCTTTTCCTTCTTTATTTCCCTTTCTGCTTCTTCTGCTTCCTCTGCTTTTTCGTTTTTCGTTTTTCTTTTCGCCTGCCTCGTTTCATTTACCTGGTAATAGAAGCTGCACAACCTTTTAACCCACTATCTCTCGGCTTTGACTCTCTGGCCTAGCGATAGGCTAGCGCTTAACACATCTCCTCGATCATGTCCCACTCTAGCGCCAGCCTGTCCAAGCTCTAGTAAATGTTGTGGCCGAGCATTTCAGGAATTTACACGAGCCGTGTACCACTGACAACAACTACGCAGCAGCAACAGCAACAGCAGCAACAGCAACTGTCAGCACCATTGGTAACGGCAACCTGCTGACCTGCAGCAGCAGCGACTGAGGCGGCGGCAATCGTCGCCGTTGGTCAACTTCAAAGCGCCCCGAATGCCTAAGACAAAGACCATGCCCTTGCCCTTGGGCTACGCACACTGGGATCACATCGAATCGGCGAACAGTAGCCAAAAGTTGTCGCCGTCGCTCGTTTTGTTGTTGTTGTTGCCGATTGCTGGACTTTGATTTGCGCCTATTTAAAAGAGCGGCTCTAGCTGGGAAGAAAACGACTTGTAAATACCCTGATATAATTTAGTGGAATTCTTTGTATCCTTGACTTCATATATCATATATATGTATATGTATTCATACAATTATATATAAATAGTGAGATATGAACCATTCGTGCTGACACTTTGTTGATATCCTAAAGAGACCGCAGGTTGCTTTATACCCTGGACTATTTGAAGACCAGGCAGACTTCTTATCGTAGGACATTTATATTTAATTAGACAACGAATCTACATTCCTTCTCCTTGTGACATTATTCTGGACAGACAATTATGCTTATATTCTGACTGCCTATTTACCTACCTATTACACCTTGAGTCATGTTCAGATGAAATATTCATATGTATATAAGTATATATTTCTTCTAAATTGATCTTAAACTGCTCATATATCATATAGATATAGTATCTAATATATATTGTATATTTAACAATCTATAACATGAACCTACAGTCCTTATATGATGATTATCCTACAGTCTTTTGTGCTTATAATAAGAAAAATATCTGAATTATCAGATGTACTGAGAGATAAAGAAATAACTGTAGCTATTTCGACTCCGTAATTAACGTAGCTTGTGCAGAGTTGATTCGAAGGAGCAGACGAAAGGCAGAACAGGCGAAAGGCAGAACAGACGAACAATCGAACGGCTAGTCAGACAAATAATCACATGTATCTGATCAAATATATATACATAGATTTTAGAATTAGGCACTGGCAATAGAATATATATAGAATATATACATATATACATATCCTTTGGCATATAGGTTATATATAAATATATATCCAGATTCAGGAACACCTTCTGCGACCAGTTACAGACAACTGTTCCTGAGAGAGATTCGAAACGAGACGCCGAAGTGGCTCAATGCGGCAATTTGAGAGATATCCTATTCAGAAAGTGATGTCAACAAATCTATTAGTATTATCGTCAACATAAGAACAAACTGAGTTTTTCCGTCGAATATGAGCAACCTAGGAGGGTTGGCAGTTAGGTCCGTCGAATATGCATAGCCCTGCACAATGGAACGAAAACAATATACCCTCTGTAAGCTAACGATTTGTCTTGACTTAAATACTAAGCCTATCACAATTGCTGCATATTATGGCATCCCACAGGTGTTGATCAGACTCAAGCATGCCTATTTCTTTAATCAGCAGCTCGATAGCAATAAACTCTGGCTGTCGGCCTTTGGCTGCCTGTTCTCACCAATACCAATGCAAAATTGCAGCCATATTTAAATTATGGAAAACATAAGGGAACATTGCTTGAGCGACAAACATGAACAAAATCAAAAATTCCAACAAGTTACAGAAATAACTCGCTGCAGTATCCACTTAAAGCCAAAAGGAGCTGCCAACGGCAACAACCGCAGCAGCAGCAGCAACAGTTGCTGTGGGTCTGCGTATTGAGCGAACAGGCAGACAGAAATGCAGAAGAATTCGCGCTCATTGGACAACTACAATGGACAACAGTCAGCAGAAGAGAAGGCTTAAGACTAAGTCTGCGGCAGTCTGCCTCTGTCTCTCCGTCTCTCTGTCTCTCTGTTTATCTGTATCCTTGTGGCTGACTGGTCGCGACAAATGAAGCTAACAACTCGGACGGCGTCTGGCAGTCGTTGTTGGCGTTTGCGATTGGCTTTGGTGCGCAACAGCAATTGCACATTGCAGCAGCGGCCACGACAACATCGACTCAACAACAGCAACAACAGCAACATCAGCAACAGGAGGACGAAGAAGAAGAACTCCAGCAAAACAGCTTACAACGACAATTATAAAATGATGACAATAAGAACAACATGCGATGACGCTGGCTAGAGGCAGCCTGGACGAGCCGAATGCAATTGCGAATCACTAAGCTTGGATTTCAGCTACAGCCCGATACTCTCACGATCTAGCCGATTGCCAGAGCTGAGCTGAGCTGAGCTGAGCACCGCTGCTCCCAAGGTCCCTGGCAATGCGGAGAATTTACCGAAACAGCCCACGAACTGAACCCAGTCGCCGGATCGTTGTAGTCGTTGTTGTTGTTGTTCTCGTTCGTTGTTGTTGTTTCATTGCAGCCAGCGACAAATGTGTTTTCGATTGGTGGCCCTCGAACGCACACCGGCGCCAGGAGGCGGCAAGTCGGTTCACAGCCAGCCGGTTTCATCTGAGGCCCTCTTGGCCCAAAAATTGAAATTATTCTAGGCCCCCGAACAAGCCCGAACGATGCAACCGCCATGCATCGCCACAGCCACAGCCAGAGCCAGAGCCAGAGCCACATTCACTTGTCGCGATTTATCGCACAGATCGACGCTTTAGTTAATTTTAGTGTGTGGGTGGCTCCAGCCCAGCTCCAGCCAGGGCTCCAGATCTGGCCAGATCTGGTTGCTCTTAATTGACGCAACTTTTATGAATCGGGCCATCGGGCTGAGGGCGGAGCTACTGGAGGAAATGGAGTAAGAGCTGTCTGCTCTATAATTGGATAGTTTGTCACTGGGCGGATCACTGGTTACCTGAGAGTGGGGCATTGAACTGTCACACTTGTCAAGGAGAATGCTCCTATTGACGGTATATTACATACAAATCGGATGAGCCAACATGCAGCTACGCCAAGTGTCCTTCGTTTGTATAATATTTTTGGTGTATTTCTCATTTGTTTATTTTGTATTCTTTTCTTTTCTTTTCTTTTTGGTTTATCAACCCGATCCCGACAACAGTTGCGATCAGTGGGGGGGCCAGGCAAGGCTCGACGTTGTCGAATGCTATGTTGTCACGATATCAAAGCATTTTAATTGGCCGATTTATAGATTTAATTACGTATTCATGCGAAACATCGAATCCGTGATTCGTAAAAACACACACCGCGCCACGGGTGGAATGAGTGAGAGCGAGAGCGAGAGAGAGCGAGAGCGAGAGAGTGAGAGTGGAAGAGAACATGCCACAGAGATCTTTGGCTGATCAGTGGCACAGCCAACGCAGTAGATCTTAACGATCTTGGAATCTCCTCCTGCCTGGCTTTCAGCTGTCTGCAGACGAGTGCAACGAGCCAATGCAACAGCAACAACAACAACAACAACAAGATCCTCTGGCCGCCTGCCCCCAGACGCGGTTGCAGAGCGCCACACGGCGTCCGAAATTTGTACCGAAATGTGGAAAGGGCCGTCCAATCTGAATACATACATACATATAAACATAAAGCATATACATACACATATACATACATATTCATACTCATTCCGTTTAGCAGTAGTTGTAGTTGCATTACGTATTCGAGGCAGCTGCGGGGGAAATCCGAAAGCCCAAAGCCCAAAGGCCATCCTATACGCCGGGCGAGGAGGCGTGTAAAATGATTTCGGGGGCACATTTCGTGCAACGTTTTAATATCTTTATTGGTCATCATCGCTGTCATTAAAACTGAGAATAATAAAATCATAAGCGACCGTCCATCGCAGCTTTCAGTTGTTGCTTGTTGTGCAAAAAGCGAAATTATTAAATTTTTCAGCGCCTGCCTCGCATTTTAAATGAGCAAACGCATTTCATTTTGGCTTGCCTGTGTTTTTTTCCGCTCAGCTCACGTAGCATAGCTGGGTTATAGGCCCCAAGACCGGAGGCAGAGGCTTCAGCTCCACTCACTCACACGCTTAATTAGAATGAGTTCACTTTGCCGGACAGTGGACAGTGGACAGTAGAAGAAACAGTTTTGCCATCAAGCAGACGCCATAAATTATGTATAGCAAGTGCGATCCGCGATCCGCGATCCGCAAGTCCAGTCCGGTCCGTATAGAAAGAAGCCCGTGGCGAAACTCGGGCCCATAAAGCCGCCGAAATTATTCAATATGACAGCCGTACATGACAGTTGCTTTCAGAAATTTCATCATAAATGTCAAAACTGAATTGTTTCGCTCGTAGATCTTATCCGTGTGTTTGCTTCGCTGATTTCAGCCGTTTCTGGGACAGAGCAATTGCCAAATGACAGCTACTGTCTGCACACACACACGCACACGCATGCATATGAGCGAAAATATCGCAGCGATTGTGCCAAATTATAATATAAACGAAAAACAGAGTGATATATACTGGGAACTGATGGACTAGCAGATACCCCCACCTCTGCGCTCTTCAATATATCCATGAGCCAAACTATGATGAATAATCGAACTATCTAGGTATCTGCATATCTATATAATAATAGTAATATCAAATACAATATATATAACTGTAATATATAATCGAACTATCCATGTATCTAATTACATAACTACCTATATTATATAGCTCACTATAAAACATAATTGAACTAGCTAGTATATGCATACCTATAATATATATTCCATATTCAAACTAACTATCTAATAACATATCATTATATCTGAATACCTAATAAATATCTATAATCAAAGTGGAGCATATTCTATATGTACATATGTATATATTCTTAGGAGACATATAGTTTCACATCTATTGTATGGAAAAATTAATAAATTTATATTAAAATATTAATAAATTAAATTGCTTGGAAATAATGAGCTTAAAAAATCAAAATAATAATTAATTAATGATTAATTAACAAAAAATTGATTTCTGTGTGTTATAAGTATATAAATGTATTTAGATATTTTTACATATTTCCGTCCGTTTGCTTGCCCTTTCGTCTGTCCGCTAAGAGGACTTCATACGCTCGACTATTAATCCTAATCGATATTCTAAATTCTCTACGGAATCAACCATGTATCTTAGTCTACCAGCTGCACACACGTTACAACCTAACCAATATGCCCAACTGAAATAGTTGCCAGGGTATACCCGCCTTCGATTTATATATGATAACTTTGGCATGCGTAAAAAGTGTCAAGCAGCTGATTGTCTTAATAATTTCTCTGCCCATTTCGAAAAACACATTTCAACGTGGAAAGAGTTATGAAAGTTCTTAATTTTGTTGTTGAGTGTTTTTGGCGTTTTCGAAGCACCAGGTGCAACAGATGGCTAGCTACACACATTGATGGGTATATTTAGATGCAATAGAACATTCTTTTTTATTTATTCGATGTCTGCTCATGCATTTGTTATGAAGTTAAGCAATGGCCACATGAAAAGTTGTTTGTTAGTTGCTCGAATTTGTTGTTAAGTGTCGAGCCATTAAAGAAAATTTGTAATTTTTGTGAATGCGTTAAGCTTTGTAATGTAAATTAGAATTCAGTTAATTTCCATTAGCAATAGCAAGCAGCTTCATCAGTTTAATTGTGCAAATTTTCAATTGAGATATATCAAAGTATTATACAAGTTTTTCCATCTGTGCTTACTCATAATCTTCCATGAGCTCTATGCCCATCTGTTTCCAGCTCTAACTGACTTTAATGACTTTCAGATCTAGATTGATCAAAGTTTCGTCTATGAATTTAAGAAAGAGTTTAACAAACTGATTGCAATGTAATTTGTTTTACAAAGAAAAAGTCCGAGTAAGAACACATAATATATTCCTATGAAGTATAATGGCGAGAACTAATAAAATGGCTTAAGATAAAATGAAGTTAATCTTCTTTTATCATAGATTAAATAATTCCGGCATACCCATGCAAAATAGAGAATCGAGTATATTAGTTCTTGCTGTCCGTCCGTTTGTTCGTATGAATGTACATTTCGATGCTATTGAATTACTTTTACTTTTCTACTTTTTGTATCGTGCGACCCCTTGATATTTTGTCATTATCTTAAATATAAATATACAATATATTATATATTTAAATATAAACATTTCGATTTTGATAAGTAGTGATTTTTATAGGTCTTAAAGGTTGGGATTTGAATTATATAAATTATATATACTAATTGTTTGTCGAGGTATACCGGAAAATGGAACTGACGGCGTGAATAAGTATTCGTCAGTCGATAAAGACCGACTGCATTCTTCTTACTTGTTTATGATATTATTGCTGCTTAGTTGAGTTTTTGATTTCTTTTAACTGCAGTGAAATTGAGTGCGTTTGTTTAAGAAGTTAATGATTTTGTTTCTTTTTTTTTTAATTTCATATCTCACAAGGTTGAGCACAAAACTAAATTCATTAAATTGATACCCTTTGGCAGCGCCTTAAAGGAGCAGCCGACTGCTCTGCCAGCACCTTTGAGTAGGAATTTGTGTATCGTATGTCAGCAGGGAGAAGCGCTGACAAAGTTGTATTTCCATAACCACAAGCTGCCATCCGAGGCGCTGGGAATTTCGGCAAGTTGTGGCTTCACGAGTTAAGCAGCGTTTAAGCCAATCGACCGCAAATGGGGCTGCAGTGAGGGCATTTAGTTATTCACTCATATTAATAATGATATAATGTAATATATATATGTATATACATATATAGTCAACACAGGAAGAGTGATAGAGAGAAAGAAAGGGAGGAGAGGTAGATGAAGCCAAACACACACGCATTGCAATGAGCTCATTATACAATAATTACAGTTCAACTTATGTGATTCGCCGTCAATTCTCACCGTTGCGATCGATTTCAGGTGCATCCGGTACGCAGCGCCCCCTGCAGGGCCCCATTCGAACCGCAGAGGGCCCGAAAGTCCCTAGCCGGTCAGCGGTCAGATATATTTACAATATGCGAGTGTTGAATAGCGTTTTGTTTTTTTTCTTTTGCGATACGGATATGAATGCAATTGTTGCCCAGCTATCCAGCTATCCAGTTGTCCAGTTGCCCTTTTGTGTTGTTGTTGTTGTTGTTGTTCTTACTGTTTGTTTGGCGTTGGCATTGTGAATGAATATATCATATGCATCTATATCAATTGCTGGGTGCGGCCTTTAATGTAAATCAGAGCATACATTAATTTCACAACTTGGCCCCAGAAGGAAGTTAAAGACTGGATGGCCTGTAATTGAATATGATATACGGAAACGCACACACACACACACGCAGACAGACACACTCAGTGAACTGGTTATGGACCCTTGGACATTGGGTTATGCGAAAGGTCAACTGCTGGCCGAGACAATTGGACTTCGTACTGCGAATGGGTTAAGTATAGTTAAGCAGGGCGCGACAATTCCCAACGGAAATCAACGTCTTTGATTTCAGCATATCAATTTCGTATTGTGACCATTTGTGAATTACATGCTTGTGACAGAGAGGGCGTGGCACACAAACGCACACACACACACACATACACAGCAGACATTGTCAAATGTTTGCATTGCGAATGCCTTATGTTATTTGTCAGCTACGGCGACTGGCTTTATGTCTGTTTAATCAACGACGTCAATTGTAAACAACGGTCAGCAGCCATTTTGAGAGGCCACCAGCTAAGGCACACTTACACATGCACACATACATACATATGCCTGCATACATACACAGACATTTACTTGTTAGACGTTTACTCATAAGGAGTGCGCTTTCGTTCACTTTGGTTGGAGCAAACATCTTGGCTTTTTGAGGTTTACTAAGTACAAATATTTGTGCTCAAATAGATGCAGAAATCCAAAACTTGCAACATATGCATAAATGTGCATCGACATCTTCAAGTCATTTTGTGCCTTTGTGCATAGATATGAGATCTGGCTTGGCCCCAATTTCATTTATTCTGACACAGGCGCAACAAGAGAGCAGTAGAGTATATTGGCTTCGAAGCGGGTTAAAATGCATGCCACACTAGCGTGCTTACAAAGGAATAGATGAGGTTTGCTACTTGGAGAATTAAGTATTACCATTACTTCAAAAAAATAGTTTTTTTTATATATCATTAAAGATTTTAATATTAGAAATTATAAATTGTATTTTTATGTTTCATAAAAAAAATAAAAATAAAAATAAATAAAAGAATAAAAATAAATAACATAAATAAATAAATAAATGAAATCACAATAATAAATAAATATATAAAATTAATAACAATAAAAATAAATAAATAAAATAATAATAAATAAATTTGGCTAATAACTTTTGCTCAGATTTAATGATTTTTTGTTATTATTTTTTAAGTTTTTAATATCAAAACTTATGAATTATAATTTTATGTTAAAAAAAAAATAAACAAATTCATAATAATAAATAAATAAATTTTATTGATAACATTTGTTCAGATTTAATGATTCTTAAATTTAAAACAATATGTTTTTCACATCTTTAAGATCTTGAATTCTTGCTTGACCATTGTTGATTTTATCTAAAGATTAAAGATTTAGATTAGATTTAGTCTTGAATCATTCGAACATATTTATTTCGATATAAATGGAAATATTCATTGTTAAGATGAATGGACATTTCATAGTCGTGTACATCCGACTGCAAATAATAATATATAAAATTCAATTAAAATTCGCCTGCATTTAATTCACCTTCTTCATTTTGTATTTTTGTGAATTTCTATTCTAATTCGCATTTATTTTGTTACCAATTGCATGCAAATTTATGCGAATATTTTTTGGATTATACGCTGCAGCACGCAAATAGAATAGAAATCTATCCATCACTAACGGAGCTACGATTGAACGGCATCTGATATCATCGG
This sequence comes from Drosophila mulleri, assembly GCA_035047565.1. Taxonomy (NCBI): domain Eukaryota; kingdom Metazoa; phylum Arthropoda; class Insecta; order Diptera; family Drosophilidae; genus Drosophila; species Drosophila mulleri. Next base: position 20,786,855 of record JAWNPK010000012.1, read on the forward strand.
CATTGTCAGCAATATGAGTATCAGTCATAAAAACGAGCACGAATATTAGATTCGCACTCGCTCGACAATTGCAGCAATTGTTGGGCCATTACTGCTGATTGCTCCATTGCGGTCTAGCTATGCATGTGTGTGTGTGTGTTAGATATCCACACAGAGTACAATAACAACAACGGTAGGCAACACCAATAACAATAACAACACGCATGACACAAGAACTAGAATATTATTTGCTGGCAATAACTAATAGACACATGCAACATGCCCATGTCCATGTCGATGTCCGTCTCCGTCTCCGTGTCCGTGTCCATGCCCAGGCCCAGGCCCATGTCCGGCGGAGTGCGAGCAGCCCAACATGAATTTAATGATAAACATCACAAAGGCCAATTTCAATAGTCGTCCGATTGTAGGCAGTTAGTCCGGCTGCCATTTCCAGCATAATTTGTGTGACATTTGCATATCGAGGCATAAGCAAATACGAGACTCACTCATTTGTGTCTCTGCCGTAGAGAGCTAGTTTGCGGCTCTCGAAATGTAAATTTTGATATTGACGCATTGATATAACAATCAATATTTAATTTGCCAGCCTTTGTCTATCCTGTGATCCGAAATGCACGGAGTCAACTTAATATTGAATATCTGAAGTGAGTTTCGAGGGGAAAACTTTTAGCATTGCAAGTGTCTAGATTTATAGTGTTCTGATATGTTACTCAAATCTATAGAAAGAGGCGTGATTGGTTTAATATGCAGTTCGAGTTAAGCAATCTCGAAATAAATGAAAGTTAGACACTTCAGTTTTCAGATGCTTGATGAGCCTATTCGATACTATTCCATGCCAATTAAACACGCCTAATCCCTGCCTCTCGTCAGTTATAATTGATAAGAACTTGGAAAAAAGTCTCTGAAGTGAATAGAAAGACTGTAAAGAAATTCTATTTCAAATATATTTATCCATTCCACCTAGAGAAAAACTACATTAGAATCTGATTATAAGGATGTTCAAGGAATCGTGGGATGTGGAGTCGGTGTAACCGGATTCTACTCTATTTTAAATAGTTGACTCTTTGGTATATGATTGTGTGACATAACTACTCTTTACCCTCAAGAGTTGGCTCTGAGGAGTGGTCAGGCTATAATAAGTATACGTTACACACTCTATTGCTTGAATTATCTTTAAACTATATTTATTTGACCCTTTCACGCATTGAGGTACTGCAGAATTGGGAACTGTGGTACATACGAAATTCCCCTCTCCATACAGACCTGAATCTGAGACAGTCGAGGTGCAAATAAAGAAACATACCAGTAGGCACTGTTCAATTGCTGATAAATTGTTGACCCATCGCAATCAGCCCGTTCATTCAGATGGCTTAAGCTCCAAGGCTTTGCAAAAATAATTCATATCATATAGGAATAACTCTATTCAAATTCTGTTCTCAATCAAAGGGTTATGTTTTAAATTCAGCAAACTAAATGGGTAGTAAAATGATCATGTATAGACTCTCCACCTCATAATTGGAAAAAAGTAAGAATTTGCCCTTGAGCTCATTCAAAATTGAAAAGGCTTAAAGCAGCTCAGTGCCCTTGGGCTAAACGCCTGCATAATTGGCAGAAAAACTGTGAATGTCATCGATATGCTTTCGCTGTGCTGGTAGCGAAATTCCATGAGCCAACTTCGAGCTGGCAACTGGCAACTGTCAACAGGCAACTGAGTGTAACAAGCCAATTATGAGAGTTGCGTCTAATAGGCTTAAGCACGTTAAAGACCAGGGCAGGCAGGCAGGGTCATGGCTGAGCAACCGTGGTCCGTAGGCAACTGCTGCAAGTGAAGAAGGCGCGCAGAAGCAGCGTGGAAACAGAAAGAAAATAACTCGGCAGACAGAAGGGTTAATTAGAAGGATAATTAGTGCGTAATCCGATATGTCAACAACGGAGCAGAGCGAGGCGAGCGAAACGGTTTTGGGCTGAGGCGAACGCCTAATGAAATTTGGCTGCCAAGCGAAAAGTTATTACACGACCCAGACAAAAGGCCAACACGACGACTGAGTGCAAATACCTAGAAAATTATGATGTAAGTTCTGGGTAGAGCCGTTGTGCCTACGGCGAACCTTTAGGACTCGAAGCAGGACGGTGTCTTTAATTTAAAGCTCAGATCAAATTGCATAGGTGTTTGGCATGGGACGATGAGGCCGACGATGAGCCAGCCAAATATGAATAACCATGCGTCGCAGCTGGAGCTGCCCAACGGAGGAGTGGAGGGGGAGTGGGCAGAGGAGCTTCAACATTTATGGCAATGGGCGCCACCCAATTAAAAGGCACTTGAAGGCCATTAAAAGCGCTGCTCTGCCTCCAGCCTCCAGCCTCCAGCCTCCAGCCTCTTGCTCTTTGCAATTAGAGAATTATTAAAGTGTCATTACACTGCGGGAGCTCTGCATATGAATCATGGCGTCTTTTTATGACGTCTGCCAATGCTCGTGAGTATTTACGGCTTTATGACTGCCTCAGCGTCAAGAACGAGAGAACAAAGGATGCCTCACTGAAAGGGTCTTTTGCCGGCCAAGTGTAATCCCATAGTTATGCCCAAAGTATTTGGACAAATCGTGATTTACGTTTATGTTCATCAAATATTGAAATATTATATCCATACACAATCTGGAGGCGAACGCAAAGCTAGCGAGGAAATTGAATCAATGAATTTAGTGCGAGCATCAGCAGAAAAATTACTTTTATGATAAAAAAAGATACTAAAACGAAAAAGTGGCTGACCCAAGCGCATGAGAGCAACCCCCAAGGAGCTGCTGCTCCTTCTGCTCCTGCTACTGCTGCTGTCCAGTCCAAGTCCAGTGCGGCTATCTCATATCATAATAAGCGCTCATCAATTTCCATTAAATTTAATATGTCACTTTTGGCTCAATGGGACGTGGCACAAAGGCAAGGACATTTGCCAAACAAAGTCAGTGTGCTGCCCCGCTCGTCATTATCGTCATCATCATCATCATCATCGTTCTCGTAAAAAGCGTATGTGGCCATAAAAAAGCTTTTTCATAATTTCCTTGCCAGCGGCTAGTGCTCAGTGCCCCTCAGTGAAGAAGAAGAAGAAGGAAGCGGAAATAAAATATGATATGAGCTTGTAATAGATTTCTATCACATTTTAAGTGCACGATGCGAACGGCGAACGGCGAACGGAGCTCGGTGGGTGTGGACGGACTACAGGTCATTGAGACAAATGAACGTGCTAAGTGAAAGTTTTGATTTATGCTGAAATAATATACGCCTGGGACTACAGCAACAAGCAACGGACACTCACTGCGCTGTCTTGGCCTGGTCTAATGCGCTCCACAAGCAAATTTGCGCACAAACTCCAGCCAAACATGCAACCGTAAAGCAGGCGTACTCAACTTTTATTGACTGACCCCGCCCAGCCAGTGAGCTGTAAACTCTTTTGACAACTCCTCAGGCTTCAAATTGGTTATTAAAGAAGAGCATTGCACAGGGCTTTGCCTCCTGCGTATGACTCAGCTTTTGGCGTGGTGCAGAGAGAGAGAGAGAGAGAGAGAGAGAGAGGGAGGGAAGACTGTCGTCTGGGTGGGCCAACAGTTTATAAATCAAAATTAATTAGACTCGCTCAAAACACGGCCAAGACTTCCAGCTGAGTTTGACTTTTGTCTCCGTAATCATTTTTTTTTTTCTCTCATACATCATTGATTGAGGAATATCGACGCACTATCCGCCTTTCTTTAGCAGCCGGCACTCAATAAAATTTTATTACACATCACAAACAGCAGAAACAACAACGTCTAGCTCGCATAAACGTTGCAGATTTCCAAAGAATCTGCGATGAGTTTCGCCGGCGACTTTAATGGGTGATGCGGTGGTGCTGCTGCTGGTGGTGCAGGTGGTGCAGGTGGTCAGCGTGGCGAATGTGTTTTTCATAATTGATTAATTAATTAATTTTTGAGGCCAATTTGCGAAACGTCAAGTATGAGTCAAACGAAGCCATTCGGCTATTGCGGCTCGCGCTTTAACGACCGCAAACAAACCATAAAAATTTTGCTCGAGCTCTGTAGAGCTTAATCAGTCGAGCATAGGAAGCTATAGATGTTGTAACGCAGATTACACAGTCCAATAAAATTCAAATGAAACTTCTTATCATCCACTAGGTAACTCAATTTGTGAGCTGCGTGCTAAATACACATCAGTTTTTAGCTGTGTTCAGCTATAGCTGACGAAGAACATTTCGCATGGATATTGATGCTTTCCGCTTAGAAGAAATGTTTTGCGACACTATAACTAACTAGGTTTCCCCTTGGGAAATCAATGGCCAGTTCTATGCAGTTGGCACGGCGAGGAAGACAATGCCAGAGACAAAGATGAATCTACGTGTGCTGAAATTGTGGCACTTGATATCCATAAATACGTCACAATGTGAAAGTCGCAGCGACATGCAAAGCAGTCGCAGTCGCAGTCTGAGTTTTTGCTTTTGCCATTTATGTAGAGAAGTCGCAGTCGAAGTCGAAGTCAAAGTGCTGCCGCATCTACAGGCAGCAATTGTTGCAGAATGCTGCTGCGATTGCTGCGACTGCTGCAAGTGTTGCCCGTTTGCCGCGTTGCCAGCAGCAGCAGATGCAAAATTGACGGCTGCAACTGCAGCGCTGCTGCTGGCGTTGTTTGTTGCCTGGAGCGGCATTCATTCTCTTATGAAATGGATTTTGTCATTTATTTATCGCTTTTCCGCACACGAATGAAATCTGATTGAAATGTGTCCGTGTCTTCGGCTCGGCATTAGCTGCGAGCTGTGGGTGAGCGGCTGAGGCTGGCTGCAGTTTGAGTGCTTATGGCGGGGCGAGAGGTCGAGCGAGGGGCGTGGCGTGGGGTGGCTGGAGAGAGAAACGCGGATGCCTAATTTGGCTGCGAAAGCAGGCAACATCAATTTGGCCAATTATATTGACACTTTCGCTCGGCCATTGGCCAGAGGACACGACGCCGTTGCTTGACCATACGGCAATCGCATCGCATCAATTGACGGCCGCCTTTATTCTACGCTCATAGCCAGAACAATGTCCGACAAGCTGTGAGCTGCCAAGGCCCAAATGGCGACAGAGAAATTGGCATATCTACGCTTGACAATCAAATCTCGGCCTTAAATAGACGCAGCTGGCGGCTCACTTACTCAAGGCAGAGACTGGACTCTGGCTCTGGCTCGGACTTGGACTTGGACTTGAACTCAAACTTCAGCTCCGTCTACATTTCCATGTCAGCCTCCGACCCCCGGTCAACGCCTCTGGCTCCGGCAATGGTCATCAATTCGCTCGTCTGCCGATGATGTTGGCTATGATCGCAGCAGCAGCTCGTCCAGTCCCAAAAGTGCCGCGCTGCCACAGATGCAATCTCTAGGCGATCAACCGCAGCTTTTGTGCACGCCTGCTTAGATGCAACAATGGCAGCGACGCGACGCGACGCGACGTCGATCGTGACACAAGTGCGACGCTGTAAGCGACGCGTCGCACAACGCTTAACACTCAACAGAGCGCGACGCGTCGGGCAGCAGGAGGCGGCGGCGTGTCAGAGGTGCCGCCAATTTTTCAACACCCAGCCAAACACGCGGCTGCTTCCAGCCACAGGCGCGCAGATATCGCCAGATATTGCAATTCGGTTATAAAAATTCTAACTGGAGCAATTGAGACGCCGAGGGAGCCTTGCCCACAAATTTGTATCGAGTGACATTTACTCTGTTCTCCACTACATCTACTTAACTGCCATGCCTCGATCCTGGCCAGCCCATGAGAGACGCTCTCTCTCTCTCTCTCTGTGTCTCTCTCTCTCTTTCAGTTTGCTTCATCCAGCTTAGCCGGATAATGATCGTGAGAGAATTCATGAGACTCTTGAAACAACCAGTCTGGAATTTCAATGCAATCAAAGTGCTAATTTGTGTTTGCTAATTAATGTCACAAGTACTTCGAGAGCTACAAGAACTTGAAGCAGAATTGTTGCGAAAAAAAACTCTTTGAGGAAAAATAGTATTCGCTCTAAGATTATTTTTTTTTTAGCTCAAAAAAGTCTTCAAGAAAATATTATGCATTTCTTTATACATTTTTTTTCTTGTCAGCTTACAGATTTTTTGAAAGCAGATTCTTTTATACCCTGAACCCATTGAAAATGGAAAATTAGGGTATACTGGATTTGTGGTTATGTATGTAACAGGCAAAAAAAAAGTCATAAATGAACCCATAAAGTATATGTTTTTAATTAGTCCCCGAGCAAAGTCGTTTTAGTTCGGTTCGTATGTATGTATGTTTGAACGCTTCGATCTCAGCACCTGTAAGAGCTAGAGACTTTAAATTTGTATTTTTTTTATCTGAATAACACACACAAATCAAGTTTGTATTAGAAAATCCACGACTATTTCACTTTAAATGTTATCGATCAAAAACTTTATCGAAATTCAGTTGCAAAAGGATATCTCGTAATTTTTTATTCCATTTAGGATTTTATAATGTGACCAAAGCTAAAAACTTTGTGCTTGAACTACTTATGAATATATTCAGAGTGCAGGGTATCTTTCAATCGAGCACTTTAGCCCTTTTCATACTTTTTTTTTCCTTGCTGTGTGTCCATTCTGTATTGTATTATTTACATGTACATTGAAGCAGTCTACGTTGTTGTGACACTTAAGCTGATAAGTGCGATTTGTTCTCTGAAAACGCTGTGTCCTCTAGCAGATGATGGCTCGACTTGCATGTCTGTGGTCTTGGCTGTGCCACGGCAGGCGTTGTGCATAATAAAAGTTTGAAGTTGCGCTAAATTGGGTGATAAAGTTGATCCGAGCACGATAAGCCCATTATAAATGCATTTAATGGCTAAATATTAAATGTATCTTCGTTCGTTGTCGTGCTCGACTGCTTCTCCCCACACACAAACATGAACAGACACACACACACACACACATGCTAGAAGTTAGCGGCGAGTGCCAGATCCCAGATCCCAGATCCCAGATCCCAGATCCCAGGTCTCCGGGTGTCAGGTGACTGTGGCCCGACTTCGCCCCGACTTGAATTTATGAAGTTGTTTGCGCTTATTAAATTTTAAGTTGAACACTTTTCGCGCCTGCAGCGCAGACTCAGAGCGAGTGAGAAAGAGAGAGAGAGAGAGAGAGAGAGAGAGACTGAGACATGCAACTCCGCACTTGGCGACAACTTGGCGTTGCCACGAGATGCACAGATAAGATTTTTTTGTGACTGGTGACTGGTGACTGGTTCCCAAACGGGGCACTGGACTTGGCAATTAGCGCAGGCGCTTGAAATGTGTTGAAAGATATTTGATGAATGGATAGCGTGCCGAGTGGCTTTGGCCACGCCGAACATGCTCGCAGAATATGAAACTCAAATTAACGAAATTGTATAGCTTTTACATAAATAAAATGACACGAAAATTAAGTTAAGGCTGGTAAGGAAATCCGTAAAAAAAAAAATAGAAAAAAAAATATTGTATATATTAAATAAATCATAATGTAAAACTAAATAAAGTCAACAATGTATAGAGAATTGTTTTTATATAAAATATACAAGTGCAAGCCAATTTAAACATGTAAAAACAAAAATATATATATATAAAAATATAAAATAGTGCAAAATTACAAGAAGCAGTAACAAATGAATAACTCTATATCTATGTATTTCTGCATTGTGTACTTAAATTACAATCAGAAAAATTGTTTGATAAAATATTTAAATGTTAAAAGAATTAATATATGTAAAAATGAATAAATCAATTATAACAAATAAGTATTCATGAATATGCTTCTCAGATATGTATATACAAACACTTGGTTGAAATTCAGACTAGTCAAAGACTCATTTAAGTGACAAAATATATTAAGTAAATTTTAGCTTACAATTGAATTAATAAATCGAACGTAACAAAAATTATTTGATACTATATAAAAATAAAAGTGAAGTGCGTAGACGTAGTTACAAATAGATAATCATGAATATACTATTCATTTACGTATATACAGATAATTGATTAAAGTTGAGACTGGTCAGAAGATCCTTCAAAAAAGTGGAAAAAAAAAGAAAATTAAGCAAATTATTATTTTCAATTAGATAAAAATAAATATAAAGCTGGCACTAGAGGTGGCATATATAATATCTGTAAATAAAAATAAATATTTAAAATAAATAATGAATAGAGAAAACAAAAAACAATTATGTGTACCTTATCCCTTTATACATGTTTGTACTTATATTTAAATAAATTAAAATACAGAAGTTAACATGAAATAATATTTGTGCTGTGCATAAAATGCATAAAGAAATTGAAAAAATAAAATAAAATAATTGCAAGTAAATAATAATGTACATCTAGATGGAGATGGACACATAAAGTAGCAGAAAAGTAATTTAATAAAAATATAATAGAATATTAAAATATTTAATAAAAAATAAAAAATGAATAGTAGTCTATAGTAGTCTACATTCAATTAAATGCATTCAGAAGTTGACGGACTATAAATAAATAATAATAAAACCATATGTCACAAAAGGTGGCTACAAATTTAATAAGGAAATAAATAGATGAATAAAAAATATAAAAATGTTTAGCTTAAAAATATATATGAATAAGTAAAGGGCAAGCAACTCTTCTTGGCTGCAGCTGTATTTAGTTGAAATTCAAATAAAGATGTCGGCCTGAATGAATTATGAATTATATCACACGGCGGCCGTTGCCAAATTTGGGCAAATCCGCAGCACAAATGCCCAGTGTAAAAGCCAGAGTCGAAGCCAGAGCCAGAGATACTTAGTGCTCGAGTACAGGAAGACAATGCCTTGTGTTGGCCCGGCCTGGCGCTGGCCGAAACAACAATAGCGCAGCTACCAGAAATATTTGTGAAGACAACACACACACACACACACACACAGAGAGAGGGACAACTGCAGGCGAGGGGGTGGACCAAGTGGCGACGATATGCCAATGGCAACTGTGGCATTGTGTCGTCGTTTTGGATATCTTCATATGGCCATGTGGTGGCCGCCATGCCGAGCATTTAGTTACATTTATTTGTTGCTATTAACTGGCACGCTGACGCTTATCGACGCCAACGGGGCCCGGGCTCTCGACTAGACACGGAAAAGCCAAAGCGCACGCGGCGAGAACAATTGCCAAAGCAAACGATGCCAGCAGCCAGCAGGCCCACTGGCTCACTGGCTCACTCACAGCCGGCCAAGCATCCGCCCCCGTGCTGGATGCTGCATGCTGAATACATGTCCAGTTGGTCGTGGCGCACGTAGTATTGTTATCGGCTGGCAGAGATGGGCCTCAGCCAGGCCAGACTCGGTGCATACTTATGCTATATTTCTGCTTCGATTCTAAGGCAGCTCGCTGCGCCGCTCATATGGCTTTCACAGGAGACAAAAAAGCAGCATGTTCATATCTCAGAATTGGTCTGCGGCCGTCCGTGCTTGGGCTCGACTGCAGCCAGTAGCCGGTAGCCCGGTAGCTGGTAGCTGGTAGCTGGTAGCCATGCTCGTGGTCCATGGCCCAGACTCATGCCCATTGCCATTGTGACCCGGCCCTGCGCCAGGCTCTCTGTGGTTACCTTATAATGTGCCTGGTAATGCTCATCGTAATTTTTCCACATTGACGCTGGTTTTTTCTGTTTTTTGTATGTTTTGTTGTCTGTTTTCGCTTTGCGGTTTTGGCCATCTCGCTGCTTTAATCTGCATATCTTCATTTGAGTCTGCCGCTTTTGCTCTTAAATGCCCTGCGGTGTGCTGCCTCACATCCAGTTTATTCCCATTCCTCTGCTTAGAGCAGCGTTTTTAGCAAAATAATGAGAATCATGATTTCTGCTGCAGACTCTCGGCCACTGCGGCTCTGCGACTCTCAGCCTCGGCGCAATTTTCAGTTTTTACGCCATTTTTGTTTGGCTTTGCTTATTTTTATTCTGTGTACAAATTGATATGCAAATTTTTGAGTAGCACTACGGCGACTAAATGCTGCGACTCCTCCGATCGAGCCTGCCATTTATCGTAGCTAAAATGTAGCCAGAAACGAACGTTAATTAGTTCCAAAGTGTTTGCCACGGCAGAGTGGGAAGGCAACCTCTGCAGTTTGCTTAATACGGAGGCACATTCAATTGCAGCTGAGGTCCCGATTCATATTGTTCGTCTTCGCAGCACTCACTCCATTTTGATAAATCCACTCTGCAGCGCTGCTGACCCAGCTTTGCTCTTGGCCTCGCAGCCGTTCACTCAAAAACATGGCCACAATAATCTTGAGCTCCTCAGGCCCCCGCCCGACCCTCTCTGGCGAGGCTGGCAAACAAGTTTCTGCACTCGAATAATCTGCATGAACCATAATTTTATTGAGAGCACGCCTGCCAATAAATAACTCCAGCACGCTGCACCCCACACCCGCTCCTCTCAATCTCTCTCTCTCTCACTCTCTCTGTTTGCTGTGCTACCTCTCTCGCTCTGTTCGTGGCCATTTATTAATATGGAAATCTACAGAGAAGCCGCTGCCGGCTGCTGAAAGTGCTTCTGCTTCTGTTGTGCTGGCCAAGTTGGCCAAGTTGGCTGAGTTGGCCAAGTCGGCAGTCGCCTCTCGCAGCCTAAACACATTACACGATAGCGTCAAATGGAAGCCGATGGGGCACGCCACTTGCGCTGCCTCTATCCTGGCACTCCCCTGGCAGAGGGGGTCCATGTGCTGTTGTTGTTGTTGTTGCTGTTTTTAATGCTCGATGCCGCCATCGTCATCATTGTGGTCGTCATCCGCCTTGTTCTCATTGTTATCGGAATTCTGTGCTGTGCCATAAGCAACCGGCGTTGCTGCGTTGCTGCGATGCTGCGAGGCTGAGAATGAAGTTGGGGCCATCGGCTTCAGCGTCAGCATCGACTTAAGCAGGCGGCCATCACAAAGAGCCGAACACAATTTCAATTTCATGTTATCCGCAAAATATTCATTTTAATATCTCTTCAATCCAACGAGCGATGTGGCTGCTGCCCGCAGAACTGCAGATAAATGTACAGACACACACACACACACACACACACACAGACAGATATTATATCATGCAGGTGCATCGTTAATAACCAATCACAATTGCTTCCAGAACGCTCAAAATGCAAATTGCTTATGTCGCGCCGCACATAACTCATTGCCTCTGGCCAGGCTCTGTGGTTGGCTATATCGGTGGTTAGGTGGTTAGGTGGTTAGCTCGAGCTGTGTGAAGTCTATGCGCTGCGCAGCTTTGCATATGAAATGCTGCACAGGGCTCTAACTGCAGTCGCCATAATCCCCAGCTCGTACAAAACATCCCGCCGAGGCTGCAGCCCCAGGCCAGCCCCAGCATATGGATGGATGAATGTATGTGCACAGCTGCCAGTTGTATAGGGTCTCTGGATATGGCTGGTGGTGCGGTGGGGGTGGGTGGTGCGGTGTGTGCGGGGTCTACTTCCATTTGGCACTTTCTGGCATAATTATAATGCACGCAGCGAGCCCTGGCTCCCCTTTTGCGATGGCGATTTCTGCGCCTGCTGCAACTGTAATTCTCCCAGTCAGTTAGCCACCCCCACCGAGCCAAGTGACCGCTGTGGTGCTGGCGGTTTTCATTTTAATTCAGCCAACGGATCGTCGAACATATTCACCCTCAACATTGATGGACATAATCCAGCATTCGTTAGAGGCACAACTGGCACTAGTCGGCAATGCTCGACTATGTGATACTCTCTACAACTGGGTAATATTACTGAGTGATAGCTAAAAGGGGTTACTCCTATATACATATCTGCCACTACTTGAAATTATTTCTCGACTAAGGTCGGTTAAAGGAATAAGCTCTCGCGAGACAGGTCAAAGGCTTAGATTATTTGAAAGTAATCGAAAATAATCAGAATCGATTTATTCATATATTCAAAACTCTACATCTAACGTCTTCCTGCAAGTCTGCGAATTCCAATTTCTATTCTTATCAAATATAAACAAAATGTGAGATACCCAAATAAAAGAAACTAAAATTTGTAGCTCCAACTACAAAAATACAATATCTTCAAACTTTGTACAAGCTTTATCTATTATAGTGTTGCAAGTATTAGTTATAATACACTTTTTCAAAAATCCTGTATATATTATTGAAACTAATTTATCACAGTAAAAATAAATCAAAGTCTCAACTCTAAAATTGTCAATTGTCTAAGAAGATACACAAAAATATATTTTATAATTAATTGTAAAGATATCCATACGCCGTATTATTTTTATGTGATATAAATAAAGTAAATAATAAATAAATAAATAAAAAAAATAAATAAATAAATAAACAAATAAATAAATAATAAAATAAATAAAATAATTAAAATAAATATTGCGTAATAAATAAAATAAACTAAATTAATAAAATAAATAATATAAATGAAATAAATAAAATAAATAAAAATAAAAGAAATACATTAAATAATATAAATAAATTAAAAAAAATTAAAAAGATAAACAAAATTAATAAAATAAATAGAAAAAACAAAAAAATAAAATAAATAAAATTAAAAAATAAATAAAAACATTAAATAATTTAAATTATATATATCAAATAAATAGATATAAAAATAAAGAAATATAAATAAATAAAAGAAAATAAAATAATATTAATAAAATCAATTAAATTAACTGAAAAAAAAAATAAATAACTAAATAAAGAAGTAAATGAAGAAGAAACTCGTAACTCCAAAATTATCAAAATATAATTAGACACAAAAATATTTTTTTTTAATTCCATGAAAATATTTACTTAAATAAATATATATGTATGTATTTCAAATCATATATATGTATGTATTTAAATCTTTTAATTACCTGTGGAGATCTGCCACGCCTTTTGCTCCATGTTACACACACACACTATAAAGCATTACGCCCTGTTCAACGATTTTCAATATGAAGAGGGTATACAAAACACAGACTCGCTCCACTAAACGTTTCAGTCTCTGAAGTTAAAAGAAACTGTTTTAAAGCCCAGCCAGATGCGCAATCTTTAAAAGTCGATTGCGACTGCTGTGCGAGGCTGCAAATTGATGGAAATGAAAAGGGAATTGCACGGACAGACTGGCCGAGCACATTTGGCCATTACCTGTGCCCAAACGGAGACTTTAAGTTGGCTAAGCATTAATGCAACTAACATTCGGTAACTAGCAATTTATTAAAACTAACGTTTACTTTGTCAAATTAGAATATTATTTATTTAGAATGTAAATATGAACATTTGACCACAGACAGTGTGCGTGTGTGAGTGAGTGTGTGTGTGTGTGCAAAGTGCAAACATTTAGCGACACGCACATTTATTTCCTTTTTAGGCCCTTTCCCCAACCACGCCCCCATGTGGGATGCGGGTTCGACGACGTCATTAATATTTATGCAATTCTATGGATGAGTCTGGCTCTGCTCACTTTTTGCACTAGACAGTGGACACACTCACACACTCACACACACAATTTGCAGCTGTGAGTACATTAGAAACGTAATTATTATTTTAATTGCACTGCAATGCTCATTTTGTTTAGTGAGTGCAGTTTTACAGAGAGGGGCGGGGGGAGCTGTGGTCTGGAGCCGAGCTTTGCTGTGCAGCAGTGCCACAAATAATAAATGTCCGAAAATTTGCCTGGCTTTATCGCACCCATTTGATTTCGGTTAACCGACTCACTGTAAATATGAATAATTTCGCATGGCCAGGCAGCCGAATTAGCATTCATCAGCAGCATCGAGTGTTGGCATTTCGAGTGCGGCCGCCGATCATCCAAATGTAATTGACGGCGATGCTGAAAGCTGTCAACATGTGGAGCGATTGCTTATTTGGTCGGATCACATCATTTAGCGACACGCCCCACGCCATAAACAATTGGCGAACATCCAATCAGCGCTCAGCTGATCTGGCTAGCAGCACCCGCCTGCCAGTTAAGCAGTTGCTCAAAAGTTTCTCAAAGTATTACCCATTGAAACAGGGCATCTTGTGTTGACATAAAAGCATTTATTATGCAGAAGGAGGCGGCATCCACCAAGAAAATATTATTTTAAAAGTACGTATGAGTCTAGACACCCTCTCCCATCTGTTCGCCCGACTATGCTACAGTTTACCCACCCGGTTTACCGTTCGTGCTACTATCTGTATGTCAACTTGTCTGTTTATCCATTTTCTTGTTCCTCCCACTGACTCTCATTCCGTATTTTACATTGTCACTCCGTCGGATTGTCAGTCCGTCAGTCCGTTCTCCGACCGTCACGGGTTTCCTTCCGTATTTATGAACACGTTCATCTATAAATATGAAAACTTTCTGGTATGATGATCTATGGAATAAGAACACCTACGTCAAATCGTTTATCCTTTCGAGCATTAACTACAACTTTTCATTGCTTGTCAATTTGTCTTTATATCAAGCTACCTATCCCTCTCTGCGGCTACCACAATATCCATCGAGCCGTCACTCCATTACTCCATCCATTCTACTGTTTCTCTGTCACTACGGTAGTTCACTCCGTCCGTTCAACCGTCCCTCCATCTCCCCGTTCGCTCAACCGTCTCTCTGGCTCTCTGTCACTTCATGCGTCTCTCCGTTATTCAGTCCTTTCGATCGTTTCTCCGTCACTCCGTCCCTCCGTATTTATGAACACGCCCACCTGAGAGTCAAAAAGGGTTGGAATGAAGCTTTCAGCTATGTCTCTTTCAATGGCTCCTGTTAAAGGATTATTTCAATCTGATGCAATTTCCCATTACCAATTGATTTCATTCAATAGACGCATTCTGCTTTATAATATACAGCTAGTATTTCATGTTATATCTGCCTCGATTCAACTAAACTATTCTTCCGCATTGAGTTAGGATTTCATCTAGTTGTACAATCGTATTTTTATTTGTTTCTCATTTGTTTCTTCTAGTTCACATGTATTTTCATAGAACTTCTTAGTCAGTTTTAATGATTATCGTTGTGCGAGGGCTCCAACTATGCCCGTGTCTATAGGAATTTTGTTGTGGTACAGCATGGGAAAATGCAGCAGCAAGTGCAACGATTTGCAACCAAAGTGTACAGCTCAATTGGACTTGCAGCTCACCACTGAGAGACACAGAAGAGTCGCCATCTATAAATGGATATATATGTATGTATATATATATATATGTAGGTATATACTCAATCAGAGGCCGAGGGCAGCGCGGCCTAATGCGGACAGTGTAAAAATAAAAATGAAACAAGAAACATAAATTCAATATTAACTTGTGAGTGGAGGAAATCCAAATCGGAGAACGAACAACTTAAAGCCGGACTTGGGAGTCCGGCTCGCTCCACTTGTCGCCATTTGTGCTGGCGCGCATCTCGCATCTCGCATCTCGTTGCTTATTCGTCGTTGCCATTCCTTTTAATTTCATTTATTTTGCAAAATACAATTTAATTTGATGTGAATGCAACTGACAACTGGCAGAGAAGACAGCAAAAAAAAGGAAAAGGAAAAGGAAAAAAAGAAAGAAACAGGAGCCAACGACAAAAACGGCAAGCGACTGTGATGGAGACGCCGCTTCCTCTCTATTGGCCCCAAGTTGGGGCCTCCTACCATAAGGCAAATATTGAACTACAATAATCATCAACATCGATATCGACAACTGCAGCGCGGCCATATCAGCGAAATCCCCAACATCGCTCGCCATTTCGTGCCGCCGCTCTCATCATCATCATCATCATCATCGTCATCATCGTCATCATCGTCATCTCAGTCGCCGTCGTCGATGGTTAACTGTGGGCAGGTGGGTAGACAGCTGAAGACAATCAAGCGCAAAACGAACGAGCAATTGTGGCACACGGATGAGCCAGGCCAATGATTGTCATGCAGATAACAAAAGTTGCCTTTTTGCATACCAAAAACATAGCCAGCAACAACTGCTGCCGAGTAACCGCGCAGCCAAACAGCAACAGCAGCAGCAACAACAGCAGCAGCAACAACAGCAGCAGCAACAACAACATCCACAACAGCAACATGTTGCTCAAAACTAACAAAGTATTGATTGCGCCGATTGTCAATGGATGTGGATCACTCGTCGTTGTCGTCGACAGCAACATGGATTGTCATCCAACTTCAACAGCAGCAGCAGCAGCAACAACAGCAGCAACAACAGCAACAGCAGCAGCAGCAACTTCAGCTGCATCCTCATCCTTTGCCTTTTCAGTTATTGTTGTTGCTGCTGCTGCTGCTGTGATGCTAAGATACGCCAGTTGCTGCCGACGACATTCTCATCCGCTTATCAAACTTCAAACAAATCATTTTGTTGGCGGCCTTGCAGGCCTTCTAGGTCACAATGAAAGCACCAAGGCAATAGTTAGCAATACCCTCGAGTGCTGCTTGAAGAGAGTGAATTCCTCTTACGGCTGAATATACATACATAAATATCTGCAGTGTACATAAATATCGACTCCACTTGAACCTGCTAGCGAGCCAGTTTTCTATATGAGAGCAATACCCTGTATCAAATTGAAATGATGCAAACGGAGGTACGACTACTACACAATAATCGATTATTTGGCTTCCATTGGCGATTTACTACACAACTTATTGATTGGCTGATGTCCGCCCATCTCTTTTCAATAGAAAAACCATATACTCTTCATAGACTAAGGATAGCAATCAGGAAAAGTCAAGATCAATACTAGTTGCATTTCTGGTTAAATAATAAAAGTATACAGCTCAGTTTGATTGTTCAGAGCTTAGAGTATTTGCTAGTCGAGCATACCCGATTATTCCCTCTAGTTCTAGAAGACAGACAGTTGCGTTGCTCATAAACATTTTGCGTCTAAATTTAAACACATTGCGTCTTATGAACTTGCTGCAATCATTTTGTAAAGCCTGATAATATAGTGCGGTGCCACAGTATTTGAGTGCTGCACCGCTGCACCACTGCACCGCCGTCGAATTTGATTCGTGAGGCAGCGAACGCTTGTGGCTTCTATGTAAACCATCATTTGTAATAATGAGCCCATGCCCAGGAAACAGACGAAAGAATGCTCGGCTGAAATCAATTTATATAATTTGGTGAAAAATGATTGGGCCATAAGGTGTGAAAATACCTACAACAAAGCGATAGATTAATGAAGGCGCTGAAAAACTACTCTCTAAGGCTCACTCTCTCGCTCACTCATGCTGTCTGGCCACAACTCCAGACGCATCCGAGCTGCATGCATGCCACCCAAAATGTGGCAGCCAGGCTGTCATTAGCGGTATTCAAATCATAACATAAATATACTTGTCGTCTGCCGAGTGTCTGCTGCGGCTGCTGCTGCTGCTGCTGCTAATGCGCGAGCTGAGAGAGAACTGGGGGCGCGTTTGTATTATGACAGGCTGATGGAAGTGGTGGAGCTGGAGGTGGAGTCGAGTCTGGCTGGAGCTGAAACTGGCTGACAGACGATGGCTGCCTGGCTGCCTGGCTGCCGTCTGTCTGAGCAACTTGTTGGCTACATTTCATTTTGATAACTTGTCAAAATAATCTGTCGTCTGCAGGGCCGGCGGGGCGTATGATAAATGCGGCCAGACGCCGAGCAAGCCACTGAGTAAGTGTTGAATGTTATGCCACTTTATTAATGCCATTAAATGCGGCACACACACACACACACATACACACACTCACGAACACCTTGAATTTGGTGAATTCACTGCTAGGCTGTCTTTATGGCTCTGCTGGGGCAGCGCGGCTCGGGGTCGCATAAACTTGTCGAGCATTGTCATAAAACTCAACCCTCTGCCACAACCCCCAACCCCTGGCCAATATTGAACATTGAATATGGAAACACTTCTGGGACGCTCGTGTAATATCGTGCAAGTCCCTAGCGTGATTCGAGCAAAAATATTTTTTGCTCTGCAATAATTTAGCACTTACTGGACAACAAATGCTCCGCAGATCCGGTACAGTTCAATCGAAGGCAGGACCCCCCCGCCCCACCTGACTTTGACCTTTATTGATGCCAGTTGGTTTTATGTGCTCGGCTGATTGGAATATAATATCGAAATTGTGTGCATGGTCGATACTTGCAGCTCAACTCAACTTCAATTTCAACTTCAAGTTCAGTCTCAGCTTCAGTTAATAAAGTCTTCTGTGGACTTCTTGGCAGGACATGGCTTAATTTGTTAAACGTTATCGCTTCCGCTTTCAGCCAACTGCCGCCGCAGTGCGGCCAAACAAAATGCAAGCCAAGACTCTCTGACTCTAGCGGCCAACTTGTTTAGCTCGATGGGCGGAGGGGGAAGTGGCGGGCCTAGGGGAGAGCGGAGAGCGGAGGGCACAGGCAAGACCTGGCTTGGCTTACCTTACCTTGGCCGGCTCTGTGCAGAAGATGCTGCACTCACGTGCATTGTGCAATAAGCCAAACTTATTTCGCATGCCATGCGATCTGTTGCCTTATCGACACGACGCGCTCCATGGCCTTGCCACAAGCGAGAGGGGATCTAGTTCAGCATTGTGCAATGTCGAATGCCTGCCATGAATTATACATGTATATACATATATACTTTTGAATTCAATACAAAAATTGATATTTCTAGAAGCAAGGAAAAATTGTTAATCAACGTGAAGAGCGGAGAATAAGAGTATTTTATTTTGGATTTCATTAGAGATGAACTGCGAATATTCTGTGGAGGATTATTTTGAGGCTCAATTTATAATTTAAATGTTGCTCTTCATATCAGAATAGCTCAAGAAGACCTAATTTAATTTCGTATATATTGAGGACCTGCTATAAATTATTAATATACATAAATTTTTATTATTAATTATTATAATAAATATTATTATATATATTAAATCAATATAAGAAATATGTATATTAAATAGGTTTCATATATTGGAAGGTATGTAAAGCTAAATGTTCTTAATGAAAATTTTCGATATGAATTTAATCAATTTTGTTTTATACAAAATTAGAGTCTGCAGTCTTATTGATATTTGATTATTTTATGTCATCTAAATAGGTTTGTATGCTAAAGGTAATCAAAGAAAATGACAAAAAAATCGAAATTTCAGCTCTACATAACTCAAAACATAAAGAGGATTCATACATACATGTATGACATTAGGATAATATTAGGATAGCTTAACTTCTTCTAATGCTTACTCATATATTTTAGATATGCAGTAAAGGAGTAAGATGTATATTTAAGATAGACCAAATATGTATATGAATATGTTTGAATTTTAGTAATATTTCATTTAAGAATCTGCCAGCGATATCCAACAGCAACAACGTGAACAACTTGTGCCGCCTGGCTTTGAAGGCAAAGGCAAAGGCAAAGGCAAAGGCGAAGGCGAAGGCGAAGGCGAAGGCGAACGGGAACGCGATGATCATATGTAGATATATAGAAAGACTGCCGCTCAGCTCTCAATCCGGCAAGGTGTTGTCTAGATCGTGGCCACGCATGCGGCAACTGCAGAAGCTGAGTGGATGCTGCTGAGGTTGTAGGAGCATGCCGCATTGCATCGCGGCGCGCCGACAACGTCAAGGTTGTCAGCGACACTAGCTCTAGAGATTAAAGATTCCACCATAAACAAACAAGCGAAATAATTGAGGCAAAATTGAAGCAAACTGCTCGAACTCTCGCAGCGGCAGCGGCAGCGGCAACGACTTGGCGATCTTGGAATACGGATATGGCCATGGCAATGGGCAGTGGATGCTGGGCACTGGGAGTTGGGAGCTGGGAGCTGGTTGAGGCTGCAGCAAACCAGTTGCCGGTGCAACAATTAGCACGGAATTTGTGGGTGCCATTAAACGCGCAACACGATGGCCGCATGTTGCGTTTGCTCCCATTTCCATTTTTATTTAGCATTTCGATGGCCATTGCCAACGGTGGGCGATAAAACCGCAGAGTCTATGGACTGCTCGGCTTCCATATGCCAACGGCTCGAGGTACTCCCAAATTGTGGGCCTTAGCGCCAGCTAGCGGAATACTCACACTCAATTAGGCACACTTCAAAGCTGCCTCCATCGGGCATGCGAGCTGGCCCGGGATTTTTATTTATGTGGCCGTCGTCTCTCATAATCTGGCATATGCAGACGAAAATTTAATTGCTCGTTGAGATCAAACAAATTGCATGCAACATAAATATGAATCGTACATAGAGCACGACGTCGGGCCACTTGGCCACGAGGCTCATTCGCGTAACTGGGCAAACGAACAGCGAATGAGGTTATGAAATCGAGAGTCTAGCCGAGCTACATATATGGTTTATTATATATGCTTGTCATCTCTTCACTCACTCTCTCTCACTCCCTGTTTGCAAAATCTTGATCTTGAAATCCCCGCCTGCATGCACTCCAGACATGTCACAATTTCTCATCGCTCATTTCGATGCAGGAGGCAACTCCGGCCCCATTCCCCATTCCCCATTCAGTTGCGATTTAATAGTTTGCATTTGGCGCATTATAGTCTGGGGGACTGATAATAGTGCTCTGCCAACTCGACATTGCCCTTGCGCACCATTCCCCTTGCCCCCACACTCCCCCGCCCAACAACCGTGGACAGAGTCTGGCACTTTACGGCCCGGTCTGCTAACAGTGTCCGTGCCAAAGGCGCATATGAAATATGTGCGTCCGTGAAATGACTAAAATTTCTTTGGAAAAGCGCAACATTGTGGAAAATGGGAAATTGCAACGACTGCCAGAGGTGTTTATAATAGTCGAAGCAATATTTCGCATGCTACAGAACTATAAACAGCGCAACTGCACCACGAGCAGACAACTCGCTTCATAACTCAAATGAATTAGCGACTGTTTGAAGGTGCCTGGATACAAATTGAAAGCTGATAGAGAGAAGTGCCAGGATAGTGCGAAGGGGCGTGGTGTGCATATGAAATGTGTGCGGATTTGATTTGCATTTAGCTGAGTGCATCTCTGTTTAAAAGAATATAATATAATATAATCTAGTTTACTTCATTTACTTCATTATGTTAGCTCATTCATATTGCCATCAAATAAAGATGAAAATCGAAATTTCTATTTAGTTTTTGATGCATGATGATAAGTAGATAAAGCCTAGAATTTATTTTGAATTTTTAATACCTTCCCTTTATTGCCACAAACATTGTTGAACAAACATTAACCTACTTTTTTCATTACAGAGTCTAGATCTTGGATATGTAAGTGTTTACAAATTACAAAACTAAATTAATGCCATAAATAATATTAAATGTAATTAGGAACGCATATGCAAATGTAGAACTCCGGTTAGTCAATAAAATATTTCCTATATTAGTCGACTCGTTGGAAGTATAAACGTAGAGCCGGATTAAAGAACTACCTACATATACATATAATGTATTTCTAAAATAGAAATTAATTGAAAACAATATAAATATATATTTAAATATTGCTTAATGTGTATGTATATTAAATCAATACACAATATGCAATGCAAATATACAATAAGGTATGTGACATCTGCCACCTATGCTTCTATTCTTCGATATATGATCACTGATGATATTCAATAATAATAAATATTGTTGCACCATTATAAGATAGATGATGCTAATAGGCTAATGAGGGTAATTATTATATTCAATAGTGCAATAATCGATAACATCAATCAAAATTGGAAGAATAATGTATTACTTCCTTAACCAGTAATTAATCTACTCCAAATATATGCAAATTTAAATTAGTAGATAATTTAAGCTTGTGACTTCCAATAAATATATAAACGAAAATAAAATGAAAACATCACCATTTATTTTTTCTTTTTCCAATTTTTACTAATTTTTTATTTTATTAAATTTTATTTGTTTAAAATTTGTAAAGAAACGTAATTTGATCAGTATGTCTTTGTTTTTATACAAAATAACAAGAACTTAAAGGCATTATAGTTCTTGATAAAATAATTAAATCAATTAGTAACTAAAAATAAAATAAATAAAAGTTTAAAAAATAATTGAAAATTGTTAAAAAAATTATATATGTACATATATTTTTTTTTTCATGAACTATAATGCCTTTATATTTATATACATATGTATATATTTATATACATATATGTTTATATACATATATGTATATTTTTATCAGACATTGTGAGTTCCCAATCCATTCATTTGCAGTTTCTCTCTATTTAATTTTCCGTTCTCAATTTAAAATTATTTTGTAAATTTCAATTTTACTTATATATTTATATCGATTGTAGCGCACTCGTAACCTGTTGTAATTCGGGCATAATTATTATTATATAGTTGGGCATAGAGAAACATTTGCAGTTATTTATAAGCGCTTTTAGTTTTTGTCACCCTCGCAATATTTATGGCACTGGCTCACTTGTCATATTCAAAAACAAAAGGCGAATTATAATTGGCAGCGACATTAACTTGTTGCGGTCTAGAAATTATAATTTGTTACAGCAGCGACGGACAGAGGCATTTGCCAAAGAGTGACAAAAATTTAATTAACAAGATGCGAAACATCTATTTATTAGACATGAAATAATAATTCAAATATGTTTTCAACAAGTCTAAGAATACATTTGAATTTAATAAAATACTAAGTTGCCTGTTTTGAGTGGATTATAATATATATAAGTCTAAAGTGAATTTAAAGTGCAGAGCAGGAAGCATTTGAATTTCAGAGAGCTAGGAAATCTATTTTGTAAGGGAGGAAGTAAAAATTGTAGACAAATATATATATAATATTAATATGGATTCATATAAGATTTGAAATAATAAATAAAAGGAAATAAATAATTAACAAAATAAATCAAAATATTCATTCAAATAAGTTTTAAGCAAATAAAATACTAAGCTGCCTACTTGAGTTGAATATAATAATAATTTAACGTGAATTTATAGTGCAGAGCAGCTAAGACTTGGAATTAAAATATAAGTTGTAAGGGAGGAAGTAAAAATTGTAGACAAATATATATATAATATTAATATATATATTTATATAAGACCTTAACTAACATATATACGTTTTCAAGGAGTTTAAAAACAGATTTAAAATCAATAGAAGACCTTAAATCTTTAATGATAATTAATGGTGAATTTAAAGAGGAGAGTAGCTGCTAAGAGTTAAAATTAAAAGATTGTAGCCACATATATACATATATGTATATGTACATAATGTTAATATATATATATATACATAATCAAGCGGAAGTCCCCAGTCTTTAACTTTAAGCTAGTTTTATATAAACTCTAAAGTCTAATAGATAAATAAATATTTATATATATATATACCTTTTCCATTGCTCAATAAAAAAACATCATTTGAATTTTGCAATTTGCACGCACGATTTTATTTTTGATCATTCGATTTTCGATTTCGCTTTTTATATGCAACTACCACAGTTTACATTACGTGTATCTACTTTTTCTTTTTCTTTTTCTGTGTATTTTGTGTTTGTTATGTTTAATGTGTGTAGCCATAAAATTAGTTAATTGTGTCTATGTATGTGTGTGTGTGTGTGTGTGTTGAATCTGATTTGTTTTTGCTCACGTTTTGCAGTTTATACAACTTATTGCTATACTTAATGCATTTAAATGCCTCAAAATCGCCATCAATTACTCGTACTTTAGTTTAAATACATATGTATATATATGTGTGTGTGTTTATGCATGTATATATATAGACACAGAGGATATATTCGTATATATATATGTGTGTATGTGTGCTAGATCAAGCTTAGCGTAGTGTTATGCTCAAGATATGTACTCCACAAAAACCATGTGTATTCCAAACGGCTGTCAAACTAAATATATTACAGCTACTTCTCGCCGCCCAGGGAGCCCAGCTCTTCAGGCCCCATCGGAGGGTCAGCAGCTTCCTGCTCAGCATCCGCATCCGTGTTACCGTTATCCTCCTGCTCCAGCTCGCCCTGATTGGCCATGTGCTCGTTTGGATTGCTCTCCATCTTGATGTTGTTCAGCGGATGCCAAATGCTGTTGCTTAGAGCTCCGTCGTCTTCCCGGGAGGCAGGACTCTGCGCCGGCTCCGAGGTTGGTGACTTGCTGCTGCTCCTCTCCGCCGCATGCGGGTACTGGTGATGGACACCAGCCCCGCCCAAGAAGTTGGGGAAGCCCAGCAGCCCAGGCGGATACGGGTACTTAGCTCCATTCGCAAAGTGCGGCGGCGGTATGTTGGCAAACGCACCTGGACTCAGTTCACCGGGCTGATGTAAAGAGATTAAATTGACGAGAAATGGAAATGGAAATGGAAAGGGTTTCCTTTAGTTATAACTAACTGTATATAACACTATATTTATTGAGAGTTTACTAATGAAAAGAATGGCAAAACTCAAGCAAATATTCATCGAGTTTAAAGTCTTTCGAGAACTTACCTTCGGTGGAATTCCATTGAAGAATGGTGGCAAATAGGGGAAAAAGAGCTCCGGGCGACGTTGCATGAACTCCTGCTCGGCGGAGGGGGCGCCATGTGCCGAGCCGGGGCCAGGCCCTGGACGCATGGGCAGCTCCAAGGACATGCGCCGGCCCCGACGAGATGTCGGATTCGTCCACATGTGCGTGCCCATATGAACCTACAGAAAGCAAAGGAACAGGCAAATGGGCAAACATAATGTGAGCTTAAGGGATTCAGAGAAATAGAGAGACAGAGTGAGAGAGAGAGAGAAAGAGAGAGCGCACCTTCAGGTTGCCCTTGGTGGTGAAGGCCTTCTGGCAGACGTTGCACTGGAAGGGCTTGTCTCCGGTGTGGGTGCGCATGTGGATCTGCAGAGCGGAGCTCGAGCTGAAGTTGCGCCGGCAGACGTGGCAGAAGTGCTTGTTGTTCACCGGCGGATCCAGGCTGGAGCTGGGTGGCCCGGCGGACATCAGGGCCTGCTGAAAGTCCAGCGGACTAGCTGGGAAGCGATGAGCATCTGCGAATGTGATCGACGGCAATTGAATGGAAATGCGGGGCGGGGGGGAACGAGCACAGGGGCTATCAGACTTACGCAACTGCATCTTCATCAGCGACTGCTCCGCATCGCCGGCCGCCTCCTGCTGATAGCCGGTGGCCGTGGCAGCCGCTGCACCACCCTCGCAGGCACCCTCGTCGCCCGGCAGCTGGTCGGAGTCGGGCTCCTCTTTAATGGATGCCGCCGATGGCGTCACGGGCTCCGCTGGCGCCGGCTCCTGCGGCTGCTTCGGCTTCTTGGCAAATAGATTTGGATTGAGAGTGAGCTGAAATACACATTGAGCGCAGACGTTCGGACTGTGAATTAGGGGCGCTAATTTCATCGCATTTGCCGTTTAATGTGCCGTTCAGATCCCACTTCGGGAAGTTCGGGCCAGACGCGGTTCTTAATTATCTTATTTCGAGCAGAAGCCACCGAAAAGCAAAAGCATAATTCACAATTATTCTATGCCGGCGCGCGGCCCTAATAATGCCAACTAATTATCTCGCACAGACAAAAACCGCCGGGTCTCATATTTTTATGGCAAAACAATTGTTTGCCGTGGACTCTCGTTCTGGTTGTTGTTCTTGTCGCCGCTGACTGCCTCCTGGCGGCTGACACCCCAGCCCCAGCGCAGCCCCAGTGCAGGCCCAGCGAGGCCCCAGCTGCCCCACACAGATGCCGCCGATGCCGCGACAAACAAAAGATTAAATAATTTTGCATAAAGCGTAACATAATTTATTTGCATTGAATGCATCGCACACACCGCCACCGATCCGGCACACAGAACGCGCCGCCCCGCCCCCCCACACCCATTGGCAGGGCGCTGTGGCACGCGAGGCGCGCGCTGACATTCGTGCGGAGGGGCGCTGGCAGTTGTCTGGGACCAGACCAACTCGTAAATTTCGCATCATCATAATGCATTCTCGTAATTACTTACAATTTTTGAATCATTTAAAAATTTCCAAGACCAACGAACAGCAGCAACAGATAATGCTCAACTCTGTCTCGTATCTCGCGTCTCGTGTCTCGTGTCTCGTGTCTGTCGTAGATCATCAACAATGTGTTAAGCGACCAAAACGGAGCACGGAGTGCATAGAGCACTAGCACTACGGACCACAGCCTGGCTGCTGGGCCTAACAGGGCTGATTACTACTCGAAAATGTTATGACATTTACACCGCATTCGCATTTGAGCCAAAATATCGCTAGCGACAGGAGCGCAGCGGGGTGACAAAGGGGCCCAAAAGGCAAAGGTGCCTCAAGAGCAAATGGATAAGAGATTGGCTCTTTCACTTCTCATCATATTTGAACTACTTTTAGTTGCACATATATCAATTTGAATTATAACTGAACCTTAGATTCCAATTTATTAATTTAAGTTAAGGAGAGGTTAGTTCTCTTTACATTTATTATTATTATATATTACTATTTAATCTTAGATTCATCCCCCTATTCTAATTTTTGTATTCAAGTTTCGTATAACGAATCAGAGAAGCTTACAAGTTAAGAAGTTAGCAGCTCTCTCTCATCTGTTCGGACTGAGTTGAAACCATCTTCACTTTTATAAATGCAAATATGAAATATTATCTATTCGCTCACAGCTATGGAGTTATTCCAATAATTTAAATATAGGGTACATAAGAAATAGATAAGTTAAGAAGAGGTTAAGTCACTTATTTTCATTTCTCTATATATGTGAAATACCAATTATTCCGGTTACTTTTAAATTACTTGAACTTTGATATAATAATATCTGTTATCTAAGTTTAGATTTATCCCTATTCAAATAGTAAAGTCTTCCTCTCGTCTTCAGACTGAGTTTAGGCTGCCATCACTTGCATTTATATGTGTTCATATACAAAATTTAGTTAGTCTCAAACCTTAGATCCGTCACCGTATTCAAATATTCGCTCACAATTTTGGAGTTACTCCAAGAATTTAAAATATAATGAACGATGTCATTAGTCATATGGACAATGCCAGCAGCCAGAACCGCAGCCACATGAAAATGTGAACAAAACATTCTTAAATATTAATTTCGTGCATTTGTGTTTAAGTTATGGCCATACACATGGCATAGACTCGCACCAACACTACTCGACTCACTAGCACCCTCTCCCCACTTTCCCCACTCTGCCCACTCTGCCCTCTCCCTCTCACACTTTGTCGCTGTGGCACTTCTACTGGCTTCGAAGGCGAACGCACTTTAATAAATAATTGGCATCGTTGTGTGGTGTAATCCCAGCGCTTCAAGTCATGCTCGATGCGAGTTTGGATGCTTTTGCTGCTTTAGATCTGCGACCGCCGCCGAGCGGAACGCCAACAATTAAGGCAAACTATGGCAGCGCGGCCACAATTTCTTCATAATAATGCCAAAGTGGTGAGGAGCGAGCGAGATGAGCAATTAATAATAAGCTCATAATTTGTATGGTCCTGCCTAAACGGGCGCAAGCCCAGTTTCCCAGTTTCCGCACTTTCTGCCCATATTCGGGCCTGCCTCGGCCATAACAATTCCATTAATGATGCCAAGACCGGGCCTCAGGTATTCCGCAGCAAACAACTTGTGTGCGCACAGCTGGCATTAGTTCTCATCATTAGGTGAACTGGCTTCGAGATAATGCATTTGCTTTAAGATAAGCAGAACTGATCGAGTGGGAAGTGCTCGACTGGGAAATACCCAGAGCAGAACTGTTGCATGGGGAAATGGGAGAAGGCGAATCTTTCTACAATTTGTATTAAAATCAAATTTTATAACAGTACCTGACTAGAAAATGTCTCTGTTTAAAGTTAAAATGAACTTAATAGAATAGATAGACTTAAGTCAAATGCTCCAAATGGAGGCAAACCACAACTTAAGGAATTAGTAGAGCATGGAGTAAACGCGAGTGATCGAGTGGGAAATGCTCGACTGGGGAATACCCAAAACTATTTGAAACGGTTGCATAGGAAAGTGTAGCAAAGTAAATTGTTCTACCTTTTAAATCATTTGAGAATGAATTCGAGTAAACAGAAGTAATCGAAAAAGATGATTAGAGAGTATTCTCAACAAATCCGTTTGTAGCGGTTGCGGTAAAGCCAAACATTTCTATACTTTTTCTTCATTACAGAATGAAGAGGGGTAAATCGGAATTGAAATGCTTGACTTAGGAGTATCCTGAAGAACTCCGTAGCGAAGCTAAGCTTCTCAATCAAGCCTTCACTCTCTTGGGATGCGGTAGAGCTATAGCAATTCTCTGGTTCTAAATAGATTTATGTGTTGTAAGACTTTTGATTACTTTAAACAAAATATTACTTTAAACAATCTTTGTGCATTTTGCAGTCACTTAAATTAATTCTGATATCTAATACACATACTAAAGATTGACGAATGAACGGCTGCTACTCCATTCGGTTCCTTATCAGACTGATCACACCTACTGCAAATATATTTCATTTAAATAAAACAATATACCCTGCCAGCACATATACCACGGAATGCGGGGTATGAAGATCGTTACATGAAAATATGGATGATATAACAGCGCTTCATATTTCAGTATATAGTTAGTTCAGATAGCTACAGATATACCCACATTGAGCATAACGGAAGCGAACTTACCTTGGCTCCGTAGGGCGTGACTGTTTCGTTGCAATGGGCGCGGCCGGAAGGAGCCGTCATTTCTTTGGCATGTTCGCTCTGTAGATGGCTCTCCAAGGCGGCCAGGCTTGGCAGCATCTTGAAGCACAAGTTGCACACATTTGGGGGCGGCTGCAGGCCTAAAGATAGACAGGCAAGGAAATAACAAATTACTCAGAAAGCCCGTCATGTGATACGACATAACTTTGGACGCGTGCTGCTGCTGCTGCTGCTGCTTTTGCTGCTGTGCGACGCAACCGAAAATTCGATATAATAAATTTCAATCAGTTTAAAAATGTTGTGACATAATGACGGCGCGATCATGAAGCGGCGCGTAATTCATTGAGAGTGCCTCCGCCCCTACCCGCCCTTCCTCTCGCCGATCACGATGGATTGGTATTGAAAATGTGCGAAAAGTTTATAAATAAATTTTGGAATTTGGCATAGGCAGACGCGCAATGGAATGGGGCTGTGTCTCTGCCTCTGCCTCTGACTGAGGCTGTGGCTGTAAATACTTTGTCTTGGTCCAATTGAGTTATGTCGCGGCAGGAACGCGAGATTTATCGCACAGCCACTGCCGCATGGCAAACAGCGTTCGGGTCAAAGGTGACAGACAAAGAGGCTTTGTCATCTCGCAACTGGCTGCCAACAGAGGCAGCTGAGGACTGCGTACTCACCCATTAAGCCGAGCGGTCCGAAGGGCAGCAATGGGAACTTGGCATGCGTCTGGCCTAGCGCGTGCATCTCCTCGCGCGCCGCTGCCATCAGCAGCAGATTCGGCGGCATGGGCATGCCCAGCATCGGTAAAGCTCCAGTTCCACCAGCTGCTGCTGCTGCTGCTGCTGCTGCTGCTGCTGAACTGTTGCCGACTCCAAAGAGTCGCGCCGCAGCCGCTGCTGCCGCTGCCGTCGCAGCTGAGGCGGAGGCAGAGGCGGAGGCGGAAACTGATGATGGGGAGGGCGATGAGAGATCCATTGCGGGCATCTCGCCGCTGTTGCTTTCACGCCCACCGCCATCCAGATCCGATCTGGAGCGCTCGTCGTCGTGGCCCGGCCGTCTGTCTCTGTCAAGCAGTGTCGCCGTGGCCGCGCTCGAGTTGTCCCGGGAGTCGTCGGTGCTGTCCATGGTCATGAACTCGTCGAAGTCGCCTCCCTGCGACGACTCCGACCGCTGGCCAGAGTGATCCGAGATTGTGGTCGAGAAGTCCAGGGTGTCCGAGGTGCCCATCGACTTGTTGGAGTTCTGATCCTCGATGCCCAGGCGTTCGGCCTCGCCAGCGCCCAGACCCTGGCCCTGTCCCTGGCCATGCACCTGGCTGCCGCTGCCATCGTCCATAGTGTGGATTCGAATGTGCTGCTGCAGGATGATGCCGTTGGAGAACTTCTGGTGGCACACGGGGCACTTGAACTGGCTGCGCATGGGCGGCTTGATCTTGTGGATGCTCATGTGGGCCTTCAGGTTGCCCTTGGTGGCGAACGCGCGTCCGCAGATCTTGCAGCGGAAGGGTCGTTCGCCGGTGTGGGTGCGTATGTGCATCTGCAGAGAGCTGCGACAGGACATGACCTTCTGGCAGAAGATGCACTGATTCGGATCGGTCAGCTTGTTCTCAATGTTGTCCACCAGCTGCTGCAGCTTCGATGTCTCCGATGTCTTGTCGATCTCGATTAGATCCTCCCACGACTTGTCTATGATGCGCTCCATCTGAGCGAGTGAGTACTCGCCTGGCAACGCGACGGCCCCGTCGCGGCTTGCCGAGGAGCGACGCACGAGCTTCACCAACTGCATGTGCTCGGACTGCTCCCGGTCCTCGTCCGGCGGGCTGCCCCCATTGCTAGATTGGCGCTTGCGCACGCTGCCATTGCGACGATTTGCCGCTGCAGAAGGCGGCGTCGTTGACTTGGGACTCTCCTTCAACTTGTCCCTTTCCTTGCTCTCCGGCAAGGCTAAGCAGTCGGGAGTCGGCGCGGGCTGCATGGGTGAATGCGACAGCTCCCTGGTCGGCTTGCTCAGATCCTCGGCTTGCTGTAGTTGTTGTCCCGGCATTGCCAATGCCTGCAGCTCGTGCTGCTGCTGCTCCAATGCCGCGTGCTCGCTGCTGATGGGCGGCGGAGGCGGTGCTAGAGGCGCTGGCGTGGCGAAGGGTAGGCGAATGGGTGCTAGAGAGCCAAACTGCTCGGATCCTGACGACGAGGGCTGAGCCCCATTGACCACAGGCGGCAGCAGCATGGGAGGAAAGATCTGCGTATGCCGCTGGTAGTGCACCTTCAGGTTGCCTTTGGTAGTGAACTTGCTGCCACAGACGTTGCAGTGGAAGGGTCGCTCGCCAGTGTGGGAGCGCAGATGTATCTGCAGGGCCGAGTAGCTGCCAAAGATCTTGCCGCAGTACTTGCAGCGATGCTTGAAGATCTCGCCGCGGCTCTGCGCCTCCTTGGATGCGTACTCCGAATACTCCTCGTGCATTTGGGCCGCATGCAAGCTCTGCGAGGCCGAGTCGAGCACCTCTTCCGTGCGCCGCTGCAGCATTTCGAGGCAGTTCGGCTCATTGGGCGCCGGCGGTGGGTCGTGATTGGTGATTATGCTCGATGCCAGACTGGAGCTGATGTCGCACATCAGCGGCTTGTACTCACTCTCCTGCTCCTGGTCGACGTCAGCCTCAATCTCACGCTCCCGCTCACCCTTAGTTAATGCTACATCTCGCTCTCGCTCTCGTTCTCGTTCTCTTTCTGTATTGCACTCGTTTGATATTGCCTCCCTTTCCTTGCACGTTTCCTGTTCCTCAGTCTTTGAACTCTCCTGCAGCCTTTCGGGATCAATGCCCGCTGCCTCGCCATTCACGCTCCTCGGCTCTTTGGAAGGATCTGGCTGGTCTGGGTCCGTCTGGTCCGGCTGCTGCTCCTCCTCCTCGTCCTCGTCCTCGTCCGGCTCAGCATAGTGCGGACCTTGCCTGCTCAGCGCAGCGACCACGCCTCCCGCCCGCTTCAATTGACTCTGTAGATGCTGGATGAGCTGCAGCTGCATCAGATGCTGGCGCTGAACGTTGAAGATCGTCGACTGGACCATGGCCAGGTCGTTCGGGTCGGACACCGATCCCGCCAGCGCAGTGGCCGCAAACTGTGCCACCGCCACTTTGGTATGTTGTAAAGCTTCTAGTGCCACATGCCCGCTCGTGGGCAAACGGCTGCCGGAGATCACCGACAAGTCCAGCGCCTCGTTGCTGTTCTCCGGCTGCTCAGTGCCGGGCAGCGACTGCTCCGCTTCGAGCTGTCGCTCCATCTCCGCATCTGGCGTCTCGTCTGCTGCACTACCATTGTTATTGCTGTCCGCGCTCAGCTCCTTCGCCAGCAAACTGTCCCTGTCGGTCGTGGGGTCGGCGACCGACGAGCTGCCCGCACTGGATGAGCCACTGCGCGTGCCTGTGCTCCGGTAATTGATGCGATTGCGAAATATTGAACACATTCTCCCCTGGAACGGCCGATGCCGAGCGCTCCACTTTCTTTGATTCAGTCTCGATCTTGGACTCTGACTCCGACTCTGATTCTGACTCTGACTCTGGCTGTGGCTGGCGCTGTGGCTGATATCACTCGGATTGCTGTGGATGAAACGGCAAAGTTTTGGAATCAGATTGTGGGATTAATCAAATTTACGCACATATTCCTGGCAAATTATTTGTTATAACCGACAAGATGTCGATGTCGATGTCGATGTCGATGCCGTCACGTAAGGAGGCTCCGACCCGGTCAGACTTTATGATAAATTTTTGAATATATGAATAGCGTCATGTCGCAACTTTAGGTGATGAATAAATGAACGTATTGCATATTATTAGGGGCGTATAACTTAATTGTAACCCACCTAACCAGCGCGGCGGCCCATACATACATCTATCTATCTATCTGCCTATCTATATCGGAGCAATGCTTTTTTTCTGCTTTTCCTTTTTTTTCGGTGGACTTTCTGCGTGCGTGTCTTGGAATTGTGAATTATTGTAAACTGAAAGCCTCAACGTGATTTTGCGTTTTGCATGAGCCATTGGCTTGGGTAATTTATTGATATATTACTTGGAATCACTCAGCATAACTTTGTGTTGATCCCATTCGATTTATTCCGGCTATATCTAATTTTCTTTACGCCTAGTCAACTACACACACATATACATATACACCTATCCACATACACATATATATCTTATAATACGGAAATGGAAAAGGCCCTTTTTTCTCACATTCAAATGGGCTGCAATGATTGTTGGATGAATATCGGTCAAACGCGTAATCGCACTCCTTTGAACGCCGACTATTTTCCGGACTATTACAGAACTGTTTTCTCCAATATGCAGAGATTTGGAATGCAAAGCGTGCTTGGTTTTTGATAATAATTTGACAGGCAGCTTATGCAAGCTAAATATCTGAGTCTATGTCTATCTCTATCTCTATCTCTATCTCTATCTCTATCTCTATCTCTATCTCTATCTCTATCTCTATCTCTATCTCTATCTCTATCTCTATCTCTATCTCTATCTCTATCTCTATCTCTATCTCTATCTCTATCTCTATCTCTATCTCTATCTCTATCTCTATCTCTATCTCTATCTCTATCTCTATCTCTATCTCTATCTCTATCTCTATCTCTATCTCTATCTCTATCTCTATCTCTATCTCTATCTCTATCTCTATCTCTATCTCTATCTCTATCTCTATCTCTATCTCTATCTCTATCTCTATCTCTATCTCTATCTCTATCTCTATCTCTATCTCTATCTCTATCTCTATCTCTATCTCTATCTCTATCTCTATCTCTATCTCTATCTCTATCTCTATCTCTATCTCTATCTCTATCTCTATCTCTATCTCTATCTCTATCTCTATCTCTATCTCTATCTCTATCTCTATCTCTATCTCTATCTCTATCTCTATCTCTATCTCTATCTCTATCTCTATCTCTATCTCTATCTCTATCTCTATCTCTATCTCTATCTCTATCTCTATCTCTATCTCTATCTCTATCTCTATCTCTATCTCTATCTCTATCTCTATCTCTATCTCTATCTCTATCTCTATCTCTATCTCTATCTCTATCTCTATCTCTATCTCTATCTCTATCTCTATCTCTATCTCTATCTCTATCTCTATCTCTATCTCTATCTCTATCTCTATCTCTATCTCTATCTCTATCTCTATCTCTATCTCTATCTCTATCTCTATCTCTATCTCTATCTCTATCTCTATCTCTATCTCTATCTCTATCTCTATCTCTATCTCTATCTCCATCTCCATCTCCATCTCTATCTCTAACTCTATCTCTATCTCTATCTCTATCTCTATCTCTATCTCTATCTCTATCTCTATCCCCATCTCTATCTCTATCTATACCTATACCTATATATATTTCCATCTATATGTTTATATATGTATATCTGTATCATATATAGAGCATCAAATCGATTTCAACATAATTCCATATGTTCGCAAATAGTCTGTAGCACCGTGAGTGAGAAAGAGGAAGACAAGTAAAGCAAATATTTCACAATAATCGATGCGCACATGAGCATAGAGTCGGTGTTGGTATCGAGCGAATCGTTCGTATTACGTTCGATTGCTTTATGATTATTTCCCGGCAATTAAGTGAATTTATTGGCAAAGGTAAACACAAGGTGTGCCCAGACGCCAGCACCGCACCCTGCTCCCTCCGCCCGTCCACGCTCTCGCCCTCGCCCTCGCCCTCACCGATAAGAGCCATAGCCAGATTGTTTGGCTATCCACAATTCGTGCTCAGCACACATACATTATATCGATTGGACGCTCGCTTGGAATCGTCGAGGCGAACATATCGTATAGTATTTCTATCAATGCCGACGCAGGCGAATGGTCTCATCCGAAATCAATTTGTTTAATGCAGCAACAGCCTCCACAGCGACGCACTTTTCCCAAACTCAAACCAGGGAGGGGGATGGGATGCTGTGGGTGGTTAGTTGGTTTTCCTGGCTGCCAGTCGGCCTGGTTGATGGGTGCTTCTTGGGCACCTAGCTCTGGTGGAAAGTGTTGACCGAAGTCGGAGCGAAAGTCGGTAACCCTTGAGTGGCCAGCCACAACTTATTCCACTTGAGCTGATTTCTTGAGCGATTTACGCACAGCCAAAAACATAAAACTTCCGCAATTGCTTTGCCTTCAATCTTGAAGGCGTCGAACGGTCATCACTTGACACTGAGATGCTGAGATACTCAGATGCTCAAGTGCTCAATGCTGGCAAGCTTTTCTCTCCTCCCTTACATTTGTCATTCACTTCGATTCGTGTGCTGTGGAGGCTCCCGAAAAAACTCACGCTTCCTGCCCAGCAGGTGGTCCGGCCCCAACTTGAGAGGAACTCTAAATCTTGCCACACATACACACGCATACAATAATATATATGTATGTACATAGTTGGTCTCGCTTCGATCGACTAGCTGGCGGACATGCGTAAATATTGTATCTGCGAGATACAACAAACCGTCAATCATTTGGTAGCAGCGTTAATTATGGATGTACGAGCCTCTCACGTACATTTGCTTTATTCACAGCGGATATGGATCAAAATTCTATGCAATTTGCCTGACTGATTGATGGCACACGCATCCAGCATCCACCCATCATGGTAGAGATACGAGTACTTTCATACATCCGGATTGCATCCGAAATTTTTAGCCAAGCAAGCGAAGAGCCAAAATAAACAATTGATTGAGTGATTGCTATTGAGATATTGATTAAGTTTTGCCATTCCAACAGTCAATTCAAGCCAATCGAACATTGTTTTTGATTTTGATTTGAATAATCGCAAGAGCTAAGCGAAAAGTGATTCACCGAAATTCGCTTCATAAATCTAATAAGTTAAGTTATGATTCCTAAAGGTGTTGATTATATAAATACGATATTTATGGTGAAAATGGAAAATAGTGTGTAGTAATTCAACCATTGAAAGAACATATACGATATTCATACGATATTCAGTTAGTGGATACGATAAACATATAAATATAAATATATATAATATACATATATATCTTGGACAAATTTAATGAATATAGATATACGATATTCATATACGATATTCATATACGATATTCATACTTGAATGGGTATGAATAGTATTTCGTAACACAATTTGTATGCTTTAAGCACAAGATTTTAGGTAATTTTTGTCTTAATCATTAACATACGATATTCATACTTCAATTATACGATATTCAGTCAGTACTTGAAAATTATATACGATAAGAAGCAAAATTAAATATCACGGGGGTATATACGATATATATGTACATATATGTGTATATCATACAACATTGTCGAAGTAATATTTGTCTTAAATATTCTCATTCGATATGCATACGATATTCACTCGGAACATAAAGATTGCATACGATAAGAGCCCTACTGAGAAAAAAAAAAATGTTTGTGCCAAATTTAATGAGCTTTGTTTAAAATATGCCAACGTGGAGTGAGATGGAAGGAGAGGGAGATCTGCATCAGAGAGAGAGAGAGAGAGAGGGAGAGAGAGAAGGCGCGATGCTTGGGAATTAAGCATGAAAAGTGGTTGCCGGATAAGGGGTAAGGGCCAAGGGGCTACCATAACTTGCAGTATTTAAAAGTTTAAAGACCGGAGCGCATACAATGAGTGGAACGGGCCAATGAAGTCTCAACTGGAGCTGCGACCGGACACAGAGCAGAGCAGAGAACAAAATGTCTGCAAATTTATTAAGCTGCGGAAAAAATTTTATGAGTTGAATTGGTATAATTTTCATATAATTTCTTTTCTTTTTTTTTTTCGTTTCGAGAAAAAAGAAACCAAATGGAACGACGATACGACGACGACGCTTAAAGTGCAGACACAGACGCCGGAAGGGGCTACGGCGGACCGGAGGGCAATCAACCAGTTGAGCAGCAGACGCCGCGGGTGCTGTCGGAGGTTGAGGTTAGGAGCGGGAGAGGGGGCGGGAGAGGCAGAGAGCGAAACGAAGTGGAGAGGAGCAACGGCACAAGCGCCACACACACCGTTCAAGCAATGGACGCCTGTGTGCATATGGTGTGTGTGTGTGTATGGGAAATGCAAATGTCTGCGTGTCTAAAGACGAAGGGCAGGACAGCAGTGCAAAGCGAAGAAGGAGGAGAAGAAGAAGAAGAAGCAGAAGCAGACCAATGCCAAGTGGCCAAGTGGCCGGAGCGTGTCGCGGAAGGGGCAACTGGACAGCACACACACACACACACACATACACACACACATTCATAAAGTTGCTCTGGGCCTTGTAGATGAATTTGTATTGTTTTGCATTTGCTTTTGGGGCGCTACTTTGTTTTTGCTTTAGCTTTCGTTTTTATGTTTTTCAATTCTTTTTGTGCTTGCCTGCCTGCCTGCTGGCAGTTGTTGTTGTTGTTGTTGTTGTTGTTGTTGTTGTTCGAAAGGAATAATAAAGGCCAGTCAGGGCGAAAAACGGTAGAACGAGAGAGAGGCAGAGCGGGGCAACGGGTGTGGTTTGCTAAGGGGATAGAGAAGAGGGGGGAGGGCAAGGAAGGCGCAGGAAGAGTTGTTAAGCTGCCATTGCAAACAATTAAAATCATAAGAGACGCACATAAATTATTCATGGCTTAATCTAAAGTGGACAATCTATGCAAAGTACACAGCACACACACACACACACACACGTGTGTGTTTATGTATATGTGTAGGTATGTATATAAGCTGCTTTCTATTGGCAAGTTCTAAGCAAAATTTCTATGACAAAACAAAAACTTCATTTTGCATTTTGTTTTTTCTTTTTTTTCGTTTCGTGACTCATTTAAAACTGAACTAAAAACTAACTGAAAAATATATAATATGTGAAATAATTATAATTATATTTCTATTTCTTTTTAGGGACATATAACATAAATAAAAAATATTTATATATTTTAGGAATAATATATAAAAATTTTAAAAATCTATATGAGATTTATTCAAAAATAATTCAAATTAATTTTGTATTCCTATTTACAAATTTATTTATGTACTTTAAAAATATAATAAATATATAACATTAAAAATAAATATAATATTAATAACAAAAAAGTGTAACTTTTAATATAATAAATAAATTCATATTTTTTAATTACTGTATCAAAAATTTTGGTTACTTTTCTTGTTTTTTTTTTTTTCTATTATTTGAAATATGTAAAAATAAATTGTAAAAATTTGCTCGCATTTAATAAAATAAAAACGGCAGCCGAAATAGACGGAAAAACAAAATGCATCGACTTATTGAAATTTATTTCACGCTTTAGCAACAATAACAAATGCATTTTATTGTATATTTCTACACACACACACACACACTCACACGCACATACACACAGCCGCATTTATCTATATAAAATGTGCAGAAAAATGTGTTCATCCACATTACAAAAATTTCTATAAATTTATCGCTGAAAATAATAAAATTTTGTGGCTTTTTGGCAAATATTTGGACAGCGCAAGAACTAAAAATGAAAATGAAAATGAAAAGGAAAATGAGAATGAAAATGATGAAAGCGCGCGCTAAGGAATTGTGAGAAATCACGTGTGTGTGTGTTCGTGTGTGTGTGTGCCTGATGTATAGATATATAGCCAAGTGTCGACAGTTGCGATAGTTGCGCACATTTCTGTCATAACAAAACGAAAATGAGAAATATTTTTGCTCAGCTTTTCCGTCTTTGACTTTATCAAAATGAAAATAAATAAATAATAAAAATAACAAAAAAGCAGAAAATTCTAAATGAAATCGCATGCCAATAAATACAAATAAATATGTGCTCGATGCAGGGCGTCGGCGCCCGAGGGGGCGGGGCGAAAAATGAAAAATAGACTCGGACGCAGAAAACGTTTCGAATTTTATATAAAATGAAATAAATGAATTTATTGTCGGGCAGCATTCGCAGACAGCGGAGACACACAGACAATGATGATGATGATAATGATGATGATGATGATGACGAGGATCGTCACGATCAACAGTTAGCTGGGGAAATGAAATCGCGCAGCTCATAAATTAATTAAGCCAATAAATGCATTAGGCAAATGCGATTGCAGCTTTTTTGTATTTTTGTATCTGTGTGTGCTTCTGCATCTGTGTGAGTGCAAATGCATCTGTGCAGCTAGAGCTAGTTGCCGTTGTTGTAGTGAATGAAATTTAAAGTCCGCAGCTTCTGCTGATATCCTTTAAGTATTGCTTGCACCTACATATATCTATAAGATACGACTAACTACTTCTTGTATCTATAAGATGGTTTTGCATCTATTACTAACTATTTATATATACTATTTACTACATATTGCATCTATGACTAACTATTTATATACTATATACTATACTCATCCAGCATCTAGTGCTAGTTGTTGTTGTTCTTGTTCTACTGAACTGCTTTTCATAGAAAGAGTTCATATCTTAAGCCTGTAGCTTCTGCTGTAGTGGTTTACATATTTGCATCTGTGAGATAGTTTTGTATCTAATGGTAAGCTAAGTTAACTTGTTTCTCAAATTCTGCAGCTTATCCTGCTGCTATATGAATGTTGCTTGCATTTGTATCTATAAGATAGTTTTGTATCTAAACATGTCTAGTCCTAACTATGTATCTACGCCTACTGATAGTTGTCTTATCATACTCCCTGACCTTTGACTATTGCTAACTATTGACATATTGCTTGCATTTGTATCGATAAGATAGTTTTGTATCTATGTCCAGCTATGCTCTACTATTATCATCAATAAGAAACAATTTATTAGCTCTTATCGTTCTAGAGTTCTACAGTTACGCCTGACTATTGTATCTATGAGATAGTTTTGTATCTGCATGTCAATTTGTAGTTGACTACGCAATAATTGATGATACAGAAAACACAATAAAGAAAACTGTATGCATGAGATTGAATCATAAATATACTATAAAGAAATGAAACTAAATTGGTTCAAGCCAAATGTATCTTTGTATCTACAACTGCAAATGCAATGTATACCGTATGTACTTATAGATCGAGTCTTTATTCTTCCTCTTCTTAAGTATCTATATCTATCGTGCACCTACAGCTGCCCTTTGGCTTACTGCTCTACAAGATACTTTTGTATCTTATACTCATTCCCCATTCACTTAGCCCCCAAAGACAATGATGATGATGCTGCTAATAATGCTGTTCACGCTGATGATGTAGACCCCACATGGGACACTCACAGAGCGCTAGCTGCTGACACGAGATGAAATCATAAATGCATGAGGCCAAACAAATGCAAAAGTGTGGCAAATGCAATTGTATCTTTGCATCTGCAACGGCACACACGCAAACACACGCACACACAGATACACATATATTTATATCTATCTATTTAGTTGCTGCTGCTGTCGTGCTTAATTGCTCATCATTCAAATCTTAAGCGTCCTCTTAAGCTGCTGCTGCTGCCGCTGCCATTTGACT
Source organism: Drosophila mulleri (assembly GCA_035047565.1). Taxonomy (NCBI): domain Eukaryota; kingdom Metazoa; phylum Arthropoda; class Insecta; order Diptera; family Drosophilidae; genus Drosophila; species Drosophila mulleri. Next base: position 20,826,812 of record JAWNPK010000012.1, read on the forward strand.
GCTGTGCGTATCTGTAAGATGCTCATGTATCTGACACCTGTCATCTTTTCGTTTAACCTACGCCCCCGAGCCGCTCACCCCCCACCCCAACCCACTCGACTCGGCTGCTGTGCTAATTTTACCCATCCAATATGCGTCTCTCTCTCTCTCTCTCTCTCTCTGTGTGTGTGTGTGTGTGACTCTAGCACAACATGCGCCCACTTGTAGTGCGTGCTGTTAGTCTGAAGTTGTATCTCGTGCCCATGCCGAGACGTCAATAATCTCACCTTTCGATTCGTCTCTTGTATTTATGTTTAGCTTTGACATAAGTCCGACATGCAACATTTTGTTACTGCTACTCTTCCCCTTCCCCTTCCTCTTCTCCTGCTGCTGCTGCTGCTGCTTATTATGATACTCATTTAAGAATGGCAATGGGGTATATTGGTTTTTGGGAGAATTCTCTATCCGCCTGCTTCTGTCTTGCATATGCTCATTCAGCCTAAAGCCTATCTTATCGGTGTCTTATATGAAAGCTGATATCTAGAGCAGAGCCTGGGGGCGTGGCCAGTCAAAAATTAACATATGTTCGAGAGCAGCATATCTACCGATTCTAACTGTATTCTGTGCAGAATGCAGAGAGAGTGTGATGAAAAGATATAAACTATCGGGCTCTAGAGCATATATACAATAATTTAATGTTTTATTTATATAAATATATGCAATCATATTTTTAGACTTTCTATAAACAACATAGCAAATATGATCCATCAATTAAAAACTAGTCTCAGGTCTATTGAGCCCGTGTCAAATGGATGTTAAAGCTGTTATTTTCAAAATCTTAGATCAGTTTTCTTCGTTAACGACATTTTGGATAAGTTACGAAGCTTCTTCTTTTTGGAACAGTTACAGTTACAGTTAATACAATATCTGTAAGAACCGAACACTTAAGTAGAGACTTTGGATTATTATCATACAGTAGATATGGTAAATAAGATTCATATTCGGTTTTTATATTCATCAACTTCCAAGGCAAATAAAACATCTAATATTAATTGAAATTTAAAAAGTATAAATTGTAAGAAAAATTATATTTCAAAGTGCTGCTTATCAAAGTATTAATCTTAACATAACTTAAGAAACCTATTCATAAACTTGCATAAATATATGCCATATTACTATATAATTCTATTACTTTCATATCTTACTATAATATTCCAATATTTTATATTATTGGAAATCTCTTTTTCAAATTATATATATTAAATTAATATGATAGGAGCAAATTATAATATGCAAGTGAAATATAATTTTAGCAATTTAACAATTCGAATGGCAGAATTTTAAATTTAAATAAAATAATTCTTTAAAATTACCTTTGAGATGGTTAAATATATGCATAAAGTAGTAAATAGTTTAGTATTTACAGTACTTTTGCTTCCAATAATTATATATAGATTATATGGCTAAATAAATTAAAGTAAAATATATATAAAATATATATTTAATATTTACTGTATGTAGCAGTACATATTTTCATTATTTATATATATAATAGATTCATTCGACAAAGCACGTAAAGCCCTTGAGGCGTATAAACATATTTACATAATATAATATTTATATTTTATATAATAAAATATATATTATAATATAATATTTTAAGTAACCATTTTATAGGTATTATAAAGTTGAATTAAATTGAGGTGAAATTTATTAATATTTAAAATATATTTAATAATTACTGTATGTAGTAGTAAATATTTTTATATTGATGAGGAAAAACTTAAGATTGGAATAGATTTATAAAAAAAAAAAAAATTAAAACCTTTGAGACGAGTGCACACATATATGTATATATAGTATGATTATTATATTTACTAAAGCAGTTTATAATATATTATTTATAGTACATTCCCTCCTATTAATGCTATAGATTAAGATATGATTATTGATAACAACTATATGCCAAGGTTATTTGAGAGCTTAACATGTGGAAAGAACTATATAGGGAATTTCAGGGTTTCCATTTGACTTTAATTATGAATTGAACACAGTTTATATGTAGATATAAATCATTTATATATATATTTGAACAAGTTTTAAAGACTTAACCTTAAACCGTTTCAAGGTGGAGCTGGCAATTGGCTGAATGTGGAGCTGCTCTAGCTGGATTTAGTGTTGATTAACGACTCAATTTACCAATAATTAATTGTACTAATGCCGAGTCTGATAATGTAGCCCCAATACTTGATATTTTTAAAATTGTTTGCTGCAACAATTTCAATTTCAGCTTCACCAAATCAAATGAACAATTAGCTTCGACAAATTTCATTAACCAAATGCAAAAGGACTTTGGCTTAAAGTCTCTAAGCCTTAGCTGCAAACCTTTTCATGTTGGCCACATTAAACACATTTAGCAAACGATTAATACTTAATTAACTTCAATTAAATAAGCTACAAACTTTGTTAGTAACAATTTAAATGTTGTTAAAGCTTGAGCATATTTTAAATATACCTTAAATTCCCAATATGTGATATATTTGCATTAGGTTTTCTTAAGTTTTTGGTATTCAATTTATCCATTTTGTTGCTCCCAAATCTTATCTAGCTTAACTTTTAGCTTTAAATTTAGCGTTTTTTCTGCCATACTCACATGTTCGTTAGTTTATCGAATTTCTCAGATTTTATCCACTTTTGGTAAACATTTTTCCAACACTTTTGATTTTCTTTTTGTTGTTTCTTTTTTTTTTTTTGCCGTCGGCAGGATGTATTCAGCAAATCTTCTTCTTTTTCTTGTACAGCTGCTGCTTCTTCTTCTGCCTCTTTGTCCCCTTTTTCATGGACTTGATGTTGTTGTCTTTGTTGTCTCACTTCACGTTTGGGGCGTTTCTTTTCAACAAATTCTATTGCACATATTTCAAGTGTTTTTTGTTTTTGCTTTTGCGTTTTGCTTTTGTTGTTGCTGCTGCGTTTGCCATTTGCATTTTGTTTTCTATTCGCGTATTTGCGTATTTTGTATTTGTATTTGTGTTTTATTTTATTTTATGATTAATTAAACACACGCGACCACAAAAACTTCGACGTCGACCCCCCGCGCACTTTTGCCACATGACACGACAGCGCTCACACCCACACACACACGAGCAAGCACACACGCACTCACTCACACACACACGCACACACAGAGACGCAGGCTCACATACGCACACGCACACACACACACGCACACGCACTTAAAGCTGAAGATGAGGCGGGTGAGGAGGAGGAAGAAGTGAAAAAAAAAATAAGTAACGTGCGTGAGCTGCGTCGACGGCGACGGCGGCGGCTGCGGCGGTAATAAAAACCGTTAACTAGCCAGTGGGCGGCTGGCGCGGCTGCTGCTGCTGCGGCGACTGCGATCGCTGCTGAAGCTGTCAAAATTTTGGTATTTTTGTTGTTGCTGCTGCTGCTGCTGTTCTCGTTGTTGTTGTTGTTCTTGTTGTTGTTGTTGTTGTTGTTGTTGTTTTTTGGCAACAATAATTTGTTGTGATTGTGTGAATGGCAAATTAGCTGTAAACTGGCCACGGGTAACGGGCCGCGGGCCACGGGCCACGGGCAACGGGCAACGGGCAACGTAACGGGGCAACACTGTCAACTGGCGGCTCTAAGGCGGCTGACCAAAAGCCAAGAAGTGGCGGCTGTTGCCTGCTGCCTGCCTCGCTGGCTGCCTGAACTGAACGCTGAACGCTGAACTGTCGCTGGCGCTGTCGTTGGCGCTGCCGTTGGCCGTGGCGTTGGCCGTGACTGGAGCCGAAGCAGAGAATGTCCTTTATGGATTTAACGAGCGTGCGGCGCAGCAAGAAAAACGAGAAAACGAGAAAACGGCAACGAGGCAACGAGACAACGCAGCAACGCAGCAGCAGCGCAGCAGCAGCGAATCGAAGTGTCGCTATCCGTTGGGGGCAGATTTTCGTGTTCGGGCCTTGCAAAAGCTTAGATGGCAGCAACAACAGCGCCAGTGGCAGTAACAGCAGCGAGAGAGCGAGCCAGAGAGTGAGCATTGCATGTAAAAGTGCGTGCAACGTTTTCGAAATTGCGGGGAATCGCCCGTATAAGACTGTTAACGTACTGTTAGCGGGCATGCTTAACAGCGTGTGGCGCTGTTAAGCGGGCAACACATTAGCTGTGCTCCTCTAACGCACGCATTGCTGCCATTTATGAAAGGTCTTGACTGTGTGTGCGAGTGTGTGCATGTGTATGTGCCTCAGCGAATGCCATAAATCAAAAAGAGACTCGCTCTCCTCGCTTGTCAGTGTGTATGTGTCTGTGTGTGTGTGTGTGAGTGTGGGCATTGGCTCTTCTCTCTTGCCGGCTGCCGAGCGAGCACTCGCAAGAGCCGACGGCGCACAAATCGATACCCCCAAGCAGCGGACAGCAAACGAAAAACTGTCCGACAGCAGACAACGTCATCTTCGGGGCAGCGCAGCGCTAAGTTTGTTTTTGCGCAGCGTCATTGTCGCTGCTGCCGCTGCTGAGCCATCGGCAAATAAATAAAACGCAATGTAAAAGCAAAAACAAATTATGACAACTTTAGGCGGAGCATAACGAAAAATGTGAACGAAATGTGAAGCGCTGCCAGCGTCGCAGCGAATCTCTCATTTCTTTTCTTATATTATATTCTCAATGCTGGCAGCGCTCAATCATATTTCTGTCTGCGTTTGTGTGTGTGTGTGAAATATAGTGAGCTTACTTGTGATTGTGTGTGTGTGTGTGTTATTCTTTATTTACTTATGTATTCTTAGGTTGATTTTTTTTCAGCTGCTTCTAATACTTTACCGTTGGTCCTTTAGCAGCCATTGCGAAAACAAAATGCCGTCGGTAATGAGTGAATTCCAATTGGAATTGGCGCAGCTGAATCAGAGCCATTTTAAAGAGTTAAGCGCAGCATTTCACAGTTATTTACATTAAGGCATTTCAATTCAAATTGATTCACTTATTTGCTCATCGCTTCATAATTGAATTTCTGTTGCCGTTCATCTAATTTCTTAATTTCAATTCGTTCGCATATTTAAGAACTCGAATTCCATGCGGGAGCCCCTTCTGCTCAAATGCCACACAGTTGATGCAGTTTGTGGCATGAATTATGCATGCCACCAATTGCATTTCATTTGTAGATAAATACGTGCGTATCTTCCACGCACATACATACACACAGGCGCACACATACATATGCATAGAGGCATACATAGTAGGCACAACCCTCTCCCATATAATCTGAAAGTATTCGTGCGGAACATCTGCCCGCTGCGTGAGTTTATGAATTACTATAAAAAAGAGAATACTTGATATAAGCAGCAACTACAACAACAATTACACGACTGTGGACAAATTTCAAAATGGATTCACATTGGACAGAAAAAAAAAAGAAAATGAAATGATAACAAACAACGAGAGCAAAAACAATAACAACAAAACTTCACCACCCCGAATCAAATAGATTTCAAAATGTATTTCAAAATCCCTCGGCATTAGGGATCAACTAATAACTAACCCTCTCCCAACTCGACTCATCTCTCCCTCTCTCACGACCTTTGAACCGAATGCCTCGCACACTGCGAGCTAAATTAGCAAACTGTATATAAATCCCAAGCAAATACCAATGAAATACCAACAGAGCCTGGAAAACGCAGAGTTTAGTTTATACATTTCCTTATAGACACAGCGTCTAGACCCTAACAAAATAATTCCCAGACCCAATGTCGTTTATCATCGTGCAACGCATCCAATCAAAAAAAAAAAACAATTTTCAAAACGTGGGCAAAGATGATGGCCGCCAAAGTGTAAGAGAAAGAGTGATATATATAGAGAGAGAGTGAGGGAGGGAGGGAGATAACAAGTGGAATTTCTATGCAAATCGAAACACGTTTTAAAATTTTGATGACGCCGATTTGTCTCTCCACATTCATAAAATATCAAACCAAAAAGAAAAATACCAGAGAAAGAGAGGAACAGAAAAAAAAAAGTGTTTCAAGAAAAACCTCCACAGGAAAATCAAAGTCAAAGCGAAGCCGACCAGAACGCAGTCAACAAAGCAATAATTAAAATCGGAATAAATTATTATACACCTTTCAAAGGTAAATGCGACAAAAAACCGAAACTGAAACAGAAACTGAAACACAAACTGAATCGAGTCGAGTTGTTGAACAACGCTTTTAATCATCATGAGAAACGTGAGTCGGAAATCTATTCAAATCCATTGATTACGAATGCTTAAACTAAAGCTAAAGACAAGAAGAACCAACGGCAGCTGGAGCAATAGAAGAAGAAGAAGAAGGAGAAGAAGAAGAAGGAACGTAGTTAAAAACACATTCAAGTAGATTATTTCGTGATTATTCATAATATTTTGTTAAAATAATTGATAATTAGATGAGGAAAACTGTAAAAGCGGAAATCATGTGGGGTAAAAATGCACTATAAAGGTTGCTCTAGACAGGTGAGTATAGCTGAGAGTTAAATTAAACTCTGTGAAATATATATACAGGGTGGTCCATATTCGAGAGACCTAACTGGTAATGCTTCATGGGCTACAAATATTCTCGCTTGTGCTGTTAGTCTACATTCGAAATTTGAATGATAACAATACCAGGTATATACAGTCTATATATCTATGTATATAGCCTGCGAGTCACTATTAAAGCGCAGTCTTCGTTTCATTAATTTTTAAATTTTTGAATTTTATTTTGGTAAATATTTGTAAAAACATATTGAAAAACTTAAAGTAAAAGCTTTATTAGATCTTGATCATCTTTAAGAAAATCACATATTTTTTATGAACACGATTTGACGCTCTACTCATATATATTAAAATTATATACATACACAAAATTGTATATATATTTATTTTTTTTTAAATATATTGATATATCGAGAGTCAACTAAAACTATAATTACACAGCCAATACAATACATATATACATATACACAACACAATATATACATATATCTTCTTCTTTTTTTTAGTTATGTTTTCAATCTTTATCTTCCCATTTACACTTTTTTAATTTGAATTAATATAACATGATTTATTTATAGTTGAAGTTGAAAAATATAAAAACGAATATTTTGAATTAATTATAATAATAATTCATACAAATTTTTGATCTGTTAAAAAAAGCTGAAAGCAAAGGATAATAAAATTATAAAATTTCTGCATTGTGTCAGACTCTATAATCAAATAACTGGCATTTGATATAGACTGTAAAAGTTCTGAATGAAATGCGAAATGATTTACATACATAACTTGAAATATTCTATATAAAACTGTAAATATTATGAACGCTGATTGCTTATACCTAGAAGCAACTTTCCAGACGGACGACAGACAGACAAGCGGGCGAATAGAAGATGAATGGATAGATGAGGAAGTACACAAAGTTTCATTCAGTCTAAAGAATCTTGCATAGCTCTGATAATACCCTAACTTGAAGGCCTATTGGATATAGTCTTAGCTATATATATTACGAATTTATTATACATTTCAATATGAATACCCAGATAACGAATTTTCAATTGAATGTTGTTTATGCGCAGCTATTATTAGCACATAAAAAAAAGCAGAAAGCAATTTCAACTCAATTTTATTTAAAGTTTCTTCTTCTTTAGAATTTATGCTTCGCAGTGCGCTTTAAAGTGTTTCATCGTAAAACAATTTGAATATCGTAACATTTGTTGTTTTCAATCAGAAAAGTTTTTTATACTTATGCGAGGCCCTAATGAATCTTCCCCCATTGAATCATAACAAAGGCTCGCATGCATCATCGAGCCGTAAGTTCTTCAAGTTGTTGACTAATTCGACTAGATGCAACTATTTAAATAGCTCTTCGATTGTTAATCGAATACAAAAACTATATAAACTTTCAAATAAATGACGAGGATTTTCTTTTTTTTAACAACGAACGTAACTCCAGCTCTGAAATGGGTTTTATTTTCTCTGGTACATCATAAAAATGAGGTACTTCAAACGTGAGTTACTCGAGAGGGTAGAGGAGGGTAGGGGCGACACAGATTTGATTTGTCCCGCGAGTGATTTATGTGAACGAAAGAAACTCTTAGTTTATTACTTGCGGCACAGAACGAGGTGAGATTTTCAGCTATTGTATTTCTAGTAAAATGTTTTGTTTATTTGCATTTAATGTGCCCAACTTGAATTTAAGACTCTTGCCAGAGCCGACCTTGGGCCGGGACGTCAGGGCTGCCCGAATGCCCGAATGCCCGACTGCCTGGCTGGATGGCTGGATGGCTGGCACTTTGGGTCATTTACTCGATTGCGTTTAATCGATTTCTTTGTAAACTCGAAACCAATGTCAACAGCCCCAACAAATTCACAGATACACACAGCTACTCACAGATAGACACAGATACAGATACACAGATACACGTACACAGATACAGCTACACAAATAAGCAAATTTCAAGTGGAAGCTAAAGAAATTTGCTTCTTCTTCTTCTTCTTTTTTCTGGTCTCGAAGCGCAAAAACATTTACACACTTTAACGAAGAAAAACATTTGAGCAAACGGCCAAAAAATAGGAAAAGGAAAACATGTGAGCGCAGGCAATACTGACTGCGCAATGCCCGCTCACGGCACGATTGTAAATCAATTGCTTCAAGAATTTATTTCTTTGGAATAAATGAAGGAATCCCAGTTCATCAATTAGAGCTTTTACTGTAGATATAGATTATCTATTATCCAATCGAACAATTTGTTGATTCTAACTTTAAAACTATGTAGGAGTTAAGAGATAGAGATATAAGATATAAATAGAAAATATAGATAGTAAATATAGATAGAAGATATAGATAGAAGATATAGATAGAATATATAGATAGAAGATATATAGAATATATAGATAGAAGATATATATATTATTGATATAGATTGTAAAGAGATCAGTTATAGAGTAGATTATAAATGATTTATAGATGATATATGAAGGCAATCAAGATGTAAAGATATTTAAAAAACTGATAATATTATATAAAACTAATATATGATCTAATATGAAATCCAATTAGCTATATAAAACTGATTACATTATATTATCTTATATACCATAATATACGGAATATCCATATGTGGAGGAAAAATTTGTTTCTTTTAGCTAGTCAATCCCAAATTTGATTAATGAACTCAATTTATATATAAGAAATATATTAAGTCAAAGGCAATATAAAGCAATTCCAGATTATTCAGTTGGATCGGAAGAGTCTACTTACGACTCCAACGAAACGCATATACTCTGTTGCACTTGGTGAGCGAGTATGAAAAAAGAAAAATATAAATAGAATTCAAATTCTAGGACAAAGAGCGGAGAACGCGAAGCAAGCGCCAAGGATGCAGCAGGAGCACAGGGAGGAAAGGAAGGCGCCACGACGATGTTGGCTTAAATTTGCTGCCTGTCGCATAGGTAAATAAGCAACAGTTCTACACACACACACACACACACACACACACACACTCGAGTTGTGCAAATGTATCCACAGTCAGCATTTGCGACACAGATGTCCTTGTCGTCCTTGTTGTCCTTGCTGCTGTTTGGGACTGTGCAAAACTATGTCTAACTCTCGCACCTCTCTCTCTTTTTCTGCCGTTGCCTGCTGCGCTTTAAGTTTTCGACAGACAAATTTCTAGTTTCAGTTTAATTTTCAAATGCTCCATTTCGATTTCTTATACTCAATATTATTCCCGCTTAGCGCGCAATGAGCACGCCCCTTGCCTAGGCGAATGGGCGTTATCTGAACTCAACTCGAGTCGAAATTTATGTGGCATTGCCTGCTGTCTACAATAAGACATTCTACGTACTCTGAATCGACTATGGGCTGTGCGGAATTTCGACTCGTGCCGCGCATATGTGACAGAAGACTTCTATTCTGAAACAACTTCAATATTTGATTGAATTAACCTACTGTACTGCATGAATATATATTTGAGAATCTCATCTGCAAAGTTTGCCGTTTGAACATTTCGATACGCCGTTCCATTTCCTAACTGTAGTTAGCATATATGGGAATTCACTTCAACCAACTAGCACTTCCTGTTCATTTTGATTCATTTCATAAAGTGATTTTCCAATCGTTACTTTATTGTAAAAGTTGTAAGCAAAGGCTGAACATCTTATATTATGAATTTCTTTAGGATTACATATATCATATCTTATCCATATTATATAAAGATGATATTTCATTTTATCAACTATATCTGTCATATATAAATTAAAAGATACCTTTATATTATTTTAATTCATTTTAAGCTTTAGACTTTACCTTTTATATAAGATATCTAAGTTTCAGTTATCTATTTGCATATGGTGTTATTATTAATTATATTAGATTTATTTTCATATTATTATTATTAATAACACAAGGCCTTTTATTTTGAGACACTTAAATGTGCAATTGGAATGTGATTTCACTTTTACGAAAGTCTTTGGCCTGCTGAAGCAGATTTTCAGACGCGACGGCTTTTCAATATGCTTTTCCTCTATTCAGAAGTTCTACTCTCTGGCATCAAAGGCGACATTCTAAAAACAGTTTTCGAATTAGAATGGAACTAGAATTAAGAACTGACCTCTGCAAATGGTTTCTCAACTTTATCGCAATCTGTATTTCGATCTCTAATTCGATTCCATTTGAAAATCTGAATTTTCCCGGCTGCTCGTCTGGCGCTTAAAGCAACGTGAATCCGACTTGAAATGAAAATTTAATGACAATTGTTGCATTTAAATGCTGCCCAATTTCGGAGACGTCGCTTTCGAGGCCAATGCCATTTCTGGCCATTTTTGGTGTTGGCTGGGTGCTGCTTGTCGGCTTTGGGTCTACGACGGGTTCCCGAAAAAACACAAAAAAACACAAAAAAAAAAATCGATATGCTCCCAAATAGACATGTCTGTTGCGCTCTGCTTCTGCTTCTTCTTCTGCACAACACAGATGTGTGCGTGCGCGTGTGTGCGCATGTGTGTGTGTGTGTGTTAGCTGACTTCATTATGGGGCTAGCAGTTAGGGGGTCTCTTCTGCTGGCGAAAGTGTTGCCACCAAAGTTCGTCCGTTTGTGTCGGCCCATCAATGGCCCAAATTACGCTACTGCAACCAGCATAAGTATTTATATACATGTATATATATAGAACTATATATGTATATACATACAAATGTATATATGTAGTGTGAATGTGTGTGTGTGGCACTGTTTTCGCATCGTCCTTGCCAATTTCTTCCTCTCCCACATCAAAGCCCACAGCTAACTTTGCTCCGACACGCCTTCTCTTTAGCTTACGCCCTCTGTTTCAACTCTCTCTCTCTCTCTCTCTCTCTGTCTGTCTGTCTGTCTGGCTTTTTCTGTCGCCATCGTCTCGCAGTTTCACTTTTTGTATGTGGGCGACAATTTTCCACTTTTTGCTACTCAAATTTTCACTCGCCTTTGTAGGCGAATCGGAGTCGCTGTTTTATGGTACCAAATGTCTCTGGTTTCACTCGCTACTGTGCATATGTGTGTGTGTGTGTGCATGTGTGTGTGTGTGTTTGTTAAAGCTTAAATATTCCGAAATTAGTTAAACTGTAACGATCTGTGTGACAAACAGTAAAAAACTGCGGGCTTTTATTTGTTTTATGCTAATCAGGTCAATGGCACGCCCTCATCTCGCACTAAGCGTCGCGCCCCCTGGTGTGCAGTAAGTGCACTAATTTCACATACACAAATGCATATTAAGCACAGCGCCATCTACCGTGCGGTTAGTGTACTAATTTCGAGATGTCGAACAAGGTTTTTCAAACATTTTTGATTTGTGTTTTATTTTGACTAAAAAAAAAAATAACTGGAAATGAAAACAGCAGAAACTAGAAAGAGATAGAGCCATGGTGACAGACATATATGTATATGTATGTATACATATTATATATGTATATGTATATATTTATGTAGGCATTGTTGAGGTCTCGTTTTCGAGCCTGTTTATTTGTTTAGGTTGCGCGACATGCGAACGTAAACACGGATAGGAAAACAAACACGCGCGCTTGCACAGATTGCATTGTCGTGTATCTGTCATGGCGAATATCCTTTTATGAATCTAATGCGAATTCCATATCCTGCTGCGTGATCGACTGCTCCTGCTCCTGCTGTTGCTGTAGCTGCCTCCTGCCTGACTGCTGTCTGCTGCCACTATTGCTGTCTCTTTTCCAGCCACTGCCTCTGCCCCTTCCTCTGCCTGTGCCTCTGCCGTCTCCTGCTCTTGCCCCTACTCCCGTCTCCTGCGGCTGTTTGCCCTGCCTTGCCTGGGTTTTCGGCTCTATTGTCTCGCTTCGGTTTTGATTTCATCAACTTGTCAATTGGAAATATATACATACATATATATATATATTTCTATATTTACTCAATAATCCATAAAGATGTATCAGAAAGTGCCAAATACTATAATTAAATTGTGTCGGATGTAAAGTTTTCTTGCACGCCATTAAGTAACTTTTAGATGGCAATTTTCCCTGTGAGCTTTGCCAACCACCCGTGCTCGTGCCGCACTCCACCGCCAGCAGCCCCGTCCCCCCCGCACGCACACTCTATAATTATGTATTTATGCAAATTGTTCCGGCTGCCGTGTCGAATGCTGCTGCCTTCCATATTGTCGCATCATTTAGCATTTACGAAATTGTTTAATTCAATTATATAATTATATGCATATGTTTTTCCGTAACATGCATGACACCCTCGCAGACGCCAACAGCAACGCCGCGAAGCAGCAGGAGACGGGGCAGCAGACGGAGACACGCACACACATTAAAAAAGTCGCCCTCTCGGCTTGCACCACCCGCAGCACCACCCAGTGCCAAATTACGAGCGACAATAAACTTTGTCAACATTGAGGTGGCTGTGTGTGTACATGTGTGTGTGTGGGTGTCTGAAAGCCTTAAGCCTGCGCAAGGGGAGTGTGTGCCGTTAGCTAATTCATAAGCTGTACACATACATACATATATACATACATATATAGACTTGCATATATATCCATATATAACGCGAAATTCATTTGCGTAATGCTAAGAGGGCTTTCTCGCCTCCTGCTCTCACACTCGCACTCACTCTCTCTCACTCGCTCTGGAAGGGAGCTTATATGAGATGCGGGTCGCTAGATTTGACAGGCTCATATGAAACTTTATGCTTGGATTTGCTGTGCATTTTTATCGTGGCATAACCAAAAAAAGCAACAAAAAGAAAATGAAAATCAAATTCGATTCCGCATGCAAATCCTTTTATGGGCAATCGGGCGACTTCCTTGAGGGAACCTTAAAAGATTTAGCCGCCGTATTTATGGCCTGCCATTGGCACATGGGTAAATGAAAAGGAAGCCGCCCCCGCCCCCGCCCCCGCACCACCACCCCACCCCACTAAAGAAATGTGAACTAGTTGATGTGCCGGTTCACACACCATTAGCTCAAGCCCCCACGATCCCCACCTGAACTCCACATCATTTAAATGCACGGCAAGTAATTTTGTTTTTTTTTTTCCCTCTCTCTCTCTGTCTCTCTTTTAACAATTTTATTTGATTTTCATATAATTTGGATTTTGATTGAAATTAAAGTTTAGCTCACGTTTTGCATGCCTAATGAAAGAACAGTCAAACCAGCCAGAAGACACACGCGCTGCGAAAACCCATCAAATTTCCCATTTTACATTTTACATTTTCCATTTCCCAACGCCCACGCCGCGTCAACTCGAACGATTTGTTAGCTCTTTTTTATTATTATCTAAATGTACTCATTATCATTAATGTGCTCGGAGGTGCCAGCTGCATATTACATTCGTTTTGATCTGGCTGATATACCCTCTAGCTGGGTATAAAGGGTATATTGCGATGGTGACGAAGTTGGGGCCGATCTCATGTTGTGTATATGTATAGGTTTGCCATCGTTAGGAGTTGCTGAGTCGATTTTGATACACTCATCTGTTCCTCCTTCTGTCCGTCCGTATGCTCGTCGGTCCGTCCGTCAGTTTGTTCCGTTCCATTCTTAAAGTTGTATGTCCGCACGTTTGCCCGTTAGTCAGCCTGTGTGTTAGTCAGTATGCTCTCTCTCTCTCTCTCTCTCTCTCTCTCTCTCTCTCTCTCTCTCTCTGTCTATTTGTCCGTCCATAAGTCTGTCCTTATGTTCGTTTGTCCGTCCGTCAGTTTGCTTCACATTCTTAATTAGTAAGTCTGTGTGTTAGTCAGTATGCTCCTCTCTCCGTCCATAAGTCTGTCCGTCTGTGTCTCCATCTGTCCTTCCGTCCGTCAATCTGTGAGTCTGTATATTCATCCACATGTCCATCTGTATGCCTTTCTATATATTCGTGCGCTCGTCCGTCTATTCATCCGTGTCCGTCTCTCCTTCCGCCCGTCTGTCTGTCGATCCGTATATCTACCACTCGGTTTACTCGTGTGTTCGTGCGTTTGTACTTCCGTCCGTCTTCCCGTCAGTCTGCCTGTCCATATGAACGGAATATCGCACTGAAAATCTAGAGAGTTGTCCCCTATAACATATAACTACTTATATTCTTATATACTCGTATAAGTATCTTGACTTTATATTTTTTAATATAACTCGAGAACTACCTAAGCCATCCACACTAAATTTCATATTTTTGATTCTATATAATTTTATATTTATTTGTATTTCATATATGTATTATACTTTTAATTTTAAATAATTTTATATTATTTATTTTTCATATTTTATATATTTAAAAGAGCTTTCTACCATCTTGAATAATTATAAAAAAAATATATAATTTAGACAAATTACTCAGTGGACTCTCATTGACTTCTTATATAGACTTACTCATTTATAAAATATATTTCCTGAATCTTTCATTGAATTAGTTCAACGAGACAAATGAGGGAAGGAATATGCAGAGTAAATGGCATTCATCTAGTGATATATCCTAATTTTTGTCTCATTTGTCAATTTTTGCTCATTTGAGAGATGTGGGAGGAAATCGATATCATGTCACTTGGCATGAACTTTGGTGGGGAAAACAATTTTCCCGCAGAGCAGCAATAAATTCTATTGGAAAGTATCAAATTTCCACGGCTCTCAATCAAACCACACAGAAAATAAAGGAAAAGAAAAGAATAAACAATTATTGTAAATCGCTGGATTTATGTGTAATGCAATTTTCCAAGTCTGCTATCGATACGCGGAGCCACGAAGATCGAGGAGACAAGACGACCGAAAAGGCGGACAATTTCCGAAGAAAAAAGAATGAAAACAAATGTGAAATAATTGATATGTAAAATAATATTTGATCGTTGAGCGACAAATCTCTAATGATCCCCGTTCCAGTGCCCGAATCTCCATTGTGCGAGGCTCTTAATATAATAATAATAATAATAATAATAAGTCCCTAATAATTTCACAATCATCAAAGGAGAGCGACAGGCGAGGACAGATTGGTATTTAATGGAGGGTCTAGTCAGCCTCGATGCGGCCCGGCTTAATGAACTCGAGCCCAACAAAACGCCGGTTGACAAATTCTTTGCCAACGATCCTTGCTGATCCTTAGCGAATACCCACACACACACACACACACGCTTAGGCGGAAATTTCATTAGGTTGCACAAACAACTCATCCGTCAGCTACTCAGGTCTTATGTCTTTCCCTCGCTTTGTTTAAGATATTGCGGTTGATTGCACACGATTTGAGACTGAGCCAGAGAGAGCGAGAGCGAGAGCGAGAGAGAGAGCCTCAGGCTGAGGCTGAGGAACTGTTCCAGATCCCAGGCACTTTTAGGTAACATTTCGAGATGAGTGCTCTCCAATTGTTTTGGCCAAGCTACTGTGCGCCATTGTTTCCATTGCGATTCAGCCGAGAGGAAAATTTGTCAACACATAAACGCGGCCCGGGTCGAAATCAGTTTTTCGGAATCTTCTTAGATCTCTTCATCTGTGCACGATCGATGCGAGTTTGCGCCATATGCGACTTGTAAATGGAATTCGAGTTTGGGCTCGACCGCATTCTCTCTCTCTCTCTCTCTTTCTCTCTCTTTTATTTTATTGATATTTAATTTATGTTCTCTATTTGTTTCCGCGTTGCTCGCACGCATTGTTGGTCGAATTGACGACACAAATTACATATTGACACGCTGATGGTTTTTTAATATGCACACACACACACACACATACACCTATATAGGGGGCGGTCATCTGTCGAGGCAAAACGAGAAACAATAAAAATGAAATTCATTAAATGAAATTCATTTATACATTTAATTTATTGGCGCGGCTTTTTATCAACAAAATTTGATAAAGCAGACAGTCGGGGGTTGGGAACAAAATTGTATATTCCGTTACGATCCAGTAACAGACCGAAGCGAGCCTATGCACTCTCACATACTTACCTACATACATACATATATCCGTATGTATGTGCCTATACGACTCTGGCTTCATTGCACACAGTCAACGCCGACGTCGACGTCGACATCGACGTCGATATCGGAATCAGCTTTGACGCTCCCTTTTCGCGGACATTAACAGATGCGGTTATGTTGGTTAACAAACATTTTATTGCCAGTTCAGTTTCGATTTTTAATTAAAGCCTAAAATATGGGTTCCATATGACCATTTTCGACGGAGATTACGAGTCCGATTCGGAAACATTTTATAAATCATTTTCTAAATAGGAATAGGGGAGATCTAATATATCAGCAAGCACTATAGTAAAAGTAAAATTTAATAAACTATTCAGTATTTAGAGATAGACGAAATCTTATACATACATACATCTATCATCAAGGACAGTTTTTTCCATTCCATCTATACATTTATTTTTTATCCTATTTCTATCCTATCCTATTTTCTACTCCTATTTCAATGCAAACTTACAAATTTGAAATTCTCTTTCTACAAATTGTCTATTCCTTAATACATATTATAAAAAATAAATATTCTTATATATTAGACAAGTAAGTCAAGCTCTACTGACACATTATTCATCTACTCAGCATATACTACTGCATTCCGGTAAATCCCCAAGCGTGATAATTCCCGTTGAAGCACCTTTTTATATAAGTTTTCCGATATCAAGAATTCAAGCATTTCAATTTAGGTTATATTCTTATTGTTAGAAGAATCGAAACAAATCCAATTAAAGCGGCGAATGCGCTATACGCATTCTCAAAATGTAAAATGAGTATATTAGTCCGATGCAATTGGGTTTCTGCTTGATATATTGATAAAGTGTGAAGACTTTTTGATATATGTACATTTATTTAAGTTATATAGCCGAGATTTACTAATACTTTTTACAAATTATTTTAGCTAGACAGTTTGAATTCTGTAGAGTATACATTAATGACACAGATCAAAATGTTTGCTATCGATTTACTATTAAACTAAATACATACTTTATATTTTCTTGAGGGCGTGGCAAATAGGAATATTATGTTCATAGCTTTTGAGCTAGGATAGCCATTAGATAACATGGTATGGTTATTAGGATGATTATTATTAGTAAGTGTTTCTATGCTCGAATGCTGAGCGAGTATTAAACAGTGGGCTACGACCGATTGCAATGTGATTAGTCAGTCGAATTTGCCTACGAACAATAAACACTAGACTAAATTACAGTAAAAACAAAAAAATATATTGGATAACAAGAACCGCAACAATATCGAGAACAACAAAAACTAATACACACACACACACACACACACTCATTTATAAGTACATATGTATGCATATAAATAAAACAAAAAAAACAAAAGCCTCGGGTTGCATCTTTAGGGCTTCGCTTCATTGTGGATTGGCTGGGGAAGTGCTCCATTTAAAATGGATACACATACATACATACATATGTACATGCATCGTTCTCTATTATACATATGTATATAACTATTTTTCTATGCCTTGCATTAAAATACGATATAAAAGGGGATTAAAAGCAAAATACACTGAAATTAGTCAAATGAACAAATGGAAAAGCACAAACAAAGGCGTCGATACAAATACGATTAAATTACAAGCTTTCAATGCATTTGTTGTTCTTAGGAGAGACAGAGACAGAGACACTGATGGAGGGACCGAGAGATAGAGAGCTAGACAGAGAGAGAGAGAGAGAGAGAGAGAGAGAGAGAGAGAGGGATAGTTAGAGAGTTAATACACATTAAACCATAGAACACATACAATTTTCAAAGTCTGCAAAACTAACAACATAAAAAGACTAGAAATAAAAAGGAAAATTAAAAATCAATAATATTAAATTCAGCCGTTTCTCTTTGCTGGGCGCATATTGTAAAATGGGGCGTGGCATTACATTATGCAGTGCAATTTGTTTTTTCTTTTTGTGTTTCGCTTTGCTAGTTCTTCTTATTGATGTGCTTTAGCAAAGGAAAGCAAAAAGTAAGAACTTAAGCGTATTAAATTGGATTTGCCGTTAAAGCTGCAGCAAAACATGCGACAAATGCGGCACACACACACATATACACATGGCCTAGGATAAGTATTGCTATGGGCGTGTGTATGTGTGTGTGAATTTGCATTTGATTATAGCGCTTACACATACATACAATAAAGGCTGGCAGGCAGGTCTCTCTCTCAAGTTCGCATTTACCCGCTTCCGTTACTCTCTCTCGTGCTGCTGCTCTGTCTCTCTCTCTCTCTTACGCTCTCTACAAAGCTACGACATTTGACAGCCTTAAGCCCGTGTGCGATCGAGAGCGAGGTCCGATGCTCGCATTGGCGTTGTTGATTTAGCTTTGCCGTCGTGTGATCTAGCTATTTTAAAGCTTTCATAGTTTGGCTGATTTAGAAGTGATTTAGCTTGCTTTACGCTATGATTAATTTTTAATGGGTTTATTTAAAGCACCAAACGTTATTTATTCATGAGAAAAGCTATTTAAAGAAAGTTTATATAAATTTATCAAAATATCCATCATATACGTTGTATATGATATAGCTTTTGGCTATATTGCTTAGCTGACCACGGCAATGCGCAGCACTACTCAAAATACGCCATTTTTTGTTTACTCTCTGTATATTCCAATTTGAATTTGTATTTTTTTAGTGTTTTCGCTTGCCTTCTTAGAGAGAAGAGTCTAGCAATATAATGAACGAATTGCCACGCTCATATACAATAATTATTTATTGATTTGATCACAGACACATTTATTGATGCATATATAAACCGCCAGCATTCGATTCGCTATATTTGTGATTGTGATTCACAAACAAACCCCAATTAGCATGGTAATCTACAAACACATTTCTTCAGATTTAAATGATTCGAGCACATTCACAATATGAAATTATGCAAAAACACTTCAGCATACCAAACAGTCAATTATATTTGAATAATATTCCGTAAAACCCGCCCACCACATGACGACATAACATCAGAATTGGGCATTGCGGATGACCCCAGAACATGGAACATGGAACAATGGTGCCATCAATTTGCTGTTGACATTAGCCAAGAAAGAATTAATGGAAATGCATTAAAAATTGATTTACGACGCTATTTACGCTCATAAATTTGTAGCTATTTAGCGGTAACACACAGAAAAAACCTACAAATTGTCAACACAAACAAAACAGCAGCAGCAGACGCTCCTCAAGAACAACAATACGAGACGAAGCCGAAAAGAAACGACGGAAAAAAAACTGAAATATTACACTCAAATATTAAACAAACGAAGCGAAGCGGAAGCCAAGCAAAACATTTTCCAAAACAGAGCAGAAAAAGGAAAGAACATAAATGAAAATAAAACATAAAAATAGAATTGACGACGCGTTGACAGTTGGAGTTGAAGGCAGAGCGTGGCATCTGGAGGGGGAACGATGGATGACGCTCAGGCTCAGCGAGTGACTCGCCCGCAGGATATGTGCCCCCTATACGCCGGGATATTAATGTACGACAGGCAGCGAGCTCGTAAGATACATGTTGCCTCGGTCAACAATGGCATTGCAATGCGCAGTCTGTCATCGATATGACTCTTGTTATTACAATTATTAAATGCTTCACAATATGGGTTGACGTGCCTTACTAACCTAGAATCAGATGGGGCTTTCACTTGCTAAAAGTGAGATAGCACCTGGGAATAGAGAAAGACAATCGAAAGTACGACTTATTCTAAGTAAGCCCCAAATGAGAAATCAACAGTTGCAGATATTGTCTCAAGAGATAGAGGTGCTGTAGGATCTATATAGAACCTATAATGATAGAGCTATTCTGGTTTCAAGTACATACATACATCATCGAGGGAGTATGTATAGTCCGATACTTGTGAATCGAATAATGAATTCTATATAAGATTAAACTTACCGATGGACAAAAGGTAAGGGACGTCAGAAGAACCTGAAGACATGAGGCTATTCTAGTTTTCTTTAGTACGTAGGGTATCTAAAAGTGCTATTTCTATCATGTATAATTTCTTACACTCATTATTTCTCGACAATAGATCGTGAAAGAGATTGCGAGACGAAAAAGTTGGGCTCAACCCTGCTGTAACTTTCGGGATAGTATATCAATATGCTTCCCTAATAGATTTCATAACATCTCTTCGGTATCCCAATCAAAGTCATAAGTCTTTTCTCTATAATAATTGTATCGTTTTGAAAGCATGCTTCAAATATTGACAGACATCTGTTGAGAAAGTTCAATTCATGACTCAGTAAACTATCTTCTTTTTCCGCCAAGTTCCAAGTTTTTGTCAAATGCATTTCAGCAGCTCCGCCCGAGGGCTAAGTGGAGTGCCCTATGTCCTTCCACATTTTATTGTAAAACCGAAACAAACAAAAGAATTTTTGAATCAGAAGCAATAAATTTGATGACATTTATTGGTTTTCGGCTGGGTGTCATGACCCGGCGACAAGGACGGGGCATTCCTTACATCACTGATAGCGGGGGATGACTGTTTGTTATGTCCATCTGTGTCTCGTCTCTCTGTTCGGGTTTCAGGCTCGTGCGGGTGTCATTTTCGGACTTAGTGCCACCAGTCGAAGAGCCACTTGAAACTTTGGGCTTCCGTTGGGTCGAGCCTGATCATTAGCTCAAAGCAAAAGGCGGCAACGTCGGCAACGGCGGCGCGTGCCAGCGTTCAACCCTCCTGGCAACCGCCCACCCTTTCAAATGACCATAGAAGTGCAGGGACGGTGCGAACATAAAGCCAAATAGTTCCGTTCGACAGTTGCAGTTGCAGACTGAAAACTCTCGGAATAATAACAATAACAATAAACCGAGAAACGCTGAACAATGCGTGGAGAGACCTTGCGACCTCTGCGGCAGCCCATGGAAGGCCATTGTAGAGGGGGCTGGGGGAGGGTTGCGACAACTGGACAAAGGTCAGCAGTTTAAATTGTGTCAATTGCTGACATCTCTCTCTCTCTCTCTGGCAGCGCCCAGCATCCGGTTGCACATTGAAAAATTGAAATATTACACACATTTCACTTTCAAATAACAGTTATTGCCAAAGTCCCGAGACAATAAACCAACATTGACAGATGAACTCTGGAATATGCCTAGGATATGGCACATCGGGCGGCGCTCAGCTATTTCTCCTCTTTCCCAGGCATTGGCTAATGTGCCAGCTATGAGTGGGTTTTGTCATATCCGAACTTAAACTCGACTCTAATGACATCAGATCGACGCTCAGGCAAATCAATTGCACCCCACGCACAGCTAAGGCCAAATGGAAATCGCATTTTTCATTAGTCCAGAAAAAGTCTATAAAATTGAGTCTTTACCCTAAGCACATAAACATTACTCGCATTATGGTAAGTAATAATATGAGATAGATAGACAGTGAGAGGGAGAGGCAGAGAGAGAGAGAGAGAGAGAGAGAGAGAGAAAAGAGAGACGCAAAGAGGCAGAGAGGGAGAGAGAGGGAGAGAAATACATAGGCAGATAGATGGGTAGACAGAGAGAGAGAGACGGAGGGAGAGATATAGAGTAATAAACAGAGAGAGAGAGAGAGAGAGAGAAAGAGTGAGAAAGAGAAATAGATCGATAAATATGTAGATAGATAGTTAGCTGGAGATAGAGAGATAGTGAAAGAGAGAGAGAGAGAGAGAGAGAGAGAGAGAGAGAGATATTAAAGATCAACTGGGAAATCAAAAATATTATAGGGAATTTAGCAATTGCGATTCTTCTTCTAATAGCTTCGAGGAAAGATACATATACATATCAGGAATATTTATTTATTAAACATTTTAGATTTAAATTTACAGGAATAATTCTAAGATAAAATATATAAAGAAAATGCAAAACAAATATTTTTACTGAATATAAACTAAGAAAATTCTGAATAATTCAACAAATCTTTAAATAGAATTAAATATAAATATATAAAACCGGATTGACCAAAATGCTTGGGCAATAAAAATGAATAATTGAAAAATAATTGAAAATATTCATAATGACAAAAATGGTAATAATCAATTAGTTCTACAATTAAATTTAACGTCAAGATAAATTCAAATTCCAAATTAATTATGGAAAATGTGTAGAGAAATTGAAATGAAATGAGATACCATATAGTTAAGATCGAGGAGCGCTCATATTTAGCACTGATAATTTTTAAAGATCATAAAAGTTAAAGAAATTTGAAATTGTATTTTACGGAACTTGAAAACAAGAAAACATTCCTTATTAGTAGGCTATAGTCTGAGTCGATTAGAAAGAGTTTTGAAATATGTACATATATGCGAGGGTCTCTCAAGAAGTAGACAATTCCACAAAGTAAACAAATATTGAAAAGACAGTCTCGACGTAAGTCCTTGTTTTGATCATCAGAATGCTCATTAAGTGCTGTACTGCTTCATGATTTAATGAATAAATCAATTTTCGCAAGTTATGGAAGAGAAAGCAGTTTAAGGAAGGACAAATTTGATATCCTAGGTAAGCAATCACAGTCTCAGCCAACACGCGTTCCTTCAGACAAAGTTAGTCCAATGATATTTCATAGATTCTTCATTGCTGACTTAGTCCAGGTAATGGGAAAGTTGTCTACGTCTCATTTGAACACTTAACTGTTAATACTGCTCCGATTGGTATAATATTCGAGCCCGTTACTCAATGAACTGCACACAAATGAAAGTCTTTAGACTGCTATTAATTTTAACAAATTTATTATTATTTTATTAATAGCGATCACGTTTGTGGTCCGTTCAAATTAAGCTTCGTTGAGTTGCATCAACCATCATCGTTTGAATGTCAGACCGAGTAGCTGTGGGGCGACCCTCGCATGACTTCAACTTAGTGTTGCACATTTCTAATCTTAATACGAATTTGAAAGCCAGGGATGAGCTTCTTCGCCCACACGTCCATTACGATTTATTAAGCTGATTGAATTGTATGGCAATTCATATTTCAGCCAATTAGGGGAAACGATCTCAATGGAGCATCGAACAGACGGCACTAATTGGCAGGCATTTAACACTTTCCCCAACCCGACAGCTCCGAGTGAAAATGGAAGGCTGGCACTCTCGTGCCTAATCGTTTGGCTGCCATATGCTGCTGTTGCCACTGGGCCATTGAGATCATCGGCAGAGAGCATTTAGGGACTGCTGCTGTGATGAAAGGGGGGAGTAGGTACATATATCTGGAGACTGGAGGCATGGCAGGGGCAGTGCGATGCGCCCCACGCGCCAAGCCGTTGCCGATGATTAATCGCTCTGGAAATGTTTCTCTTTTCATAAACAATTTTTTAATAGGCCCGAGCATGTCTCTCAGCTTAACACACGATGTGCATTCGATTCCGGACTCTGGGGTCAAAACGTTTGTGGGCGGGGTTAAAGAGTTCAATTTGTTTCGTGTAGAGTGCCGAGTGTATCTCCTCTCCCACTCTCTCTCTCTCTCTCGAGATGATGATGATGATGATGACTCGCTATGTAGCTAGCTGTAAAAGATGTTGCCATGTTTGGAATTTAAAAAGAGTTGATAAATCAAAATGTTTTGGGCAAACTCAAAAGAGGAGAAACAACAACAACACCCCCTCCCCATATCAATTGATGAAGCACGCATAGCTTGTGGGCAAACTCATAGCACAGGCATAGCACATAGGTAGGTGTTAATTGTCAGCTATTTGGATGGGCTTTCTTCAATTTTCCCAGCTGCTCTAGCGGCATGCAAGAGACTCGAGGGGGAGGGGAGATGGACTCGCAGAGAAAGTAAATCAGATCTGAACGTAAATAGAACCAGAAACAAAATTTATAAATTTAGCAGACAAAGAAAACAGAGCGGGCGAGTTTTTAGTTTTTTCCGTGACACTGCAGTGGCACGTGGCATGAGAATGAAATTTATGAAATTCTCCTCGTGTTGCCTCCAATAATTGAATATAAAAAATGCTCGCAACAGGTGAACAAAACAATTTTACGACTCGGAGACCGACTTTAAAGTGTTTTTCAGCTTTTAAGATATATCCATATGAGTTTACTAATTATATCTCTGGCATTTTATGGCATTTAAATAGCTGGATCTGAAGAGCAGTAAAGCATTATCGGCTCGACAGTAAATCATTGTCTAAGTAGAGCTGTTTCAATATTGTCGGGCATAAAAAAGCGAGCCAGCTACCTGGGCAGCCCAGGTAGAACAAGGTGCGACCTCAGCCAGGCCCAATGCTCAAGGACGACAGCACGGCATTGTCCTCTACGAAAAACGCGATTAGCCTTATGAATATGAAGCAATTATATATTTATGAAGTTCATAACGAAACAATTTGATTTATGAGGTCATTCCGTAGTTCTTTGTTGCCTCGCACTAGACTAGTCTCAATGCTAGGCCATTGTCTCAGCCACTCCAAAGTGTGGCCGCTGACAAAGACTGGTTTTTGCACACAGCTGTGCTCCGTACAGGTGTACGAGGTGTGCGAGACTCGGGCTAAATGATTATTATGGAATTGTTTATGAGTTATCAAAGCCTCGTTGCATTGGTATTAAAACATTTGTTCACGCAACTAAAGGTTTTTCATCCATTTTCCATTACCATCTAAATATATCAAACAGTTTTCAAAGTTAGTTCTATGTAAATATGAGATATCATCATATCATCAGACATGAAATAAGCGTAAAGTCTGTATAATGAAAAATAAGCTAGCTTTAAGTTAAATGTAATATTTTTTGAAATAAAGCAAATATTAATTATTATTCATTTATTAAAATGTTTGTTCAGGTATTTTCTGCTTTTCAGAGATGTGCACATAGTTCAGAAGATGGATGTATTTGAATATAGCATACTCGTTCTGGTTTCGAAAAATAAACCCATTTATTCAGTTGATGATATTTCAGATGCGTCTCGACTTAATATAATATATGGATATATCAGTAGATATTAACTTTTATTTAATTGCAAAACTTGTAATTCTTATTTTAAAAAGATATTGTTCTTCTTGAGCTGAGACCTGTCAAAAGGAGTATATATAAGACCAGTTGGTATAGATCTGTTATTTACTTATTAAATAATTGTAATCATATTTTGAACTGCTAGTTATATATCTCTTCGGTTTCAAGATAATTACAGAAAACTATGGGGCTCGCGAGTTTCCTGGAGAATCGCCCATATATCGAAAGATTAATGTTCAATTGCAAACCTTCGTAAAAACAAGTAAGAAAGCTCTAGTCGAGACTGCTCGACTACGAGATACCCTGAACCCTCCGAGCAACAGCCATTTCAATAATTTTTAGCGTCTCTCTGCTTATACAAACACACACATACTCACGCAAACACACATACATAGACACCCATAGGCGCGCACGCATTAACAGGCATGGGCTGCAGTGTGGGCTTACTATGGGAACTTAATTGTTCAATAACTTTTTTTGTGGACGTACGTTCTTCATGAAACTTTCAGAATGTGGTTTTATGATTACTATGCGTATATTTGCCAAAGCTCAAGTCTCTAGTATTTGAAATACGCCTTTTACAGAGATGATGGTAAGGGGGTGGATATAGGGGTGGGGGGTGAATTATAACAAAAATCGAAATTCTATCACGTACAGTCGAGTCTACATTTAAAATTTGGAGAGTTTAGCTCTAAAGGTGTAGGAGATATAATTTTATAACTGGTTTTCGATAAGGTTTTTGATCGATAAAAAAATAACGGGATGAGTTATCGATTTTTAGTGATAAACTCGATATCCGCGTGCTATATACGAGCATTTTAAAAAAAAGTTGAAGTCTCTAGCTTCTATATCTTCAGAAATCGACGCGTTCATACATACGGACAGACGGACAGACGGACGGACGGACAGACGGACAGACGGACAGACGGACAGACGGACATGGCTAAATCGATTCAGTTTGTCGCCCTGATCAAGAATATATATACTTTGTGGGGTCTGCCACGCCTCCTTCTCCCTGTTACATACTTTTAACAAAACCATTATACCCTGATTTCCCATTTTCAATGGGTTCAGGGTATAACAAGTAAGAAAGCTCTAGTCGAGACTGCTCGACTACGAGATCCCCTGAACCCTTCAAGCAACAGCAAACACACACACATACACACGCAACACACATACATAGACACCCATAGGTGCGCACGCATGGGCTGCAGTGTGCGCTCACTATGGAAACTTAATTGTTTAATAACTTTTTTTCTGGACGTACGTTCTTCATGAAACTTTTAGATTGTGTTTATATCATTAATATGCGCGTATGTGCCAAAGCTCAAGTTTCTAGTATTTGAAATACGCCTTTTACAAACTTATGGGTGAGGGGGTGGATATAGGGGTGGGAGGTAAAATTGAACAAAAATCGAAATTCTATAACGTGCATATCAATCTACATTTAAAATTTGGATACTCTAGCTCTAAAGATGTAGGAGATATAATTTTATAACTGTCTTTCGATAAGGTTTTTTATCGATAAAAAAATAACTAGACGAGTTATCGATGTTTGGTGATAAACTCGATATGCGCGCTGTATTTACGGTCATTTTAAAAAAAAGTTCAAGTCTCTAGCTTCTATATCTTCTGAAATCGACGCGTTCATACATACGGACGGACGGATGCACGGACGGACGGACGGACGGACGGACGGACGGACGGACGGACGGACGGACAGACAGACGGACAGGGCTAAATCGACTCAGTTCGTCGCCCTGATCAAGAATATATATACTTTGTGGGGTCTGCCACGCCTCCTTCTCCCTGTTACATACTTTTAACAAAACCATTATACCCTGATTTCCCATTTTCAATGGGTTCAGGGTATAAAAAAAGATACTGATATATTTTTGTTATTGCTGTCCTGCTTGAAGTAGTGTCAATAGGGCTCCCAGCTTGCTTATATGGGTTGCAAGGAAGAGCTGTAATCCACCTCAACACACAACGCTATCATCTATCACTAATTCTGCTATATAAATTATAAATCAAATCTTTCAATTTAATGGTGGGAAAATATTTAACATTGTTGAAATTGTGTTTACTAAATTCGATTTTGGAGCAACAACGTTTCGCTAATTCTTTCTAGAATGAAATAATTGTAAATCTCTTAAAAATGTAAGACACTGCCAGATAACTTATAGATGCGCTGAAAGATTAATTAGCAAGTTGAAAATAATTAAGTAAATAATAAACACTTCAAATAATACGATTCAAATTGCTACACTAAAGTGCAAGACTCTGATTTTAGGTTCAAAATGGACCCCCTACTATGTAATATATCTATCCTATTCTATTCTAAACATAAAATCAATCTCCGAGATCAGGTTCTTGACTGAGCATATTGAATATAGACTCATAGGAGCAAATATACATAGATACTCACATCAGCTATCGAAATATATGATATACAAATAAATAAAATGAGCAGGCGGTGCATGTAGTGTCATTGAGTTTGAATTTCTGATGTGGTGCCGATTGTTTGGGCTAGGAATATTCATTCGACCTCAAACATTTCAGTAGTAAGCATCTGGGAAAAATAAAAAATAATAAAACAAAAAAATTTTAATACATCTAAAAATTATTTTGGAAAATTTTTACTTTGGCCAAATAATTATTTGAAATGGATTACGGCAACAACAGTGGTGCGGAATTTAACTGGAGCTACGTGGGTGGCCAGGGCGGCAACGGCGGCCAGGGCATGGGCACGGGCACCTATCCACAGGTAATGGCGTAAGGCAGCAGCAGAAGGTGTTGATTATTGAGATTGACTCCGATTATTGCAGATGGGTCAGATGGGTCAGGGCAGCTATGGCTCTGGCTCTGGCGGACAGCAGTGGCTACACTCGAACCAGGCCTACCAAAACTCAGTGCCCAACTCCACGCCTCCGGCTCCCTTCGAGGCGTACAACCAGTCAATGATGCGCTACACGAATGTCCACAAGGCAGGCGGAGGCATGGGACATATGGGCGGCATGGGAGGAATGGGCGGCGGTTACGGCGGATATGGCTCCGGAATGAATCGCAATGGTAAGTCGTAACAACTCTTGCTCCTCCTCAACTGCCAATCGTAATCTCTGCATAATGTGCGTCAATAGGACTGGGCCATGCCGGTGGTGGCATGGGTCAAAATGCCAACAGCGGCTACTCCAGCTGGTAACGGATTGTTAGTGATGGATCTCTGCATTCACGTATATTTGCCCAATTATTTTGAAATTTTTCCCTGACTAGTTCTTTGCCACTCAAATGTTAAACCAACTACAAAATCTTCCTGAAGTCAACCGATTATAAAATATTGAATAAAAACGTTTTATAGCGTCGATTAAATTATGAGTTTACTTTCGGACAATGCTACGTGCACGTGTGCATATTCCCGGATCCCAGTCGATATTTAAATGCTGATCTAGCGACTGCTGGGGTCAGCGACGTCTATTAACCTACGATTTGACGTGTGTTGTGACCTCTGTCAGCGCCTGGGATCGCTCTGCAACAAGGAGGGGTGGGCAGAGAGAGTGAGTCGAGCAATCCGTCCGGGTTTGCAGTGGCATAAATTACGCACTCGTGTGTGTGTGTGTGTGTGTTTTGTCTATGTATGTATAAATTATGAAGCCTACTATTAGTTAGCATGTCATTTGGCAGCGCTGCTATAAATTACACCAGAGCAACAACTGCGCGAGTGCCGCTTCCCGTGGCAAATGCAACGAGAATGGAATTATGGCACGGCATGAGCCGGCATGGGTTGCTCGATGTGTGTTATATGTACTAGACACGTGTATGCTGCATCGCTCCGCATCCACTTATGTATGTTTCTACAATACTCTGCTCGCCCATGAGTTGAAGAGAGTATATTGGCTTAGAGATATTTGAGCATATACATATATAAGATTAGAGAATGGGAGAGATTAGAGAAACCTGAAATACGTATATATGGGAATTATGGGACTCCTTTTCTGGTATTTTGATTTGAGCACTATTTATCTGGCTCGACGCCTTTATGTATCAGATATTAAAGTATAAACAAACATATATAGAATACGAGATTGGACAGATAAAGTTTGGGAATAGAGATTGGAGATTATTTGCGGTCTCCTCTTCCGGTAAGTTTTTACATCTGAATACTTGCTGTAAACTGGTAAATCCTATATTGCTTGCTACAGTTTACAGCCCTCAATTCAAACTGAAATAGGTCGAAAAATAATATGTCTACACTTATGCGACCTTTGAAATGTCTGACCAATCTCATTTTTCTTTAGATCGATTTTAAGTTTTATACTTCTTAAAGGTAAAATCAATAGATAAAAACTATATTACTTTCATAGTTTTAAAATATGAGCCCATTAGCTGCTGATTCTTAGCCGACTTTCTTCTATTCTTGTCATGAACGAGTATGGTCTAGTCGTTTCATGCCTTCTCTATTACATACCAAAATATGTATTTTTTCCGCTTTTTTTTGGGAGAGTTTTTATTAATAAATTTCCATAGTGAATTTTTTGGGGCTGGCGCGCGCGTGTGTAATGATCTGTCGCTCTGGATCAGGGTTGTGGATTAATGGTAAACCGAACGCATTTTTCATCTAACATACGTCGCATGAATTTGACTGCATTTGACTGCGTTTGCCTGCATTTTGGTTGTTGTTTTATTTTCCTGTTTTCCTATTTTGTTTTTTTTTTTTGTTTTGTTTTTAGCATGGAAATTTATGTTGTCGCCATTTGCCATGCGCCGAGTTTTCAGTTTTCTGTTTTCAGTTCAGTCAACTATCTAGGCGACTGCTCCAATTATGAGAGCATTCCAACTGTGCTCCAAATATTTGGACACCGTTGCCAGCGCTTGTTTCCGCAAAACGTGCCTCACACCCCGCACTCTGAATAAAATTCGAGTCACGTTCAATGCTCAGATAGGGAGCGACACAAAGAGGGAAAGAGAGAGAGAATAGAGCTGCTTAACTCGTTAGTCAAATTTAGTTAAGCTGTATAGATTATAGAAAATATATATAGATATTATATATATGATCTCGGTAAAGTATTAATTAAGTTGTTCAACAATTTATTATATTAAATTTAGCTATTCTTGTTACATTAAAAACTATCCACTTTTCATACAATTAATTTGCTAAGCAGATTTTCTAGTTAAATATAATTCACCTTATGCAACCTTATAATTTTTTTTCTGGTAATTCTGTTATTGTTATTTTACACACCTATTAACAATAGCTCTATTATTCATTAACACTATGAATAACAGCTTTGTTAACGGGTTGATAAGTCGTCTAAAGCGCGATTGCTGAACTCTGTAAATAAGTATATTTTATACCCGATATCATACAACCCAATTTTATGTTTGTAACACTAAACTGTCCAATATATTGTGAAAATAATAATAATATAGTTCACCAGAGAGAGATAATGATATTTGTAGCAATGCAAAACGCGAAGGAGTTACTCATAATGTTGAGCCAAAGATGATAAATTCTTAAGTATTGATTATACTCTTATATTTATAACCCGCATATGAAACAGTACATACATATATAAAATATAAAAACTTTTTGTAGAAATATATAGCTTTACGAAATGGAGCAGCGCTGTGCTTTCCATTTGGAATACTCGCAAATTAATATTTGCAGTATATTTGCAATATATTCTTAGTACACATTCACATGCACATTTACAGTGTAATTTTAGTATATTTCAGTATATGTTTAGTATGTTTACAGTATATTTTAAGTAAATTTTTAGTATATTTTTGGTATATTTTCGGTATATTTAAATTGAAATTCTCCTATTCGTTAGCAATATGGAGTATAAAATATAATTATTATGTTGCTGAACAATAACAGGCAAAGGCTCAAAAGACCTCATCCTCTGGTTCGTCGGGGATCTAGGTGATCTTTAAATAGAATTAGGATTAAATAAATAATACCAGCCAAATGATTGCTTAAGGTCTATTGAGGCTGTAGATCTATTTAGACATTTTATTGAAACAAGACACAATACATATGTATAATATATTATTTACAGTATTATACTTATTCCATTATATTCGTAATTTAATGTGCGAATATGTTAAAAAAAAAAAAAAAGAAATCTTCTCTTAAACGATTTAGCCTATCGATCAAAAGCTTACCGTTTTACTTTTAATTTGTAATTCAATATTATCTTCTTTAGTTTATAAATACGTTTCTCAGTTTCAGAATTGATAGCGTATTTATGTTCGATTTGAGAGAGTAGACAGTTTTTCCACGACATTAAATAGTTTTCGATGTCGTTTGATGGGGAAGGGAACTATGTAGCTCGTTGCTTGTGCCGGTCGGTTCGATCGTGCTGCCCTTTCACGTTGTGGTACTTGAAAATTTCTTGGTGTTATTTTAATTTGTGAGTTTTTATTTCGGTTTATTGTCTGTGTGTGTGTGTGTCTGTGGCTTTATACGCATTTGTTTTCTATGCACTTATTTAATTGTGTTTTTATATTTATTATGTGCTTTTCTCGAGCTGCCTTTAAAGTGCCACATTTACCTTAAAAATGTATTTTTAATTTATTTTTTTGTGGCTGCTTTATCGAGCAGCGCATCGGGTTCAGAGGCGGCATCGGCGATAAGCACGCACCATTTTTTTGTCGGGGTTTTGGCTTTTTTTGAATTTAAATGAAGTTTTTTTTTTTATATATATACAATATATTATTCGGTTTTAGTTTTAGTTGTCTTCATTGCGTTCGTTTTTAGTGCGATGTAATGAAGTTTGTTTATGGGGCCTGGGGCACATTAACATTTCGTGTAAGTCAGCTATTACTCTACATTGTGCCGTATATGCTTACATACATACGTACGTACATCTATGTATTTACATACATACATATGCAGCAGTGAGTGAGTGGGAAAAAAGACGAGGTATCGGACACCATTCGACAATTGTCCAGTGTGGTCCCCCATGTGGGGCATTGCCATAGATTGTCTCTCTTTTTAAGTGCCGTATGACTGTGTGATTTTCGTCGCTAAAAAACGGCGGTCGGCCATAAAATCAACACTTTGGTTAGCAAAACAAACCGTTTAATGCAAAACAAACAGTCAACAACAACAACAGCAACAACAACAACAACAATAGCAATAACAACAGCATCGAGACTATGGCTACACCTGTAGACCCAACTAGCGGGCAATGCATCTGTCTAGTTATAGTGTTGAAATGGGCGTGGCACTCGTATCAGCTATCACTAAATTCACATAGTGATTGCCAACACAAAAAATATCCGCAATTTGTTCAACATTTTTGCTGAAAACCACAAAAATCAATTGCCAATTTAAGCAAACCACCTGAACGAGAGTGAGTGCGTGTGTGTGTGTGTGTGTTAAATTAATATGCAACACTTTTTAGTGACTTTTCTATTTGGACGTAATTGAATCATAAAACACTCGATGGGCTGTCAATCGAATGACTTTTTGCTTTTTAATACCCTGCAAGCATTGAAACTGATGCTATAGGGTATATTGATTGTATTCATATAATATAAAGAATAATGATTTTTGATGACGATCAACAGACGAATCGATCAAGTTTTGCTAGTCTGGCTTTCCATCTGTCTATCTCACTGTACATCTCTCCATTTGGTTGATAGGATTGATTGAAAGGATATTAGAACAAATCTACTTTTACTGCTCGGTCATTTTTTCGTATATAATGGCATTTAAAATTCGACAAGTCGATAAATTATAAAGATCGACGATTACAATTCGTAATAGTACTAATAACTGCGATAGCTATTACAGTCAATTCTCGATAATTTGTACCCCGGTAAATCGGAAATCGTAATAAATCGAACAATTCTATCCTCTTGGCAAAAATTAATTCCGATAATTTGAATTTCTGTGTAAATTGAAAAAAATGTGATCTCCTTACCATTTGGAATTATCGAGACTCGACTGTATTATCTATTGCTTCTAATACAACTATTCACAAATTGAAGTTGGCTGATGGAATACGCACAGCGAGCTACTGATAACTCTCTACGTATTTAATGTATCGATTACATTCGAGTTCGATAGCAATTGTACCAAGATAACACTTCAAGACCATATCGACAAGGTTTCTATTCAATCAACTGCAAATAATATAAGTTGTATCTTTAGACTCAAGGATTACCTCATGACAACAGCTACAGTGATTCAGTATAGGTGTCAGCGAATTGAAGAACCCTCTACTTTCGGGTTTGTATGCTTATTCCTCTCACAATATATTATAATAGAGATTTCTGCTCAATCTTATATCGACTTATAGCAGTCGTATTAATGCTATGATTCAATTCTAGGGCAAGCCCAACAAAGGTATTTAGGCGATTCGCGGTATTTCCTAGTCGAGCATTGCCTGCAGACATGTTTTAGTGTATTTTTAGCTGCAATGGGAGAAACCGACAATTGGACATTTTTGACACCACTTCACGGCAGCCCATTGACAACTCAATGCGCCTCTCCGCCGATGCATTTATCACCCGGCCATGGAGGGCGGGTCCAGTCTAATCCGGCTGATAACAGCGGGTGGTGGCCCGCGTCGGTGCCGGCGATTAACCCACGACCGCCAAGCGGAATGGTGTCATTTTAAAGTAGCCATTACCACGCCATTGTCTGGCCCTAATGGCGAGTCCCATGGCCTGCTCTGTCTGTCGACCCCCCGCTCCGATCCAATTTCTTAGCGTCTGATTGATATGTCCGGTCGAGAAGTTGTTCTCTGTCTTTTTTCCCAAAAGAGGGTTAGACTTTTGGTCAGCACTGTCTTTGGGGTGTTTACGCACAGCAAAACCAAATAGAACTTGCTCTCATTGTAGAATAATTTATTGTATAAAAAAAGAAATCCTTTTTTTTTTTCATCAGGTACTCAGGGCTTTTATAGTTTTTAACAGAATATTTTGATATAATTGCAATAAAGAGTGGAAATTGATTGCAGCATTTCTTTATTATCTCGCAATTCGCATGTCGGTCACGCGAATTCGTAGAAATAATCAAGAAATATTTTCAATCATTTGCTCTGGCGCATCCGCAGTCCGTGCGACAGACATTCGGACAGTTGGACAGGGGCATCAATTTTATTTGTATTTTATATTGTCTTTTTTCTGTTCTCCCCTATTTGAGTTTTAACTCGCATGTCCAGAAAAGGGAGCAATGCCAACAATTGCGCTAATTTCGGAATACATTTTTAATCTCAACCGAGGGACAATTGCAATCAGCAGACGCACATCCACCCACATGGGCTTTGTCTTGACGTGGTGACACGGCGCGCCGTCTGCGGGCCACTCGGATCGGATCCGGCGGCAGGGGTCAGCTGTTGACCGTTGGTCAGCAGTCGCCAAGTGTCCCACCCCCAGCGAGAACAAAGGGAAACGTCAAAATTAACGAATGATTTTTGGCGATTTAACGCTCAAAAATTTCCTATGCCAAGATGAAATTCGATGCTCTCTACTTTCGAAATTGGAATTGTCTCTCTCTCTCTCTCTCTCTCTCTCTCTGTAGTGTGTGTGTGTGTGGAGCAAAGGCAAGTTGAGGTCGAGCTGTAAGCGGATTTGTAACGCCCACAACAATTTGTAACAGGCCAGACAATGCGAACACACAGACAGACAGACAAAGTAGAGTGCATGTGTGTGTGTGTGTGTGTCAAATTGCCTTTGTGAGTGTGTTTTAGGTGTCAAGGCTCGGGAGCAACACCTACGGCAACAGCAGCAGCAGGCGGTCAGCGAAGGGTTCAATCGAACAATTCATGTTTCCCAGTTTTTGGCTTTGTTTGCCGCTTTTATTGGTGCCTGCTTTGATGCCTAAATCCAGTTGAGAGTCAGCAGACAGGCCTGGACTGTGTCCGGTCCCGCTCAGGCGACTCCTGCAAGGTGTTGCCTTTGTGCCAATTCATTAGTTGAGCCACATGCAGGGGATCGCACGAGCAGGAGCAGGAGCAGGAGCAGGAGCCGAGATCAGCGCCAGGCACACGGCTGTGTCACGCGTTCGACCTCAACGTCAGCAACTATTTTGATGTTTCCAGCCCGAACAATTGGCTATTGTTCCATTGGCTTTGCCAGCTCTCGGCCTCAATTGTGAGCGGTTTTAATTGCTGCTGATTGAGTTTTATGCTGGCCAACGCAGACGCGCGCACAATGGGCCAACATAGAATGGCTCAGCCTCAAGGCTGCTGCTGGCAGGAATAATCATTGATATTGTCATAAAAGTTTATAATATTTGCAGCAGCAATAGGAGCAATATTTCACTTAAACAACTGCGTCGCTTAGGACTTGAATAATATGAATATTCGCTTGGAAAACCTGTGGAAAAACCTTCCCCAAATCGTCACTGCTGGAGTCGTTTGGCAACCCTTTTCGTCTGTCTGCCCCTGCCTCTGGCTCCGCTTCCTTTGGCCATAAAGCAGAAAAGTGCATAAAAACGTCAGGCAATCTCATAAACAGGGAATAAAATTGAATTGAAAATACCTCGACTCTGCTTATATAGTATCTATGCATAACTCGTGCCAAGTGGCAAGTGGCAAGTGGCAAGGGAGCTGAGGCTGAGTAACCGCAGACGACGCCAGCGTCGGCAGCGTCGCGCCGCCTTGGAATATCTTATTTCATAAGCAAATAAGACATAAAGTAAACGCCAAACTGAACCCTCCAAGCACGCACACACTCGGATAATATAGCCGCCCCCCGAAAAGCAAATATAAATAGTCATACATATACACAAGTATATAGAGCAATATGTATGCAGACGAACAAGCAAAGTTTACGCAGATTTTGCCACAACATCCTTCGGCTGCGAAAAGCCAGAGCCCCAGACTCCATCAAAATTCTGGCCACAGAGCAAGCCGCACGGGGCCCCGACTCCGCCCGACTCCGCCCGACTCAGCCCGACTCTGCCCGTCTCTGCCGGGGCACGTACATGGCCCTCGGGGGAGTTGCCGCAGCGAAAAGGGTTGCGGCTGCCTGCACCTTTCTGGTAGGGTTGGGCGGTGCGGTGAGGGGCGTGGCGGTGCGCTGCTGGGGGTTCGCCCCATAGGTTGAGTTGACAAAAGATTTTGACTTTCGCCTTGGCGCTAGTCGCGATAAACTTTGACCAAAAATATTTCAAACGGCGAAAGCCGCCAAAACGGGGTGAGTGCGTGACGCCCACAAGGATTTTGGATTGGTTTCCCTATAATAAATACACTGAGCGAAAATTTCGATATATACAAATGAGAAAGTGCAGAGTTTAGTTTTTAATTATCTAAAATATATATAAATAAATATATATATATATATGTATATAAACTTTTTTTTATTTATTAATTTTTTGTTTTAAAAAACTACTATTTACTGTAATTATACCCTGAACCCATTGAAAATGGGAAATCAGGGTATAATGGTTTTGTTAAAAGTATGTAACAGGGAGAAGGAGGCGTGGCAGACCCCATAAAGTATATATATTCTTGATCAGGGCGACGAACTGAGTCGATTAAGCCCTGTCCGTCTGTCTGTCCGTCCGTCCGTCCGTCCGTATGAACGCGTCGATTTCAGAAGATATAAGAGCTAGAGACTTGAACTTTTTTTAAAATGACCGTATATACAGCGCGCATATCGAGTTTATCATCAAAAATCGATAACTCGTCCCATTATTTTTTTATCGATCAAAAACCTTATCGAAATGCAGTTATAAAATTATATCTCCTACATCTTTAGAGCTAGAGTATCCAAATTTTAAATGTAGATTGATATGTACGTTATGGAATTTCGATTTTTGTTCAATTTCACCCCCCACCCTTATATCCACCCCCTCACCCATAAGTTTGTAAAAAGCGTATTTCAAATACTAGAGACTTGAGCTTTGGCAATTATACGCATAGTAATGATAAAACCACAATCTGAAAGTTTCATGGAGAACGTACGTCCAGAAAAAAAGTTATTAAACAATTAAGTTCCCATAGTAAGCCCACACTGCAGCCCATGCGTGCGCGCCTATGGGTGTCTATGTATGTGTGTTTGCGTGTGTATGTGTGTGTTTGTGTAAGCAGAGAGACGCTAAAAATGATTGAAATGGCTGTTGCTTGAAGGGTTCAGGGGATCTCGTAGTCGAGCAGTCTCGACTAGAGCTTTCTTACTTGTTTTGGGTTTAATTTCGATAAGAAATTCTATATCTAACATCTAAAATCTATATAATATAAAATATATATACTGAAAATTGATATGAAATGCGACTTAAACAATGAGCTTTGACTACTACTACCTTTAGGGGAAATCTAATAAATGGACAACTCTTCTATAAAGTGCACAATTAATCAAAGGTGATACATACATATATAGATTTATTCGTATTTTGGTATATGGAATACCTATATTATAATATAGACAACAATTAATCAACTATTAAAGGGGAGTAAAGTATAAAAATCACTAAGTAAAGGAGACTTCGCTCACAGCATAAAAATGTATGCTACATACAGACAGAGTTTAGATTATAGTACGATACTAACGAATAAATGCTATACCTAAGACTTTAGTACCTCAATATTTAAAATGCACTTCAATTCTTATCTTTGATTTCCTTCAAATTTGCGAAATTTCACGTACATATGTATGTATGTTGACCTAAGAATATCGAGATAGTGAATGATAGTGAATGGTCAGACTTTTCCTGGAACACTTTGATCCAGTTTTAGGCAGATCTCACTATTAACTCCGTTTTGGATCCGGTTTTCGACTGTTGAGCCATAATCTGGGATCTGTTACAGCAAACCAAAATTAAATTTATCTCTGATATCTCTCTTTACACTCTCGATTCTTTAGCGAGAAATTGTATAGACAGTAGAATCCGGCTAAAACGACTCTGCTTACAGCGTCCTTACGGTTATTGCGACGCTAATTCTAGTCCCCAGATAAAGTTAAATGAGCAATCTCATATGGTTTTACGGTCAAGGGACCGTCGTTATAGCCGGATTCTACTGTATTTAATATAGATGTTTCAGATTTAAGGTGTTTACAGTGATGTTAAATGCTTTTCAATATAATATTCTATAGCCTATGTTCATTAGGGATATAGTAGGACTCTAATGGTAACAAAATTTATCGAATCAGTCCAGTACTTTTTAGTCTATTCATACCAAAGCAAAGCAATCAAATCACTCTTCATATTATATTATTATATATGCATTATAGATGTAAACATGGCTTTTTCCTCAGTGTATGTGAAATTTTGTTGTTTTTGTTGGGGTCTGGCGTTCAAGTTCTTTGTGTACTTGGCAGCCCACAAGTTAATAAACTTGTCAAAATCGTGGAGTTCACGAGTCAGCGAAGCGAGCGACGCTCGATTGGAACTGCGGCCAGCACTTGGACAGTCCTGGTTCTGGTGGCTAGTCCCGTTGGCTGGCTCTGACCTGGCGCGACTTTTAATCGATTTCCATGACCGGGGGCTGTCACCTGCGCAGTTAACAAAGGATTACACAGACAACGCCTGATGCATCTGCGCGAAAGGGGAACAACTGACCTCTGCCGCAGTCGCAGTCGCTGTCGCTACCTCTGCCGCTGCTGCAGGCGTTGGCTGTGACGCCTGCGCAGAGTTGAGCCGCATAAAATTCAAATAAATTATCAACTCGTTCGTGCGAGTTTCATTTTTCATTTGTTAGTTGGACATGGGCTTAGGTTTTTGTTTATGCCCAAATAGTAAGAGGGTGAGTCGAGTCGAGTCGAGTCGAGTCGTTGCAGCCGTGGGCTGATCAACACTGTCTTCCTCTTCCTCTTGCTTGGAAGGCCTTTGCCTGTTACCCATTTCCATGCGCAATTCACAATTTCATTTGTCGTTTTATTACAGCGAAACAAAGACAAATTACATAAAATACAATATGTATGCCTGCATCTCACACACACACACACACACATGCACTCGAGTATGTATCTGGGAGATACACTCACTCGCTTGGCCCACACCTTGAGCTGCATCTGCATTTTTATGTAAATTGCGCCCTGGCAAACATATCCATTAAACAAAACCGGCGAGTTCATCGCGCCTGAAATTGCTAAAGGAAGTTGTTACTTTGTAATTAAAATTTGAGATTGATTAACTTATTGTTCGTGTGAGTTTTACAACCCGAAACTATTACCGTCAATTTGATGGTTTGATTTGGCTTTGGCTTTGGCTGCGGCTTTGATGGCCTCCTCAGTTGAGACTTCGACTTCTTACGACTGTCGACTCCCCATTCGCCGACTTCTTAATGTCTTCTCTTCTTGGGTTATTGAACTCGCTTTAATGAGACCAGAAATCTCAACTCCCAGCTCACAGTCTGCTTTTCTATTTTTGTGCTTTTCGCTTTTGTCTACGGGCCTAGGTGTTGCTTTTAATTGTGCACAATTTATTGCTCGACATTTTAATTTGAATTCGAATTTGATTTGCTCTCACGGAAAAGAGCATTTTAACACCTGTCCAGAACTTAACTATCGACAGCAAACGATGATATGCCTTCCCTCTTAGTTATGCTTCGCACATAGCACAGGAAGAGCCAGAGACTTTGCGTGATTGATATCTTCTCAGAGTTTGCTCTGGAAATTTATGCCAGCTTACAGATCGATAAACATCAAAGTGGTTCACAAATTAATGGTATTCCGGGTTCAGGCTTCCCAGCAATATTATCAATAATGTTTATATGGTCTTCTCAATCAAAATATTAACTGAACTTTTGGACTTATTTAGATGTATTTCTTTATATCGATATTTAGGTTTTTAGAAGAACAAAAAAATATACAACGTATATTTCAGATGAAATATTAATATATATATTTATTAATAATAGCACTAAGCAAGCGGAGTTATGCATTTGAAATTTGTTCTTTCTTGAAATATAAAATAAATTTAAGAATTCAAATGACTTATAAACAATTAAACACTCTTAAGGATATCTGGGGAAATTCTGAAAACCCATTGTAATATGAAATAATATGAATAGTTATCATATATTTTCTTTTAAACAACAAATCTTATATATCTTTTCATATAGTTTTCATATATATTTTGTAATTTCCGGGTTTCATTCATGAAATAATTTTAAGTGCGAACACGTCTTTATCATTTGAGTAAGTTTTTTTCATACTGATTTTATTTATCTTTACCTTAATTCATATATCATCATATAATTTATTCATATATACATATATAATAATCTACGGATTCTCCTTTAAATTCTTATATTTATATAAAATATCTCATATGTTATATATACATATGTTATATACATATGTACTGCACTTCCGTTTTTCAGTTCATGCGAGGCATAAATAATATGTTTCATTACGATATTCTCTCCATTCGTTTCTCAAATTTCAAAGTGTTTCCACTTTGACCCTCGATTGGCGGATTTGTGGCCTGTGCGAAAACATAAAATCACTTAGCTTAAAAGCCAGAAGTAACGGCGCATAAATCTCGAGATTTATTATTCATATGAAATCATTTTTTGGTATATGCATAAATTATGCATGTGTGCGGACCGCAGTGGAG
The DNA here is from genome assembly GCA_035047565.1 of Drosophila mulleri. Classification (NCBI taxonomy): domain Eukaryota; kingdom Metazoa; phylum Arthropoda; class Insecta; order Diptera; family Drosophilidae; genus Drosophila; species Drosophila mulleri. Next base: position 20,867,642 of record JAWNPK010000012.1, read on the forward strand.
GCATTCAGGTTCAAATTGAATTTCAAATCAATATTTCCCCAGGACGTACTCGCACTCGCTCTGTCACGTACTGCCCATATTTTGGCAAATAAACGTAGTCAAGAGTAAACTCGACTGGCTGCCATTGCGGGGATTATTGCTGCAGAGAACGAGAGGAGAAAAGTTTAAAAATTGATTTTCATCTGTCGAATGCTGCAATGGCAAACGCATAAAAGGATTTTTCATATGCTACTCCTGCTGCTCCTGCTGCTCCTGCTGCTGCTGCTGCTGCTGCGTCAGGGCAACGTTTTCAATTGGAATTGATTTTTCTACGTAAACATAAATAAAATATGAACAGGGCACACTCGATAGGGTGCATCCATCCATCCATCCATCCATCCATGCGGGATGGGCGAAATGTTTGCACGGCAAATATTTTTACAAACTGCTGTCCCCCCTCCCTCTACCTACTCTTGGCCATGGCTCATCAGCAGTCCGGCAGCGAGCTGGTCAAATAAAGCCGTTAGTAAGTATTTCATAAGTCGCTGGCCAGCAAGAGGAGAGAGGAGCCGCCAGGCTGAGCGCCCGGCCAGATAAGCAATAAGCCCCCAGCTCAGCTGAGCTGCGATGGACAGCTCAAGTTTTCGTCTCCCAAGCAGAAGCAGGAAAAGAAACGAAACGAAACGAAACGAAAGACCAAACGAAACGAACAAAAATTCATTGGCACACGTACGCCTAATACAAACAAGGACATGAGCTCGGTTCGTGACTGCGAAAGTTGTTCTGCACTCGATCCGGATGAACTTCTCGTACTTTTCGTATTTTATTTCCATCATTTTTATTTTAACTCAACGCTCGAGCGAACACGACCGTCCGAAACTTTTCCAGATAAAAATTTCTTATTTATGGCTTAAGGATTTCAACTGAAGAGCTTTTTGGCTAAATTTGTTACCTCAGCGCACAAAAAGGAAAAACTTCAATACGAAAGTCCAAACGTAATAAACATCTTTAAAATCTAGTTCCCCTCCCTTTGAATTCGGACTGTGGAAAACTAAAATATATATAACTATATATACATATACATATACATATACATATATTTCGAGGGAGGGAGAGATGAGAGAAAGATCTTTCGATTGTATTAATACATTGTCGTTTGGTAAAAATTTTTGAAAGCGACTATAAAATGCTTTCTTATAATTGCTTTTCGATTGCATTGATTGAATAAATTCTTTAGCAGTTTTTTAAGTTTTATTATAATTGAAATTCCCGAGCATCGATTAATGCCAACAGAGTAAAAACGAAAAAAATAATTCGAAATAAATTAAAATGCAATTAAATAAATCGAACGAATCGAAACGCAACGAATCGCGCTACGAAAGGGTGAAAAATCGCAAAAATTGTAGACGTGCAATATTTTTTATGTGCTGATTAAAAAACATTCCTTGGATATTGGCCAAAATATGCAGCAGCGAGTCATTTGCATTTGCAATGCATTTATATGTATGCACATACATACATATACATATATGTGTCTGTATGTGTATATGTTATCTGCATCTGTAGCTGTCTCAGTGTCTGCATCTGTATCCGTTTCATCGATTCGGATTGATGGCTCGGCAATTGTTCTTTCTGTTTTTATTTTAATGACAGCTCATTGGTCTCTTTGTCTGGGCGCAATGCATTGGAGGCAGTGCGGCATCCGCGCTAGTGAGTCCGCAATTAAGAGTTAAAAATATAATTATTGCAATTGCAATTGCAATTGCCATCGCAATGGCCGGGCGCAAACAAATCGAAGAGTTTTCGCATTTCCCAAATGATTAAAAGCGGCACATTTCTGAGTTCGTAAATCACTTCAAAAAAGTGTGATTGAAACAATTGTCAATCGACACACACACACACACACACACACTGACTCACACTAGCTTATCCTTACAAAAATGCCAGATACGCCTCTCGCTCTGGCATAAAGCACTCAGGCACTTGGCTTCTATTTATTGCTTGCCTTTAAATGCCATGCGGCTAAGACAAGTGCTATATAGAGCGGTTTTGCTTTTTAGATCTGTCTAGACTCTGCTTCTTCTCTCTCAACATGTCAATTCAAGTCACACATTCTTTTTGGCATCGCGTTGGCAATGCGACATTTCGACTAGTCCGACAAGGTTCGTCTCTCATTGGAATATGCTGTAAGCAGAACAGAAACCGAAAATAAATTACATTTTCTATTTTAAGTGCAAGCAAAGGCAAAGATTGCAAATATTAAATACAGAACGAAGAAATAATCCAACTAAAACATTTAATATGGACAGTCCATATAAAGACGTTGCTCTACAATGCTCGATTTCCCTTTAAATGTAATACTAATAAAATACCAAACTTTGCCGACCCCATAAGGTATTAATATCTGCATCATAATCAACAATCAGTCTGATCTAGTCGGGCTCGTACCTCCATCAGCTCATCTGTTTGTTCATCCATTCATTCGTCCATCCAACTGCATTCGTTCATTTCTCCGTTCTTCAATTCGTTCGTACATTCTAATGTCCATCCGTCCATCCGTCCGTAGATCCCTCCGCTCATGAAGTCGTCCTTCCGTACGTGCGTCCATCGTTCATGCTACCGTCCATCTATTCGACCAACTGACCGTCTATCCGTCAAGTAGACCATCCAGTCTACCATCCGTCCGTCCGTATATCTTACCGTCCGTACGTTCGCCAATTTTATCCTACATCCATCCGGGTGTACATCTTTCATTTTACCGTCCGTCTATCCGTCCGTCTGTCAAGCAGTACATCCATCCATCTAACCGTCCGTCCATCTATCCTACATCCTACGTACATTTTTCATGCTGCCTTCCGTCCGTCAAGCAGTACATCCATCCGTCGAACCGTCCGTCCGATCATCCGTCCAATCGTCCGTTCGCCAATTTTATCCTACATCTATCCATCCGGGCGTACATCTTTCATGTCACCGTACGTGTATCCGTCCATCCGTACGTCTAACTGAGCATTTATCCGTCAGCTTATCTGTCTTTCTGTCTGTTTTCTTGTACATATATAAAAATCTGTCGATCTTTGAAACACTCCTCCTATAAGACATAATTGTCAGCCCAAGATTTAAATCAAAAGTTATCGATGATCTATGAATAAATTTAAGCTTTTTTTCTGGAACATATTTTGCATATTTAAAGATCGAGATTCTTGAAATTTTATTAAAAGAATGATAAAGATGATGTCTTTGTGAATTTTTTGTTAACCCCTCGGCTCGCTCTCAGCAAGCAGATTAAATTAATGTCAAATATAAGTAACTATAAAGTAAATAAATTAAATACATATATAAAGAAATATTTTGAAGCCTTTCTCTAAAAGAATTTTTATATACACTGCCTAATATAAGCTATATATTTTAGTACTTCAATCTCAGACTTACATAGGTTTATCTATAGATAATTAGCTTTAGGCCTTCCCACATATCCTAATGAGAGTATACTAAGTACTTTGTATATGTGTACGAAAGGCTCTTGCATGATTGTGACCCCAATTTATTGAATAATCATTTCGCTTTTATTCCAACTTTTTATGATTGTGCTAAGAAGTTGGCGAAATGTGGGAAATTTACATAAGCTTAATAGCGGCATGATGGATATGGCCACACGTGGCCTAGCCAGTGGCATGTGTGTGCTTATACTGATGGCTATTACTGTGCCCAAGAAGAAGAAGAAGGAGGAGGAGGAGCTCTAAGGCGGGGCTAACGGTGCGTGAGTGTTTTGAAAGCCATTTGGCTGAGAGAGCTTGACTAAGTTGCGACGTATCTAGGCGGCTTCTCAGTTTTTATTACAACTAGACTAACGATACATATACAACATACATATGCATATGCGCGTACATACATATTTTAATTTAGTTTTTTTTCTTCTTTCTGTATTTTGTATTTGTTTTTATTTCATTTTAGTTGGCAATAATCGAGGAAGGCGCGTTTTGCATAACAATTACGGCCAGCAATGAAACTGTCGTACCGCCGTCGACATTCCCTGCCATAATTCTAATTCTGACTTTGCCCCACACACACACACACACTACACACACACCCACACACACGCACACATGGTAGAGTAAGCACGCATAAATATACAAATGCCAGACGCACGTTCGAATTAGCCCAATTTCGTGCGGGCAGCGGTAACAAAGAAACAAAAAAATATGTAAAATTGTTCATAAACGACAAGTTTGGAGTACTCAGGGGCTCTGGGCTCTGTCCATGTGGGAACGGTGGCAGCCAGCTCTCTCGATTAGCTACTCGAATTCGCGCACACGTAGCGGCCATAAAAAGGCGTTTCTAATCTCCTCCTAATCTACTATCAAATATTTTGACGAAATTTTTAATTAATCGCCATTTGCTGTCGTTTGCCGTTTGTCGTTCGCTTAGCTTCAGCTCATATCTTTGCCAAATATCGTGTGAAAATCGTTGTACTCGAACATCATGAAGGCCTCGTGATTGCGACTCACATCACACTCGAGAGACAATCAGAAACACTTTCCTGCGTTCCCGCTGCTCGCATTTGCTTGGCTTTCATTTCATTTCATTTCATTTCATTTCGTTTCAAGAAATTTACACGCAGACAGCGAACCATTTCCGCTGACAATTCGACTCGAGTGAGGACTGCCTTGATCACCGTCCATTCGTCAAGGTATATAAAGCTGAGCAGTGTGAAACATCAAACTTGTGCGAAATGGAAAAAGAGTTAAGAAGAGCGTAGAGCCCGGCTTCTGCCTTGACTCGCAATATTGAATGTTTGACAAGAACCAACTGAGCCCAGATCAGATGCAAATGCAGCCAAGCTCTGAGCCCTCTCCCATCAGTGGGTGGGTGCTGGCTTCGCTGGGGGCTGCTGTCGGTAGTCTGCTAGAAGTGAATCCAATTGCTGGCAAGGTGGCAACAACTCGATTCACAGCAACAGCAACGAGAGACAGCATTGACGACCACTAAAACTGCCCAGGCAGGCAGCAGGCAGTTAACCGATTTTAAAATATGTTTGCCTCGTTTTTTTATTGCTCGAGAACAGCTGCCCAGCTGTGTGAGCAGGCTATTAACTTTAGCCCAGGGCCTACTTCATCTCCCTCTCTCTCCCACTCTCTATCATTGTCTCTCTCGCTCTGCAAATGCAATTTCGATTATGGTCATTTGCTGATTCGGAACTAATTAGGTGGCCAACTCCACTAAAGGGCGTGGCACATTTATGGTTTATGGTGCAGGCAGAGAGAAAGAGAGAGAGAGAGAGAGAGGGAGAGAGCAAGAGAAGAGCATTTAAAAGCTTTTACATGTTAATTTTTTGCTTGCATTCGCTATTCATAACCTGTATGAATATGCATTTCCTGTGCAGCACACACACACACACACAGATGCATATCCGCATGTAACTAATTTGTTAGCCCGTATATAATAATATTTGCAACTGTAATTAACAAAATCCGCATCACTTAAGATTATATGAATTCTTATACCCGCTCAGCAAATGCAAAGGGCTATATTGGTTTCGTAAAGAGGTTTGTCTATATGAATGCCAAGTATTTTGATGATGAATTTCGACTACTTGCAATAAAAAATTGTATCAGTCAAGTCAGTCTAAATAAAATACCGAGAATTCGATTATTATATAATTTAATTTATTTATATTTTATTTTATGTTTTGCAAAATGTAGCAAATATTAATAAATCTATTATTTTTTTCCTTATTTTCTAATTTATCTATGAGCGAGTATTATGTAATCATACACAGCCGCCTGCAAAGCCTGAGACTTGTTTTCGCTTCACTTACGGCAATTAGCTAGATTTAATATAATAATGAGAGGCGCTCGAAGCCCATTTCAAAGATTCATTGGCAATTATTATTTATTTTTTTCAGATCATTATTTATATTATTTCTGTATCGCAGCACAATGCACACTCGAGTCTAACAAATAGTTAAAGTATTGAATTTATTGGCATTAGAACGCGCTTGGCATTTATGCATTTCAAATGCTGACGACAGCTGTAAGTATGCATATTGTATATATTCATACGGATTGTCATAACTCTCGATGTCGTAGCATTCATTACTCACTTGACACATGCAGGGTGATGGGCATGAGGAGGGGGCAGGTGGATTGGCTTCACGGCTTCGTCGCAGCTCGTCAGATTGCGCATTGGCTGGGCAATTTATTGGCAAGCTGCATCGATATTTGCCGCTCGATAAAAACCAAAGTCGGGGCTAGTTCGGGGTATTTGTGGGCCAGCGACAAGTTATGAATATAAAATATGCACAAATGTGCAGCGCAAACACGAATAGAGCATGTCAATGTAATAACAAAATATAATAAAGCAAATTATTAAACAAATGCAAAATGCAAAATGCAAAATGCAAAATGCTGAAAATGCAAATGCGTTTCTATGCACACATAACGAACGATCGTCGACTGACCGTGGACTTATCTACAATCAAAGACTAGAAGTAAACGCTCCTAAAGCTCCCACTGTCAGACCCTCCACAACAACAACAACAACAGCAACAACAACAGCAACAACAGCAACAACAACAGCTACTATTACTACAGCAGCCCACATAAACATTTTGTCGTCGCATGCGATACGATTTCAATTTCCATTCCAGTCTCTGAGCCCGATCCACTGCATCTCCCGAGTTTGTTCTCTCTCTCTTTCTCTTTCTTTTGCTTTTCATTTTTGTATTTGTTTGTTTTGGCCTGGGCCGTCGCTTAATTTGTTCTTTTTTTTTCTCGTTTACAAATCGTCGATGCTGAAACTTCGATAGACTCGCCTTCTGCTGCTTACCTGTTCGGCATGGAGTCTCTTGGAGTTTGGAGCCCTCGATGAGTGGGTGGAGCCAAAGGGCTAGGCTAACGGAGCTAAGCCTCAATGAGAATTAAACTATGTATATTTTCTAGTAGACCTTTGAATTGCTGAACAGGAATAGGAGCTGAGAATGAGCTCATCAATGCAGCTCAGGATAAGTTGTGAACTTTTTTAGCGTTATCAATGAGGCAACCAATTGTCAAAGACTATAATACGTTGTAATAACAACATAACAATAATTATAATTATTGTTAATGAGTGTAAATGGAATATAATAATAATTATAAAACTTTTGAATAGTTGTAATAACTATATAACAATAATTAAAATAATCATAATAATTAAAATAATAATATTATTTGTTCAATACTTTTATTTTGTGAAGCCAAAGCTTGCTGTAATTAAACCTTTATTAACGCAAATAATTTTAAAACATTTGTTTACACTAAATAAATGTTTTCAACTTTCGAGCGGGTCTCCTCTCATACAGATTGTCAAAGATAAATTGGGTAGTGAAGCCGTTTCAACTGGGAAAAGTCTCTTTTCTCACAATAGATCTGATGAAAAATAAATATTTATTAAAAATTGAAAAAGAATTGGGTGGATAGGCGAGGTACATTCGTAAAATTATTGTATATACATATGCATATAACAATTATTATGTATGTATATAATTGTGTGCTTATATTTAATGGGGTATTCATATTCATAACTGATATTAAGTAGATAGTGATGCAACTTAGGCTTCAAAATATTAAATACTTAAACTACATACTTTTCAAGAATCTTCTCAAACGTCTTTTTCTTGAACTGGAGTTGCCACACTGTTGAGATTGAGTAAGCAGGTTGCCACACCGCTCGATCGCTTGTCATGCAACATACATACATATGCATATGTATGTATCTAAAAAATAACTATGCATGCAAAGTACTTTGACTTGACTCTAAAACCGTCATCAACTGTTCTCTCTGTTCGATTTCAGAGTCACTAAGTCGAATTCATTGTATTTTCATTATAATTAAAACGTTTCCAAAAATCGATCAACGATATATTGATGTACTCTAATCTATTAATTGTGCCATCATGAAAGTTACATTAGATTGAGCAACGGGAAGCACGCTCTATATATAGATTTAGCCTGGAATTTCTTTCATATTAAGTAGCTTTCATTTAGATGCTCCAAAACTGAAACGTCTTGTCCCGCTTAACTGGTCTTTCCCATACTGATTTGGACTCGTGGCTCCAGCACCGACTCAGGCTCCCGCTCCCGCTCCGACTCTTGCTGCAACGAAAATCATATTTGAAATTTCGCATTTTTAATTCGAGGACAGAATTCCATTGATGAATTGTTGGGGTTGTGTGTGTTTTTTGTGGCTTTTCGACTGCGGTTTTGCTGTTCTTGAAAATGGTTTGGCTGGCGCCTCGACTGGCAAGTGGAAAGCAAGTGGCTTTCAGCCCGCTTCTTGATTTTTGTTGCTTCGTGCGCATTCCACAGAATTCCGTGTCCAAATTGATGGCGCCAAAATTCAGTTGGCGGCACTGCATTGTGCCTGGCTCTGAGAACTTTGAGTTGTGGCTCATTCATACGCATACTAAGGGAGTGGAGCATTTGTCCCATAAATGTCATTGGCGACGCATTCGCATACGCATTCCGTCTGAGTTTTTCACGTCGCCATCGCCAACGTCGTCGGACTTTGAGGCCTTGAGTGAGCGGGCCTTAATTTATTCTAAACACAGCCACGGCCATAATATGAATTTTGAATATTTGATTGCAAAAGTGTAGCAAATAAAAAAGAAAATTTGCTTTTTTGCACACTTTGTCGGTCACTGGGCTCGATCGAGCGAACAGCTCAAACCTCAGGCTCAGCCGTTGGATGCGTTAGGTCCGTCTGCATCTCGTGATTCATTTATAAAAATTATGTCACAATAATCACGCCACCATGTAACACAGCGGAGTCTCTGATAAATTAACCGTCTCCAGGGTCTACCCAGGCTCTACCCAGAACCCTTCACTTAATTACTCGCACATGTGCGAATGCCTGACGAGGTGACAGACCCGGCAGTTCACAGTTGGTTATTTGAATGTCATCATTAGGCGCCTGGCCCTCGGTGGCAGACACTGATCCAAATCCGATTGTAGTTCCATCATTAATTATTTTATTACGGAAATCAAAATGTCAGTTGCTTTCAGCGAGTCGCCGCGGCGTTCAAAATGTTTGCACTTCTGCCTCTTCTTCTTCTGCTTCTTCTGCTTCTTGTTCCCCTCATGTCGGGCTGTGTTTACATAATGTGGAAAATTAATGATGAATATGTCGCCTAACTGACGGCAAATATCAAATTGTTTTTTCCTTCCTCGACCAAACAATGGCCTAGCGAAAAGTTAAAAAATTACCAATTCCGACTATTTACGCCGGGAAGCAATGTTGCAGGAGACCGAGACCGAGCCCTAAGAGTATATATACTCTCGATCGTTGCCACGAACTGAGTCGGTATAGGTGTATCTATATATGTCTGAGTCGATACAGGTTTATCTATATATGTCTGGGTCTATCTGCTCGTTCGTATAAATTCATGGATTTCGTGAACTGAGACAGTCTTCCGACTTTAATTTTGAAATACCTATCTTGAATCTAAATCTAAATATCTACATATATGTATATATCTATCCTTAATATCTATCTCTATATAGACTTATCTAGATAAGAAGTATCCCAAATTCAATTAATATTAAGAACATTTGATTTCCTTATTGTAAATAGAAAAGAAAATCAGAAGTCGTTTATATATGTTGTATTTGTGATATTTCAACTAATCTAAACGGAACTAATCTAAATCAGATGTCTTTAATATCATATCAAGAAAAGCTGAATATCATAATGCCTCAAATATGACATAGCAAAAAATAGAGTAAGCGCAAATAAGAAACACGAAATCTGATATCTAAATTCTTGTGTTGAATCACAGAACGAAAACTTAATTTCGATGACTTGATGAAATTCGAAAATATCATTATTTCAAATATTTATTCTTACCATTTTAAGTTTCATTAAGAACATATTTCTAGAACTCAAATCTCTTTCTTTGAGTAACAAGTTTCTTTCCCAAGTGAGCTAGATGAATTTCATATGTGTCTATAAAACACCTTGAACTAAAGTCAGGGTATTTGCCAGTCAGGCAGTTACAACTAAAGTATTCTTACTAGTTGTAGGAGATTTCGATTTTCGATGGTCAATCCAAGTAGTTTCATAATAAACTGTTTGATAATACCAATGGATCAATGGCTTAAGAGTCCACGCGAAGTCCCCAGGGTATTTGCGAGTCAGCCACTTTCGATTAGAGCAAGTTTACTGAACTAGATTTATAATGAACTGCTGAATGGTGCCAATAGATCAACGGCTTCACCTTCCACGCAGAGATGCCAACTGCACAGCCTTGAAAATTCATATGCCCGCTTCTTGTATGGATTGCCTTCGACTTGGTGTGGAATCATCTTAATTTGCATAAGCGCCGCGCGCGCAAATCCGCGCTCCAAATTCAACACGCAAAGCTGAAATGGGATCTGAAACTTGGGCACCCCGACGCTGGGACCTGTTCGGGTTTGAGTCTGAGTCTGAGTTGTTGTTGTTGTTGTTGTTGTTGTGTCAACTGAGAAGATATCTCGTGTCGGCGACATTCAATGTGCAGGCATAACAAATGAATTATTGACGTTTTTAAGCAATATTCGCCAATATTCGGCCGAAGCCAGAGATATGAAAATTGTCAACGTGGGCTTTCATTTGCTTAATTTAATTTCGTATTTCGTATTTCACATTTCGCATTTTGCATTTTGTATTCCCATTCGCATTGCCTTTTTGTATGTCGACACTCCCTCCCCCTCCCCCTCCCCTTCCCACTCTACCCACTCTCTTGGTTTTAACGAGGGGATGTGCTCAGGTCGTACCTGCAGACAGTGGATCCATCGTGGTCGTTGTTCATTTTCATGATGCTGCGCCTTCTGGGACATGGGTCGAGCTCTGAGAATGACGAGCGATGCGACGTAGCGCTCGTAAAGCGATTCTCAGGTAAACATCTCTCCATATGTAAATTCAGGCCTCTCATTGTTGTTGCTGCTGTTGTTGTTGTTGTTATTGCTGTTTGATGGTCGAAAAGAGTATGTGGCTCATTAATGAATTTAAATGGTCTCCTTAATAATATTTAACGGCTTCTTTGCAGCGCTTTATGATGACAATATTTTGTTGGAGCCCCCATAGTCCCCCGGATACCCCTCGATACTCCACGATAGGCAGGTTATACTTATATGGGTTTCTCTTTTCTTAATGGCTCCGCATCAGCGTTTGACAGTTGACAAGTTCGTTCGGTGTTAGGTCAGACTGTGCCCATGCGCGAGGGCAGCGCTCAAGGCATTGAACTTGGCACATCCTGTGCGCAGGGGCAGGGGCAGGGGCACATGGACTATTAATAATTCCCTTTCATATTGGGAAAACTTGGTCAATTGGCCGCCATAAGCAGTCAAATCTGTTTGGCAATTTATCTCATAAATTCCATTTGATGTACAACATTTCGCCTCCTCCAACCCAGCTGCTCTTGAGATGAGTACCGTGGACTCTCGTACAAATCGATTTTTGATTGAGTTCATTAGAGGGCAAGGCGAAAGATACTATCGACAGCCAAATGGCACACACATATGTACACACATACACCCACACATGCTCACATACTAGGATAGGTTAATGCATCCCTGGAGCATTTGCAGCTGGGCTGGGCAATCGGGAAAATCATTTTTGTTATTAGCGAAAATCGCGCTGAGTGATTTACTTTTACTTTTGTTTTACGTGCCGGACATATCGTGGTGAATGTGCTTTGATTTCTGCACATGTCTCTCAGCGGAGCGGGTGGAGGGGGCAACGTTATCTTGTCTGGTCCAGGCATGTGGCATCCGAGTGCCAAGCATTTGAGCAAATCCTAATTGGATTTATGTGTAGCAAATGATTACAGCTTATGTTTTCCAAGTTTTGCTGGCATTTTCGGCATTTTCATTTAATTGGAGCCGGCCCAGCCAGGCAGCTGGGGGGTGCAAAATCACATGAGACCTCTGGCCATATTCTCTCTAATCAGATATCGAACGCCACGCTCGATAAGCACGAGTATTAGTCATCATTAATGTTACTGTTACTCGGGCCCAACTTGTGCTGTATGAAATGTTAATTCTGAGCATCAAAAACTGAATATTGAATTTATTGTCTTCGCCTTATCTCGAGCTGAGAACTTGTTTCGGTGCATTCGACAGAATTGAAACGTGAAATACTTGCACATAAACAACAGAGACTTCTACGGGCTGCGACTATATCTGAAGACTATTAGCATGAATCGAAAGAAAACCAAAAATCAAAAACCAAAAACGAAACCCAACTAATAAGAACGCTCAGAAATTTATGATATGATATCATCTAAAGGCCACTCGAGTTTGAGTTTGAATTTGACTTTGACTTTGAGTTCTCTGTGTTTCCCAGAGACCAAATGTCTGCCTCGGTGCGATTGAATATTGAACAGAGCGAAAGAGTGGGAGAATGAGAGGAGCGAGGAGAGAAATATGCGACCCTATTAAAGACGAGAGATTCTCAAATCAGAACCAAGAGTTATGCCAAGCCAGAAATGAGTATATAAATATTTTTATCAACGGCCAGAAATCAGATATCTCTTTGATTCATAGATCTAATTTATGGCTTCCTTTTGTTTCTCCTATCCAACTGGCCCAGACCAACAGACACCAGAGCAGCCAGCCAGACCAGCAGCATCCCTAGTCTTTGCTCATTATGAGCGCACCAAAATCAATAAAAATATACATATACATATATATGTGGATGTAGATGTATGTAGATGTGGATGCCACAGACTTTGACTCGCCTCGGAGTTCACAATGGAGCGAGGCGCATTCCATCTCGCTGGCAACATAAACAACAAATCTCCGAGTGATTAGATGATCCACGGATTGTTTCTATTAGCGAGTTATTTTGGAAAGGGAATCATCATATCGTATCATATCATATCATCAGCTACGCATATCCGGCTGATGCACATTAATGAATGAAGTCTGCGAAATATTTAAATGAAGCGAGAACTGAACAGAGCTTTTCCTCCTTGTGGACATATTTCTATGATGCAGCTTGCATCTCATTGATTTGTAATTCGCATGCGCAGCATAAATTTATTTAACATGTGAAATCTGATAGCCGGACCAGGTTTCAAGGTCCGCGTCTCGCCACCTCGCCACCTCGCCACCTCTCCGCATAAACGTATGATCATTTGCACCTCGCTTTCCGGCAACAAATCTCTGCCTTTTGCTTTTATTCAATGCGTAGGTCGGCCTCAGCATTTGCATAAGGCTGCTTACTGCCAGTTGCTGTGGCTGTTGTTCTTGGGTCTTTGCCACATTTATGAATCAACGCCAGGCTCGCCATTTCATTCAATAAAACACATTGGACCCCTGGCACCCGGCATTGCCTTTCCTTTTGGTTTCTTTCCCACTTTTGTTTTTCTTTTCTTTTTTTTTTTTTTGAGCAATGTTCAATGCACGACAGCGACAACTCGTTGCTGTTTTGCTGTTTGTTGTTTGCTAATTCTCAGCGGAACATAAATATTTCGACACTTTTGCATGCGCGACAAACATGGCCTAAAAATATGGCAGCTCCAGTCTTGGCCTCGCCGATTCGCGCCTGATGGCCATTTAGTGTGTCGCGGACGCGGACGCGGAGTCAGCCTACAGCATCGCATCGGCTCGCCTGGGCGTTGGAAATTTGTCGTTTCACATATGCTCATAACTCATGCAACAAATGGCCAAATGGACAAGCCTCGACCCAGCACCCAGCACCCGGCACCCAGCCTCGGCCCACGCAAATAAAAGCGAGCCGGATGCACATGCAGTCCATTCCTGCTTGAATTTGGCTGTGTTTTCTTTCGTTTTGCGCATCGCTTTATGTCCGTTTATCACACGATTATCGAGCATTCTGCGACGTGCGAATGACATTCAATTGTCCTCTACTCTCGCGGAAGTTCTAAGGAAATCTCTATCGAGTAAAAGCTATGCACTTTGATTGTTTTGAAACACTCCAAGTAAACAGAGAATGAAATGATCTTCTTGATTTTATTAGAGGCAGAAAGAAGCAGAGAGTGAGAGAGAGAGAGAGAGAGAATAAGAAATAGAGCTGAGAGAGAGACATAGAAAGATATAGAAAGAGTGAGAGGGACTTAGAGAAATACATAAAGAGATACAAAGGGAGAGAGATATAGAAAGAGAGACATAGAAAGATTAAGAGTGAAATAGACAGATATATTGAGAGATACAGAGTGAGAGAGAAAGAGGATAATTGTTTGATTATACCGAACAATGTCTGCAGCTTGAATAAATTAACTCTAATTAACCTGAATGAATTATAGATCAAAATTTATTTTCTGCTGATGGGTTTCTCCTATCCATCTGTTTATATATTAGTAAATAAGCTTATACTCTGCCTGTCACAAAAAAAAACTTTATATACATACTTCGTTTATCCATTTCGAATGGACTTGAGCTATACAGAAATTTGCCTACAATACAAATCCAATCATCAAAGCCTTTGCTGAGTGCTAGTTATACAGCAGATATCTCGAATGTTGATGCGAGCAAAGTCAAGTCAAGTCAGATTAGTGCGCCGAGGCAACCCATATCACAGCTGCTTAGGCTCTCGACTGCAGAACCGGTAGCAATTGGCTGCCACCGCAGGTTGCTACAGCAAACAAATGTAATAACCGATTAAAACATATTTAAACGGGTGATTAACACAGCGGGCGGTACTTAAAGAAAAAGAGCTCTGCCTATGCCGGAGTCGAACGGAACAGAACCGGATTTCGATGCCAGCCGCAGCAGAGGCAGCCGCAGAGCAGCATCACAATTTATTTGCCTTTGGATCTCGTACAGTCTTAGTCGGCGCCTCTGGGAGTTTACACCTTTGGGTTAACCCCTGGATCAGCGTCCACCTTTCATTCACCTTTGCTGCGCGCCACATGCGGTCTCGCGGCTTCTGCTCAGTTTTTAGCTTCAGATTTAGCTCCACAAAACAAAAAACAGAAGTCGCTTGGGTGATTATTTCATAACTCACGCGAACGGACGAGGAGGCGGAGGCGGAGGCTTATAAATCTCTTTAATATTATTTTGATAGGCCAACTAATTGGTGTAAATATTGTTTCTAGGCCCACTTAATGGGCCTTTCCAAATGCTCAAGCACCTTGAAATCGTACGTATTTATAGGCAGCGAATGGCGCCCGCTATCGCATTGTTTATTGTTCAACTTGTTGTTAACTTGTTTATTTGAAAAGCAATTAGAATTATTATGAACAGAATATATTTATTGCAGTCGGCCGACGCCGCCGCTCGATGGGGCAAGACCAAGAGAGAGGAAGAGAGAGAGAGAGAAAGAGAAACAAACAGTCGCACTTGGCCAAGAATTTGGTTTCGGGCTGCCCAGCAGATTCGCTGGCCCTCAAATATGAAGTTGCAGAGCTTGTCTTCAGGCTGAGGACTGAAGTTGAGCTTGCAGAGCCCCAAATTGCCGCTGACTCGAGCTTAAATTATTTTCAAGCTCCTTCTCAAAGAGACAGGCGAGCAGAAAGCGAGATTTTGCTTAGTTCCCATAATTTAAATGTCAAGTTTTGTCTATATTCAGAATTGTTGCAGCAGCAGCAGCAGCAGCTTCACAGTCCTCAGTTTATATGCTCCAACTTTCCTCTTAATCTCTGCAGTCACACGCCCTGTCTCAGCCTGATTCGAGTCTGGCTTAAATGCTATGATCAGCCGCAAATTGGCCTCATTTTGTTCTGATATGAATATTTTTGAAGTTGGAAAAGGTTTGATTGTTGCTGATTGCTGAATTTCATATCAAACAGACGGAGAGACGTATCAAAAGCTAGCTCTATCTGATAATATAGAAACTGGATAAATGAACTATTAAACAAATAATTACTCTGCAACACCTGGCATCGAAATGTCCAGCTGAATCTTATATACAGCAGGTACTGGCTTCCTAGCCACATAGAGGACTTTCCATATTCGATAGACCCATGTTTTTCTTTCTAAGAAAAACACAATTTTCCTGATGTTGACCATAATAATCATTTTATTTGGTTCAAGTGGATTTGTTGAACTCACTTTCTGAATTCGATATATCTCAAATGGCCGACTTAGGCCTGATTGTGCCCGTATCTATCAGAAGATATAGGACTGCCAGATGGCTCAATCGAATATGGATAGTCCATACAAGTCAATATAAGTACGAAACTTCTTACATATCTACATACTTTGGTCAGTCGCTTAAGTCAGTTGCTTCAGATATCTTGGTTTCTATTGCTATAAAATTTTCAAGCCCAATAATATACTATATGATGATTTCTGGATAAGCTTTAAGAGTTTTAAATCTAAAAAAATTAATTAAAAATATATACTAACTTCTTAAGCTACCAAGAAGATTTTTGCATGTAACAAAAATTTATGTGCTCCAAAATCCAATTTAAAACTTCTACTAAATAAAATAAATTACAATTGAAAGTTATTATATTAAAATATTATAAATAATAAAATAAATAACATTAAAAGAAGCTGAAAATAAGATTTTGGCATGCATACAAAAATATGCCAAATTTGTAAGAAACCAGAAATCGATCTTAAGACTTCTTCTTCTCCTACAGAGACTTCAATGAAAACAGTATACCCCTCCTTAAGGGTATAAAATAAGTTATTGAAAATACTGGCATTTGAGAGCTATTAAATATTAGATGCAACGCCGACTTTTGTATTAGGAAAATTTCGTAAACTTCGTGCCTCTCAGTAATTTGCCACTCCAATTGGTCTCCAATACGCCAGCCCACGACATCAACTGCAACAGCAACAGCAACAACAACAGCAACAACAACAACAACAACAGCAACAACAACAACAACAACAATGTCGAGCCTGCAGTGTTTGTTGTACAAGTCGGTTATTACTGATATTCTCGCACGCTGTGAACCATTGTAATTTTCATGTTGCTGTGCTACAGCTCCATGCCTGCTCAGTCAAATTAAGAGCGAAAGAGAGGCAAAGAGAGACAGAGACAGAGACAGAGAGACTGACACGAATTGTATGCCAGACCGCGCTGATAATGGCAAATCAAACGATGACACATAAAACGATCGTGCTGGAAAATTGGCGACGGGCGACGGGCGACGGGCGACGGCGACGGGCCGCAGCGAGCGAACGGATGAGGGAATGAGCGAATGAGCGAATGATTGGCCGTTCGTATGGGCGGACGGCCGGAGGGAGAGAGACAGAGCACAGCAATCATGACGATCATGACGATCGTGTGGAGGGGAAGTGCTCCAAAGGAAGTGCAACATTTGTTTGAATTACAGAAATGCCAAAAATTATATCCACTCAAGTCGCTGTCCCGAGGGACACATCGAGGGTGCCCTCAAATAATTATTTATTATATATGTATATGCATTTATCAGCTGTAGAGGCTCACGGAATTCAACTGCCTGTTAAAAAGGAACAAAGATCAGAAAGCTGTTGCTGCAGCAGCTTGAACAACTCTTCAGCTGAGCTGAGCTGAGCTGAGCCTGGGAACTATATTCATATCGCTCATCATCTATCTACACAGCAGAACATTCCATTTTGCGACATTTTCCACATGCCCTTAAGGATCGAGGCTCGAGGATCGAGGATCCAGCAAGCAGCAACCAGCAACCGGCGTCGAGCTCCAGTCTCACTCACGCTTAACGATATTCAAAATTCATTACAATTGATATTGTTTCGAATGCATAAATACAAACAAATGGGCATATGCCAGACTCACAGTCCGAAGGACCATTGAATTCGCTTCCAGCTCCAGCTCCAACTCCAGCTCCAGCTCCAGCTTCAGCTCCAGCTCGATATCAGCGACGAAGCATCTGTGAGCTTTACAAGAAATAACAATCTTACTAATTGGCCGACTTTAGCATAAACAAATGTATTTTAGCTCTAACTAAAGTCCAGCCAGACGACAGACGGCAGACGGCAGCCGGCTGGATGGCCGGACGACTCCAGCTCCACATTGGGGCCCAATCGTTTTGTAGCTCCACTCGAACGTTTTGCATACGTGGCCGCAGCTCTCTTTGTGAATTATTCCCAGCAGAGCGGAAGGGCCGTAGGAGCAGTAAGGCTGTTAGCGGAGTGGCATTAGAATTGGTATGCAGCTTGGTATGGGGCATATCAGTTTGGTACATGCTGTTGAATGAAGAGATCGGAGATCTTTCACCTGGCTTACGATCTTCGTAGGAACGGGGCCATTCATAGCTGTCTTCTATCTTGATCTTGCTTGATCTGCAGTCATAATGAACTCTTTTTATTTTCTCGCTCATAAATATTTATAAGGCGATGTAACTGCAGTCGCGGCAGACGCCGTAGCGCCACGACTTGTGGGGCCGGCTAAATAACGAATTCTGAAACAGAGCCCAACTGAGATGTACAAAAAAGTCAAAGTCCGCTTTTGGTAAGCCACCAACTAGGCGCACAAATCACAAGCACATACAGAAACAGAAATACAAACTCAGCCAAGATCATGTCACGCACTGGGCAGGTGGGCTGGTGGGCTGGCGGGCAGGTGGGCAGCTGAGGTGGCAGCGGGCAGCTTTATGACGGCTTCGAACGGCAGCCGAACGGCAGCGAGCGCGTCGCATAAATTGCAAAACGCTTTAATAATTCACCTCTGGCTCCGCCAATATGGTCACTGCTCGGCGGCCCCATTGGTGGGACCTGGCCGTAACCAGCCACGGACAGAGCCATACAAATCACAGTTATGATTATTGCCACGATTAAAAACTGTCGCCCGCCACAACTGTCGACAGCAGCCGCCGTCGCCGCAAACGCTGAGCCGCTGGTGGCCACTGCGCGTGCGGCACTCAATGAGGACGGCTCTCCGCTGCACTGCATCGCAGCATCGCAGCATCGCGGCAGCGCATCGTGCGGCAATGAGTCTATTCGACATTGATGTCGCCGCTGTCAAAGTTGCCATAAATATCATCTTTTTCGCAAATCTCCAGCTGAGCACTTGCAGCACTCGCAACTGCCGAGCCGAGTTTTTGCTCCGGCTTCTGCTTCTGCTGCTGCTTTTGTTGCGCTGCCCCAGCGGTGATTAATTAAACAGTTGCTGCTCATGATTTATAATGATGAATTTATTTAGGCCTTGTTTCAGACTCAACCAGTCCGATTTCGCTCCACTGCGTCCGACGGCGGCGCCTTTTACTGGACTTATTCAGCTTTAATTCAATCAGCGACCACAGCGATCGACTGAGACACTCACGAGAGTCATGTAATTCTCTTCTCTTCTCATGTAATTCTCTTTTCTTCTCATTTAATTCTCATCTCTTCTCATGTAATTCTCTTCTCTCCTCTTCTCATGTAATTCTCTTCTCTTCTCATGTAATGCTCTTCTTTCTCATGTAATTCTCTTCACTTCTCATTTAATTCTCTTTTCTTCTCTTCTCATGTAATTCTCTTCTCATCTCTTCTCATGTAATTCTCTTCTCTTCTCTTCTCAGGTAAATCTCCTCTCTTCTCTTCTCTTCTCTTCTCATGTAATTATCTTCTCTTCTCTTCTCAGGTAAATCTCCTCTCTTCTCTTCTCTTCTCTTCTCATGTAATTATCTTCTCTTCACTTCTCATTTAATTCTCTTTTCTTCTCTTCTCATGTAATTCTCGTCTCTTCTCATGTAATTCTCTTCTCTTCTCATTTAATTCTCTTTTCTTCTCTTCTCATTTAATTCTCTTCTCTTCTCATTTAATTCTCTTTTCTTCTCTTCTCTTCTCAGGTAATTCTCTTTCTTCTCTTCTCATGTAATTCTCTTCTTTCTCATATAATTCTTTTCTCTTCTCATGTAGTTCTCTTTTCTTCTCTTCTCATGTAGTTCTCTTCTCCTCTCATTCAATTCTCTTTTCTTCTCTTCTCATGTAATTCTCTTCTCTTTTCATGTAATTCTCTTCTCTTCTCATTTAATTCTCTTTTCTTCTCTTCTCATTTAATTATTTTCTCTTCTCATTTAATTCTCTTTTCTTCTCTTCTCAGGTAAATCTCCTCTCTTCTCTTCTTTTCTCTTCTCTTCTCTTCTCATGTAATTATCTTCTCTTCACTTCTCATTTAATTCTCTTTTCTTCTCTTCTCATGTAATTCTCTTCTCTTTTCATGTAATTCTCTTCTCTTCTCATTTAATTTTCTTTTCTTCTCTTCTCATTTAATTCTCTTCTCTTCTCATTTAATTCTCTTTTCTTCTCTTCTCAGGTAAATCTCCTCTCTTCTCTTCTCTTCTCTTCTCTTCTCTTCTCTTCTCTTCTCTTCTCTTCTCTTCTCTTCTCTTCTCTTCTCTTCTCTTCTCTTCTCTTCTCTTCTCATGTAATTCTCTTCTCTTCTCTTCTCATGTAGTTCTCTTTTCTTCTCTTCTCATGTAATTCTCTCCTCTTCTCATGTAATTCTCTTCTCTTCTCTCTGTCATATTGACTGCACACGGGGACAAAGAGCCGTAAATAAAATTTATTTAACTGCTCTAAAACAAATTGCATAGCTGTTCAGACATTTGGACTAAACTTTAACTGACGTCTTACATAAGGAAAATTATACAACATAAGACTTGAAATGGGTACACACACACACAGACGCATTTAACTCCATTTTAATGCGATCAAGTTGCCCGAATTGGGGGTAAAGGCACTCCGGAGGGTAGGCGACCCGCTGAGCAGGCGTTCAAAGGCCCCGAAAAGAGTTAATTTGCATAATTACGTTGGAACCGGGCAGAGGCGGGACCAAGCGGACGGGGGCCGGGGCCTGACTCCATGGTGCATAGCCAGTCACTGTTGAGGTGTCTCTATCCGTGTGTGTGTGTGTGTACGTGAGTGTGGGTGGAGAAAAGCGAGTGTGCGCAGAGGGGGGCCGGCGGAGGGAGTTGAAAATGTGCAAGGCACGAAACGAGCCACGAAATAAAAAAATGAAGTCGCTTTATCATTTTTAGCTCGCTGCGCTGTTTGCCCAAAGTGTGGAAAATAAATGTATGGAAATTTGCATACGAATTTCGAATTTCAAATGGCGTTGCCGCCTCACCCTCGCCCCCGCGCTCCCTCCGCCCTATACTCAAGCACCCCTCCCCCCTCCGCTCTAGCCACTTGCCGCGTCTTCCGTTCGCTCCATCCAATGGCAGCGGATGGTGCTCCGTTAGGTGGTGCCCGCCTAGCCGTGGCCACTTAAATTCCAGCCACGCCCCCTCGCTCACATCACTTCTGGCTGTGTGGCTGGGGCGGGCCCAGCGGCGAGCCATTGACGTCATTAAATTATTTATTATTGTTATTATTTGCAAAACGGAATGAAGATGAATTGGAAATGGGATTGGAATTCCAATTGCGATTGCTATTGGTATTTTTATTCGTATTTCGTATTGGGATTGGTATTGGTATTGGTATTGGTATTGGGACTGGCATTGTAATTGGGAGGCGGAAATATTCGCTGGTGTTGGATTATTGCGGTCTTTGTTGATTTAATTAATTAAATCGCAGTTGTTTTTTTAATTGATTGACAGATTAAAAACAAAACCAATTAACAATTTTAATACAAAATGACAACCACATAATATGCTGTAATAAAAACGGAAGGCAGCTGAAGGGGAAGGCACTGAACACACACTATATACACAAACTGAACTGGGATGTCATAATCCGAAAATGCGCATTAAAAACAATTTTAATTACTGAACTCGGCTCAAGGGAATGGCCAGTGGCGGCCAACAATGGCAGATTAAACAGTTTCAGGCCATATAAATTGTGCGCATTCATTTCGATTCCCAAATCAATAAACCGCCAATATTATTTCATTAGATAAATAATTATGCACATTTGCGATTTGCAAATTTGCGATCGGACATTTGCAGCATTCAAGTTCTCACCGTGTCGCATCTGGCCATAAATATGTGCGAAGTGTCTCTCGATTAATTCAAGTTAAGACATTAGTTTCGCTGCCATGGGACATGGGAAGCATCATTGCAGAAATGAAGGCGACTTAAGATTCAGCTTCGATCAAACTCATATTGAGCTCAACACATAAATAACTATTTTCAATTAATAGAGACAACGCGAATCGCGAACCCAAACAAAAGAGTTATGCATAGCAAATGCCCTGGCACTGTGACAATTTGAATAAACATATTCCCACGAAGAGCGTAGAGCGTAGAGCGCAACAGGTTCAATTCGCACGCCATAATTAGTTCATTTCGAATTCATATTTGTAGATTCTGATTTAGGCACTGAAGTCGAGTGAGTCATGAACGGGATTTGTGGCTGGTGCGAAAGATAACTCTCTGATACAAAAGATACATTCTCATGGCTGGGATATTTAGTGATATGGCTGGGGCAGTTGCTCTTGGCCATTTCATATGCAAAACAGCAATGGTCAATCTGCATGGCAGTAGCTACCTCAGCCAAGCGAGAGAGAGAGAGAGAGAGAGAGAGAGCGAGCGAGCGCAAGACGAAGATGTCAATAAATCTGCCGCATTGGCCTTGTTTTGCATTTCCGCTAACAGCAACAGCAACAGCCAAAGCAACAGCCACAGCAACAGAAACGAAGGCACGCAAGCCAGGCCAGAACTGGATACAGCACAGTAGCCCCACGTCAAAATCAGGTGATTTAGAATTGTCGAATTTTATTTAAATTGGATGCAAACATGCGAAATTTATTGTAGAAAATCAATAAATAAGAAAATCACAAGCTCAAGAAACTGGATCTGGCAACGCATGTGCGTACACTTTCGACTACCACTGTCCACAGTGCCTTTGCGATTCGAGTCGATTCGACTCGACTCGACTCCATTCCCTTGGCATTCACTATTTGCATGCCCCGATCGTGGACTCTGGCGGCGATTACAGGTAAAAGGGACGAATGCGTTACCTGAGCACGAACTTTGTTTTTGATAATTTTGTGTGTGTGGTGTGCAGCGCTGGCCTCTTCATTATTTTATTTCATTTCATTTCATTTTATTTGCTATCGATTTTATTTTTATTGAATCTTTGCAGTTCATTAAAATTTCGTTTTCGGCTAATAAATATTTCCTGGGTACTCCAAAAGTTCTGCTTCACTTTGCTCTTTCGCTCCCGAAGTTTCCAATACAGAATCAACTCATATGCATTTGAGTTGGCCAAGAGAATCATTCAAATTGAAGAGCTTCTGCTATAGAGTATCAGCCATTCGGCAATCGACTCTCGCGTTTCCTCTTTTTGTTTTTGGGCCAAGAAATACTGGACATACTCAAAATCGATGGCAGCGATAGCATAAATGAGTCCCGAGCTGCTCCTTAAGGTCTGCGGTTCGTGTCTTGTATCTGATTGCCTTTGACTTTTAAGGCTCTCTGTTAATTAACTCCAATTAGAATTTCGCCAAAAAGAAGAGAGACATATTTCGTATATGGATTAATAATACTGTAAGGATTATATGATTTGACTTACATTTAAATTCCTATTAGGGTTCTCCTTTAATTAACTCAAATTAGAATTTGGCAAAAGAGAAGAAAGACATATTTTGTATATGGATTTATAATGCTGCTAGGAATACTGGAATGCCACAGAGAAATCTAAAGTAGGTTCGACATACTTTAAAATTTCTTTAAAGGTTCTCTGTTGACTCCAGTTAAATGTTGATGATAATACTATGAATATACTTAAATATAGAATTGAATTACATCTAATATTTTTTGAACGTTTTAAGAATTCATATTTCAAGTGTAATTTTATTATATAAGGAATGCCAAGAGATGTGAAAAGAATTTGCAGTAGGATGTCGACTCTATGCATCGATCATCTCTATAAATTGAGGTTTCTCTTAATCAACTCCAAATAGAATTATAATAAAATGAAGAATAGTATACAGTCCAGTCTCGCTAATGTTTACCACGCTAAATCATAAATCGCGATTAATCGAAACAAATTCAATACCCTTAACAAAAAATCGTTTTCGATAATTATCGATATTTTGAATTTCTATGTAAATCAGGAAAAAGGAAAACCTTTTCCATTTCCCATACTCGACTTTAATTTATTATTATATTTTCAATACCTTGAGGAATACTTGAATATATACCAAGAGCCTAGACGAATCGTGATATTCTTCCAGCTCTCACTTTTCGAAGAGAGGTGCAGCTCTCGAGCGAGTCCACATCAGCTTGGCCCTCAGCAGGCGCAATTCCCTGAAAGTGAGAAACCAGCTTGATGATTCTAACCCTATTCAAGTGTCATTGCTCCAGTTATACATTAGCTCGCATCTATAGTGGCATTAGCATTAGTTATTATCAAATTGGGAGCATGTGCATAGGCCTGAGGCGTCAGGCGTCAGGCGTTACCCTCACAGCTGGGTTTCCCGGTGCGAAAGGGCAACTGCTGGAGCTGAGTGTCGCGAGGGTTCGCTGCGTTTCTAATTAATGTGCACAACTTTAAAAGGTGTTAAATGACAAACAAACCATAAAACTCTGATAACAGTTGACACTATGCCAATGCCAGCGAGGCATTTTAAATATGCCAAACAACAACTGAAATATCGAGAGAAAAACAGCCCCTAAAATGATATACGAGCCAATATGCCGGCCGCTCAATGTCTTCGAGCTCACCCACTAGCAACTGCGGCCGAACAGGTGCATGATGGCGAGGGATCGCCCCGGCGATCAGTAGAAACGCGCAATGTGCGCTGATGTCCGCTTATCGAGTTGTCATTGTCCTGGCTGAGTCCCTCCGCGACGCGCCCAATTAATACGAAAGGATCAAGGCGAGGATGACGGCGAGGGCGAAGGCGAGTGTAAGCATGCATGAGAAATGCGCAAACATGCACTTAATTAATATGAGCCTTCGGCGCATTCACTCCAAGCTGCCCTCGCGATGTCCTTACACAAGGCATAGGGCGCAGTCGCGTCGCAGTCGCAGTCACAACTTCCGCTTGAAGCTGCGGGCCATGTTTCATTGGCCCAGGATCAGAGTCAGCTGATGCTTATCGCTGGCTTTTTGCAATTCGCGCGCTTGTTTCGCTGTGGCAGGAACACGTGGTCAAGCCGCATACTGCTACCGGCATTTAAGCCCGCTTAAGCTCTCCATCTGATTTATGGCCAGCAACGGCCGGCCAGGTACGCAGCAGGTGCTTCGCAATGCACCCAAATTGTTTAGTATCTTCGACTTGAGTTTGTTGGCCTACGCCACCAACGCCGAGCCAACAAATGACACCTAGCCCCATATCTAAGCAGACTCTGACTGGGACGACGGCTCAGCCTCTATCGGCACCGTCGCACTCATAAATCAAGCGCCTAATTAATGGCAATGCAACGGCTGATAAAGCACCAGAATTAGAACTCACTCGTGTTTATCAATTATATTTTCTCTACTTAATTTCTGTGCCATTTTATTTGTCGGCTGCTTTGCTCTTAGCTCTGCCCGTCTCCTGCCTGCAGCCTCCAGCCTCCTGCCTGCGGCTCTCGGCTAATCTGCATGAGTTATTCTTGCAAATATTTTCATATCTGCATCGCTCCATTGCTTCATTGCATTTGCAACAAGTTTGTGGCTCTCCTCTCGGCTCTTTAGTCTATGTGGAGTCTGAAATTCCGTGATTAACTATCTACTGCAAGCGGCTCGGGAATGAATAATACGAATGTAAATGCATTTCCAGAGTGGGTTAATGAATTAGGGTAACTTACGTACTCAAAGAGATCACAAATCATATGTTCTCTCAGTCCTGATTGCATTTTATATAAATTAATGGGAACGACTTTTCAAAAAAGTTTTCTATTCACAGGTAAATTTAAGATATATATTATATAAATATATTTGTTCGCCTCTTCAAATGCTCTATCGTAGGATCTTTTTGGAAAATGCTTGACTTTGCCTTATTCCATTCAATTGACGACTAAACAGAATCACTTCCTAGTTACATTTTCAGTATTCATCGAACAAGACACTTAATCCAAAACGAAGCGGGGCATTCAGAAGCAAACAAGAGAACCGAAAGAATTCGCGCAGAAGCAGCGGCTGATTAACGTGCAAGGCATGATCCAGTCAAAGGCGTTGCCATAATTTGTCAACACCCCAAATACTTTACGAGCACTCATTGCAATATAATTGGGCCCCTCAGCCATATCGTATTCGCAGTCTGTTGTTTCATTTCACATTTCGCATTATTGCGCATCATAATGGCCGCCATACGTCTGTCCGTCCGTCTGTGTGCCCCCGTTGAAGTCCCCTCTGCGGTTCCACCTTGGCTTGGCTTATGTTTTATGTATCAGAGCAGGCGGCTCTGCGCTATGTGTGTAGCTGAAAGATACAGATACATGTATGTAAAAGATACAAATGTATCTATATAACATTTTAACACGCAGTCCGCCAACCCATTGTGTCAAATATAAATCAGATCATTTTTTCCGCATGAAAACCAAAAGCGACCAAAGGGGAGTACTCTGATTAGAAATGACTGATAGCGAAATACCCTAAGTACAAGGTAGAGCTGTTCTCAACAAAATAAAAGTCTTCTCTTTGTGCAGGAGAGGATATGCCACAAATTATATATTATATTCTTCTATCCTGGACCCATTCATTCGATAAACCCGATTCTTAAATTGAATTCAGTTGATATCGATAACTTATCGACTAGCTATCGATCTACAGACAAGCAAGACTGATATCTGTATACTTTATTGTATTTCAAGAAAAACATAATACCTCGGCTAACCACTTTCAATGGGTATTCAGTGTAAAAAAAAAAAAAAAAACATATAACGAGGGCCTGGGTTTGCTTTTTTATCGCAGAATTGGCATAAATTTATTGCGGGCGGAGGCAAAAGCCGCTTTAAAATTTTGACAAACATTTTGGTGCGCCATAATACTCGCAACATTTATATCGGGCCAGTGATTTTGAAAGTGTTTTGATTTCGTGGCTATAGCTGTAGATGTACATAGCTGTTTCTGGCTGGCTGGCTGGCTGACTGGCCGACGGGCTGATGCCAGAAATTAAAATTCAATGCACATTAAAATGACAAAAACGAATCAAAAAGCGAGTCGAGTACATTAAAAAGTCATGCCGGTATCCGAGTAACTGACAAAATGCCCGTCGCCCGAAATTAAATCGACAAATAAACCGAACAAAAAGGCAACACATCAAAATGTAGATCATACGTCATTGAAGCTACCAAAAGCCCATAGTTTCGGTGGCAATAAATAAATTTAACACGCTGCCAACCCATCAGCATTCGAGCACTACGAACGGGGCTCCATGCTCAACGCTCAACTGGAACGAGGAGCAGAGAGTCACGAACCAATTCAAGAATATAAAATTATATGTTTCTATAACGGTTTATTGCCAATTTAATGCCCTGCCAATTCGCCATTGTTTATTCGAAAATACTTGTGCATTGGACTATCAGTTGCGTCATCTGTCAGTTGAAAGATTTTATCATTTAGGCAGAAACATCTCCACAGATAGAGGAAAATAGAGTGCGTGAATCCTAAAACAAGTAATTGTCGGCTCAAATTTCCAAATCGATGAGTTATCTATGGTATAGATCAAACATCTTGTAGCTTTAACTCTAAAGCGAAGATCGGGCTAGAAGCAAGATGAATTATGGTAATAGCGAATAAATATCCGTTGTTATAGTCTGAATAGTAGTATAATATATAAATATAAAATATTTTATAAAAAAATACGGCTTTATTAGCAATATGTGTAATAAAACTTTATTAGTATTATATAAAGCAGCAATAGTAGTATATATTTTAGTAGTAGAAATATATTTAGTAGTATAATAGTATATAGGAACAGGAATATATGTAGCTCTAATATAAATTCATATAAAAATCTTTATCAAGGAAATTCTATAGATAACACTCTATATATCACAAATACTTTATTTAAATCTTCTCTTTTCTCTTTTAAATGTCTATGGCATGATGCGAGGAGTGCATAAAAAACAACATTCAATTCAGCTCACCTTAAATTTCTCACACATTTTGATTAATTTTGCAGCAGAGGCGAATGAATCCTTTACCTCACAAAGGGCATACAAAATACAAGAAGCCTTTTCAGAAATGTATTACCAGCAGAGAAAGAGGCTGGGGAAGCGAGAGAAGAAGAGAGAGAGGGAGAAAGAAAGAGAGAGAGAGAGAGAGTCGCAGCCTGAGCCCATTGACTACGGCTGGGCGATATGGCGGATCCTTTGACCAGATGACCGACGCGAACGACAGCGCGTCGATGGATGCGAATACGAATACGAATGCGAATGCGGATGCGGATGCGGATGAGGATGAGGATGCGGATGAGGCTGTGGTGCTTTCCACGTTGCCTTTTTGGCATTGGGCAGAGGGCAGAATCAATGCTTTGCCCGTGGGATACGTAATCCGGATTTTACCATTCAGAAAGTGTAAATGAAAAATCTGTTTTTGGAAGCATTTTAGCGTGAAAATGCAATATTGAATTCATTTAAATTCAGCAGCGCCGCCCTGGCTGGGCGGCGTAGGTGGTTGGCAACGCAAAAAGCAATTACATGACAGCCAGCTCCAGCTCCAGCCGCCACACCTCCCGCCCACTTCCTCTGGAAACACGTTCGGTCCTCAAATTTGTACACGTTGCTTATTGGATCGACGGGCGATGTCAATGTAAAGGATGCAATATATAAAAATTGTCACAATTTTTGTATTTTCTTTTCGCTTCTGCCATGCAAAAGATACAAAAAGGTGAGGCGAGCGACGCGGGAGGGCGGGAGAGAAGTTCAAACAGGCTGCGCCGTATTGAAAAGGGGCATTAATAATAAACAGAAAATGAAATGTAAATACGGGCAGGAAATCTCAGGCAGCGACAACTCATAAATTTTGTCCACAAATCGCCGGCGAGTGCACAAAATCTGTCACCTATCAAAAATACCCTAAAAGGGCATAAAGCTCTGAAGCAGCAGCCCACGTCTGCCTCTTCCTCTCTCTCTCTCTCTCTCTCTCTCGGCCACTGCATCATCATTCGCTTGCTCGTTCGCCCCTTTTTCTTAAGGTTTGTTGCGCGTGCGCAGACGTCGCGTCGCAGCAGCCACCGTCTCTGACAATCGATGACAATCAATGTTTGCATTGCATTATTATTATTGGAATAAATGAATAAAGTATCGTGGCTCAGTGGCATGCAGTGACAATGGCTCTGACTGCGACTCTTTGGTCTCCCTCTCTCTGTCTCTCTCTCTTTCTCTTTGCCTCTATCCAACTTCGACACATTCTGTTCCTGTTACCCATGTTTTTCCTGTTGTTGTTGTTGTTGTTGTCGCTATGCCTGTCTGCCCCGTGGCCCCGCTTGTTTATGGGATTTATGTATGCCTCTGTTTTAGCAGTTCAAGGGAATTGTCAACGCGTCGCGTAGCAGTCAAAATCGTCGACATCAAATATCGAGATCGGTAACAAGATCAGCAGAAGCCGCAGCCGAATACGGAATACAGGAGACTCAGCTCAGCCAGACGAAAGCAAATCTCGAAAGTCACAGTCTCCTCCCCATCATAGCTCGTGACTCTTCACGAGATTCATTTAGAATATTATTCCTTAGATTAAAGTTCAAATTTTTATGAAAACTTTATAAAGATATAACAAAGATAAAATATAATATACAATATGTTGGAATATTATTTCTTAAAATTAAAATTTATCTATAAAGATATAATAAAGATGAAATACAATCTTCAGATTAAAAGAACTTTCGAAAAACGGATGTATTATAATATATTTTTTATATATATATTATAGCTATAAACATAGAAATTTATTGCTAATTTAATAAATGTTTTTTTTTATCGCATGAGAATTTGTTTACATTTATAATTATAATTATAATCATTATTTTTATGTTTATTTTTATTTAATTTAATTTTATTTTTTGTGACTTCATATTATATTTAGTTATATATATTGAATTTAATGTAAATAATTTTAAAATAAATAAATAAATAGCTGAACTAATGTAAGTAAATAAAAAGACAAAAAAACTTTACTTGTCTACATTATTTATTATATATATTTTAGTATCATTTAAATGTTTTTTTTTTGTATTGTCATTAATTTTGCACCACTGTGCCTGCACAATTTATGTTTATCAAATAAATTCTATCCGTGTGAGAGACTAACAAACTGCATATGATTGTGAGTCGTTCACGCTGAATTCCAATAAGAAGATTCGAGCAGCGATCCGCGTTCGTCGTCTCAAATCCAGAGATTTCTATCATATTTTGCATAGAATGGTTAGATTAGACAGCCTCGAGTTGTGCCCAGATTGGATTCACTATGTGTGTGTGTGTGTGTGTGTGTATGTCATACATATGTAGACACACGAATCGTATCGATTCGAATGGGATGCATAACACGCCTAAAGAAGCTCCGATGGCATCTCATCGCGCTGGATCGCGCCTGAGCGAACTATTTTAATATTTCACTCGGCCGCTGCAGCTGAAGATGAAATTCAAATCGCGGCTGCTGTTTTAACAAACACGTAAGCTAATAATGCGCCCGAAGACAATGCGACGCCTGCTTCGATCTCGCTGCGAGACTTCCCCGGCCGGCCCCAGTTGCCCGCCAATTGCCCCCGAGGCAGGGCTCCCCAGACGACGCGGCCTTTGTCTTCGCCAGGGCGACAGTCCACTCGCATTGCCAGACAGCGTGTCTGTGGCAATGCCAATGCCACTGCCACTGCCACTGCTACAGCCAGTGCCAGAAGACGAGGACGTTGACGAGGGCGGCGAGGGGGGGGGGGCTGCTCGCTTCATTTATGCAGCAGGCAGCTCTTTTTGCGATCTGGCTCTGGCTCTGGCTTTGTTGTTAAACAATTTCTTCGACACCTTTTTGCAGTCACTTGAAGCGATTCAGAGCGGGCAGGAGGCGGCGGAGGCGAGGTTCTGACTACGTCTGCGACCGCATTGCGCATATCGCATCTGTGTGAAAAATGGAAATCCCTTTTTGGCAATTTTTGTCGCTTTTAGGAAGCGCTCAGATCGGCCACTTTGCCGACGACAATCTCCTGGGTGAATGGCGCAGAAACCCGCCAAACCGCCAAACCGCCAAAGCAGCCAGCCAGCGGATCGTCAAAGATCGCCTTGCATATTTCCTGTACTTGCAGGCGATGTCCATCCTCCTCCTCCTCCTCCTCCTCCTCCTCATCCTCCTCCTCGTGCTTTGTAGAACGACGCGTCGGCTAGCAGACATCAAAAACTGAGTAATATTTATGATCATTGCGATATTTTTGTGTTTTGTTGCACTGTGTCCATCTGTCAGTTGAGGAATTGACGCTGCTCTTCCTCTCCCTCCTGTTCTGCCCCTGCTCTGTTCGGTGCTTTTGCAGTTGGTTAATGTGCATTGGAATGCGGTTCTTGGCCTGTCGCACTGATTTACAGATATGTCATTGAGCGATTCAATGCGAATCACACACACACACACACACTGACATGTTTTTAGAACGAAAACTTATTATATATACATATATATATCGTTGGGATAGTTTTGCATTCCGGAATTTAAACGATTTCCAGCTTAAGCACAATTGTATGCCCAAATCGATCAACACGAGAGAAACAAAGTAAGGCCGTTCTAGGAAAGTCGCTAAAAGCAGCAAGATATTTAAAGTTATTTATTTTTGACTATGCAATATCGTTTCTTAGGCTTATTAGCGATAAGAGTGAATAATTTAATATTAAATAAATAAAAGCAGCATACTTACATTGAGCATTGGGCAAAATTCGAAATAATATTAGAAATAATAATAAATATAAATATATTCAGAATTATAAAAAATTTTATACGAAGGGCCCAATAGTTAGTTTTAACTTTAAATTTATATTCTGAATACCTTTCCCTTGCCGCAAATTCAATGAGTGTATTTAATATAAAATATATAATATTATAAAGGAAATAATATGAATACTATAATAATAAATATAATACGTTTAAAAGCCCAGCAGTTAGTTTCCATTTTATATGCACTTCCACATATAAATCCTATCCTTAAATTTGCCAAAGACTGTATTTAATACACTAGCAATAATAACAAATAAGAAATATGTATTAATAATACAATAAAAATAAATATAATAAATTTATGCCGAACGGCCCTGCAGCTAGTTGTAATTGTATATTCACTGCAATATCTAATCATAAATTAATTTTTTTATATTTTGAAGCACTTTTCCCTTCCCCATATCTACAAAGATCGCATTTAATATGCAAGAAACTTGAGCCTTAATAAATACTCATAAAACAGTGTCATCATCACACTTAGTAAGTTATATTAGGAAGGGCAAACCTCCAATCTACTGTCGGAATAAAAACACCTGCGATTTAAGTGTGTCAAAAATAATAATAATAACAATAATTAAATAACAAACAAATTCCGACTAGCAAAAAAAGTTATTCAAAAGTAAAGCTTAAGTAAAGACCATAAAAATATTTTTATTTATTTTACTATAAATTGATAGAAGTGATTTAAATACTACTAAACCTTATTAAATATTGTGAACCAGAGATCTATCATTTCCAAACGAGATGAATTTCTCTATAACTAAAATTGTAATTCTTAATTTTCGATTTGTTTAATCCAAAACACCTTAGCACCTTAGAGCCGTTATCTACATCAAACGTACAGCGAGTCCTGACACTTTGTGAGCAGGCATAAAACAGTTGCATAAACGTATTATAGATATACATAAGCCTCGATTGACAAATAACGCCCGCAGTTATTCAATTGACTTTCCTGAGACTAAAATGTCATTTACAGCACAGAGCACAACTTCGCCCGTGGCTAAATGATGTAATTTTAAAAAGCACTCCCAGTGAACACACTCACTCACACTCACACACACTCACACACACACTCAGTCACACTCACTCACTGCGTGTGCAGTGCCAGGCCACGCCCTTATTCTATTATTTTGCAATAAATGACAAATGAAGGGGAGATTCTCTTCTTCTTCTTCTGCCTTTTTTTGCATGCACAACGAGGACAAATGTCAAAAACAATAAAGGCAACAACAAGCGCGAGTGGGAAAATTTTTATTGAAAATTTATAATTGAATGGGCCCAGCACACCTGAGGCCCCGGGCCATGTCGCAGCCCATCCAGAAGCTGCCTGCGCCCCGTAATTGAATTTGACATTCGAAATGGCGACTGCCTATATAGGCGTGGCACTCCCACACACACACACACACAAACTCTATTTATATGTATATGTATATCTCGATAGATGGATCCATAAGATTTGGCTGGCAAATATTTGCCAGAGCAATTCGTGAGCCAGCGCACCAGAGACACGCAGCGTAATTAAGAAGAGTAGAAAAAAAAGGCAGCTGAAGCTATCGAGATGACAATGTGAAGCTGTGGGCGGGGCTGCGAGGGTGCGGGGGCATTAAGCTCTATGCCCAGCAATAAGTAACAAAATAATTGAACAATTATGTCCAAATGTCCGCCTGCCACTCATTATGATAGACAAAACTCTGGCGTCCGTCGGACGGACAGACGCAGTGACGCAGTGACGGGCCTAAGACGAGCGTGGAAGGACATTTATAATTACCTCGGGGTATTTGGGGAATAATTTGC
Organism: Drosophila mulleri; assembly: GCA_035047565.1. NCBI lineage: Eukaryota > Metazoa > Arthropoda > Insecta > Diptera > Drosophilidae > Drosophila > Drosophila mulleri. The sequence goes on from JAWNPK010000012.1 coordinate 20,901,112, forward strand.
TCGTCCATCTGTCCATTCGCTTCTCCCCACGTTGGGCTAATGGCCAACAGCAACGGCAAAAAGTAAGGAACATTTCTGGCCAGATTTGACCCACCACCCAGCAGGTCTCTGCCCTCTCTCGACCACAGGCCCAACACCCATGCTGACCAATCCCTCTGGCAACCGTTTCTGGCTTAATGAGCCAGATTCTGCTGGCCCAGGCCCAGGCCCAGGGCCAGGTCGCAAAGTCTGTACGAAGAAGCCATCATCAGCAGCTTTTGTCCATTTTTTTCTTTTTCTTCTTCGTTTTCTTTTTCCTCGCTTTTCGTTTCTTTTTGTGTGTGTTTGCTGTTCTCTTCTTTCGCTTGGTGCGCGTTTTTCTTGCCCTGCCAACTGAAAAATGTTATTGGCCGCAATTTATATGAAAACTGCGAACACGTACCATGTCCCCCATCCTCCAACCCCTCGTCTCCCCGAGACCAGGCAACAATAATTTGGTATCCGCCCCGCAACGAAAATGAGCAAATTTTCTAAATGAATAAACTTTGCCCACTGCCAGCAGCAGCAGCAGCAGCAGCAGGAGCAGCAGGAGTCGGAGCAGGAAAACAAAGGGCGCATCTCGATGTCGCCTCGCATCTCATTGTCAGCATCTCTGATGAAGCCGAGCAGCCGAGCAGCTGGGTGCGACGAGGCCAAAGCTGAAGATAAAGAAATATTACCGCCAACGGTGGTGGACAGCGCCAAAGTGGCTACGTGCAACGTGAGCAGAGCAGAGCAGAGCCAAGCAGAGCAATGGCTAATTCTCATGACCTCGCAAAAATTAAGAAATTAAAAAATTGCTTTTGCTCCATTGCTGACGGTGCGGAAAATTCACAGGGTGTTTTTGGCATTTTCTCGAATTGGATGGCAGGCCGTTGAATAATTGCATTCCATAGTTTTCACAGCAAGAAAAGTGTGGAAAGAAGGGAGACAGACAGGCAGAAAGAGACTAAAAGAGAGGGAGAGAGAGAGAGAGAACATAAAATGCAAGTCAAGTCGCTTGAATTAGAGCTTAATTAAAGTGTTAACTAATGAACAGGATTAAATACATTTTTCTATTTATCCAACTCTGTACATTGGTTTTAAAACTCTTGAAGTCGAGAAATCAACTCCATGAAACATTAAAAGAATTCCTAAAGAAAAATACATTTTCTGATTATTCTGAAACAGTGATAAATAGTCATTAAATAAAGAAGATATATAAAGAAAACAAAGCATTCTAGAAACACCATTTTAAATGGTCTAGTTCTATATAGATGCATTGCTGTATTCCGTAGTATGATGTATTGATATAGGTAGTGCTCGGACAACCTTCCACAGACATGACACCGGTGTTCAATGGTATACGCACTAGCAAGGACTCCAATGTGCTCTTGAGCAAAGGAATAATAGGCAAGCCGCTGCATATCACTTCGAAATGATATTGCATTTAAGAAATACCTGCTAGAAGTGTATGTCACTGAGGAAGACAAAAAAATATCTGGCGAATATACCTATTATACCTACATTCCCGAAAGTGGATTAGGATATTGCTTTCGTGCAATGCTCGTCTTGTTGTCCGTCCGTAGCTAGCGACACTTTTTTATTTCATATTAAAATCTAGATATTTGAAAAAAAAAACTCTCATCTCTGTACAAATGTTCTATTACCCAAAAATAAGTCAAGCTGTACATCTCATTATCTAAAACTTTTATTTTATTTTATTATTATTTTTTTTTTTTTTAAGTCATCGTTAAACCCTAATCAAATGAAAATATGTATAGTTATATCATCTTTGATCTTTCGATATCCCCCTAAATATGTTTAGAATTAATTTGCATTAATGGTAGATCGTATATCTATATTGGAATTATACATATAAAAAATAATAATAATAACAATAATTCCTAAGCTAATTGAATTAATTCATAGTATAATTGTACAGACAAATGAAATTTATTTATTTAAAAATTAAATACAATCTACTAACTTTATACAGACTTCTCGAGTCTTCAAAAAACACAGTTCTTATAATAAATCAATTTAACTTTCGGATTCTATATAGCTGAAATATTTGAATTTACATATATATTTGTTAGATATCGCATTTACAACACATTTGGTTGATTGAGTACGTTAAAAGATAAACTATTTGTATAATCAAAGCTCTTAATAAAGTCCAGAAAAACGAGTGCTCAAGCACTCGACGCGTCAAGTTGTAAATTTATTACAGCATACTTTTCGGTGCTTGGAAAAAGTCAGCAACAAATATGTAAACACTTCAGCAATTTACGGCTCTTTGAATTGCCGTGAGCTTGACTACGGCGGGGGCCAGGCCATAAACATAGTATAAGCCTAGCAACGGCTATGGTGAATTATCGAAAGATGTTTAGATTTATTAAAAACTTTGGCTCAATTTCAAAGTTTTTCCATTAGCAGACAGCAAAGTGGGTGAGTGAGCCACTATTGCACACTCAGGCCGAGATGGATTGGATAGGTATGCGGTGTATGTATGTAATTACGGGTATTTCAGCGGTCCGAACGATCGTCGCAATCTGGCGAGGGTTCATCATTAAATAATAATCAGTAAGTTGCCCTGCCTGGTGCAGTTTAATGGTAATTTGTTACGCCTAAACGTGGGCACGCGTTCCTAATCTACGCTACACCCCGCACTCGCTCCCCCTTCCCTCTCCATTCATCTATCTCTGTCTATCCCTGTCTGCGATACCCGACACGACTAGCTCATTCCCAGTTGGAAACTAACTTTGGAACTAACCGCAGCCTGCACGCAATGGCCAAGGACGGAGTATTTCGTGACTTTATGGCTGACGTGTCGCGGTTTTGTTGAGGAATGAGCGCTGCCTGGCTCCTGTCAAGTCCTTGATTGACTCGCTGGCAGTGGCGGTGGCGGTGCTGGTAGCCACCCCTTGTTTGCATATTACTTAATGGCGTTTCATTTGAAGTGTGCCAGAAATTACCTGTCCGCCGGCAATTAACTTTTTAACTCGTTTGCTCGTTCGACGGTCGCTCGCCCGCTCGTTCGTTCGTTCGCTACCAATTGAAGAGGCAACTCTAAAAGTTTGGCTCATAAACGCGAGCTAATTTTTGGCATTCCAAGTGGGCGGCAAGGCAACAGGAACGATCAATCAGCACGGCGCACAGAGAGAGAGAGCGAGAGAGAGAGAGAGAAGTCTTCAGCAACCGTTGGCTAGTCAACACTTTTCAAGGGGGGGCTTGTGGCCAGCCACCCAGCCATCCAGCCGCCCAACCACCCGCTACTTTGCTAGGCAATCAGAGCATATGTTAATTCAAGTGGAATTAATTGTTTCCGGTGTTTAAGTTTTTCCGCAAAGCAAATTTCCAGTCACTGCTGGCGTTGAGTGGCTCCTTGGCTGCCTGTTGTGGTTAGCCGTTCCCGCAGAAAAGGAGCCAACTAAACGCGTCACGAACACCATCAACACACACCTACACACACACACACACACACCTACACACACACACACACACACACACACCTACACAGACATAGCCCCTCTGTGTCCACTGCGACCCGTCGAGCTTCGATGAATTTTTGACTTTTATATTTGATTTGAATTGTTGTGGTCGACTTTGTTTGCATTTAATGAGGTCAACCGTGTGGAAGCAATTTCCTCGACCCAGCTCTATGTAAAGCCTATGCCATGTTAGTTGGACGTAGGCAGGAGCGTTTTTTGATTACAAAATCCGAGTCGTAAATGAAAGTAGGACTCCGTGGTCGCTCGTGGGTTGCCTGAGACATGAGCACACACGGATAGAGCCCAGCGCGAATGGGTTCATCAGTAAAAATAGATGCCCCATATATACATATACATACGTATCGTAAATCCCATTCCAGTGTTGCATAATAACAATAAAGCTCCGTTAATCGGAATTTTAATTACTGCGAATTTGTATAAAATACATTCACAGTTCCACTTGCAGTTGCAGCTGCTCATCTCCTCTGGCCGCCTTCTGCCGGATTCCTTTTTATCCCTTTCGATTTTCACATACTGCCATTTTTTATGGGCAAGCGATTGAGGCTTTTTGTATTCGGAATGCGAGTCGGAATCGGCACAGACGTTCGTAATTGTGATTGATTTCATTGACTGCAGTTTGATGTGCTTTTAATTAAACTTTTAGTGATATGCATAAATACGACGGGACGTTGGACTGACCACGGCCATCGATTGATTGCAAACATATCCAACTTATTCGTTCCGCATTGTGACATTTTGTATCTTGCCGAATTCCGAATTTATTTTAAAAATTCAAATGCCCTAGAAACTGAGAAAATGAGTTAGCTTGGTTTATTAGTTTAGTTCACATTAATGATGGCAAAAGGAAAATAATTTGATGAGAAGTAATACCTGCGTCAATTTATTAAATTATTAAATTATTAAATTATTAAATTATTAAATTATTAAATTATTAAATTATTAAATTATTAAATTATTAAATTAGTAAATTATTAAATTATTAAATTATTAAATTATTAAATTATTAAATTATTAAATTATTAAATTATTAAATTATTAAATTATTAAATTATTAAATTATTAAAATGATTACATTATTAAATATACTAATATATATACTAATATATTCTAATTAATTATTTATTTATTAGACTATTGATTTATTAAATTATTAAATATACTAATATATTGTATATTACTATTACGTATGTGCCTCAATCTCGGGAAATAGGAAAGCCGATGCTTTGCTCTCTATATGAGAATCCATCTGTTACACGGTTAATTGCACATTATACATCTATCTATGTATATCAAGCGTGTAAGTGTGTGTGTATGAGTGCATATGTTTCAATGTTTCATTTGCAGCTACAAGTTAAATCGTTCGTAGCAGGGCTCACAGTACCGGGCAGTCGGGCAGGCCCGACTCGCGCGCTCATTTTGAATTTGCATTTTTTTTTTCCATCATTGCAGCCGCTTCAGTTGCGAAAAGCGATGTAAATCTCGAACGAATTGAAGTTTTCTGACAAATGAAAAATAAACAAGTTTATATTAAGCCCGCGTCGCTGCCTGCCGCCAGCTGAGTGGAAGTGGATCATAGCTCGCGGCACCCCTTTAGGTCCGCATAGAGAAGCAGTCGAACAACCCTCGACCCTGCCTACTCATTGTCATTGCCATTGCCATTGTCATTGACGATCGGCGGGCATTGTCTCGTGCTTGTTTGCACACATGTCATACGGCAGAATTTTGACAAATCACTAACAAGCGTGTTAATAACTGCAGCAACATGAATGTGACAAATACAAAAAAAAAAAAAAAAAGGATATGCGGCAGCCCTAAAAAGGATGTGCAGATGGATGATAAAGGCCGCTTGGCTAAACGGAGACAGTTGACATTTCAATCGATCATCGCAGATGGGCAAATGCATTTTAAATTACTAAGCAAATATGCTCGCAGCTCGCTCGACTAGAAGGTCCCCCATAGGGCCTAGCACAGCCATTTTTTAACTAAACTCGGTCTGAGCCTGGCATTCGCTTTGTCAGTTTTTATTTTCTGTTTTTCTATTCATCAAACAGGCAATTTTGGTCATAGTTTAATTTAATTACATTCGCTGAAACGGTTCATCGATTGAACAACATTTATTTTAATATTCGCAAAAAGTCGGCCGCCAGCTCGCAAAGGACTTCAATCAATCCACCAATCCAGCCGCTGGTCTGAGGCCCTGTGACAATTGCCATTTTTGCAATTCCACGAAATTGAAATGCAACATTGATTTGAGCTGCAGTCTACATCGCGGACGACCGGACGACCGGACGAGCGGACGAGCGGACACCATTGAGGTGCAGTTCGGTCCGCCGATTTTGAACTGTGCATCGTGTTGCACTGTCCACTTTTTATTCTCGTTTATAGCAGTTATTGACACGTACCAATTGCCCTGTCCCGGCTCAGTCCACGGCAGAGCTCGCTCCGACATGGCCATAAAATAGAAGCCAACCAACCAATCGTCCAGCTTTTGGTCTGTGCACGCAAACACATACACACACACACACATACAGACATTCACTCATATACGACATAGGCATTCGCGCTTATACACATGTCTATTTTTAGTCCTCGCTCATGCTTCTCAAAGGAGTATATGGAATTTGGGGATTAGAAACTAGAGACTTGAAGTTTAAATATACACTTGTGCTCTTGCATGTAGCAAGAGGGTGGATCCATTACACTTCATGAATGTTGTTAAGATATACTAAATTTGAATGGCATATATTAAATACTAGCTCCTATAGGTCTTGACATCGACGCGACAGACAGACAGACAGACATACATATGCGGCCAGATCGACTCAATTCGTCACGCTGATCAGGAATATATATACTTTATGGGCTATGTCACGCCTCTTTCTATCTTTTACTTTTTTACTTTAATTTTTCAATGTGTTCATATTTGGACCGGGATTTATAATAATAAATATTGTTAATAATAAAATAATTTATATGCCAGCCAATGCAATGACAATGCCTTGTAGTAATTTATCCTTACAAGCTTTTCAGTGTACTCACCTTATGAGCCCCCATCAGCTTGATATTTATGATCGAAAATAGATTCTATAAATGGGAACTTTGTTATAATTTCTATTTAATATATGGCTTACCTTTATCTTCTCTGGATTCTAGACTGACCAAACCGACTTATTTATTTATTTTAAAATATTGAGAAAGCTAAAGTCAACATCAAAATGAACTATTTAAGTATATTATAGTCTAAAAAAACAACAGAATTTAACAATAATTCCCCCACCCGGTGGGGGTACTTTATTTACCAATTCGATCAGCTATGCCCCAATTCACGGTCAGTGATGTTATTGAATTAAGCAAGATAGAGATTTTTATGGATATAATACGATTTTTTACAAATTAAATGTTGTTAAACAATGAAATGTAACTAAATATAGATAATTCTTAAATATATTTTTATATTTTTATTACATTTTTGTAAGGCCATCGATATGAATAACTAAATTAAATGCAATTAACCCAACTAAATAATATATTTATATACACAGAAGCTTCCACAGTTTTAGGTCCAGTCTTATCAAATAAAGCAGCTAGCCCCTTGGGATATGGCACATCAGAATTGAACTCCCCATTAATTCTCCCCTAAATGTTTACCTCAACTCACCTTCTAGCATGGGCGAGTATTAATTAACTTTTTTTAGATAAAATGCTCTACACATTATGATATTCAACTTCAGCTTCAATTATCAGCTTCAGCTTCAATTATGAGCGAGTATTATGCAGTTGGTCAAGCCAGCGCCGCTAGCCAAATTCTCAGTTGTTTTAGTTTGGAATCGCCTGATGCTGCTCTCTCTCTCTCTCTCTCTCTTTTCCTCTGGCTGTGTGTTGTTAGTTCGTCTATTTTTTAGCGCTTCTGTTGCCGGCGATATTCAATTTCATTTGACTGCTGTTGTTTTTGGCTGAACAATTTGTTCAGTTTTCGCACGATGTTTACATTGAAAAGTCGAAAGCGCGGCAATATTTCAAAACGATTTCTATGGCCAGCACAGACAGCACGGGCCAACGGACGGACGGACGACGCGACGTCCGTCAATCACATCTGCCGTTGCGACGCGTCGACGTGACTACTCGAAATTGGCAGCCTATTAGAATAATTGGAAGCCGGCGGAGTCGCGTGACTTTGCCAAATTCTCAGGGCACCCTTTCTCCTCTTCCTGTTTCTCTTTGCACGTCTCACGGCTTATTAGCAGAAATTATGAATGAATGGACGGGAAAGAGTTTAGTCGAGCTCTAAGCGGATTACCATTAGCACATTTGTGCGAGCGAACGACGCTCGCTACGGCCGCTGGTGTCGCATTCTCCGTGCGTAATGTGAGGCGTAAAACGTGCCACGGCTCAGCTCTAATTATGAAATTAAATACAAATTAAAATGAAAATCGCCTTGGAAATCCTTCATGTGCTTGCATCATGTCAAGTGCCAAATGCTGATATTCTCGTTGTTAGGACTCTCTCTCTCTCTCCTTCTCTCTCACTCATTGTACTCATCATATGAACTGATCCATCAAAAGTCCCAAGACTTGAATAAATGAGCAGACATTATTCAATATTTAAAGTTGAGAAAGTTTGAGCTTACGCTCGAATTGATCGATGACATTGAGCTCTACTGTCTGTCTCTGGTGTCTGCTGGTTAGGAATAAAAAAATAAAAAAAAAATACCAACCCTCCTTGGACTGGCTCTGAAGCGCTCAACCACTTCGCATGATAAATTTAATTCCGCTTCTATTTTGATGGCACTTGTCAATTCAAATACTTTTGTCATTTTTGTTTTCGTTGTTGGCGAAGTGCTCTTCACGCTGCCACGCCCACTCCAGCCCAGCCCCGTGCACCGCCGCCCTGCGCCCTGCGCTCATTGTGTACGCAAATGCTGCGAAAAGTTGAAGGATTTTGACGCTCGGCGCTCGACGCTCGACGAAGGGAGGAAAGCGCTCCTGCCTCAATCATGACACCCATTAGACTCGCGCACACCTGCAGGCAAATTAATGTATTTGTTATCAGGCCCCCTGCTCTGCTCGCTCCGCAGTTGCCATTTGAGTCTGGCGAAATCCAAAAAGAAAAGTACGAAACAAAGAATCGGCTTTCAATTATGCCCCCTGGGCGTGGCAACTGATGCGCTTAAGATGCTCAGTATACATATGAATTTATACACCTACTAGAGTTGGGGAGCTATCGATTGGGTTGAGGGTAACATTGAGATTCTGCCTTAGGCGTCAAAGTCAGCTGAAAAGTTGTTTAATAATAATATATCAACTTGAAATTGTTCAACTGATATTACCCGCTTTGTAGCAACATAGTCCATATTTTCTATTGCATACTTCTAGGTCTATCAAATGTTCTCCAAGAGAACATCCGAGTCACGTAAAAACATCTCCCAAGCGCAGTAAACTTTAAGCACTGCCTTCAAATTGAAGCTGACCCCAACTGAGGAGGACAACTTAAACTGAGCTCTCATTCCCTAGAGGCGTCCATCTCTGCCGAGCGGGCAGGCAGCGAAAAATGATGACTTAATGCAGCGAAATCACAAAACTGATGGATTCCTCTAGGGTGCTTTTTATTTGTCACAGACGCTGAGCCAGCTCGAGTGCCCGCCGCGATTTTCTATGACAGCTGCGGAGCTGCGGAGCTGGGCGAGGGCGAGGGCTACGCTCGATGGCGTTTATTAGTTATTAAGCGGCGTGATTTATGCCAGAATATACATATATACGCAAAAAGGAAGCGGAAATTGGAGCCATGCTGACTCTACAATTGCTAGGTAATTGCGCATCTTAATGAGCTCTTCCTGCCTGACACTGGGCAGTGGCCAGTGGGCAGCGAGGGGGGAGATCTGTGGTCTGGGCCAGGCACTTCATTAAAACGAGCATGTTAAACAGCATATGAACAACTGAAATCAAATGAAAAGCAGACAGAAGACAGGCTGCTGTCCGAGTGAGAGAGCGAAAGAGTGCAAAGTGAAAAGTGAAAGGGGACGAGCCGCTGCACTGCTAATGGGCGGAAGCGGATCCTCGACAATGCGAAATGTCAGCCGCTCTCGGCCAGTTAATGTCATGCAACACTTGCACTGATTCCACGGCCATGGCAGAGGCAATGGTAGTGGGAGTGGGAGTGGCCTCAACTGACTGCAACAATATGCTGCCGTCTTCAATCTGCCCTTCACAAATATTCATTGTTTTTATTCTTTGTTTATTTCACAACTTAAAAAAAAAAGCGAGCTCTATAAGCTGGCAGCCCTCGGAAATGGGTTTTTGAGACACCCTGCGCGGCCATTTGACTTGGCTCTAAATTGAGCTGCGACTGTGCGCTTCTATTTGTTTATACTTATTTTATTTTCACACTACCCTCAGCCGTATCATCATAATTATCACCATCGTCATCATCATCAACATCAGCACCATTGGCAAGCATTTTTCGTTTGAACTTCGTTGCGTCTTCTCAGGTTACTTTGTTTTCCTTCGCTCCTTTGTTTGTTTTCATTTCCGTTTCACTCTTCGTTTTGAAAAATGTACTTTGCAGTTTTTTCTTACTTTTAATTCAATTGCGGACTGCCACAACCCCCACAGGACAACTCCCGAGGCAGACGCAGTCACCCCTTTTTGGCGAACCTTCTCTGTTCGCCCTTCGCCCAGACCTCCCCCTGCGGCTAATAAAAGTTCCGCCAGCCTTTTCCGTGTCGGCAAATTATGGTTGAAAATTTAAACACAAATTTGTCAGCAGATTGACGAACGGCTGCAGCCCAGCAGGAAGCTCAACTTAAATTATTAACTTTGATAAGCAAACGTTGAATAGGAATTACAGTGAAGGCAGGCAGAATCTCAGCCTGATGGGGCTAACTGCATAATACTCGTTCATAGTACTAAAAAATGGAAAGTTATATTATATTATAATGTTGATATACAATATAGTACTTCACATTCACAAACACACATATATCTCTATACTATTACATTAAAAGAAAATATTTCATTGCTTGTTTGTATTAACTAGGTTTTAAAAGGACGACAATCAATTTGAAAAATTATTTATTATTAGAGTTATACTTCATATCTGATGGATACAAGCTGAAGAATAGTTTCAGAACCCTTATGAAAAAGTGTTTTCTTCTTAAATAATATTTTGAACTTCGAATTCGATGTAGACCATTATCCTTAACCGAAAATATTCTTTTGTGTTTTGCAATACCAAACTATTTTTATACGATTTTAAAAAGATATCAGAAACATCAATATCTCATTTTCTTATCCGAAATACAGCTTAAGAATCTTCATAAAAAAACTGAAAATCATTTTACTCATCTCAATCCCACACCTAACAGTCAATTATTGAGCAACCTCAGAGGCTTGATGAGCGACATCTAAAACCTGTTCGTCCAAAACACTAAGGGATCAACACATTTGATATATACAAGTTCGTGACTATAGCTTAGATTGAATTCCATATGAGTATTATTATTATTATTATTATTATTCTTTATACCAAAACTTTAAAAAAATCTGATATAAGCAACATATCTTCCCATCAGTTACCAATTCAATAGTTCCATATGAGTAAATGAGTAATAGTGTCACGAATAATACCCGCTACGCTTTGAAAGACAGAGAAAAGGCATGTTCCAGCAATGTTAAACACTACTATACCATATATAGATAGATCATCGGGTAGCTAGACTAAGACTACTCAAAATCTTCCCTATGCCTTTTCCCACATCTATTTACTTAAACTGCGAATTAGTAAATGACACAATTTCTAAATTCTAAATATTGTTCAGTGATAAGATCGTGATTCAGAGAGAAAGCCTTGACACGCTCTTTAAAAAGAAAAAAAAAACGCTTGTCCGTTCAAGTTGCAGCGTTCACGTGCTAGTCTCACACTTAATCCTTTCCGTTATAATCCCCGACGTGCGCACAGATTGTAGGCAGTGTTGTAAGCCTTCACTGAAATTGCAGCGGAAACCAGAAACGATGCCACGACGATTTGTGTACGGGGTGGAGCAATGAGCAACAGAAAGGGAGACAGAGAGGTAGAGGGAGAGGGAGAGACAGTTGCGACCCATTTGTCATTTTCATAATGGTCGCAAAGTCAGTTTTCAGCAGGCGGAACGTGTCTGCGAGATTAGATCCTACGGATTACCAGGGCGCAAGAGGCACGATGCACGTGCCCGGAGAGTGTTAGAGATCGCTAACACTTGATACACGAATATTTATGTTAAATTAAGACTACGTATTAACGGAAGACAACAATCGCGCCCTAACCCCAGAGAGACTCCGGCAAATGATACGTAAACCAAAACCTTAAGAGTGGCCAAATCCGTTTGCCGCTCTTATTGTGATTATTAAACGGAAAATTGCTGAAGATCTTTTTGTAATTTATGTATGCGTGTCTGCGGGCGGAGGGGGTTGCTATAAGCCTAGTTTCATGGGGGGCGTCGACTGTCACTTCTAATTTTTTGGGGCCATCCGAGCTAAATTGATTGATTTATTTTGGCAATTATGTGCATTTGATTAAAAAGTTCAACTCGAAGTCACGCGGTGCTCGCTAATAATATGCAGAGGACACACAGACAGCCCCCCCTCTCCACCCTGCCCGATTCTCGGGACGCCCACGACTTTGCCTAGCGCTAGGAATAAGAGAAAACAGGGACAAAAACAACATAAATCCCTGAAATATCCCACGGAGCTGGGGATTACATGGCCATGAATTGAAAACCAATTGCGCTTGGAATGAAAAATCACGCTAACAAAGCACAGCGGGCAGGAGTAGGGCAGGAGGTGGGGCACGATGACGGGGGAGGTCTTCTTGGGGGCGCCTATGTCGGGTTTTTTTCTTTTTTTTGTGTTTTGGACAAGGGGATTTCATTGTTTTGCTGGATTTTAATTTTGAGCAACGAATAAATTAAATCGACCGACAGTCAAAATAATTGCCGGAAATTGGAGACGTTGTTGACTTTCTATTTCCATTCTATCTGACAACAAAAATCCTGTATATATAATAAGATTACGCTAATCAAGGAACTAACAGGAATGATGCATCTTTAGCTTGTATAAGGATATATACAATACGGGTCTTGACTTTATCTAGCTAACTACTCAAAAAATGTATTCATTATATAAGAATAGATCCAACATTTGCAATGTAACTGAAGGATATAGAGTAAATACATATAATATATTATACTATTGTAATATCCCACAGCTGAACTTTCAAGGATACAAGGAAACCGAAGACCTGCTCAAAAAACATATAGCCAAAATAATGAAGTCCATTTATAACATACTCCCACTCGGCGGCTCGGCTGCCTCGTATACCCGCACAAATCGACAAATCAAAATTGTCTAGTAATAAATTAAACAAGTAGTAATTATTACTTCTGTGTTATTTCTGTGTTTGCTCGCCAGCAATCAAAATATTTCAGGGCCGTACAGAAGTTAGTAGAGCTCATGCTGGGCCTGGGCCACCACCTTACTGAATTCAGAAAGAAGAATGTAAATGAGTCTCTAGCGACTAATAAATTCCCAATTACACGTCGACTTGACCAAGAAGCGCCGGCACATGAGGCACATGAAGTCCCCAGCTCGACTCATAAAACTCTGCAGCGCAGACCCTCCCTCCTCCAATGCCAGCCTGATGGTCAGGCAATAAACTAAAAAGCATAAATTCTTCTGTTTCTTTTTTTTTCGTTTTGCCTGAAACGACAAATTCATGCACTACCAGGGGGGTGTTAGCGACTTCCGTCATTTGCCCCATCCCTTAGCTGTTTTCATTTCAATAATTTTTTCACGCAATGCGTCAAGTCCAAATGGAAATGGAAAATCAAACGGAAAACATGGAAAATCACAATTATTTGCGCCCAGACTGCGGACTCCAGACTCCGGACTCCTTATCCATAACATTGCATCAAGGGTCGCTCGTCGGGTCACAGAACCTGCCCACTTGAACCAATGTCCAATTATTGGTAGCGCTGATGGCACAAATATAAACATCTGCGACCTCGCCAGGCGACCGTGAAAGGCCCTTTGGCATTCGCATTCGTTCCGCACTCAGTTCTCGCCAAGTGCCGAAGATTGATACCCAAAATGATATCAGATGCTTTTAACGCGGCGCACAATTGTAATTGAAAGCATTATTAACGCATCGCCACACATAAGACATTATAAAACTATCAATAGTGCTAACTAGACAATATGTTTTTTTGTTTGTAATGGAAATACTGACAAAACACCAATAAGAAAGCTCTATTTGAACGGTTGGTATCTAAAGAGCAATAAAAACTTGAATATAATATTATTAAATATACAAAAAGCTAAATGGAAACTTTGGAGTCTCTCGTTCGAGCTATTTATGAGATATATTGTAATTGAATAGCTAAATTCACTAATCTTTAATCGAAAATCGATTATTATAAATAATGAAATAAAATACTATATAGGGACTTACAAAACACTACAAACCTCTAGTTCTTGTAGGTTCCGAGATCGACGCTTTCATAAATGTGGGCGGGACTAAAACCTGATTAAGAATGTATACATATATGTATATACTTTATGAGGTTTGCCAAATTTTCAATTCAAGCAATTTCCATTAAATAACCTATACAAATCCCTAAATAAAATTATAATTAAACTAAAAATATTAGCAGGACTTAGCACGTTTAACAATTTTCTGAATTATATATTCGCACATACATATGTATATATGTATTCTTTAGTTTATCTATATTCTGTATTTCGGCATGTAGAATTATATGTTTATATATGTATATATACATATACGAGTGTATATACATATATATCTGCTGCCTTGTTGTGCCTCGTTAAAATTCCTACGAAATCACTGCGTGCAAAAAAATAACAGAAATTCGCAAAAAAAAAAAAAAAACGAAATGGTTACGACTTTTCAGACTCTTCTTCATGTTTTACGATTATTCGTAACAATTTTTGGTAAGCATGTGTGTGTGTGTGTGCCAGCGAGTTTCCCAGCTCATTTCTGTGTGCAACACTCGTTGCCATAGCACACACATACACACACACACACACACTCTCACACATTCCTCCCACATGCCCCTTCCCCAAGCCATTTGCTGGTTTCTTTGTTCGCTTTATGCTGTTTTTGCATACTTTATATACACACACACACATCCATTTACATATATATATATATATATAAATACATATATATGTATACGTATATATTTGTGCAGAATTTATGTGCGCTATTGTTTTTATGGCATGCACCCATTTTTCCCCATATGCCTCCAGTTCCAGATCCATAGCCATGCCCCTGCCCGTGCCCCTGCCCATGCTCATGCCCATTTCCATGGCCCATTCCAATCTTCATTCCCATTTCGAAATGCTGAAACGAAATCCAAGGTTGAAAGGCAAAAAATTGTATCCTTGTTGTGCCGGTTGGCTCTTGGCTCAAATAGTAGTGGGGAGTCAGGTCTCGTATGTGTGTGTGTGTGTGTTGACTCTGCTGGCACTTTTCTGCAAATTATGGCACATGAGGCAACAGAACAGTAAAACGGCATGCCTTGTAGTCAGCATTATGCATGATCCTTTCGTTCTTATGCATATATCTACATATGTATACGTGTATAGCCATCTCTCTTTCGCTCTATATAGATTGGCTTACATATCTATGTAAGTGTGTGTACGTGTCTGTGTGTATGTGTATGTGTGTGTGTGTTTGTTGCCACTTAAGCTGCTTATGTGGCGAATACATAAAATAAAAAGAAAATCCTCGCATAACGAGCATTTCCTTCTGCCATATTTGCGTTATTTTATTATCATTTTTCTTCGTTGTCGTCCTTATTCGCTTACACACACAAACACACACACACACACGCATGTATACACAAAATGGCGGCAGCTAGTCATTGTTGTTGTTGCTTAAGCTTTTATATCTGTTAGATATGAGTTGCCATAAACTGAAATACATATACACAAGCTATATATGTATATGTATGTATATGTAAATGTGTGTGTGTGATTGTGTATATATGTATATATCTTTGATACAAATCCAATCTCTGTACGCCACAATAAAACTCAGCGCTGCTTTTGTGGGCGGGGCAGCAGCTGCCGATAAGCAGCCAAAATGGCGAACTGCCTTATGAGGCGATTTAACGGGATTCCATGTGCTGATTATGGGCATAAATACAAACCCCAAAAGAAATTTAAATAAACCGATAAACGAATCCCATACTAAGCCCTCCCCGTAAAAAGCTCTGCTCTGTCGCTGCCTCTGCCTCAGCTTCATCGTGGTCTTCTTCCTCTTTGGGTTACTTTGCTGGTTGCATGCTTGGGAGATACAAAACTAAAGACAAGCAAACTGCTTTAATTAAACTCGCCAAAAAGAGGAAAAACAAACACAAACACAAACGAAATAAAAATAAAATGAAAATAAAAATGGAAAAGAAGTCGCCCAGGATCGCGCTCCACATCCACGCATCGCTTGTTTATGACCCGCAGCGGGCGCAACGATCAGATACAATATCTTCACCTGACACGGTCGCAGCCCGTCTTGGTAGCCAGCCCCAGTTGCAGTTGGAATTGGAGTTGGTGCAGGAGTTGGTGCTGGAGCTGGAGCTGGAGCTGGAGTTCGAGTCGCGTCTGCCACACTCGCCACGCGGTGACAATTTATGACGTACAACATTGGCGCGCTACAAGAACAGCAAACAACAGTGTCCAGCGTCGTCACGATGTGGTAGCTGCCGCAGCAGCAGCAGCAACAGCAGCAGAAAAAAAAAAGAGAGAAGAGGAAGACGCGTCGCAATGCAAATGCAGATGCAGCCAATGGCCGCAACGTTTATGAAAATCATAAACATTCGCCGACGGCCGCAGAATGACATCGGAGCAACGAATATGCATTTTAATAAAATATCCTAAAAGCCATATAAATCACACAACGAACAGAGTCGCCTCGAGTAGCCGAGCTCAGCTGCCGCCTGTCCAGTTTATCGCGTGGCTTTATCCAGCTTCTTCTTGTAGCTTGTTGCCACAGCTTCGTTTTAACTGGGCATAGACCTTGATCGCGGCATTGCTGCCAGGACTGCCCCGGCACATGCAAGCCGTTACGCTAATTGAGCTTTTATCGATCAATAACGATTTGTTTTGGCAGCTCGCCGTCTCCTGTGCAGCATTATAATTGATGTAATAACTAATTACCGAGCTAACTGGATGACGAATTGGAGCTATTTTACAGGTTTTGAGCATGCTGTATTCGAATATGATATCAGAGTGACAGCTATTCCAGATAGTCTATACATTACAGACAGCCTCTACCCTAATATGGCTTTTGAAGTATCTTTTAATATACAATATATCTAAAAGATGGATTAAGAAATTCATGTGAATGGGACTAAGATCGGGATTCTTATAGTATTTCTCACAGATAAGTTGTCCAGAGTTTACTGAATATATCAAATATACCAAATCACAATATCTAATACCTCGTGTGCGGATATTCCAATGACAATATAAATGACTTAACAAATTTTAAAATGTTTTAAAAGATAGATATATTATCAGATTTATTGATCTGTATTTAATGCAAATCCATATTTCAGCGAATCGCAATATCGAATACTTCTTTTTGGAATACTATATTTTAATAGATTATATTTCAAGAGAGGTAAGTGTAAGGGAAGGGAATAGTTATATAAGGGAATAGTTATATTAGATTGCATCGATCTAAATTTAATGAAAATATATATTTCATAGAATACCTCCTTATCGAGTAGTATCTTTTAGTAGATGATATTCCAATATAATAAAATGTTTTGCAAGAGAGTTAAGTGTATGGGAGTAGTTATACCATCAGATGCATTAATCTGAATTTAAAGAAAATCTATCTTCGATAGAATTGCAATATCGAATACCTGCCTGTCGAGTAGTATCTTCAATAGATGATATTGCAATGGCAATAAATGTGACTTAAACAAGAGTGCAAAAGTCATAAGTCAGTCAGATACATTTAGCTTTCAGCGAATCTGTAGCCGACCTGCTGCTGTTGTGTTTTGTGATACAAATTGTGAGCTTCCTTCCCGTCACTAATTGCAGAATAGTCTTCAATTTAAGCCACATTGTGTCAATCAAGTGCCAACTGTCAAATCCTGAATTCAGCTTTTGACTTTTTAGTCTAGACTTGAGCAGCCGCAGGCGCAGTTGTTCATACTTTTTGGGCCAATTATGAGGCGAGGCATCGGCCCTGGCGGAGGGTTCTGCTCCAGCTATAATTATGACAGTTGACGGGCAGCCGGAACCCTTGTCAAAACAAAAAAGGATAAACGCATACATATATGTATGTATACAATGTACATGCATATTTAAGTTTTAGTTTCGTGGAATATAATGCTCTTGACACATTTGAGTGCCAATTTAAAAGTCACACATGATGCGAGCTGCTGCGATTATGCAAGGCACACTCAACCTGATGCGCAGTCAAACTGATGGAGACTGCTCGACGATAAGATATCCTCGACCCTACAGCAGATCTGCTACTTCCTACCTAGATTGAGGAATCTAAGTTGCATTCATAATGGCATACATATAGAGAAGTTTTTTACTCTTCGGTTGCATTTGATTTCCTTATATAGAGATCACACACACACACACATGATAAATTGGGTTGTAGATATGCGATCCTTATTATATTTGTAGGGCTTGGTTAAATATAAGTGCATAGATAATTTCAAGGCTCTACTATTTGAATTTTAGTTAACATATTTGAGAAACATATGCAAAATCGTAAATTTGCGTAATCAGTTTATTATTATAAGTAACTAAACTACACATACATATTAAGCTAACTAAATATATGCAGTGACTAACTCGAAGTCTTTTCAAACGTTTTTTTTTAGTAAAACAATAAATTAACTAAAAAGAATAGGGTATTTTTCACATTAAGCAAACAAAATTCTAATAAAATTCAACATACATTTTTTTAGCGAAAAAACATTTAAAATGTATTATATTTTGTTGTTTATCGATATTAATATGATATATCGAAAGTGCAACGATAAGCTGGTATTGAGTATGCGCTACTATAGCATACATTTTGTAATTACATAGATCTCCAATATTAGATATTCTTCAACTTTATGATATGGCGTATTATGTTCAAGATATAAACAAGAATTCGATTATGAATTCAATGTGAGAACGGTGCTAACACTCTTTCTGTATTTCCAACGGCTACCCATTGGAGTCGTTCCGGTCTCGTTCCGCTGCCACAACATTAATATACCCCATTTAGCAACTTTCAATTGGGCTCAAAGTATTAAAAGTGTTAAAATATCGAATAACGAATACCGTATACCAAATATATGTACATATATGTATGTATGTAGTCAGCAACTTGTGCCGGCTGTTGGCGCTGCTTTTATGGCCATGCTGATATATACAACAACAACAAAAAAAGAATAAAATGAAAAGTAAATACCAAAAATGCAACCATAATCAACGTGCCACAACGTGCCTTCGTCTCCCATCGCCCTCGACGAGCAAACATTTAACGATAACACCCAAAGATATCAAAATCGAAATATCGTTAGACAGCCCAGACCAGAACGCCCATCCATCCATCGCAGCCCAGCCCCACACAGACACCCGCACCCCGCACTCCGCCCCCCGACCCACACCCACTCCTGGCTCGCCGCATGCGTAAACTGCTTGACAAGCATAACAAACACAAAGTACACGAAGCCCCGCAACTTGACTGGATGACTGGATGGGTGGATGGGTGGATGGGTAGATGGCTGGGTGTCTGGGTGTCTGGGTCTCTGCAACGGTTTTATGGCTCTGAAAACCATCCCCCAAGTGAGCCCAAAGCCGAAAACCAAAGACCCATCGCACATTCAACATGGCGACGTTCTCTGTTGTGTTTCCTTTTGCGATATAAACGAAGTTTAGCAAATAAATAAAACCGTGGCGTACCTCCCTCCCTATACCCCCTCGCACCCATCGATTGTATTGCAATATATATCGCGTACGTGCTGGCATGCCATAAATATGTGTGCGTCTGCATGAGAGCCAAACAAAAATTATATTTCTGTTTGTATTCGCAACAATTTATTTTGACTGCGTTAACGCCCACGGGCGAAGCTCCACTGAAAGTAGTCCCCTGCCAATGGGGCAACCTGCCCCTATTGCCCAGATGGCTTATGGCAGCACTTCACTCACGGCTCAGCTGAATGGAAGAAGGCCCAGTTAGCATGTGCTGCCACCTGTCGCCTGCTCAAATGCAAATTCCTGGCCAAGTAGAGGCAAAGCCACGAGCTAACCACACACAAAGCTGCCTCGCAGCAATTGCAAGTGCAGAGGGCCACAAATAGGTGCCCATATTTGAGGAGTTCTCGTTGGAAAACAAAAAGAAAACTCTATAAATATTTACGGCCATCTTTGAAGTGGCGCTGACCTGAGGGGTAGTAGCCAGAGGAAGCACCGTCCATAACCTAACCAAGACAGAAATTCGGAACAGTCAATTCAATTATTTAAAAAACAAATTAAATCTTTCCTAAAGTATATTTGATTAATGCTAGCCAATGTATTGTTAGGATGAGCTGGGCATACATATATTGTAGTTCTGTTTAGTATAGGAAATTGGCAAACTCAACAACGCCTTAGCAAACAGCAGAGAATAGTCGAGTATCCGAAATAAAAACGAATAGAATGACAGTTCAATCGGGCATAACTGACTGCGCAATACTCGTTAACATTTTAAAAATAGAATTTATATGGAAAGGAATTGTTGAATTTTAAGATTATAGAGTATATGAATTACTTTCTGTCTACCAAGAAACTCATAGATTTTGTATTATGTAAAGAGGACAATAGTTATACTGCAAAGTATGGTGAAAATAACTCTAAAGACCGAAATGATAAATATACTAGTTTTTATAAATAGCATATATGATTATTAATATTATATTACAATTTTATATGTTGGAAACTATAGCCCATTCATAAAATTTTTTAAATAGAATATGAAAGTTTTCTATTTTCCATCTGTCATTTCTCATATAAGTAAGGAACACACCATCGCACAAAACTAATATACTCTTACTTATCTCGAGCGAGAGAACCCTTAAGCACAAGGAAAAGAAAATGAAAAGGAAAAATAAATGGAGACTAGCCAACTAAAAATTTAAAATGTGCAAAACTTTGCACAGTAGTTGTTGAAATTGGAAAATGGGCAGCGGGAAAATAGGGGAAAACTGCGAGCGAACCGCAGCTAACTGAGCCAAAGCTCGGCTGAGCTAAAGAGGATAGAACAAAGTCGTCTGCGGCATTCAACGTGGCCCGTGTGTCTTTGCTGAGCAGGACTGAGGAAGGGACGCAAAAAGGTGCAAACACGAAGCAGGTTCGAGATGCGGGCAGGCGAAAGACTTGATGATGATGATTTTTAGATATATATAAATATATATTGTATATATGTGATATATATATATATATATATATATATATATATATATATATATATATATATATATATATATATATATATATATATGTATCTGGCTACATCTATCTCTTCCAGCATGTCTGTATAGCTGCTGCTGCTGAGATTTTCTTTGTGGTTTTCCACTTCTTTTGACAAACCATTTTCATTTTTCACAAAGTGCGCTGCAACTGAAGGCAACCGAAGTGAACTTCAAAGGACCTGCACCAAGGACTCCCCTCGAGGACTTGAGTGTGGTCGCCATTTTAGAACTCCGCCAACATTGGTTGACGCCCACACGCTGCTGTGGCCAACTCCTGCTCCTGCTCCTGCTCCTGCTCCTGCTCCTGCTTCTGCTATTGTTATGAAATATGATGAAATATGAAAATGATATTCCACCCCAAAGGCTGCTTGTGCGCAATCGCATAGTGAGCTAACCCCGAGGGGGCACACACTGCCACGCTGCCACACTACCACACTGAAACACTGTTATATCAGATGGAGGACTCATTTCGACATGCCAATGAAATTGCGGCATAGCAAATATTATCACAACAGGCCACAGAATTGATGTTCGTTTAGTGAGTCTTTGGCTCTCGGCCAACGGACTCATCAATCAAACGCACTCAGAAGCTCAACCAATCATCCAATCAAACAATCGCTCAGCCGTAATGCTCACTCCGTCGCAGCCACAGAAGCACAACAATTTTCCAATTAAGCGACCAAAAATTTGAGCATATGATGATTATTGACGATAAGAGCTCGTAAGGAGCTCCAATCCACTCGTAAAATGTGCAAATAAATCGCACAATTGTTTCGTTGTTGGTTGCTCCCGTCTCTGAGCCGCCTCCACCCACCCCCGCTCAATGCTAGACTATCTACGAGCATTGAAACTAAAAGTTATCTGCGGCCAAGCCAAAACAAAGAAACTTTCATTTCCAATTTTCTTGATGTATTAAATTATTTACGCCCTCTTGAGCACAGGATTTTTCGTGTGTGCGTGGCCAGCCATACCGACTATGATGAGATATGTACAGACAGATATATGTACAATAGATATACATATATGCCATACTATATACATATGTATGTAGACTGCATGAAAGCCTGTGTATTTATCTTGTTTTGATGTTGTTTCGCCATATATTTTGAGAGTTTTTCTGACAGTATGTGAGTATTCGCAGCAAACGTATGAGAAATGCCTTTATCTTACGATACTTACACCCCATATAAAACATGATTTTTAAAGAAAAAATTAATGAAACATCAGAAGCGAATAAAATATAATTTTTACACACTTTCACACGATTTGATACACTTAATAGGAAAGACGCTATTTATCAAGTAGAAAGTGTTGAAAGTGTCTCCAACATTTTTCATCACGTTAATTGTAACGAGTAAGAACGTTGCAATCGGGTACAACTGACTGCATGATACATCTTCATGTTACCAATGCACATTTGCTTAAAATAAAATTACAAGAAATTATAATTTTCTAATTATTTACCTATCTGTCGATTAGATTGGTTATAATAGCTTTTTCACTGAGTAGGACACATATAACATTTTACAACTAGAATTATCTGTATATGTATCGTTTTTAATACGAATATACAGCAGCTCAATTACGAAAATTGTTTGAAATTATTGTATTTTAACTGTTAGATTTTGTTTAAATGTTTTCAAATATATAAAGGTAGATAAATAATTTTGAAATTTTGTTAATTTTTCTACTCGAGTTTCCAGTCTGTAGTTTTAATTGATAAGAGTTAATAATATAAATATTGTTTTGTATCAAGTTCAATTTCCTTCTGCTTCAATATTTTAATTTCTATTTGTATTAATATGAAAATAAATAAAATAATAAAATTCAATAATTTAATCATAAAGTCAATCGAAATTAAAATTCTGAAGCTGAAAGGCATTGCAGTTAATACTTATACTCATAACTTAATTACTTCATTACTTCAACAACTGAAGAGCTTTGTACAATTTTAAAATACTATATATAGTAAAACGACATACTTTAATCTAAACATAAAATAAAATATTGTTTCCCTTTATTAGAGTACATACAAAGTTTACATTCCAAATTATATGTTTCTACAGATTGCATTAATAGACTGTTGCACAGACTCTTCAATTGCCCGCCAAGTTGCTCAAATCCAATATACTCTCGTGCACTTTGCGAACGTGCAATAAAAACTGTCCCTAGTTAACAAATAAACTAGGGTCTTCCCCTTGGGGGCCCGCTTTCATTGTCAGATTGCAGCAAGCAGGCGCTCCTAAGACACATTTCGTGCAAGCTTTTTACAGTCGCTGCGCACGTTGGCGGCAAAGAAAAGAAAATTTCTTAACTGTACTCAACTCAATTTCACCCACCGGGGCCCACTGCACCAAATGTGCAGCCTAGCTCAGAGCATCGCCGGCTTGCCGAGGCCAGCAACCCAAGCGATCCATCTTCTCACATGTGCAGCTGGCTGCGCTGCGAGGGAGCGGCCGTGGCCAGCGCTTCGGCTGCTTAATTGCATTATGGCACGCATCATAAAAATGCATTAGATTTTCCTAAAACTGGCGGCTCATTGCTGCTGCTAAAAATGCTAACCGTTTCGATTTGCAGCTCTCCAACTAGGCGCTGGCTATTTGTTTTGCTTGAGGTCTGTTCTACT
The DNA here is from genome assembly GCA_035047565.1 of Drosophila mulleri. Taxonomy (NCBI): domain Eukaryota; kingdom Metazoa; phylum Arthropoda; class Insecta; order Diptera; family Drosophilidae; genus Drosophila; species Drosophila mulleri. The sequence goes on from JAWNPK010000012.1 coordinate 20,924,774, forward strand.
AAACTAATTTCAGATTTGTAATAATTTAACTTGAATAATTCTATAATGAGCTATGCATTTCGCAAATCAATTTGCTTAGCAGGGTATACCCTGCATCCAAATCGGATAATGGATACACAGGGCATTACATTTTTGGGAATCCTTATGAAGCAAGTATAGAGCCCTATATATTATATTATATATGTACACTCTTGATGAAGATCAGCAGCCGACTTGATCTATTCCTCTTCGGCAAGAATAGACCTTCATGCCTGTAACATTTTAGTAGACGGACCTGTAGCATTCTAGATAACTTTACCCATTTTCATAAAGCTTAAGATCTGAAAGAAAAGTAATTTATATATGTATAAGTATATGAAGTGTTAATTCTTTTACTCATCTCGGAGCAAACTAAATCATAATGTAGATATTGCTGTCACACATATGAAATACTGATATTAAAAAAGTATCTTTTGCCGCTGACAACGGATTTCGAAGCTATACAATACTGCATTATCATCTATAGAGGTTAGGAATCACAATCCCATTAAATGTGTCAATTGGAAACAGCTAAGCAGTTTTTCCATTGTAATTTTTCAATATTTCATACATTTCCATTATTGCAGAACATTTCAAAACACTTATAGGATACATATCATATAAAAATCCACTTAATAGTGTGACTATGCAACTATGTAGTCAAGCGGAAAACAAAACTCTGTAATGTACTCTCTATAGATGTAAGCTGGAATTATAATAGATGTTCTTCACGGTCCCAGGGTATTTGCTAGTCAAGCTATCCCAACAAGAGCACTCTTACTTGTTTCTCAAAATTAGCCATCTCGTTCGACTTTTTATTTTTCTTAAGGATTATTAATTTTTTGGTTTTCTGTGAAACAACTGGAGCCCTACAACGTTATACATACTTGAGATCTCCTGTCCTTAAGCAAATATTTTCAGTTTTCCGGCGAGAAGATCTGGTTGATAAAAGCAACAGCAGAAGCCAATGCACTTGGCCAGCTGAGTCAGTGCAGCAGCACGAATGCGATCTGAGCATGAATGAGCAAGTGCATCCATCGCATCCATGGGTGAGCAAGTAACGAATACATGTCAGCCCCATAACGCCAAATGCCGATTATACCGATCAAAGAAAGGCGAATTTCGAAGAAGAAAAACAAAAAACAAAAATATGGCTAATTTTAATTGGCCAACACCAGTGGCAGCCAGATCTCGCCTCGTCTTTCCAACTCAGTGAGCAGCCTTGGCCATGGATCGCAATTTATAAAAGCAACGAGTCGACAGCGTTTTCGCTGGAGTATCATTCGAAGATCGTTGGCGGTTGGCAGCAAGTGGAAGTGGATTCAAGTCGGAATATTCATACGATTTATCAGCAAGCAGAACAATGACGCGTCTCGAGTGGCTGCTGCTCCTGGCGTGTGCCGCCAGCATTGGAGCGGGTGTGGAGGCCGCCACAACCCAAATGCAGAGACGACGCCGGCACAGCATCGTTGAGACTGCGCAAGCCGCACCTGCAGCTGCAGCTCCAGCTCCAGCTCCAGCTGGCAGCAGCGATTGGGGATTGGGGCCGGAGCTGACATTGGCCCGGCGTGTTTACGACGAGTGCCAGGGCAAGAACGACTTCCTCGGCTGCCTAAAGCAGAAGGCGCTGCATGCCTTGACGCGCGCCCTGGAGCAGGACTCCATTAAAATTGTGGACGGTCTGGTGCTCGAGAAACAGAACCAGAGCGACACTGAGAGCATCATCGGGTCGCTGACTGATGCCAGGCAGTTCGGCAACCTAGCGCCCATCGATCGCGCTCTGCTCTCCAAGGCTGACAAGCTAATGCGCACCCATGCGCTCAAAGTAGACATGGACCTGGACTTGGACGTAGGCGTCGGTCGCGAGCATGAGCACAAGAAGAAGAAGCACAAAGACGGCGGACACATCAAGTATGTGATTGCTGCCCTGCTAACGGCGATGGGCATTGCCGGACCGCTCGGCCTGAAGGCGCTTGCCGCCATTGCCGGCAAGGCGCTTGTGATCAGCAAAGTCGCCCTGACCATTGCGGGCATAATAGCGCTCAAGAAGCTCTTCTCGCACGATCACAGCGAGGAGACCAGCTTCCAGGTGCACGCCGGCGAGCACAACAGGTAACCCTGATCCTGCACGCATGCCCAGTCACAAATCAAGTACTAATCAGTTTCCATCAACCATTTTAGACGCAACACGTACGTCATCAGGCCCGTCTCGAAAACGAATGCTGGCGTGGGCGTAACAGCTGCCGGCGGCAGCTCCCCGGTGGATCCATATCGCTACTACTACGAGTACCACCAGAAGTAGACCCAGAGCTCAAGTTCCAGTTGCTCCAGTTGCGTGTGCGTGCGGATGTGGGTGTGTGTGTGTGCGTGCTTAAACGTTGTTTTTCTCCAAAGCCGATGCAGCTAGACTACCAAAGAATCGAGCCGATCCGAATGCAGTGAGGTCAAAGCCTTACATCCTTTTGTGCGTTAAGAGACGGGCGCTAGCTCTTATTGTAGCTCTTTAGTTTAAGTGTAAAATAGGTTATTTTCAAGTGGTTTGCACATAATAAACAAGTATTAATTAAGTGTTACAAAGCCGTTTTACAAAATACATTATTCGGAATGAAAAGTGAAAATGCATCGAGTCTATATTTCTAGTTCTAGTTTCTAGACTTGTTTGCCGAAACAAATATTGAGGTTGCGGGACTTCAATTACATACAAACTTATTAAGACGAACAGACAATGAGCCAATTGACAATACACAACTAGAAACTTATAGCCGAAACAACTGAAAATTTCGAGAAATATTTGAAATTATTTGTAATGTTAAATACTGTTATATACATCTTAGTCGGAATCATCAGATACAACGTAGGTTACGGGTGCCTTTGATCTACGTCCCCTATTGGCGGTTTCCAAAAGTCCTTGAGCAGCGCTTGATGAATTCTGAGCGAAACAATAAATAATTAACGCATGAATCATAGGTAGAGTTTTAAAATGAGGCTTACTTTTGTGTTGACGGACACATCTAACTTAGCTTTAGCCCGAGTTGACGCTGCACCTCCTCGACTACGAGTTCCAGCTCCTCGACCAGCTCCGCGGCCAGTAGCTCTGGCACTGGATGTCGTGTGCGCCTCAGACAGATCGGCTTCATTACTTGTCTTAATGTTGGCAAGTGAGCTCTTAGCTTCAGCCTTAACGCCAAAGTCATCCAGCATTTTAAGCAGATCATCGGCTTTATAGCGCTGTCTAAAGTTCTCAATTTCATCGTTTATATTCTCAATGGCAGGCAACGTGTCCATCAAATGCTCGACAGCCTTTTCATTGTAAAATCTGCAATTCCAATATTTGTAACAAGTTTTTTTTTGTGTTGGCTGAAACAAACTTGAAAATTTGGTCCGCGGCATTGTTGTCGGAGCGCTCGACCATGCGGTAGGTAACCTCCGCCAGTGCCTTGGAGTGTAGAAGCTTGAGCGGATTTTTGTCTTTGACTTCTTCGAAGTACCGATCGACTAGCTCTTCCACGCGTGCCGTATTCTCCACCTCCTGCAACCACAACGAAATTATTGAAATGTAAATGACAATTTAGATCCTGAGAAGCTGCTTACCATAACTCGCTGCATAGCATCTTTATCTATATTAACCTTATCACTTTTCGTTCTCTTGATTAGCTTTTCAAACTTGACAACGTCTGCCCCATTAGCCACACGAGTGCCAAAAATTTGACCGAACCGAATGGTATTGAACATGTACGTCTCATCAGTATATCGGAGACGGAGACGTATCAGAGGAATCGTCGGCTGCTTTGGATGACCCGTGAGCAGAGCTTTAGCCTGCTCAATCATGTCCTCTACACGCTTTATGGCAAAGTTATACACCTTCGTGGACGCATCGCCCTTCTTTAGGTTCAGTTTATCCACATAGTCCTCTAGATCAATTGACTCAAAGATAAATGGTCGCACAGTTTGCAACGGCAATGGCTTGAGATTAAACTTTGTTTTGTAAATCTCCAGCAGACCCACGTGCTTTTTTAGCGATTCACCTTTGGCCAGCGAGGTAGCCACTGACGAGCCTGGTTGGGAAACGTAAAAATCGCGTAAGGCGTTTACTTCCGGTTCAATGCGACAGTCGTGCTCATGACCCCAAATTATCAAATTCAGAAAAGCTGGCAATAACTCCTCAGGCAGATAGTTTTTAGGGCCGCGGTCTGCGCGATTCTGATGTACAACCATTAAATGGAACCAATCTTCTTCAGACTCATTTGGACAATTAATAGTCACTTTAAAGTCCTTAAAGATACGCACCAGGCGTGCATCGTGAATGTGGCTTAATCCATACAGTGCCAACTTGGTTTCGCCCTTACGGATCAAGATGGGGCTTATCTCTACTTTTGTAAGATCAGTCCAGCGACCAAAGTAGTTAATCAGACCCGTTGTGCTAAGCAAATCTAAGGAGCTCAAACGACCAAAGCCACTTGGGTCATCATGATTGCCGTGTATGGAAAATACTGGTATGGAAATATTTAAATTGGGATCCTCGTAGTTTACCGACTGGTTTACAGCATTGTAAAAACATTGTGACTGATCACTGAGTATTTCGAGAGGTACGGGCTTGTCGCCAAATGTATAACGCCTCAGCAATTCAATGCATCTGCCAGAGAAATTTCAATTTATAAACAAAAATGGAAGTTCTGCAATAAAAACCCGACTCACTTGTACATAGCATTCTGGCTTGGCACTGAGTCGTGAAATAAATCACCTCCAAGCAGTATCATATCCACATCCTCGGACACTGCCAGTTCCAATATTTCCTCAAAAGTCGTAAAACTGTCTTCGCCGCGCACTGCGTCCTTCTCCGCGTAGCCCAGGTGATTGTCCGTGGCCACTAATACCCGGATAATATTATCTACATCCTTTTCAGCTGCATCCACCTCTGCCATATTCATTTAGGTTTATTATAGCAGATTCACTTTCCAAACAGGAATTTCACAACTGAAGCGCGGGCCGTGGTGCGATTTATCGATAAGTTAGCAGTCAGCTGTTGTTTCTGCTATAAGCTTCGCGACGCGAAGTCTGGCAACGCTGCTTAACATTAAATTAATATATGTCTCACATACATAAATATGTAAACATGTATGTAAGTATGTATATGCATTTTACTCGAAGTGACGGTTTTGACGATGCACAAATATTGTCACCTTAAATGGCTTGATGGTAGCCCCAGAATAATAATTCATATACAAGGTTTAAAGTTTAATCAAAACTACAGAAAAAGTCTTTTAATTAATGAAACTTCAAATAATATTTTTTAATATTTATAATAAACTTTATTAAATCAAATATGCACCATTTTGGTCGACTACCTTTTGCCATTTTTCCACTAGAGACGTAATTCCATTCGTGTTAAACTTTTGTGGTCTCTCTTTGAAAAACTGCTCCAAGTAATTTTCACAGGCTTCTCTTGAAGCCAACTTTACTCCATTATAAATAAATAGAAATAAATGGTAGTCCGAAGGTGCAAGGTCAGGGCTATATGGTGGAAGCAATCAATCGTTTGACTAAGCTGAAGCAGCTCATAGTGGATTATTCCTTTCCAATCCCACCAAACACACAGCATTACCTTTCGAAGCGTCAATCCTGGCTTTGCGACCATTTGTTGAGTTTCACCACTCTTGCACCATGATCTTTTTCGCACATTATTGTCGTCTTTTATCCATTTTGCGTCTCCTGTTACCATTCGTTTCAGAAATGGTTCGATTTCATTTCGTTTAAGCAAAGAATCGCAAATGTTAATTCGGTCCAATACATTTTTCATGTGGTATCCATACATCGAACTTCTTTTTGTAGCCTTTACTAAATGGTTCAGAACCGTTTGACGATGAATGTTTAGTTCATTGGCGATGTCATGGCTGCTTATGTGACGGTCAATCCTTTCCATAATTTCATCGACTTTTTCAAAGCTTGGTTGACCAGAGCGAGTTGCATCTTTCACATCACAAATTTCATTGGTGGCTTGCGTGGCATTCTTCCCTTTTTTATACAAAAATTTCAAAACATGGCGAATTTCTTCTTTATTTTCACTCATTTTTGAACAGCTGTAACTTTTTTTTCAAATCTTTGAATTACAGTGCTACCAATCGAACACGATATGGTAGTACACAATGTGATTGGTAGCACTGGAGATATACGACTCAAACGACATCTATTGTCAAAATACGAAAAGACTTTTTCGTCTACAATGGTGCGCAATCCATTGATAACGAGAAAAATAAACAATGTTGCGCTATGTTGGTCGGTATGATACGAGATAATAAGTTGATTATTTTCATTCTACTGTGCGTTCGATAGATTAAAACCGGCCTCGAATACTTGTAGAATGCAACATTAAATGGAACTTACTTTTGATATTGGCAATCATGCCAATTAATTGGCAATCTTTAATTTTTTAGCCTTAGTAACAGCAGGTCCACTAGATGTCGTTGGCGCATCATTAGGAACAGCGCAGCGGCTGTCAGCTCGACGCTTAGCTCGTGTCTTAGTGCCAAGAGAACTCAATGCATTAAGAAAATCGTCGGCCTTGTACAGCCGTCTAAAATGATCTATTTCGTCTTGTATATTCTCAAGAGAGGGCATAGTCTGCATTAAGTGCTCGACTGCTTTATCATTGTAATATCTGCAATTATAAAATCTATAAAAGACTCTTCCTTCGATATAACAAATAAACGCACTTAAAAATCTGGTCAGCTGCTTCGCCATCCGAATGCTTCACCATGCGCACAGTAACCTCCTTCAATACCTTGGGGTGAAAAAGCGTTAGCGGTGTATCCTCTAAGTACCGACCTACTAAGTCTTCTAATTGCGTCATATCATCGTCCTAAATACATAGTTACTTTGTTATAAATAGAATTGTAGGTGAATAATAATGGGTCCTTACCATGCCGGACTCCACATCAGCTCTGCCTGCATTTGCGGTATCATTGTCGGTAAGCCTCGTGAACCTCACAACATCCGCGACATTAGCCACACGAGTGCCAAAGAGATGACCGAAACGAATGGTATTGAACATGTGCGTCGCATCTGTATATCGGAGACGGAGACGTATCAGAGGAATCGTCGGCTGCTTTGGATGACCCGTGAGCAGACCTTTGGCTCTCTCAATCATGGACTCTACACGAGTGATGGCAAAGTTGAACACCTTTTGCGCTGCATCGCCTTCATTTAGGAGCAATTCGTCGACGAGACCATCGAGATCGATTGACTCAAATACAAATGGACGCACAGTTTGTAGTGGCAGTGGCTGCAGGCTCTCATTTTGTTTGTTTATCGTCAACAGACCGACGTGTTTTGTTTTCGACTCCCCCTTTATGAGCGACGTGGCTACCGAGGACCCCGGCTGGTAAACTTTGAAATGACCCGAAGCGCTCGGAAGAATATACAATAGGGCTGCAACGATATATTGTAGTGCAACAGCTGATGTTGATGATGTCACCTTTCATAATTTGGTAGCACTAGAATTTAAAAAAAAAATGCTAAAAAGTGCCAGTTTGATAGTTATACTCATTCACGTCAGCGCCGAGCAAATACGAAGTTGTCTAGTCTCTAGCGCTGAAAAATTTTGTACTGCATGTCTCGTCTATGTGTTGTTTGGTCAGTGATGTAAGCTAATGTTTTGATTTTATAAAGACTGATGAACAGTTATACATATGTCTACGCCCACTAGTGGCGTGGAAAATCGGACCTGAACATATAGTGATTTTTCAAATTCTGCGATATTTTGGGTACTATTGATGCTAGAGACTTGAAATTTTGTATATCTACGCGAGTTTACCATGGTGGATATATCCCCGCCCAAAGGGGGCGTGGTAAACCACGAAAGTTTATATCTCCTAAAGTATAAGAGCTAAAAGCTTCAAATTTGAATAGTTCAGTTACTAGTAAGCTCCTCTATCGATGACCCAAAAATAATTTTTACGAAAAATACCCTGTAATTTTTACATTTTTGGAGCGTCCAAATTTTGCAGTTAGGTTACCATTAGCTTTTTCTAAGAACTGACCAAAAATTAGGTGTCCGCGCCCAATAGGGGCGTGGCAAATCGAGAAAAACTGCATTTTCTACAGTAGTAGAGCTAAACTTAGCTACTAAATTCCTGATGGGATGTGAATGAGTATCCCGCAGTCGGCAACGCCCGACTGCAACGTTCTTAATTGTTTTTGACTATTAATGCATGCACTGCAAGTTTTTTGGATTATCCCACAGTTTGCGCAATATCTTGAACATATAAAGAATTAAAGTGAAGCTTCGTAATTTAAAAGATAAAGCTTGTCAAAACTGATTCCATTAAGAGTCAATTATTTAAGTATACTTATGATGATTTCTTTGTCTTCGCCTTTGTAGCGATTAGCCTATTTATTAATTTAACAGCTGATACAATTCGCTTATTGCTTATTTAATTGCATTAGTTATTGGTCCGTAAATGATTGTTAATTAGTCGTTGATTCACGACTTCAACAAGCTTAGGATTCTTTGAAATGTGAAAGAAGCTACTTTTGCTACTTTTGATCATATTTATTATATAATTTTCTATTTTATTTTACAAAAAGTTACAACTAAAAATAATTAAAATTAAATAATTCTTTTTAAAACTTTCCTGTCAAAATATATAAAGGTAGATTGTTTACTTTGTATAAATATTTGTTAGCCTTAATCTCCATTGTAATTAAGCATATCTTTGAATTTCTACATATAAAACAAACCTATTATTAAAATATTTTATAAAACTGGATAGAATAAAGCTATCCATATATAGCATATAGTAGTGTACATTTTGGATTACGCTTACTTAAATCAGTTCAAAATTTAATGTTTACCCATTCTGTTCCGTTCCTTTCGAATCACAGCCTGCTTCCACTCGCTTAATGTTGAATTTGTCTAATCCAAGTATGGCATTATAACTTCATTGACAACTCGTTTGTTCGAATGCCACGAAAGATGATGTACGAATGGCTTAACAATAATAATTAGTTTATTAGCTTCCAGTAAGGTCTTCAATCCGATTGAGTCATTCATGTAAATTTCCCGTTTATAAAACGGAATCACATTTAATGATTCATTGAAGTAACTAAAATGACTGAAGGAAACATAGTTTAATAAAATTAATATAATATTAATCTATATTGCATTAAATTGTATAGATTTTTATATGTTACCTAGATTGCCATGGTGTAATAACATCATCATTTGGTCCTCCGATTAGGACAAGCTTATTCAGCCGTACCATTCCCATTTTGAACGAAGTTGAATTCGAGCTCAACTTCTCATTGTTAATTAATGGTAAGAATTCGCTATATTTCATATATAGGTCTTGCTTATGCGGGTCATTCCAGTAGCCGCCTACAGACGTGTGTTGCCCCACCCTCGAGTAAAATAGCTCATATGCTGTTTTTGCCGCAAGATCCGGGAAAATTAAGTGCAAGAAACTTGCTGAAAGCGCAAAAAAGTTTTATAAATCCTTACCATACGTATTTATATATATATTACATACTTCCATATTGACCAGCTTGAGGAGATGATAGCGATATAAAGGTTTTTACATTGTGATTGGGTAAACTTTGAATCGCCGCCCTCGCCAAGAGCCCGCCTTGAGAGTAGCCTGCATAGAGGATCAGTAATAAACAACATAATCGAAAGTTGATTCCTAATATTGACGTACCTAATACAATTATGCCTTCCGGGTGCAGTTTTCCGATTTGATCTAAAATTTAACAGAAATAATTAATAGATGATATCTTTATAGTATCAATAGCTCACCTATATAATCTTTTATTTGTTGGACTTGCCGCCAGGCGTTTTCCAGGCTGTACCACCCGCTGAACTCATCGCAATTGTACACGACTGTACCCGGATGCAACTAGATTGTAAACAAATGTAATTAAAAAATTGACTTTGAACTTGTCATTGGACGTAAATAAACAATAACAAAGAAAGAATTGACCCCCGCACTTACTTTCTCGATATGTCGCACCAAAACCGTCATAGATTCAGCTCCCGATAATATGCCATGGAGTATCACGACTGGCTTGTACGCCAAAGACCCAACAAAGTACATGCATAATATAAGCAAGTATTTTATCCTCATTTCTTTTAATTCGCTGACGATGTGCGTCCTAGTAGAAACCTTTTCTGCGTTTGTTATATTTACATAGGTATAAGAAACTGCTGTTAATGGAGGAGTGAGTATGCTCAAAGAGGAGCACAACTGTTAGCTATCCGGCTGTTATTGAATTAAAATTAGTATGCAGCTCAGCGTTGCAGTTTAAGCAAAATTTTAAAGAATATTCGAAAAATATTGAATAAGGAATAGCTAAATATTGTAAATAAAAAACTCAATATCTATAATTATGCTCATTTATTCCTTTCTCATCTTAGATCATTTTTGTTATTTACTTTGCACTAATGAATCTGTCCTTAAATATATGTATATGCTTAGATGCGGCAAAACAATTAAATACATCGAACTTATCAAGCCCTTAATTTCCGTTTCAAATTTTAAAATTACATTTTCAATATACATATATACATATGTATGCATATATATGAGGATGATTTACTTGAAGCTTCTTTTTAACATTTATTTATTACTAATAATAGAAGTGCTCGCACAGGCCGTTCGTTACCTCCGCTTCAGTTTCAGTTTCAGCTGCAACTACAGGGATTGAACTTCACCCAGCCACCTCCTCGCTGACAAAGTCCAGCTTAACAACCTCTGCTGGCAGGCACTCCTCCACATCGTTTTCCTGCACATTTATCCTATTCAGTGTCATCGACACATCGGGCCCGCACTTGAGGCCAGCATTCGTTGAGGTGTTTGATGTGGTGCTCACCACATCCTCTGCTACTACAACGGCGCCCACTGCACCAGCTGTTACAGCTGTGGCTCCCACACTTGGCGACAATACTGAGCTATTTGAGTTGGCAGGCACAATGATTTGTTGTGTTGCAGTTGTCGCCACAATTGGCAGCGATGTTTGCTGCATCGCTGTCGTTGACGTGGGCTGCTGTATGATGATATTCTCTGTGATGGTTGGCGTGTTGGCGGCTGCTGCTGCTGCAGCAGCTTGTGCTGCGGCTAAAGCTGCAGCTTTTTGTTGCTGCATTTGCTGAAATTGTTTGATTGTCACCGTTGTTGTTGTTGTCGTCGTTGATTGCTGCGGCTGCAATATAATTTGCTTTGCTTGCTGCTGAGGTTGTTGTTGTTGCTGCGGCTGCTGCTGCTGTATGATGTGTGATTTGAATACGTGTTGCTGTTGTGGCTGCTGCTGGACAATTGGCAACTGTTGCACTGTTTGTATAACGTGTTGCACCTGCTGCACGGGCACTTGCTTGGCTGGTATGCCAGCATCCTCGAACGCCTTCTTCTTCAATGCCTGTCGTATTTGGGAGCTGTAGGAAGCAGAGTTTGTTTTATTGAGTTCACTTTATTTCGTATCATGTTCTCTCGCTCTTACACTGTGCGATTTTTAATGCTTAAACTGATTTTGCTCAGATCATCGGAGAAGCGCATTATGGACGAGTGTAACATGTCAATTTCCTCATCTGTCCATTTACTGTGGCATAGCGAGGGAACATGAAATTCAGTTGTACTTCATTTTTAATTAAAGCTCTTTTTCATTTATAGCCAACTCTCACTTACCCAGAGGGAGATTCGGCATTTGGATGCAATTGCATTGTCAGATCGCCGAGTCTGCTGAACGCTTGGCCCGCTGCCGTGAAAATTTCCCCAACCTGTGAGAAACAACAAATATTTATATACGTGTATTCAAATCGAGTTGTTGTTTATGTTTAGCCTTAGCATGCGTTGCAAATTCAAAACAAACGCGCCCCATGAAGCAAAACATTTCGCTAACATTCGCTTTCGAAGGAGTGAGATGAACTGAACGAGGGACGCTCAGCCGCCAAAAATTTTGCAGCGCACATAGGAGAAACGGCATTTCGGTTGTGAAATTCACTCGAACTAGTTGAAATTAACTGCGTTCGTTTTAAACATACCTTTGTTGCCGAATTCATGGCCCACTTAAGCAGAATAACTTTTTTTTAATACAAGATTTAATATGTGTGTGGTGGTCGGTCGACAGCAGCTCGATCTCTTAGCAATGCAACTCTTGTATTTTCAAGTTATCAAGCGTATTGTTATCGCTAGTATCGATAAGCTCGCTGACAGTGTTCCCATCTCATAATTTACTTTATCGCATTTTTGTAGGGGGCGCCAAAAATAAATTTATTTAAATTATGAGTGCTTCAATTTAAAATGTAAGTGGTACAAATGGCACTCAATATTATGATTATAATTTTACACTTAAATATATACTAAATATACATATAATCACTCAACGCTGTAATACTATGAACATAAAAAAAAAAAAAAACAAACAAACAATTTATTTTGTTGATGCTACAGCATCGATGCCAGCCACTTGACGCAGTTCATCCAGCTCAACCCGTCGCATTTTAAGTGCCCTTTTGGCGTATTCATATTTGTTGGTAAGCGTTGAAATTTCCTTCTTTTGCATCTCCAATTGGGACTGTAAATGTAGACATATTTGGATTAGTTTTTACTAGTTAAATTATTCAGAGCTATAAAGATGTGTACCTTAAGAGCACTGATTTGACCAGCTGTTTGGGATGATATATTGGAGGTATCGTTATTTTCATTTTGTCTTAACTGATTTTCCAAGTCCTTTATTTTATTATATCGATGACGACACAGCTGTATGCTATCGTGGAACTTATCAGTCATCTTTTTTAACTCCGCCTCTAAAGTGGATTCTGTTTGAGTCTCAACCGTTTTGCCCTCAACAGTAGTTCGACTGCTGGCTGTGATGGCTGCAGAAGCAGTGTAGACGTTTATTTTACTCATAAGTTCCGCATTCTTTTGCTTTATACGCTTGATTTCATCACGCGCCTTGGCTTGCTCATCAAGGAGACGTTTCTTTAATAAGGCTGTCTCCTCCTTCAATGGATGGTTCTTCAACTCAATATTTAAAGCAGTCACCATGCTTTCCTTTATGAACAGCTCGCGCTGACAATCCTGCAGCTTGCGGTCAAGTTCCGCACAGTTGCAATTATTATCTGAACATGAGAGTTGGATTAACTGACTGTTAGAATTTCTTAGTTCTGTAAACCTACCCACGGGATCCGTCATGCAACCCACATGACGGCAATCATTCCAATAGGATTGACGCCTTCGTTCATCGTGTGTGCTAATTCGCCGATTTCTCCGCACCTCAGAATCAATGCTCACCGATTTCTATGGGTAGGACATACGTCAATAATTATAAATATTCCCAAGTTATGAAAAAAACTTGTTACCCTGGGCTGGTTCAAATCACGATCCACACTTCTTCTAGCACCAGGTGATGTACTCGATGCGTTTGAGTCAAATGAAGTATTGCTGCCATTAGTTTTGACTCGTAACTCTGCCTCCAGCTTCTTGAGTATCTCCGTGGTTGTGCAAAGTTTTTCCTCCAAGCTGCGCTTGTCCTCCAAAAGACTAGAAATTGTATAATCCAGGCGTTTACGTTCTTCGTCAAAGATGCTCCTGTTTGCTATCTGCATTCGAGCAATGGTGACATAAATATATAGCAATTAAATTACAGAGAACTTACCTGGGAAGAGCGCAGATTATCAATATCTTTTTGCAAGTTTTCATTTTGCAATCGCAATTCATCGACATTTTTATTCTCTCCTGCAAGAGCCGCCGCCAGCCGCTCCTCCAGTTGCACGAGAACTATCTTCTGTTGCTCGGAAGCCGTTTTCATGGCATCGCAGTTTGCTTCCATGGCGTTTAGCTTGCTCTGGAGATCAGCTTTGTTTTCATGGAAACGACGCTCTTGATGTCTCAATTGCTGTTGCAGAGCACCGCAATTCGCTTCCTTATCCAGTAATCTCGACTGCAGCTCAGCATTAGCCTCTTCTACTCGTTCCTTATGCACCAGAAGTTGAGTGATTTCTCCCTCTAGTCGTGATTTCTCCTCTTCGAGTCTGGCATTGACTTGTTCGAGCCTGATTTTCTCTTTTTCGATTCGATTTTTGATTTCTTCGACTTCTTCTTTGTCCACCTGAAGTCGAGCTGCCAGCTCTCGTTCCCTTTTCAGAAGATCCTGTATATTTAACGTATTCCTAAGCTTAACTGTGAGCTGATTACATATGGCATCCGCCTCTAGATTTTGACTCACCAGTGAATCAAGTCTCAATTGCAGCTCCCCCTTTGCGCTTTCCAGGTCCACCAATTTGCGTTCGAATTGTTGAGCCTGTTGCACTATTTCCGCCTCCAGTTTCTGTAGTTTATTCATTAACTTGGTCTGTTGGGAGCAGCCGTGTTGCAAATCCAAATTCAGCTTTTCAGCTTCAGCCTTTCGTGTTGTTAGCTCATTGTTAGCCGATGACAATTCTCTTTCAAGATTCTCCACTCTCTGAGCGAGCTTCATATTGAGATCGTTTTTCGCACAGAGTTGAGTTTTCATTTCTTCATGGTCCTGCAGAAGTTTCTCCAAATCAGAAGCCTTTAGATTTGCCTGCCGCAGCTCATTTGACAAGACTTCAATCTTGGCATTTAAAATTTCAACTTTTTCCTCATAGTCAGCCCTTTCATCAGCATACGCTGATAGCTCATCATGCAACTGTTGCGCCATGCTCTTCTGCTGTTGCCGTTCATTCTGCTCCTTCAGCAGTTCATTGCTCAAATGCTCGATCCTCAGCTCGCTGTCAGCAACAGACGACTCCAATGTGCCCTTCTCCAGCTTCAGCTTCTCGATAGTAAGCTCGTGATCAGTCTTCAGCAGCTCGTACTCGCGTATTTGTGATTCATATTTATCGCGCAGCAGCTCCAGCTTATCATTAGAAGATGCGACCAATGCATGCTCTCTCTGTGCGTCCTGTTCCTTGCTGCTCAATTGAGCTTTCATCTGTTCCACTAGCTTCTGGCTTGCGTCATACATTGACTCCAGATCTTGCTTCTCTTTGACCAACTGATTGACAGCCAGCTCATTCGCACTCTTGACAGACATAATCTCAGCTTCGCCATCGGCCCTCAGTTTAGCACAACGCTCCTCCGTCGATGTTAATTGAATTTGCAAGTCTTGCAGCAACGCTTCGTAGCGGTCCTTGCTCTCCTCCCATTCAATATTGTATTTGCGCAGATTTTCACGATACTCACACTCGCTGAGTTCAATTTTCTGCAAGTACTCGAGCTGAACATTGTTTAGATGATCCTTATTTTCTTTCTCCATCGAATTCAGCTCCTTTTTGGCATTATCCAGTTCGATTTGCAACTCGATGACACGTTTCTCGTATTCCTCCTTCAAGCGCTCCACTTCTGACGGCTCAGAAAGACGCTGATTTAATGCTTCGGCAGTTTCCTCAGCCTTCAAGCAACGCTCGAGCAGCTGTGCATTGGACTCCTGAAGTTTATCGATGCGATTTGCATCTTCCGTCAATTTGGCAGCCTGCTGCTCGAGTAGCCCCTGATTCGCCTGGGCATTGGCTTGTAACTCCACGTGCAATACGTCCATGGATATAAATCGGTCGTTTAGCACGTGAAGCTCAGACTGAATCTTTTCAATTAGCTCATCCTTCAGCTGGATTTGCGAATGCAGCCGATTAACCTCAGCATTCAAATCAGACAATTTGACTGCAACATCCTCGTTGCTTTGCCTCGACATACCGTCCTCTTCACTCATCAGCGTCTGTGCGCTATTCGACATGATCTGGCTCTCGTTAATAGTGTTCTCTTTGACTTTCTCCTGCAGCTCCTCGCAGACCATTGTCATTTCGGCATGCTGCTTCTCGAGCGATTCGATTTGCCGTTGATAGTCTTCGACTTTGTTGACTATCACCGACTTCTCCAGCAGTGCCGACTCCAGGTTAGTCATCTGCTCACGCATCTCATTAATCGTGCCCTCCGTTGCATCTATAAGACTATTCTTCTCAGCCACTTCACTCTCCAGTTGAGCGATATGTGAGAGCAGCTGCTCGATCCTCTGGTCCTTCTCATCGGTCATTTTGGCTGTTGCAGTCTGATGCTGTTGCAGGTCCTCTTGTAGCGCGTTGCACTGTTTGCGGAGGCTGTCGCTATCCTGCAAGCTGTCAACTAGCTGATTCGAAAGACCTTCGTATTCGTGTTGCATTTCATTATACTTGGCCTCCAATTGCGCTAGGTTCGCGACGAGTTCATCATTGCGTGCCTTCAGCTGCTCCAGAAGTAAGGACTTATCTTCTTCATTTGTGGTCTGCAGCAGCGACTGTTGCACCTGCTCGAATGATTCCTTCAACGTGCTAATCTCCTGCTGCAAACTTTCATTTTGAAGCAACAGCTTTCGATGTTCCTCCTCTGAAGCCGCCGTGGATTGCTCGAGGAGTTCATAATCCTGCTGTAGCCTTTGGTACTTTGCCTGAATTGCATCGTACTCTGCCTGCATTTTTCGTATGACCTCATCCTGCTGTTGCTGTGCCACCTCCAAGTCGGCGCATTTCTCCTGGAGCACAGTCTTGGCTTCCTCGGCGGAGATGACATCACGGCTTAGACGGTCACATAGCTCCGACTTTTCAGCCACATCCGTTTCCATCTGACTGTAGGCGCTCTGCACACTTTCTAGCTGAGCACGCGTGTTGGCGATTTCCGCACGCAGCTGCTCGCGCTCAGAATCAATGACCTGGGCGGCATCACCGTTAGATGTTGTCTTTTTAAACTCCTCCAGCATGCGCTCCAGATCCACACACTTGTCACAGATGCGCTCGCAGCTAACTTCAATCTCCGGGCACATGGAGCGCATATGATCCTCCTTACTGTTGCGTAACACATCCTTGGACAATTCCTTGAGTGTCTTCTCCAGATTATCTATGGTGTCCTTCTTCTCAGATAGCACCGACAGCAGTTCATTTTCCCGCAACTTTGACTTCGACTTATGGCTCTCGAACTGAAACTCTAAATCGATTGCAGCACGATTTTCCATCTCCAGCCTCTCAACAGTTTGCTTCAACGTCTTCAGCTGCTCCTCGTACTGCTCGATTTTTGTATCAGCTGCTTGCTTCGACTTGGTCAGGGCATCTACCTCGGCCTGAAGGGCTTCACAGCTGAAAAGAGAGCAAACAATCAGCACCGATGGCAGATCAGATCAACAATGGCTTAATTAAAACTGAATTGCAGAATACAAATACAAATTGTTCAAAGAAACGCACAACTTTTAAGTTCACTTTGCCGTTGTGGCTGGGATCCACTTTTCCGGAACGTGCATTAATTATAGCCAGCTACCTATAAATAGAGACAGCTGCAGCTGCCTGCAGATGCTCCCAGACAGTCTTCCAGTTGAGGTTGGAGCTATAACAAATAGACAAAGCACACACACACACACATGCATGCACACGAGCATACTTACAAATATACAAAAAATAAAAAGTCATTTGCTGTGCTTGCTGCATTCGCTTTTACTCATGCATATACATATGTATGTATATACAATATATATATTTACTCACACACTACTTAAGTTTGCTTGAGGGCCAATTTACTTGTGAGTTACATCAGAGAGCATTTGGGTATAGAGTAGTTATGAGACTGGCTGAAGACGTCATCGATCGAGGCGCACTTTCGAGCGGTAGGTGCGGCGCAGACTGTTGGACAGCTGAGTTCGAAGTAAAATTAACTTCTGCAGCAACAACATTTATCGACGAAAACAACGTCAAATGGTTTATTGTTAAGATCGTTTTTGCTTATCGCATTCGCGCTCAGTCAAACGTCAGGGCGATCGGCTGGGCCAAAAATTATTCGCGAAACCCGCTCCCATCACCTACGCGTGTATAGGTGTAGCTCAGTGCTATCAAAACAAAACGCTTAACAACAGCTGTGTGAGTGGGCTTTGCTAAGCATTTGTTTATCTTCCAGTCGGCTTGATGCAGCTCGTGCGGGCCTCTCGCTCACGTCGTTGTCGGCAACTGATTCAGAGCAGACGAAACTAAACGAACGCCATAAAATAGAAGAGACGCCAAACAGAAGTTCAACACGAGTTGACTTCGTGCCCAGGTAATGGGGCGCACCTGAAGTGGTGAATTGAGCATTCAAATTGAAAGCCAACGTAACAGTTTGTATCGAGACCGCGTAAAGAGAATGATTATAGAAAATATATTATATTTAGATATATGAAGAGTTATTAAAATAAGTAAATAAAGTGAAACAGGAAGAAACCGGTACATACTCCATTGAATCCATTGGTATGCGTCGAGGATTTCCAAATGTTAGTCCGTCAGCTTGTTTGCTTTTATAAATTTTGTAAAATACATATATAGATATCTAGAGATTTGAAATTATTAAAATAGACTGGTATGTTCGATGCTGTAGATGTTAATGTGGCTGAGGTCATACAAATTTCAGTATATAGTAATTGACGCATAATTCAAAGCCTACTACAGGATATAAACTATTCTCGAACAGGAAAAATAGTATCACCCATAATTATTCCTATTTCGAACAGAATGTTGTTGTGTTTCCAAAATTATGAAACTCGTAATTTTGCATAGCAGAACGAACAAGTACACGAGTCATAGAGCGAGGCTCAAAATTAATCGCTTTCTGCGTAGGCACGAATACCAGAACCCCACAGGGGTAAATTCCAAGTAGACAATGACAACAAATCATTAAAGAAAAGCTCTATTCCATTCGCTCTGGAATCATGCTAGTTAGGATGCAACTCACCGCTCGATTAGATTGACTCTCTCAGACTGCAGCTCATCAACTTGAGCTGTAGCAACAGCAAATTTGTTATTTAGGTCGTCCCACTCGTTACCAATGTTCTGCTCTAGCTTCACGAACGTTGATAATTCCACAAGATCACGCTCGATCATTTGCTTACTTCGCATATTTTGGATTTAAGTTTGATGGGAGCATGCAAGCGATTATGATTAATGTGAAATACATGAGATGATTAGTGAGTGAGTTTGATGGCATGATTTATGCTATGGTAGGCTCCATATACCTGCGTTCATCTCCTTGCGATATGCGGGGAGTTAGGCTCAGAGGAGGAAGGATGCGACTATTGGTCATCGGGTCCGGAACATCTCCAAAGTTGAAGTCAGCAGAGGGTTTAAATTCTTCCTCCTCGGCTACTTCCAGAGACTTCATGATGTTTATTGTTTTGGGAGCATTGAGGCCGGGCCGGTGGCTCAAATATGGAGTCGAGGGATTGAAAGTGGGCTTCGGCAAACCCGAAAATTTGCGCTGTCCACTGAAAGCAAACTCAGCAGTTGAACTGGGCGCGGTGGCCTCGTCGCCGTTGGCTGCCACAGGGTGTGGATTCGATGTGGCTGGACACCATGTGCGTCGACGGTTCTTATTGCGGTTATCAGCGATTGTATTGCTGCTTATTATTTTCAACGTATCCGTCTTGATTCTTTGCTCTAAGAGCCGCACTTTGATCTGGCTCTCATTCCTGCGCTGCTCCTCAGCCAACCGATCCTTGAGCTCCTTAATTTCACGCTCTAAGCGCTTCATCATGGTCGCATCGGATACAATTTCATTCATTTGCGGCTTAGAACGGATTTTCTTTGCGCGCATTGCGAAATTCAATGTCGACTGAGATTCCTCCAAAATTGAGGGCTTGATGCTGCATATTATGGACGTAAATGCATTCCCACCCAGTGATGCTTGCAGTATACGCGTCAGCTTCGAGTCACGAAAGCTAACATATTTGTTCTCCTCGTTCTCAGCCAGACTCTTGATCACATTGCTCAGGAAATGAAGACTCTTATTGATGTGTCCGCCCTCCTTCAGGCGAGCGCCACGCGCTCCCGTCTGATCGGCACGCTCAGAGCCAGCCAAATCCACCAGGTTCAGCAAACTTTGAATAACAGCATCGTCATCATTGCGATCAGTTTTACGCGACTCAATGATCTACAGAATCAGAAGGAATATATGTATTCTTTATACATGAAATATATTAACAAATTTTGGGCTTACGATGCGAAATATGGCATGTGAACGACTGGAGCGTTCATTCATATTGGTTTCACCCACAGTGCGCTCCTTGTTGCCCATGCACAGGAACTGCAGCAGGTCCTCTTCGCTGGTAATGATGCACTCTTCACAATTAACGTGCACCATGCCGTTGCTCTCATGAATCTTGAGATCCTGATTCTTCTTATTGAGCAAATCGTAGATCTTCTCGTTGTAAATCTCAATGTACCCGACTCGCAGCAAAAAGTCGCGATCATTATGGCGAGCAATCTGTTTGAAGATCTCCTTTGCAGCCAGAACCATTACACCTGGATTTTGCTCATCGCCCATCATGGTGTACGTCTTACCCGACGAGGTTTGACCGTAGGCAAAGATTGTGCCATTGAAGCCCTTCATGCAGGCTTCAATAATGTGCTTAGCCATGCAATCGAATACAATCTGATTGTTCGTATCCTGATCGAAGACATAGTCTGCAAATACCGATTCAGTAGATACATATATTTCAAGAGAGAGATGGCTTTTGTCTTCCACTTACCAAAGACGCAGGGCTCGGACTGGCCATCGATGATCTGAATGGCGCGATTGTCCTTCACTTGCCACAATGTGGTTTTGTCCTGCTCGCATGGACGCACCTTGATGCACACCTGTATGGCGTTTTTAGCGGACATATTTTAACAAAAGTACAATTAGACAATATATCGAGATATTTTAAATTAGAGAACGACACTACTCGACGCACAAACTGTTTTCATATAACATTTCTTTACAGTTAATTCGAAACAAATGCCGCTTTCGAGCTTCTTCTTTGTAGTTTGACACTCAGCACTGTAGCAAGCGTCTTTATCGTAATCGATAATATTGCTTTCATAAAAAATACTCATTTGTTATCGCCCAGATCGCATTCAGGGCTGCGCAACTGATCGTTCCGTTAAGTTCGAAGTAGAATTCAAATTCAAAAAGAGAATTAAAATCAGATGATTGGTTCTTTTCAACGCATTTTTATTGTAATTTTAATAAATATTTATAACTTTCTAAGCACATGGATCTCTACTTAAATTGCTTATGTAACTTTTATTTAACTAACTCATTTAATTCTAGCGACTTAATTGCATATTGTGTGTGAGTGAGTGAGTGCATTTCAGCTTTATGTATCAAAATGCATATTGCAATGGGCATGTTTGAAATGAAACAAATATAAGCACAACCAAGGTAAATGGTGGTGAGAGATGTAAACAAATTTAACATATTTGTATTTACTTATAACTTGCTTTATTTATATATAAATATATATATAATTTATTTTCTACTCATTTTCCATATTCAATAAAATTTATGCTAAATATTTGATGACTCGTGTAATTTAGTTCATGAAACACAATTACAAAGCGACAAAAAATATATATATGTGTATGTGTATATGTATATTCAAAATTGCGCGCTTAAATAATAACATAGTTAAATTAATTGAGGTAGAAAAATTACTAAAAATTAACACATATTCATAATTATAATAAGGCAAGTGGGGGAGTTTTCAACTCTTGTAGAGTTTCGTCTTCAAACTAACAATAAAACTAGTAAAATTTTGGGTATATTCAAACTAAATGTACATATAGGAGGAAATCGGACATATAATAACATGAAGAAACCTTTCAATTTAGCTTGATGCAATTCGTGTTTTCCTTTTCGTTTTTTTTATTTTTCATTTTTTCATATTCTTTTGTGCATTGTATAAATTAAGAACTGAGTATGTTGAGGTATTTGATTCAGTTACATTTAACCCCAAAACAAATTGGTTTGCAATTAAAACTATGCACACATATATAAACGTATATATGTATGTATATAAATGTATGTGTAAATGTATTTGTAACTCTCATTCGTATAAATAATATTTGAAATTTACATTGCCTGAAAATCGTTTTTATATCTATAATATTAAATTGGCTTGAGTTTTCTTCTTCTGATTCTGATCTTTTATTTATTTATTTTATTTTTATTTTTATTTTTTGTTTTTCTTGCACTCATCCAATGGAGAACCTAAAACTAGGCAGCTGTCAAGTCTGCTGTGAAAGTTATATGCATGTATGCATTTATGTATGCATGTATGTATGTATGTGTATATTATAAGAAAGTCTGACCATAACGAACGCAGAGCTATGTGGAAGATTTATTACGAATGGGATGGTTCACACAATTTCATGCAGCTGAGGTAGTTTGGTTGTTCTGCGTGTATTCCTGAGATATGGTTAGCATTATAAATAGTATATATATATACATATATATATATATATATATATATATGTATATATATGTATATGTATATGTATATGTATATAGGTAGGCTGTGGCATGGCACATCTGAATTGTTTCTCTTTCACAATAACACACACACATATACATTTCAAAAACTGAGACGGATTTTCGTAGAGTATTCAATTGGAGTATGCGTATAGTCCGCTTAAATGCTTTCTTTGCTTGCTTGCTTGCTTGATTCTTAGCTATTTACAGAATTGAATTGCTAACACTAAATTATATGTATATATATATACGTGTATATATATATATATCTGTATATATTTACCTAGATCTAGGTTTACGTTTAGGTATTTTGGAGTTGAATTTGAAACTGTCTTGGTTCTTGCATTCCTAAGCTGCATTTTTACATACACACAACAGGTACATGTGTATATATATAGTTGTATAAAGCATATATATGTTATATATGGATTAATATGTATATGTATGTGAGTAAATTTATGCTTATCTCCCCTCTATTCCAACTCACATATGTAGGTATTGAATAGCAGGTTGTTCTGTTTCTGTTTCTGTCTTTGAAAAGAACAACATAAATTCTACTATATATATATATAATAAACGCAGCACATGTCATGATATTATTTCATGAACTGTCTCTAGGTCCTAGATAACTATCGTAACTATCGTATGCATATATATTATATTGTACACGTAAACTGGTATACATGAGGATAAGGCTACTCGTTACAAATGTTCCATTTTCTGGGTATACAACTGTTCACGACGAAGACGAAGACGAAGACGAAGACGACGACGAGGATGATAGTTCGGGTTACGATATACGAATATCGTAATATCGTAAAAACGTAACATCTTTTGTTCTTCAAAATGCGATATGCGAATATCGTAATATCTTTTGCTCTCTCATAAATGAACCGCTCTCTTTAACTGTGTTTCTCTCCCTCCCCTCTCTCCCTCTCTCTCTCTCTCTCTTTTTGTGTGTATTGCCTCTAGCTTATGTGTGATGCACGCCCTCATCCTCAGAGAAATTATCCTCGGCATCCGAATTGTTTGCCTCATTGTTGCTGCCCGACTGATTGTTGTTGTCGAGGCCCAGGCCCAAGTCCATGGGCTCTGACCCATCCCGTCGAATCTCAGCCTCGGCATCCACATCCACTTCATCGGGCTCCCCACCCGCGCCAGCGCCCAGATTGCCATGCAAATGCGCCATCGAGCTGAGCCCCAACGCTCCGTTCGCATCAGGTGAGAGGCTGCTCGCGTGCTGCTGCTGCTGCTGTTGGTCGCGTCTCAGGATTGGCTCAATGGAGAGTCCAGCGGCGCCCTGGCCGAAGCCGCCCGCTGCTGCGCCAGCCGCACCGGCCAGCTTGCTGAGGTCGAACTGGGCTGGCAGCAGACCCGCCGGCAGCTTGTCCAGACTGTGACCCATGGCATTCAGCTGCGCCATTTTGGCGGCATGCAACGCCGCCGCAGCCGCGTGCTCCTGCGTCATGCCCATGCCTGCAACAGAGAGCTGTGTCAACAACTGGAAATCAATGCGAATTCCTGCACACTCACCGAAAGTATTCTCCGTGATGAACTGCAGATAGGTGTCCAGGAGCGATTGCCCCGCGTTGCTGCTGCCGCCGGCAGCGGCGTTGAGCTCCTTCTGCTGGCCAATGGCAGCCGCTGCAGCTGCTGCCGCCGCAGCCTCGTTCCGCATGCGCGAAATGGTGGTGTTGGCATGCCCGAAGTTGCTCAGCAAACTCTCGTGGTAGCGGCTCAGGTCGTTGGCATTGTTGCCGTAGAGCACGCTGCCGGTGGTCAGATCCTCGGGGTCGTCGTCGGAGTCGTCGGCTTCGTCCAGGGGGCCGCCGCTGGCATTGCTGAGGTCCAGCTTCTGGGAGCCGTTGCCGCCGTTGCCGGCGCCGCCGCTGCTGCCGCTGCCGCCGGTGGGCGAGGCACGGGCGCGCAGCTCCGCGGGTGATATCTTGACGCCGGCCTTGGCCAGCAGCCGCGAGGCGAGATCTGGATCGAAGGCGCTCGGCATGGGCAGCACGGGCAGATCCTTCGTGGAAATGCCCCGATGCTGCCGCGACATGTGCGAATGCAGCGAATTGCGCGACTTGGCCACGGTGCCGCACAGCACGCACCGGTAGCCGGGGCACACCGTGTGCTTGTCCTCCAGGTGGGTGCGCAGCGTGTGGGCCGAGCGGTAGATCTTGCCGCACTTCGGGCAGGGTCGCGGATCTGTGGCACGCACGCGCATCTCCAGCGAGCGACGCGAAACTGTTGATGGAACAAGCACATATGGATATCAATAAATCAGTACAAATGCAAAGAGTTTTTTTCTTCAGAGTAGATTCCTTTAATAAGAGATTCATTCGCTCGACTTTTCTTCGTTTGCTCTTTATTATTTAAACAAAAACATAATCGCCTCGTCGAGGCGTACATAAATTGAGGATACATTTCTTGCCTTTACGAGCTACGCGTTCTCCAAACAATTGGCCAAACTAAAAAATATACATATAT
This sequence comes from Drosophila mulleri, assembly GCA_035047565.1. NCBI lineage: Eukaryota > Metazoa > Arthropoda > Insecta > Diptera > Drosophilidae > Drosophila > Drosophila mulleri. The sequence goes on from JAWNPK010000012.1 coordinate 20,949,559, forward strand.
ACATACATATATGTATATATTCAAATATACATACATACATGTACATATAGTCCTATGTGTGTAAATTATAATAGATGTAGGAGTACACATATACACATTGTACATGTGTGTGCATATGTATTTGTTATGGGCTACACAACTGTAAAATTGTCCGTGTCGAAATGGAATATAAGACGTTCTTCTGCTTCTCCTCCCTCTTCTTCATGTTTGAGTTTTTGTTTTGTTTTGTTTTGTTTTAATTTTAGTTAGTTTTTCATTTGATTTTTGATTAACATTATAGGAACCTTTTTACGTATGCTTTTCTCTCTCTTGATGCCCTTGCGACATACTTATATACGAAACTAGAAATCAAATGACAATTTTGAGCTCTTTGGAAATTTTTCACTAATAAAATTTGCAACTTCTCACTTGCCTAAGTGTGTGTTGTTTGTGTATGTGTGTGTGTGTGTGTGTGTGTGTGTGTGTGTGTGTGTATTTTACGTTTAGTTTTCTTACTTCTTTTGTTTTGTTTTTTGTTTGTTTTTATCTTGGCTAAAAATATATTACGCAGGCACATTCTATTTTGTAGTATCATTATAATTAATTATAATAACTATTTATAATTGTTTCTGCTTGGTATTCAGCTCATATTTATCTACAAATACCTTGTTTCATATACTAAATATATATAATATATGTATATATTGTTTATGCGCCTATACATTCGATAGTGTACTATAAATTGTGTATGCAGCTCTCTTGCGCTTCGATCCTATGTACGTATAATACTGGAGTTTAGTGGAGTTTCTAGTGCCATGTAAAGCGCCATCTAGCGTGTAGTAGTTGTAGTTGTAGTACGTTATACAGCAGCGACTACACCTTACTAAAAATTACATTTAACTTGCAGCTCTGCTACGCCTCATCGGTGTGTGTGTGTGTCGAGTGTGTTAGTGTGTGTTCTTTACTAAATATGGAATTCATTATTATTCATATAATCAGCTCTGGGCTCTTTACAGTGTAAATCTAGCTCTGCATGTTGTACATACATTGGTATATAAAGTTGCACATACGCAGTAGTGGAAGTACGAGTATGTACTAGTTGTAATATATTGTAGTATACTATATATATTTAGTTTTTGAATATAGGAACGTAATAATTGTTGTACGCCAGCCTCAAGTCGCCTCAGCCACAATGCCAAGAAACTTCAAATTAAATAAATGGGAACCAAAATACAATTGAATTATCATTTTTTCTTGCTAAGCAAAACCAATAAATTAGTTTTCTATGCTCAAATTAGGCCCAGAGAATTATGCTTAAAATGAAACCGTTTTTGGTAATGAAAAAAGATGTAGTAAAAGCTTTCAATTTGGCCCAGTTAAGTGGCTTTTTGGCGCTGCCGGCTCGATCGAGTTTGGTAGTACTACGTTTGCATTACTTATTCTGTTGTCTTTGGCTATCTACGATAGACGCGAGTGTCCCGAGTGGGGGCCTAGGATTATTGTCGCCTTTTGACCAGCTAGCAGCCACCTAGAGAAGCATTTGCTGTCGCCACTAGTGCGAGTATCTGCGGGCATATTGGGGCGTGCCGTCGGGCGACACCAACTAGTTGGCCGCTTCGCTCTTGAATTTGAAGTCGGGGCCGCCGGCGAAGGGGCCGCCGGAGGAGCGCATCGCCTTCATTTTGGCCCACTGCAGCGTGTGCTTGATGCGCATGTGGTTGCGCACCGAGTTGGGATGGGCGAAGCGACGGCCGCACTCGATCACCGGACAGACGGGACTGTCGCGCGGATAGTGCCTGTCCAGGTGCTGGCGGAAGACGCGCTGCTCCAGCGGCGTCTCGCACAGCGGGCAGGGCAGCATGTAGTTGCTGCCAGCATTGCTGCTGCTGCTGTTGTTGCTGCTGCCACCGGCCGCAGCGGCAGCGGCCGCAGCCGCAGCAGCAGCAGCGCCGCTAGTGCTGCTGGCCAGGGCAGAGGCTGTGGCCGAGGCAGTGGCAGTCGCCGCTGCTGCTGCTGCTGCGGCCACCGCTGCTGCCGAGGGGTTCTGGAATATATCGGGAAAGTCGCGCGACCGACTCAGCGCAATGGTGCGCGCCATAAACAGATTGGCGGTCAGCTGTTGCTGGTGTGACACGGAAACGGATTGCTGCAGCTCATCCAGATATTGCTGCTGCTGCTGCTGCTGTTGATGTTGATGTTGCTGCTGCTGCTGCTGCTGCTTGAGATGTGGTCGATGTTCGCTCTGTTGCTGCAGGTGCTGCTGCTGCTGTTGTTGCTGTTGCTGCTGCTGCTGCTGTTGCTGCTGACGATGCTGCTGCAGCGTTTGGTAGAGCGTCGACTCACTGGCCTGACAGCTCCGTTTCATCGTCAGCGAAATGGCCGACGAGGCCGAGCTGGAGCGTTCGTCCTGATTGTAGTCCTGCTCCTCCTCGCTGTCGTTCCAGGAGCGCGCCGACGGCGTGGGCGATGAATTTGTCGAGCGATTCTTCTTGAACATGCGATCATTGTTATTATTGTGGCTAATGCTATTGTTATTGTTATTATTGTTGTTGTTGTTGTTGTTATTATTATTATTATTGTTGTTGTTGTTATTGTGACTGCGACGCTCGAAGAGCTGCGCCAGCTGCGGTCGCTGCATCAACTTGGCCAACTTGCACGCCGCTGGCTGACGATCAGCGGCATGCGCCTCGTGCGGCTGCTCCTCGGCAGGAACGTCCATGGCCTCCTGCTTGATGCTCGACTGCTGGCTGCTGAGGAACGTACCTGCAGTTGGATACAGTTCGCAGTGTTGAGAATCAGAAATCAGTTGGCTCTAAGGTAAAACATTTCGTTATGCAGTTGCAAATGCGTCTCACCCAATTTGGAGTGCGTGTGTGTGTATGCGTGTATATGTGTGTATATATGTGTGTGTGTATGTGTGTGTAGTCTTCCCATTGACAGCAGTGGCAGGCATTTGGCAGCAGCAACAACAACAACAACAGCAGAACTGAATTATCCTCCTAACTGCATTACAATTTCTTTTGTTCCAATTGTATTATTTCCATTTCATAAAGAATTTGTTTCGATATTAATCAGATTTGTGCCAATTTCAATTGCAATTGTATTTCGGCTATTCGCTTTTTTGGTGCTGGGGGGAAACATTCAGTTCTAACAGTTCTTCAATTGCTTTTACTACCCATCCACACACATTGATCGTCCAGTTATTGCCAATTCGGTTCACTTAACTTAGCAGGTTTTGTGAAAATCAAACTTAATACACATTCGCATAGATATTGAGATTGATATACATATATACGTTTAACAGGCAGGCAAGCAAATGTTTCTATATACTATGTATAGCTAGTTTGGCAAACGGTGCAAATTACATCAATTTTAAACATATTTCATAATTCAAATACATATATATTATATACAAAACTATATGAGATCTTATGCTATTAGAAACAAAATTAAAAATTAATCAAATAAAATAAAATCAAATAATTTATGTAATTTATATCATAAGGCAGCGAAACTCACAACGATTTCAATTTCAGTCAGGAAATGACCCATAGATGGTGCTAACAAAAGATTACAGATGATTTTAAAGCAGTCATCAGACCTAGATGGTGCTACGTTTTAATGCCCAGCTTAGCTATGACTCTGATTCTTATCAGAATTCATCCAGGCTTATTTGATTTCTGGCTAGTAAGGTCCAATTGTGTTTACAAAGGTATGTTTTTAAATAAAGCTCTAATTTTTCTATCTACATGTATTTTAGAATATGCTTTTTTATATTGAGAGATATTAAAAAAAATAATAAATAAATTTATCATTTTTTTATTTAATGTAAAAATAAGTATATAAAGTTCAGTTTCTCCAAGACAAATAGTTATTTTTTTTAGTTTTTTAAGGTGCTTTTTTTTTTTGGAAAAATGTTATTTTCTTTTTCGTAGATTTCCATTTCAGAGTGCCTTTCGAATGTTTGCGCCCAATCATCTATTAGCTTGCTCGGAATCCCAGGATTAGATCAATTTGGAGACCGTGACAAAAGCCATTCGTATGAAAGCGAGCCGAAGTGTGAGTCGAGGTGTAGAAGGTTTGAGGGCACGGCATATCGCGTGCCACGCTATCATTGGGAGATCTGAGGGAACAACTCTATATATACGTATGCTCGGTCCGCACATGACGTGCAGGCACACCATATGCCAATTGGCGTGGGTCAGAATGGGGCTGATGCATTCGCATTTGTGTATCGTTTTCAATATTCGATAATAATAAATATTTGAAAAATAGAAACGCAATTAAATGTGTGGAAAATTGGCAGCAGCAGGGCGCTGCCAGGCCATTTATACACACACATGTATTGAGTCAGAGATTTGCATTGTACACACACACACACACACACCCAGAAGCTATTAGGGGCGTGTCTCTGGGCGATATGCTCATATGGCAAACGCCATTTAGCCTGGGCTCCGGCCATGACGCAAGAGCGCCCAAAATGAAATCAAATTAAACAATTTACTTTTTGCCTTTGTGCGTGACAACTCAAGGGAAAATGCAAACAAAATTTGTTGCATACATAAATATATCAATATACATACACACACACACACACACAGAGATGCATATATGTATATTGTCTATCTCAAGTGAAAAATATAATAAAATTTAAAATAGAATACGGTGCCATCTATGTATGTATGTATATACCTGTCAAAGCCGTCGTTGCTATATACTAATCTGCATGCACATAGCCGCATGCAACATGCCGCATGCCGCATGCCTCATGCTGGACTTCTTCTGAGCCACTCGATTGGCTGCAGCTGAAGATGGCCTGGCTTTGGCCTGGCTAAGCGACGCAGAGGGGATTCCTTTGACCAGCCATGCAGCTAAGTGCATCTAAGTGTGCGCCTGTGTGTGTGTGTGTGTGCATGTGTGTGTGCATGTGTGTGTGTGTGAGTTGCAAATGACAACGCAAGAGGCGAACGCCATGCGAGTGGACTTCAATCAGGCGTAAGATTTCCCACCTTGCGCCCCACCAACAGGTGCAATTTTTGTGCGCTTGTCTTTCACTCAGATTTTGTTGATTCCTTTCAGAAGGTATTCAAAGGTTTTGGAGTGCTAATTTCTGAATAGATATATGTACGTACATCGCTTAGAGTGTGCGTTGGCCTGTGCGTAATGCAGCACCCAGATGCGTCACTCGCTGTGCATAATTAATGAAATATAAAATGCAAACTTAATTTCCTAATAGTTTTATGCACATTGCACAGCTATTTTTATTACCATTTCATATGAATAGTCAGTGGAGAGATGCTGAGACAAGCATTTGATCAGCTAAATAGATTGAGGCTGAGGTGTTTGCCTGTGGCTATCTTATATAAAACAAATATCTAACAATATTTGCTGGCAATTGAAAGGGGTTCCTCAAAGTGAATAAAGCATATGCCAACAATCGTATTAGAAATATTAAAGTCTTCTGTTGAATTCATGTCACTTTCTACAAGGATTCGGATATATGCTAAATTCATTTTTACTCAATCTAGAGAGAAGTTAAGAGAGATACGAAAAAGTAATCTTAGTCAAAGTCTGTTCAGTTTTAATGCCCAAACTAACTACTTAATAACCAAGAGAGCTCTTTTCAGATAATATTCAAGTGTGATATGTAGATGGTTATTCGTAGCTATTAAAGGTACTCGAAATTTGCCATCAATGCTTATTTTGCAGATTCTTCATGACAATGCACAGTATAATATAATATAAATGTATATAAGAATAATATAATATACGAAAATGAACAATAATACACAATATGAATTCATTTTTTCGTGGTAACAAATCTAAATATAGAGCTAGATACAATATCTAGGATTTTGTAAGGGAGTTTTGAAGCTTATTCTCAATTGCCAAACATTTCTCTCAATTTTTTATAGTAAATTAATATTTTATTATTGGCAATTATGTTTTGGAAAATGTCTTGCATAGTAGGAAACTTGGTTTAGCATTGATACCATAGGACAATTAAAGAAATACAACAAAAATTGTACATATAAGAAAAACATATATGAAAATATACATATATGAATATGTATTGAAATTGAACAGAATCAGGGAAATCAGAAAGAAGTAGTTTTTATTCATTTAACAATATTTAAGAACCCATGAAGCCCACATAAACCTATACAACTGTCAATCTCTATGTAATGAAAAGGTATATGAGATGGAAGATTTCATAATATCAGAAGCAACATGGAAGATTGTGTATTGTCAAAATATAAGTTGAAACATTTCGAACCATCAGAAGAAACATGGATTTCCTTATATATAGAAACAAAATGAAATAATGTCCAACAGGATAACTTCTAGTTGGGCATTCTCCAAGATTTTGTATTGTCACAGTGTCATATAAAAGATTTCGAACTATCAGAAGAAACATGGATTTCATTATATATAGAAACAAAATGAAATAATGTCCAACAGGATAACTTCTAGTTGGGCATTCTCCAAGATTGTGTATTGTCGCAATGTCAGATGAAAGATTTCGAGCTTTCAGAAGAAACATGGATTTCATTATACATTTAGAAATGAAATGAAATAATGTCCAACAGGGTAACTTCTAGTTGGGCATTACCCAAGCAAGCGCATGCACCAACTGGCTCACATGCTCAGCTTTGTCTATGCTCAAGTGATATTAAATAAAACTGTGCAAATTGACCAAGCTAATCACGTCAGATTGAAATAATGTATGCATATGTATTAAGTGTGCATGCGTGCTTGTGTGTGTGTGTGTGTGTGTGTGTGTGTATGAGTGCCGTGCTCATATCCTGTATCTGGTGCCTAAATGACCTGGGCTTGGTGGCCCGAACTCATCAATTATAGCCGCATGCCCATGGGCGCCGCCAAACACTTTGCTTAAGGTGTCCCACAATGGGGCAGTTCACACACACACACAGAGACACACACACATAAGACATTCAAATGTAGAACAATTGCATGTGGCACCCCTCGGAGCGGAACTTAATGGTTATTTAAAGTTGGCTTCGCCTCGCATTCGCCGCGAATCCGTTTCTGATTCCGTTTCTGATTCGGATTGAGGAGTTTTCGACTTCGACTCGCATGTCGCAGCGCTGTTAGCGTCAATAGGAATTAGCTTTATTAAAGATAGAGTTCGAGTCGCAAGTGAGGTTTCCTTTTGCCTGCGCTGCTATGACCTGGTCATTATTTTTAGCCCTCCTACCCTCACCCCCAATCCCTGCCCTTCCAGCCATTTGCCGCGTTTTGCATTTGGACGTCGCGACGAGGCGAGCAAATAATGAATTTTTCCCTATAAATCACTTGCGTCAATGGGGCCGGGCCCATTGATATTATAGAGAGGGTTGCCCCGTTGCCCCGCTTACCCCCTCTAGAAGCGTACCGTAGGCATTCTGTGCGAAAGGGTTGACGCCCGGGGGGTGTGGCAGCTGGCAGCCGTAGGTGTGTTTAATGGTCATTTTGCGATGTCTTGCGATCGTTATCACCTTTGCTTATTATTATTATCATTATAATTATTATTATTCGAATGCATATTTCTCTGTCGTTTGCCTTTGCCACTGACGGCAATTTGTTTGCTTTTGTTCTTATTGGAATTTATTACTTAATAAGTTGAAATGCTTTTGGCCATTTCATAGACCCGCCCACGCCTTCGCCTTCGCCTTTATCAAACTTCTTATACATATAGAGAATATACTTTGTAATATATATTGAGGCGATTTTTACGAGCGCCGTTTCAGCGAAATTGTTGTTGTTTTTCAGTTTTGAGCTGGACAGAGCTTAATTTCAACAGAATCTCAAAGATAATAAAACTATAAAAAGGGGTCAGAAGATCACAAGCTACACAAGGCGAAAGAGATAGATAGTGAGAGATAGAGAGAGGGTGGGAGGGAGAGATGGTGCATGGGGTTGCGGGCTGGCCTAAGCCACGCTTTTATTAATTTTTATGGGCTCGTTTTATATGCGCACACAAGTTTATCAGAGTCCTTGCAATAAAACACATAATACATGCCGTCTCAAGTATTCCCTCTGTATTCCCTGACAAATTGGCGACGCAGTTTTACGAGCGTCTGCCGAGCGCCGCGCGCCGCTCAGAATTGTGATTGAATTATTGATAAAGTGATTACACTTCGCTGACCTCCGAGCGTATTCATAGGGCCAGGCCGTAAAAATCGTTTGACCGAATTCATTAGACGAGCATTGAGTTAATTAGCAGCAGAGCCAGTGGCAGAGCCAGAGGCAGAGGCAGAGGCAGCAACTTGCTGCAGTTGGAACTCAAGATTTATCGAATAACCATTTTAGATTGTCCAGATGTCAGGCGACACACGACTTCCAGCAATCCATCTCTGTATTTGTTTATCTTACGACAGCAAAAAGAAAAAAAAAAGCAGAAAACTGCAAACTTTTGATGCGGGGGGAAATGGAAATTCAGGCATCGGACGTATGGAGTAGGGTGTTCCATCTATCTATATCTACACATAGCCCGGCACGTACAACGACGGACCAAGCTAAGAAAAAAATATATATAAAAACACCAAACGAAACGAAACGAGACGAGACGAAATGTTGTTTAAACTTTGCAAACAAGTTTGCTTGTTTTTTTTTCCTCCTTTGTGTTGCGTTTTTTGCCCACTCTGCGAGTGTGAATGTGTGTGTGTGTGTGTGTGTGGGGACTCGCTCGCTGTCTCATAGATAGCATTCGAAATTGAAAGCGAAATTGCCGTTGAGCATGTGTGACAACAGCGAGAGGACGCAGGACACAGGCAGCAGGACTGAGGCATTGCCTGAGCCTCTGATATATTAACTGACAGCATCTTTGACTTTGGGGCAGCTCCAAACACTGGGCGCGTCCAGTGTGACCAAAGGGAAAAGAATTGTAAGTGACAACGCCTGCATACACACACACACACACACACACAGGTACACTCATACATGCATGTGCTGCCTGCCTGGATTAGTTTGGGTTAAGCCGGAGCGAATAGCGTAATTAGGTTTATGTGCGAAATGTAGCATACTTTCTGGGGTTTGGGATATAAGAAATTATGTGAAATAAATAAATGAAAATATTTAATAATAATTATAATCTACATTTAACTAAAACTATAATAGTTATAGCTATACGATACTAAGCCAAGAGAAATTATGAAAATATAATTCTTAAATTCCTAAAAAAAAAAAATAAAATAAAAAAAAGGATCAAATATGTAATAAATACAAATTGTCAACTAATTTGTAAATAAAATTGTGAATTTAAATGAACCAAGTAGTAAAGTTAAATATATAATAATTATGCACATACAAATATTATATTTAAAATGCAAAGAGTATCAATATTTTATCTATATATATGTATTCACATGTATATGTATATCACACATTATTTTGGAAAATATAAACAAATTTTGAATTACGAAAATATATATTCACATATATATAAAATGTATAAATTAAATAAATATTAAATATAATTATTTAATAAATATTCATATCATGAAAAAACTAGATAAAGCTGTCACTAAAGGTAGCAGAATAATACTTGTAATAAAATACACAAATTTAAAATAAAAAATAAAATATATATATATAAAATATATATATATAATAATAAAGTATATATATGTAAAAATAAAATTAAACTGCAGAACGCTTAGCTGTAGTAGTTGTTGAAAACGAAATACATATGTATATAACAATAAACATACATATGTATTAATTATATAACATATAGATATAATATATAGAGTACTGCTCATTCGACCTTATTCAGATTACTTATGATTGTTTGCCTTGGCCACTTCAAGTTTTTGGCACAGCCTCTGATTTTTTGTTTTTTTTTTTTTTGTTTTGGTTTCTTTTTTAGTTTTTCTTTTTGACATGTGATGAATGGCGATAATGCTGTTTGTTGTTTCAACTTTGAAATGAGAAAAGTTTGGGAGAAGTCAAAAATCGAGGCAAACGATTGAAAAATTGCATATGTTGAGCGTGTGAGACAAACAGAGCAGGAAAACAGTGCATAGTTTTGTGTAGGGGCAGCTGAGAGGTCCGCGAAATATTGCGGCATACATTCGAGAGTTGTCCGTAAACAAACTAAGCTAACACACACACGCACACACACACACACACATGGTCACACACGCACACACTTACAGTTGGCTGCTTAGTTTAAACCCTGCTTAGATGATGCCCTCTTGCGGTAATAAATTAGTCACGGCAGAGATGTGGGCCGAGCGAGAACAAAAGCAACAGCAACAGCAACAACACACACACACACACACAGACACAACACAGACCAACGAATGAGAGCCACAACATAGTATGGGTGGACAGCTGTAGCCAGGACTGCAAAGGAAAAAGTTAAAAAGGATAAATCGCTTGTGTTCATCGCTCTTCGCACATAATAAATGTATCTTTTACTTGTGCACAGCTCGCAGCTCGAGAAGTTGCCCAGCGTCTGCTTGGCGTGGGCGTAAGTAACTCGGCCACGGCTGCCCGCAGCGGGTGCGACAGAAATAGCAGGAGGCGCACAAAAGAGCTGGCTCTAGCGGCGCCCATGTGTGTGTGTGTGTGTGCGTGCGCGTGTGTGTGTGTAGTATATAAACTTAACAGCATTTGGCTATCTTTTTGCAATTGATGTATTACACATAAAAGTTTTCAGACCCTGCCCCCCCCGTCCCCCCCACACATGCCCTGCTCCATGTACTCGAATTGCTATTCCTATTTCTATTGCATGCGTGTGCGAGTGTGCATGTGTGTGTGTGTGTTTGTATGTACAAAAACGTCGACGTCCAAGACGGCCACGTCCGCAAACAAAACGCACGCATACAATTACAAAACTGTTACACGTATGTGCGGAGGAAACCAAGAACTACGAGAAGAACGAAGAAGGAGGTGGCACAGCAAGAGCAACAGCAACAACAAGAGCAAGTGCGAACGTGCCAGCGAGACAGAGATGGAGAATGTATGTGGCTGAGCCAGAAAGGGGTTCAGGGCAACGGGTTCGGTTGGGTTGGTGCAAAAGGAATATTGTTAACCGACTGCAAAATAAATACAAAAACTTTTAATGCCTTCGGCTGGCGTCGCAGTCGTTGAAAAATGCTTCTGCTTGCCCCCTGCCCTCGCCCCTAAATACATACTCACACACACACACACACACATACACATACTATGTGTGTTGGCAGTATGGGGTAGGTAGCGTCGGACGGACAGACATTGAACGTCTTCGGACTCATTGCCACTTGCAAAATGGAACTACACACAATCACAGCACACACACACACGCGTACACCCACAGCACACGCATACAAAGCAGACAAGATATGCCTGCATGTGTGTGTGTGTGTGTTCGTATATGGACATATGCATGCGAATCCTCGCCCTCGTTTGCCTTCTCGCCCATAACTCATCTATCAATTTTCACGTACTTGGGCCGCAGTTGCTGTCTCGGTTTGGGTTTGGGTTTGGGTTGGAGTTTGAGTTTTTGTGTTCTGCTCTGGGCCTTAAGCCTGGACCTCACAACTTGAAATGTGGCGTCTTATTGCCCAAAATGTAGCCTTTTGCTTCTTCTTTTTACTTTTCACTCCCAATGCACAGTGATGCGATATTGAAGAAAATTGTCCATTTATTGAATATTTCGGATATAATATTTGGAACTCCACTGGCTCATCTCCACTCCAGGCATCCCTTTAACTGATAACTATACTCTTATATATTTAATGTCCAACTAGACCAGAGTAAATATTATATCTTAGATAATCTCACATGTCTAGAGTCCCTAATAAAAATAAGATATACTTTCCACCATAGCAAAGTCATTCCATTTTTTACGTATACCAAATCTTCCATTCCATCACTTTCCAGATCACAACATTTGTCAAAAACTTATATTAACAAATATCTACATTAGATTGCATAAAAGAGCACACCAATCTGTACTAATCCACATATTGGATTAACAGATCAAGGAATTATTTACATCTGATTTTCAATGGTAATCGAATTTAAGAGTGATTTAGATCTTCAAAGTTTAAGTTGTCTAAGTCCTATCAAGTATCCCATATAATAGCGAAATGATGTACTATAATAAAAAATTGGAATATTAAAAGTAATAACACGAAATTCGAAGAAAATACAACATATTTTAGAGGTTTGAGGTATAGACATTCTAAAATATCTCTATTTTTAAAAAGCTGCTTTATAGAATTTGACTATCAATATTTCTATATTAAACACATTTGAAATGCATTTAAAAATAAAGTTAAATGATATTCAAGCTTTGTCCAATTTCGTTATAATTTGCTTGCATTGCACCACTGTGCGGTACTTGCTGCCCGACTCCTCGCTGCTCTGTGTACTTAAAGTTTTCATCTTGACGCACACTCGTGCACTCGCATGAGTTTGGTGTGCTGAGTCGGAGGCAAACTCAATACAAGACACACACACATGGACAGTAACACACACACTCACACATTGACAGACCGTACAGAGCTGGGTAACAATGAGAGCTGACAGCCCCGAAATGTCATTCTATCTTGGCGGTCATTAGAACGGAGTTCTGTCTCGGCAGACCTTGGTTTGCTGGCAGTTTGTCGACTACAGCCCAGCTACACCCCCTAAGCACATACAGACACACACACACACACACACTCACACGCAGACAGAGACACCGACAGAGAGACAGACTGCGTCTAAAGATGTTGGTTCCTGGCAAGCATTTGGCCAAGATTATCTCCTTTACTTTTGGTGGCAACAACTTTTGTTGTCCTTGCCTGTCTTGTCTGCAACTGCTGCTCATCCGTTGTGCTGTGCTCTATGAGATATTCGGTTTTTGGCTCGGTTCTGCATGAAGTATTTTACTCTTTTTCCATACACTCTCGCACACTCGCACACACACACATGCCGAGGGATCCATGGATATATTAACTTGGCTATTGTTTTTGTACTCGTTGTTGGTTTTATTTTAACACGCCGCATGCAGCCCGAACTAGGCACACACACACACACACACACACAGCACAGCAAGGGAGGCAAACCCTTATATGCCAATGTATGCGTGTGTGTCTGTGTGTGTGTGTGTGTTGTATTGATGCGGCTAGTTTGATGTATTACCCCAAAAAACGAAATGTCTGTATCGCTTATGCGGGGCCAACACAGAATAGAAATGGGCATTTTGGCATTTCGATTTAGTGGCACACACACACACACACACACACACACACATACATATTTATATATACATCTACGAATGTGTAGAGAGACAAACGATGATTACGCCATCGGATGCTCTCATTCTCGCACACTCACACACACACATACACACAGATCCTGGGCTTTGGCAGCTTTCCTTCTGCTGCTGCTGCTGCTTCCCTTTCCCTTTCCCTCTCTCTCTCTCTATCTCTGTCTCCCATCTCTCTCTCTCTCGTCGTCTCGCTCATGCGGGCCTTTTTATGGGCATTTTGTATAATACATCATCGACAAACATGTTTGCAAAGTGTGTACGAATATTATATGGGAATATAACTGTTATTGTTGTTGCTGTTGTTGTTACTGCTTTTTGCGCACGCTTTCGCTCTCATGTGCTCGCCGCTATCGCCTGCCTCCTGCCACCATGGCTGTCCAGCGTGTCGCTGGGGTAGGCAAGAACAATTGCAAGGACATGTGCGATGGATGCTGACGTTGACGCCAATGGTGTCGCTAATGGAATGGCAATGGGGCGCAGGGCGTCGGACGCTGATGCGAACTGTGCTTAGGCCCGGTAGAGCAAACTATACTACGGCCATCTGCTGATGGGGTTGGATGGACGGACTCTGTACGGGCCCTGAAATTCGAATTTCGCTTTGAATTATTCCCGAAAAATATATACGACATCAGCGTCAAAGCCGAAGCCGAAGCCGACGTTGACGTTGACGCTGACGCTGACGCTGACGCTGACTTTGGCAGCAAAAAAGTTTGCCCAAAACTTGTTGTTGTTGTTGTTTTGGGTCGCCCATGCTGCGAGTGTGTGTGTGTGTGTGTGCGTTTCGGTTAGTTTGGCGTACAGTTTTGTGAATTTGAATTAAATGTACATAGTTTTAGATTGCGTAATTCATTAGTACAGTCAGAGCACTGCCAGACCTAACCAACACCCATTTCCCCAGCGAGCACCCCCCCCCCCCCGTCCCTCTCCGTCACTCTCCGGCGGAAAACAGGACTAGCGCAAACCCCATCCACAGCCTCCCGTCGGCACACACACGGGCAATGATGAACGATGTGGTCGTATGTGGTTAGCATAGAGTTTGGGGTAATTTAGATGTGGGGGGAAAGGGTGCCTAGGATTTGATACGGCATGTGCGTGTATGTGTGTGTGTGTGTGTGAGTATGGGGAGGGGCACATACAAGTTTTGTTGGCCGGGACGTTTGCGGGCGTGACAAAAGCAAATAAGCATAGTTCCACTAGAGCGGACCACTGCCAGCACCGGGCTGATCCCTTGCGCATGGTGGTGAGAAATCGAATGCCAAGCAGCTCTTAGGTGAGCTACAAGCCAGTCCCAGATGGATCTGCAGCTGCTCCACACACGAGCAATGGGCACAACACCCAAAAGATGAATTGCCGCTCTACCGCTGCTTAAGGCAGCGAGCGTAGCGTCAAAAGGAGTAAACTACCAAGGGGTAGACGGTGCGAGCCTTGCTCCAGTCCAGCCCAGTCCAGTCCAGTCCAGTCCAGCCCTGGCTGGACGACCTTCTGTCGTCTGTCCCACTCGTCGAACACTTGCGCCGCACTATTTATGGTACAATTTATTACTTTATGAGCGTAGAGGCAGCGGGCTCGTCCTGGCGTCCTGGGCGAGTCGCTTTGTTTACGGGCCAGCGATTGTATTTAACATTGCGAGCGGCAGGGGCAGGAGGCGTCCGAGTGGGTCGTCGGAATGGTGTGCGAATGAAATGCGCTGGTAATGAATGTATGAATTTAGAACGCAACTGAAAACCGGCGAGACATTCGGGCGAGATAGTTTTTGCCCACTATCAGCCAACCCGATGCCGATGCCGATGCCAAAGCAACATCAACGGTGGGTGAGGGAGAGGGAGAGGGAGAGCAAGGGTAGGGGCAGGAAATGAGTAGAGGAAGTTTTAGTTTCATATTCATTTGGAGGGCTGCCGACTACTGCTGCAGGAGCAGCAGGAGCAGGAGGAGCTGGCTTGGGGCCGACGCTGCAGAGTTTGAGGTTTCAGCTCGGCAGAGTCATTGCGATGGCGTTGTTGCCACTGCGGTTGCCGCAGCCGTCATGAGAGTGGGCGAGACATGGCTCTAGTGCTGCCTCACTCTGGCATGCGTGTAGCTGCCCCAGAGAATGTGTATGTGTGTGTGTGTGTGTTAGAAAGTTTGAATTGTATTGAAATTGTATTTTGTTAAAATTCATGTTTGTTATTGCTGCTGCTCGTTGCTGTTGTTGTTGTTGTTGTTTAGACGTCGTTGGCCAACCATTTTGTCGGCCTGTCGCTCTCTATGTGTGTGAGTGCGACGACTGTGTGTGTGTGTGTGAGTGCGACTGAGCGTATGAGTAATTTTATTTAACTGCTGGGCGTTATATATATGTTTGCGTGTGTGTGCGTGTTATTTTCTCGTAACGCAACTAAAAACTCTTTTCCACATATTTTCGTACATTGAAGACCCAACGCTTTGCTGTATCTGTGTGTGGCTGCTGTTTAGAATTATATATGTGTGTGTGTGTCATTCTCTCTTTCTCGCTCTCTCTCTGTGTGTGTGTGTGTGTGTGCGTGTCGAGTGTCCAACCAAATAAATCGCACAGCAAAATAAATACGGCAACAATAAATCAATAAGTACACTGAGAGACTTATTTAACAGCGCATTCAACTAGAAATAGTTACACGCCTCATATACATATATAGCATATATGTAAATATATATCCTAATATTTTTAATATGCTCACACAACTACATACACATGTATGTTTGTATATGTATATGGCTAGCTGCAAATTGGAACTCTTTGTGAATTGGCAAAATATCTATGCACTGTTTCATTTCCATTGCGGGTCAGCTGGACGCTGAGCGGGGGCAGGGGAAGGCAGGTTCATGAGTTGTTGCCACAAATATATATCATCGACACGTTAGGCCCCTCGCACTCACACAGAGATACACAACCGTGTGTGTGTGTGTGTGTATGTATTTGTATTGGGGTCCACAGGATTCGATCGCACAAATTGCTCATTGCTAAGGAAATATTTGCAATAAATTTAGTTTATGGCTTCGGCTGTTGGCAGTCGCCTGACTGACACCCACACAGCGTATACACTCCCTCTCCCTCGCTCTATCTGTCTCTCTCTTTCTCACTCTCTCTCTAAATGTATTCAGAAAAACTTCACACTCTGTCAATACCTGAATTATATGCGTATGTGCGTGAATACTTAGAAATATTAAAATGCAGCACTCATCCTCATTCGATCCCTCCCACGCCTTCGTCTGCGCCTCTACCGCTGGCACCGCCTCCTCCGCCCTCAGCTGTGGTCAAGCAGGACATTCACATATCCGCAATGCTCGGTTCACTGTGGGGCGCTAGCCATTCGGTTTATTGATGTAATATCCTTCAATTATTATGGATATTTGGCGCATTCCAGCGTATCCGCATATGCGAATGGGTTGAGTGCTTTGGGGTGCTGTCAGAGCGAAGCTTGCGGGCCCCGAGGCATCTGACGCCGCTTAATTAACTGACCCTAAACAGAAACCCCACGCAAGAGACGCTGTCAACTAAGAAGCTAAAGTGGTTGGAGCCAAGCAGATCTGAAGGAAATGAAATGCAAACAAACCATGTGCGTGTGTGGGTGGGTGACCCTCTCTCTCACACACACATACACTCTCTCTGTGCATGTGTGTGTGTGCGTAAAAGGATAAGGCGAACGCAAGTGGCAGACCTTCTCAAGTCGCTCGTCCAGAAACGTACGGCTGGGCGGGGCTGTAGGATAGGGGGCAACTACTTTCGCATGTGCGGCAATAATTCATCCATTAAAAGGGATATCAATGTGAGGCATTTGGAATAGGGGGGCGGGCGGAGGGTGCGACGGATGAGACACAGTAGATGCTGGAGATGAAGACGAAGTAGCAACGGGGTCAAATGGAAAAGGCCGAACGAAGCAGCCGTTGCTTGCCTTACCGTACAACTTCCGTTTGAAAACCGCACGCACACCCAACACACACACACACACACTCGCACAGATACAGACACACACAGACTCACACAGACGCAAACTGGTAATACAATCGCCGGAATTTGAAGGTTGAACGTTTCGGGGCGTTTGTACGGTTGCTCATCGCCTGCTTACGGCTATCAATGGGTTCGAAAGCGAGGCAAGTAGCACTCACAGCGACACACATGTATCCATAGATACACACAGCAGTAGCAGCAGCAGCTTTGTGTGATAAGCAAAAATACCGAAAGGTTGCATGCAAGAGTTCGTTTCAATGCTTCGCTCGTTCGGCTCTTGTCACCGGCACGTGGCCCAAAGACGCTGGCTAAAGATGTAGGAGGATTTAGCCGGAGAGGGGCATCAAATGGACTCAGTCACACACACGCACACGCATACGGACTCACACTCACTTACACTTGGACATGCGGCATCCATATGGATTTATGTAAATTCTATGCCCCAAAAATGACCTTTTTCCATGCGGCTGGCGCTGCTAGCTAGAGTACCGGAGTAAGGAGTACCGGAGTATACCGGAGAGTTTTCGGCGTATGTGGAATGGTTTGTGTCTTTGACTTTTGTAATATTTTGTAGAAATAAATTCGCATTTGAAACGGATTCGGATTCGTAAGCGAAATACTTAAGCATAACACCGACGACACCAACACGCACATACATCTATTTATATTTATATATGTATGCGTGTATGTGTGTGTGTTTGTGTGTGTGTGAAAGACCACTTGAATTTAAAATACGACATGGCTGAAAGGGCTGGGCATGCCAGGCAGCCCGTAAACCCAGGGACCAACCCAAAACCAAATAGTTTTCAAAAGTTTTGCATTTGCCTGGGCTTTGTGTCTATACATACATATATCTAAAAAGAGAGAGAGAGAGAGACAGAGAGTCTTAGCCTATGTATACTACATGTACGTGTGCGTGTATTATCGTGTGTGTGTGTGTGTGTGTGTGTGCACATGTTAAACTCAAGTAGCAAAACAACAAAATTTTGTATAAATTTAATGTATTTTCTATGACAAACACTTGCCCAACAACTGAACCAGGCTCCTGCGCCCAATCCCATTCCCTGAGCTTAACATATCGAAATTATAATGATAATAATAATAATAATAATGTTCTTTTCTATTTTTTTTTTAGCCTTTTCCATTCCCATTATAAATATGTGTTTTTTCTCGGAAACTCTATGCTAAACTATTTCAAATGAAGTTTGAGCAGAAAATTAGAATTTTCAAGTGCTGCAATGGGCTTTCGACTATGGACGTTGCCCAGATCCATGGCCCATGTGCTTGGGGTATGCTTTCAGCTTGCTGTTGCTATTGCTGTTGTTGTTTTTGTTGTTGCCGCACACACAATGACATAATCCCTCATCTACATAAACATTAGAGCGAGAATTTAACTCAAAAGTTTTTAGTTTCGGTTTCGTTTTCGGTCCACTCCCAGTGTCAATCCCACCCATTCTCTGTATGTGTGTATGTGTGTGTGGCCGAAAGTGTCCCTGGATAAAGTATATAGCATATAGTTATATGTATCTATATTAGATATATGTGTATATAGGCATACATTGTAGCTATGTGCTCAGCCTGCCTGCGTCTATGTGTGACGTGCAGCAGATGCGAGTTTTTGGCGTAAATTAATTTGATAACAAATTTTTATGCACGCCTACGCTATGCAAGGGAGTATATTGGAATTGTAGCTGAAGACTTCAAATAGGAGAGCTGAGAATATGTTGTACACCCTGATTCCAATGAAAAACAAAATGCTCCTGCAATATCACAATGAAACTTTACCCTGTTACATACATTTTCGAAACTTTAGGACATGCCATGAAAACTAATTTATCATAGTAGAGAAAGCAACAAACCTGAGCTCTAAAGTTTTCAAAAATAGCAGGAAACACAAAAATACAATTTATGGTTAAGTGTACAAAAATAGTTATAGTTCTTTATAAAATTTTAATTTGATTTAAGCTCTTCAGGCTCGATATAAGATGTAAATATCAACTGTCTATATAAGAAAGCTACTCCTATTGCGAATTATGGCAAATTAAATAATTTTAATTAATTTAAGACCTTCAAGTTTCACTGTGCGATCTCTGCTAGCCTCCTCACTCTTCATACTTTAGATTGTCAGATTGAAGTCTAATCATATTTTAATCACATTATATATTTTTGAGTCCCGAACGGGTATTCTGCATTCGTTGCAGCTCATCTGTAATATTGTTACATAATTCTAGTTCTATTGTTTGGCAAGTGGGCGTGGCCACTTCAAGAGACCTAAAATCGTATTAAACTTTTTGAGTATGCACTACAAAGTTTTGGCCAGGGAGGAAGAGAGTTTTGAAAGGAATTCAAAAATGCAATTTAGCTAAGAATTCTTTTTGCCACAAATTGAGTGGACTAAGGAATTTAGGGCTCTGTATCTGTATCTGTATCTGTATCTGTATCTGTATCTGTATCTGTATCTGTATCTGTATCTGTATCTGTATCTGTATCTGTATCTGTATCTGTATCTGTATCTGTATCTGTATCTGTATCTGTATCTGTATCTGTATCTGTATCTGTATCTGTATCTGTATCTGTATCTGTATCTGTATCTGTATCTGTATCTGTATCTGTATCTGTATCTGTATCTGTATCTGTATCTGTATCTGTATCTGTATCTGTATCTGTATCTGTATCTGTATCTGTATCTGTATCTGTATCTGTATCTGTATCTGTATCTGTATCTGTATCTGTATCTGTATCTGTATCTGTATCTGTATCTGTATCTGTATCTGTATCTGTATCTGTATCTGTATCTGTATCTGTATCTGTATCTGTATCTGTATCTGTATCTGTATCTGTATCTGTATCTGTATCTGTATCTGTATCTGTATCTGTATCTGTATCTGTATCTGTATCTGTAACTGTATCTGTATCTGTATCTGTATCTGTATCTGTATCTGTATCTGTATCTGTATCTGTATCTGTATCTGTATCTGTATCTGTATCTGTATCTGTATCTGTATCTGTATCTGTATCTGTATCTGTATCTGTATCTGTATCTGTATCTGTATCTGTATCTGTATCTGTATCTGTATCTGTATCTGTATCTGTATCTGTATCTGTATCTGTATCTGTATCTGTATCTGTATCTGTATCTGTATCTGTATCTGTATCTGTATCTGTATCTGTATCTGTATCTGTATCTGTATCTGTATCTGTATCTGTATCTGTATCTGTATCTGTATCTGTATCTGTATCTGTATCTGTATCTGTATCTGTATCTGTATCTGTATCTGTATCTGTATCTGTATCTGTATCTGTATCTGTATCTGTATCTGTATCTGTATCTGTATCTGTATCTGTATCTGTATCTGTATCTGTATCTGTATCTGTATCTGTATCTGTATCTGTATCTGTATCTGTATCTGTATCTGTATCTGTATCTGTATCTGTATCTGTATCTGTATCTGTATCTGTATCTGTATCTGTATCTGTATCTGTATCTGTATCTGTATCTGTATCTGTATCTGTATCTGTATCTGTATCT
Source organism: Drosophila mulleri (assembly GCA_035047565.1). NCBI lineage: Eukaryota > Metazoa > Arthropoda > Insecta > Diptera > Drosophilidae > Drosophila > Drosophila mulleri. Next base: position 20,970,274 of record JAWNPK010000012.1, read on the forward strand.
GTATCTGTATCTGTATCTGTATCTGTATCTGTATCTGTATCTGTATCTGTATCTGTATCTGTATCTGTATCTGTATCTGTATCTGTATCTGTATCTGTATCTGTATCTGTATCTGTATCTGTATCTGTTGGGAGTATCTTTCTGTTACACAATTAAAAATCGGTAACAATTATAGACAGATACCACAGCGGATGGCGATTGGGTGAGGCATGTGAGGCAAGCACGCACTGAGAACGTATTTCCAATAATTTTACTCATTATCCTCGGCAAAAGTTTCTTGCGTTTCTTGTCTCTGGCTCCTTCATTGGGATGCAGGCGTGTGAGTGTGTGTGAGTTGGGCAAGTCAAGCTGGCCAAGTGGGTGTGGATGTGTGTATGTGTGTGTGTGTGTGTGTGTGTATCTGTGTGTGCTATGGAGGGAGGTATAGCTTGCAAGCGTGTTGGCGTTAATGGTTCTTGATGAAATGAAATAATGGGTGCGTTTATTCACGTAATGTATTTGTATTTGTTACAGCAGCAACAACAGCAACACCAACAGCAACAACATATTTACAATAATAACACAGCTCGTAAAACGAATGAATAACTGAATGGAATGATTGAATGCCGTATGGAATGAAAGCGGCGCCCAAGCGACGGCAACGGTAAAGGCGAACAGCGTACGGCGACGTCTAACAAAACGCTTTTCGTTAGTTTTCATTATTTTCCGCATTTAAGCGTATTTATTCCGTTGTTAATCGAATTTATTAAATGCAAACACGCCAACATATATAAAAGACTGCCATTATACAACAACAACCCTCCAATCCCTACACACACACACTCACTCTCGTACAGTTTGGCCAACACGCACACGCACATGCACACTCACACTCACCTGGAACTGGGCGCGTTTTGTTTGGCTTGAGAAATGTTCTTCGCATGATTATTGCTGGCTGCTAATTTTATGCTTTACTTTGTGCCCATTGAATGTCTCTATTCCCCCTCTCACAATCTCACTCCCTCTCTCCATTTATCTCCTTCTCTTTCTATCTCATTTTCTGTTCTTCTACTGTCCAACTATTCATAGCAAATATATCTATCATTCGAAGCTCCAGTTTTCGCTAGAAATGTAACTGAAAATAGTTTCCAACATTTATGTTGCCTATCCTTAGGCGCTTCAATTGTGTTTAAGGAATAAATATTACGACTGTAAAGCGATTCAGTCTTCAGGAAATCTTTGAATAATTTGATGGTTGAAGAAAGCATTATCAAGGATTTTTATTAAATAATAATAGAAATAAATTCCAGATTTCACATTTGAGTTGAGGATCAACTCTTCATGCCTATTATTATTTATTATGTATTTTGTATTTTGTATTATTTATTATTTATTATTTATTATTTATTATTTATTATTTATTATTTATTATTTATTATTTATTATTTATTATTTATTATTTATTATTTATTATTTATTATTTATTATTTATTATTTATTATTTATTATTTATTATTTATTATTTATTATTTATTATTTATTATTTATTATTTATTATTTATTATTTATTTATTATTTATTATTTATTATTTATTATTTATTATTTATTATTTATTATTTATTATTTATTATTTATTGTTTATTATTTATTATTTATTATTTATTATTTATTATTTATTATTTATTATTTATTATTTATTATTTATTATTTATTACTTATTATTTATTATTTATTATTTATTATTTATTATTTATTATTTATTATTTATTATTTATTACTTATTATTTATTATTTATTATTTATTATTTATTATTTATTATTTATTATTTATTATTTATTATTTATTATTTATTATTTATTATTTATTATTTATTATTTATTATTTATTATTTATTATTTATTATTTATTATTTATTATTTATTGTTTATTGTTTATTATTTATTATTTATTATTTATTATTTATTATTTATTATTTATTATTTATTATTTATCTGAGCTATTTAGAAGTAAATCCCTTATTATATGTGCAATATTATATATGCAATAGGAAATGCATTTTAGATATTACCCCTGCTCTCGGTGCTACTCGCTCTCAGATCAAATAGCAAATAGTGCTGAATGGGATTTTTATGCGAATGTGGCGCTAGATGTAATGCATTTCAGTGACGGAGCACAGCTGGTAAATAAAACTAAAAGAAACTTTGCGCATTAGTTGACCAGCGCCAGCGCCAGTTGGTCCGGCCAAGTCTGAGCCTGATGCCAGCGCCCCTCGCCCTCTTTCCCTCTCCGTGGAACTTTTGCATTTGATTTCGGCACAAGAACTGAGCAAATGGCCTTATATGTCAATGATTTTTCTGCACCCACGTCTTCAGATGGCGCCAACAACTGCACTGGCTAACAGATAACATGAGCTCGGGCCAATGTGTGTGTGGGCCAGGGGTGCGTGAGGGGCAACACTTTCTTGACGCCTTGCAACCAACAATGCTAGCCAAACAGATGGCGCTGAATTGGTCTCGTTGGACTCGTTGCTCTGCCAAAAAGTCCTTACCGTTTGTCTAGCGATTTTTTTTTTTTAATTTTCTACACACACACACACACACACACAGAGACACACATGGAGGGACACACATTTAGATTATACACCCACACGAGCTGCTGCACCTCCCCTTTGCTGTTATTATTTTGGCTTCCATTTATTTGCTGTCAATGTTTCGACTGCCTGCCGCCTGTCCAGCCCGCCCGAGGGCTACGTCCGCTGCTCGCATTTCCTCGCTATTTTCTATTTTTCGTACTTTTTTCTTACTTTCATTTATTTTTTTTACTTTTTGCTATCATTTTCATTTTAAAATGTCGCTCAGAGCAACGTCATGGACGGCAACGCCTCCTAGAGGTCAGCGTCAGCTCCTACGCCCTGTTATCCTCTGGCCGTGCCTTTTTTCAGCTGGGCGCTTGGGAGCGACGTCGCGTCGTCCCAGTGTCCCGTCACCTAGTCACTAGTCCTTTTCCCAGTCCGCTGACTGCTGCCACTTCTTCTAGACATTTTGGGGCTGGCCACTTTATAAATGTTTCTGCAACGGATTTTGCAAAGTAAACTTTTTCGCCTTTGTAGTTTGTTTGTTTTTTGTGTTTTTTTTTTCTCTCAGCGTCTCTCAACCACTTGGCCCGCATCTGATTGCGAGCGTGTGACACAGGAAGAAGCAGACGACGAGGACGGGCGCAAATAATATATTAAAATGCAAACCCAACTCATATTACCGAACTGAACCAGCGCGAACTGGCCCACAAAAAAAACAAGAACTGTACCGGACCGGCTTGTTGGCACGGCTAGTGAGGGGAGAGAGGGGGAGAGGGGGGTAGGCGGGCTCTCTAGCTCTCAAGTCCTTGCGCACACATGTGCGCAATTTCCAAGTCCGTTTCGGCTATTGCCAATGTCTTCAAATAAATCGAATGCACAAAAAAGCAATAAAATGAAATAAAATCTAAATATATGTATGCATGTGTGTGCCGCGGAGGAGTGTCGTCCTTTTTGTCGTTGTCCCTTCGTGTCTACTCTAAACGAGCTCCTGGAACGGAGGCGGACAGCTACTGACAAAGAACAACAAACAGAACAGAGCCGAACAAAAACGGATAGAAAAAAACGTAGAGGAAAAGGAACTTATCATTTTTATCATTGCACAAAACTTTATCCTTTTCAGCTCGGGCCGTTAATATTTTCGTTTCTAAATGCGAAATGGCCAAGTCGAAAAGTCCCAATCCCAATACCAATACCAAGTACAGCCTAGTGCCAACACGTTACCGCTGTCCGGAATTTCAAATGACTTTTCCCTCAGCGTGTGTGTGATGTGAGGGCGTGCAAGTCCGAAGCTTATTGAATGTTTATGCTTTATTAAATTTGATTTCTTTGCAACTTGAAGTCAAAGCAAGCCGCGCAGCTGCGACGACCGTCCGACAGACCCATCGACCCATCGACCGACCAACTGGTTTACAAACCCATCGTCTAGTCGTTCGACCCAGCAACTAACCAAACAGCCGGTCAACATTTGCTGCAATGATCTATGTGCGCTGAATATTAAATGGCATCGCCGGCTTAGCGACGCTCTAGTCCCAGTTCCTCCCGGTCGATGTCTTAGGCTCAGGCTAAAGCACCATTATCATTTTAATGCGCGATAAATGCGACATTTGCGACGTTATACAAAGTGCGTGTAATGTGCTCGACCACCCAAAGCCAGAGCGACAGCGGCAGAGCGAGAGGGAGTGGCAGAGGGAGAGGGAGCGGAAGAGAGCGTGCGTGGGCTGGCAACGTCGACGAATTCTTGACTTCGGAAAACGGAACGTAACGATTCATATTTGTAAACGGGTTTCGCCGCAAGCATCCAACGCCCACGCATAATATCGAATGGTAATCATAATCATAATAATAGTAATAGTAATAGGAATAGGAATAATAATAATAATTCGAAACATTTGCACATACGTAAATGAACATTACGGCCGTTCGCCTACCCCCGGAATACGTTTATAATCACACGCCAAATGTCCCAAACAGCAGTTGTCCAGCCCAGAAAAGTAAAAAAACTTGACTCGTTGCTTGGGCCCCTACTGCGACACGTGGCCCGCGCATATTTCTTCACACTCCGAGCCGATTGGCAGCGATTGGTATTTAGAATTGGAGTGCGGCTCCCTCGCTCTTTATTGTTAGTGGCAGTTCCAAGTGGGTGATGGGTCTAATGATTGCCTTCGCTTTGGTAACTCGTTAGGCGTGATATGAGCTTTATATGCGCGTGTGTTTATCTGCCGAAATGGCTGCGATAAGTGTTATCGTATTATCGCATTATCGTTAAACTAATAGTAGGCCTCGGTATTTGTGAGTTTCGCTGCGCACAACTTAAATGATAATTAACTAAAATTTAGCACTATTTGCAATAGATTGTTTGTGTGCAATTGATAACTGATAATGCTTAACAATAAACCGATAACAATCGATATACAGCGCACTTAACTAAACTTATATGTACATCTCTGTTAGTTAGTTCAATAATTTTGAGTTCACTTTTGTTCTTTGGCCAATTGTTTGTCGAATTGTGAATGCTCTGCCGTTTATCGGTTTATCGATGACTATCGATAGATTAGTAACGAGCTTGTAGCAAATGCAAATCATACGCAAATCCTCGCGTCAAACGAAATCATACACAAGAGGCAAATATCCAATAAGATACGAGTATATATAGATAGAGAATTAGGGAATTTTCAATCGATCTTTCGACTTACCAAAATCATTGCCACCTAGGCCGGAAGGTCCTGGCAGCAGGCCGGGTATGCCCTGCAGGCCGAGGAATGCATTTGGAAAGGAGTGCGAGCGCTGATTGTCCATGCCGTCGAGAGTGCCATCGTGGTGGCCATCGCCTCGATCCGAGGGTTCCGTATCGCTGCTATTGGAGTCCTCGCCGGCACTCTGGCCGAGATCGTGTTTCTGCAAAAGGTTTACGGACAATTGCCGGCTTGCAACGGAATGTGTTCTATGCGAATCAACGCTCCACCCACCTGATTGGCCTGCTGTCCATTGCTGTTCTCCAGTGCCTGACCCAGCAGCGACTCGCGCAGCTCCAAGCTGCGATCGCGATCCTTGGACGTGTCGCGGCTACGGTTGCGCGTCAATGGATGCTGCCCCGCCACGGGAAAGTCGCGATCGATTAGCAAACGCTCCGGACTGATGCCGTGCTGTGCCCGAAACAGATCCGCGCTCTTGATGCGCTTCTGCGGCGGCGGTGTCAGGTGACTCTTGCGACTGCCCTCCATATCGCTCAGATCCCAGTGGTTGTTGCTGCTGGCCTAGAGTGGGTGGAATGCACAAAGGGAATTCGAATTGGGGAAATTAGTTAGGCTTGTGACCCGTCGCAGTCGAAATGCATGCGAGCGACTTTACTTTGCTTGGATTGGGGTTTGAGTTTCTTACGGGCGACGCTGCGGATGCCTTCAGCTCCTGGATGGCGGGCGTGCCGCTGCTGCTGCTGCCGCTCTGTGCTCCGCCCGACTCCCGCTGGCTCGCCTGGCCCTGGCTGCTCCCGCTGCTCAGTGGCAGGCTGGCCGCGGCCGCCGCAACGGCTGCCGTCAGCGAGGCAGCGGCAACAGCCACCGCACTTGATGCCGATCCTGTTGCTGGCGTCTGTGGAGTGCTAAAGGTCGAGCTCTGGCTCTGGCTCTGGTTCTGGCTGTGACTCTGGTTGTGGCTGATGTTGGCGCTGGCGCTGCTGTTGCTGTTGGCATTCAGCGCTGTGGGTAAATAGTTGCTAATTTTGTTGTTGTTGTTGTTGTTACTGCTGTCTGCATTGTTGTTGTTGTTGTTGTTGCTGCTGCTGCTACTGTTGCTGCTGTTGCTGAGTGCAGCAGACAGCGCCTTCGAGTAGGGATAGCCGCCGTTTACATCCGCCAGGCCGCGTATCTGCAGCAAGTGCGCCGTCTTCAGAAAGTCCGGCAGCTGCTCATGACTCACATTCACCTCGCCATTATACATAAAGCTGCGAAGAGATTTTAATTACGATTTACAATGGGGAAGCGAATAAAAGTCGAGACTGCTCGACTAGTAGATACCCTCGAAACCTTAAAGAAGTCTTCTAATAATTGAAGTCTATTCTTCTTCTTTTAGAGCTGCGTTAATCACTGGCATTACTGCCGTAAGTTTTCGAATTATCGATTTTCATCTATAGTAACGAGTTGTTATGAGTGATCGAAAATAAATATAAAATAATCATCCTGCGTATGGTCTACACATCAAATTCGAAGTGACTAGCTTTTGTGGTTTACGAGATCTCAGCGCTCATACATCAGACGAACAGACGAACAGACAGGGACGAATGAAGAAACGGAGAGACAAGGAAAGTCGTCGTCTTAATAGATATATAAAGTATGTATTGGGCTACTCCAGCTCCCACTGCCTGTTATATGCTTTCTCACACAAGCATTGCACCGACTTCCCTTTTGCAGCGGGTTCAGGGTATGGGAACTTCTGTAATGTCGGTCATTCATCAGCTTGTACTCACCTTAGCAGGTTCTCAACATCGTCGCTGCGCACATCGCGCAATATGACAATGGGATGCTCACAGGGATTGGCCTTTAGCAGCTTGCGAAAGTAGGGACTGCAGGCGCTGAGGACCACCTTGTGTGCGGTAAAGGAGCGCTCGTCGCAGGCGAGCGTCACATCCACGAAGTCCTCCTCGTCCCGCAAGTGACGAAACGAGCTGAGTATTGACGTCTGAAAATCATTCCATTTAAGCGCATAATGTTGCTGCTGCTGCGACTGCTGCTGCTGCTGTGGTAGGGGCGGCGTTGCTGGGGAAAGCGCCGTGCCGGCGCCAGCGGCTGCTGTTGAGGCCAGGGCGTGCGTGTGCGAGTGGGTGGAGGTCGCCAGTGGCGGTGGCTCCATTTTGACCACGCCCGCGTTGTTATTCTCCGCCGTTTGCAGCTGAGTGGACTCGGTCATTTATAGGAACTTGTGCCGTGTCCTTGACTCTTTCGTTTACTTCGGCCGCTTTCTATGTCCGCCTAATGTCCTAATGGGCTCGATCCAAGCGCGCTTTGTTGCCAAATCCTATTTCCTAGTCTCTATTGTATTGTGAACGTATGTTTGCTCGTGTGCAGCTTTGTGTGGAGATTCGCAAATATTTACAGTACCGTTCCGCCAATCTTGATGCTTGCTGCTGCTACTGCTCCAGCTGCTCCAGTTCCTGCTCCTACTGCCTTGTGCTGCTAATTGGGCGAAAGTTGTGGCAATCTCTGGCGGCCTTTGTCCATTTTCACCGGACTCTCTCACTCGGTGTCTCAACCATGGACGGAACGTTTACGAAGTCGGGCCGGTTTGGATTGAGCTGGGGGCAGCGCTTCACTCTCTCGCTCTCGCTCTCACTCTCGCTCTCACTCTCTTGTACACTGTAAAGATAGATAGAAACTCATGAGTCTTTGGCTCATTTCAGGTTCAATTGCCACCGTCCACAGCATGAAGTGCGGCAGGTGGCCCCGCTCAGCAGCATTGGTAGCCCCATCATTAAATACTATTACCAATTATTCATACTTAAGCACCGAGACGACGACGCTGGCGGCTGATGGTTGCCGATTGCCTCTTACCAATTGCTCAGTTGTTCAGTTGTTCAGTTGTTCAAGTTGTTCAGTTGTTCGTTTGGTCAGCTCAGTTCAGTTTGGCTTTACGCCGGCCCTCCGCGGTGTCTAATGGAATCATTAATTACGCGAGCGCACCGAGCGGGCCACTTGTCGGGGGCATTAGACGCAAATCAATTTAATTTAACCGTTTACAAGCAGCGAACCAGCGCACTTTCCTCCGACTCCGATCTCTACACACACGACTCGAGTTCGAGCTACAAGCCACAGAAATACAAATGTAATTGTATAAGATCATTAGCTCTTTGCACCACGTCGCGCTGATCTACCGACCGACAGCTGCAGGTCGTGGCTGTGGTACTCGCTGACTGGGAGAGTACGTGAACCGCCGCCCCTACCGGATAGGTCAGACTCTGAATCAGAGTCCGAGATTCAGCGAGACCTGATGGATGTGTGCTGCCTTCATAATATTTATAAACCCATTCATCTACCCCAGACTTGGCTCACGATTATGATCTTCGGCACAATGCGAGCGGCACGCCCCTCTATCAAAATAATAATCACAGAAGCCTAATGCCACAAACTTTTCGATTGCAATTGGCGCCTGCATTTTGAGGCATGCTCATTTTTCATGCCACACTCAACGTGGAGTTTCCAACATGGAAAGTCAGTCGTGGGTTCCTCTCTGACTCTTTTTGTTTCTATTTGGATTTTTTTTTTTTTTTTTTTTTTTGGGTTTCTTCTTGTGTTTACATCTATGTACGTCGGGTGCTCGCTAGCCCCGGGACTTGATTAATGATGCGCTGCTTGAAATTCGATTATGAACATCATGTAGAACTAGATTTATGTACACCTGTCTTGGGATCTCAAAACTATTGAAATCCAATTGAAATTCCTTAAAGCAGATCAACAACTGAGGTACCTCAGCATATTCTAATTTCCAACCGGGTTGCAGGAGCAGCTGTCATTCTCTATATATGACTGTATCTCTCTCTCTCACCCTTCCTACCCGTCTCCCTTCCTGCTGTTTCTGCTTTTGCGCTAATTTATGAAGTAACCCAAAACAATTTCATCATAACACACTTGCCGACAATTATTTCGTTTATTGAACAAACATTCGCGTCGTATCGCATAAATTCGAAAGGGCGACAGCAACAACAATAACTAAACAAACCCGTCCCCGTATATACAGTAGAGCCAGGACAAAAACAAGTACGAATATTAAAATGGAGTGTAACCGACTGAAGGATACCCCTGCACCAGCCAAAACAGTTCTATTCAATCAAATAACGGGTATTGTAGAATTGAATAAATAAAACTAGATCTAATATATATCTATCTATCTATATGTAGTGTCAACAACATTGATCTTAACTCTATAGAGTTATTTCTGTTTTGTCACGCCCTAAAGAGGCAAATAGTTATCTATTTTAGTCGGTCAATCGAATAGCTCAACAGCAAGTCACTTGACAGATTTTATAGTTCTGGCTTTTCTAGTTCTACTTTGTCACAGCCTTTAATAGGTATTTCCATCTTGTTCTGACTTATACAAGAATCAAATCAAATGATATGCATCAGCAATAGAGCTCTACGCATTCATTTGCACAAAACCAATATACCCCTTCTCTCATTATTGAGCGGGTATACACCGAAAAAAGAAAACAACAACGCGCAGCCGGTTGGTAACCAGAAAAATATGTAAATGCAAACGAAAAAGAAATATAGTCAGATATATGTATATATAATATTTATTATACATATATAGAGGATGATAGCTACACCTGTGTGTGTGCGTGTCGATGTGTGGGTGTGTGGGTGTGTGGGTGCAACGCAATTGCATTTCTCACGTTAGCGCAAAATTTGACAACAACAAGAAAAAATGTTGCAGCTAAAATGGGAGTCAAAGCGCGATATGAATTCGCCTGTCTAAAGCAAAACATATCAAAAATTTGCGTGGAAAAAACAAGAAGCCGTCCATAATAAAAAGGCCAAGCGAACAGACACACACACACACATACACACACACACATACACACACACACATACACACACACACATACACACACGCACACACCTATATGTATTTTGTGATATGTGAAGTTTGTGCAAAATAGTCGAGAAGGGGTGGAGTTGGGCGGGGAGGGGAGTCCTATCATAATAACAAATAAATGTAAATGATAATAGTAAATAAAAAACGAATTACTAAACAACACACAATCCGCTTCATATCCAATCATGTGATGCCACCCAAAATACCCCCATAAATATATATATATACATATATAGAAAGAGAGCGAGATAGAGAGAGGTAGCCGTATGTATGTATGAGTACGGCGTAGAGCACACGATATGCGTGCAAAGGAGTTTGGGATTGAGACAAGTAACAACAGTTGTTGTTAGACAAGCAGAGCAGGAAGCAGCCCGCACATAAGGATAACAACATTTATGCCAACTATTTGAGTAAATTGATACGGCGCCTTGGCAAATGAAGCGACGACCCACCAAATATAGCCGGAGAATAAATACAACCAACGTACGACCTCCTTCCAGTACACTAAGAGAATGACTTATCAAATACGCGTCGAATAGCATATAATCATAAAAGTTCTAATAGCTATAAACAAAATACATATATGTAGGTACATCAATATATATATGCTAAAGCCCGATTTTATTGGCTGTAAATACTTTCTGTTGCTCAGGTTGGGTCTATAGGGGGTCCATCTCTGTGCTCACTAGTTTCTTTAAGTGTAATGACTGGCTACTTGAATACACATTTAGGCTCTAAGCGCTAAACGCTCTTTTATAAAGCAGCGATTACACAGGCCTACAAAATTGATTAGAGCGTGTCAACTAAGGATAAGATATATTTTGTTTTGAAGCCTTCACCTAAATCAGTCAAAACATATCAATGCGTATATAGTGATATATATGTACATCTATAAATACATATGCATGATGTAAACCTAAGATAATAGACATATTCGAAATACATATATGAAACAATTATTATGTACATATATGATTATAAGTTTATTATAATTAATAGAGCATCAATGTAATAGAAGAGTGTATTGAAAATATAATATTGAGGAATATAATAAATATTGATTCAACTTCAACAACTCAAAATACTGTGCTTTTTAGCCTCACTAGCTCTATTGATGTGCTGCTTAAGCTGCCGTCTTCTTGAACTGGCCTTGCCATCCTGTTGAGATTGTGTAACCAGGATGCCACACCGCGCAACCATCCTCATACAACTTTACATACACAATATATATCAAGAAAGTCAGATAGATACTGAGAGGTTTCTTAGATAGTTTCTTCAGAATCTGATATAGTATTACTTCAATATCGCATCGCAATCTGATATTTTACTATTTCAATGTTGGCTTCACAATATTATGGATGAGAGAGATTGTCCTATATCACTATATATATCATGGACAATATCATGCAATGCTATACATATATGAATGTTATAAATTTCATAGAATGTAACAATACTCGAAATAAAACCTGTCAAATTAAAACTGTTTAATCAGATTTGCAGGTGTTTTATATGACATTTGGCGACTACAGCTCTCGAGTTTTCACTAATGAACTGGATTATACATACAAATCGTGAATTATATCTGAAATTAGTAAACCAAAAATCTTCTGCTTCTCCCGTTTACCACATGCTGTTGACTTGTGTTATCAATAATACGACGCGGAGCTAACATAATCAAAGAATTATTTTCTGAGCAATTTTATGGCACTCTTTTTATTTATGTGCAGCAAATTACTTGAGCTACTTAATAAGGGAAATAATGTGAAGTTAGATGTGAACTTAGATAAATACGTCCATCGGGTTGGTGGTACTATTGTAATAATTTTCTATACTTTTGTAGGCTTTATAATAATCAATATTAGTTGACTTTCTTTTGAATAAATAAATAAATATTACAACCACTCGCTTGTTCACTTCGTAACTCGGAGTCTGGAATTGCAGACGTTTTCAGATTAACTTTGCTCAAAATATTTGCAGCTTTAAACAAATGTTAAAGCATTAAAATTGATTAGAATTTAATTTGTCAAAATAAATTATGCAAAATGTGTAAATTATAAGAAAGTATGCAAACACACACACACACGCACACACCCCCATATGGGCAATTGGATTGATACTGAAAAGGGATGCAAGCAAATTAGTTAAAAACCAATTAAAATTACGCATAGGCCGCATAGGCCGCACGCCCAATTTGTAAACCAGTTTAATAGTCAATGCATACATATAAATTTATATAATGTGATATACACACACATGTACATATGTATGTATGTATAGATATATCTGGGCACACACAAATGCGTTGAGAACATTTTTCTAAAAATCCAAATTAGAATGTCAATAAAATACGCTTTTAATGAAATAATTAATTAGATTTTGCACATCAACAAACCGAGGCGCATTTCGTACACACACACACACACAGCTGTACAATGAAATAATATATATATATATATATGTATGTATTCATATATACATATAGATATGGTATATATATGATGGCTATATATTTGTGCATTCGATGTCTATTTACTTGCATTAAGCGGTCATCGCATCAGCTCACCTGTCGTTCCGCATCCACCACCCACCACCCCACCCACTCTTGCATACAGTTGTATTTTAGATTTGCAATTCGCATGCGTTTCCGTGCGATTTTTTCTTCTTCTTATTATTAGTTCTGGTTTCGTTGCGCGCGATTTATTCGATTTTCAATTATTTAAATGGTTTTCATTTCGGACCCACACACAATTCTAATTTGCATTTGGAGCGAAAGAGAGGGGGAGAGGAGGCCACACCCCCGGACACGCATCAAAGTGCCACTGAGTGGCACAAAAACTAAAAATGTCTGAGCAGATAGATAACAGAAACAATAAGAGCCACAGCAGCAGCAGCAGCAGCAGCAGCAGCAGCAACAGCAACCAGAATTGACTTTTCCTAATTGCCTCAGAGAATTTAAATTGAGACATGAAATTGAATAATTCAAAATAATTAGCCAGCCAAGACAGACAGAGAGAGGGAGAGGGAGACAAAAGGGCGTGCAGCGTAATTGCATTAACGGTTTTGATAAATGACAATCGCCCCGAAAGTCTTCTTTGACTTTGACGCACACAATCTTGACACCTGGAATATGGCTCAGAAACATTTAAATATGTTAAGTACAAGCTGAAATTCGGAAAAGTCTCATTGAATTCGAAACTGGAAAAAAATCGCGAAATAGAATGAAATAAAGTTCAGAAGTGAAGATTTGGCGAAAGATTTTTAACTAATTGGAATGGAAACTTCAGAAAAACCTAGATAAATGAGTCCTTAAAATAAGGAGACATATTATATATTATTATATAGTATATTATATAACACCAGTCAAGTTGCACTACGCTTCGAGATTTAAAGTTGAAATTTAAGTTTAATACAGTTCAAATATGAACATAGAATAGCAAATGAAATCCAGAAAAAAAACTAAAATTCGGCAGTCTCAAAAGGATAAGAATATGAATAGAGATTGATGTGAATTAAGTCTCAAAAAGCAAACTCATTTCGAGAAAATATAAAACAAATATTGCCAGTATATTCTCTATATCAATATATAATTAAATTCCGATATTCATATAGTTTGAAAAAAAAAAAAAATATATATATATATATATATATATATATTTTTTTTTTTTTTTTTAAATTAATCAAGTCTAGAATTATAGCTTGAAATTTTGAATGAGTATTTTCGAATGAAATATAACATTTTTCTGACTGAGGTTAAGGAATGTTGAAATTGCATTAAAATAAATGCAGTCTGACTAAGGTTAAGAAATCTTAAACTTTAAGAAAAATAAGTTTGAACTAAATCTAGGATCTAAACTTAGATTCAGGACACTAAATAGTAAATGAATTGAAGTGTAGAAGTGAAACTTGGAATCAAGTAACTGAGACACACAAATTGAGTGCAGAGCTATATCTCCTTAACTTAAGTTTAGATTCCAGAATCTAGAAAACCATATACAAAATATTTCTAAAGAAAAAGTCAAGACTGGATTTACAGATTCAAGAATCTAGAAACTTTAGAGCGATATGAATATTTGCAGTAAATCAAGTGAATAAAAAATGCAATTTTAAAGAAAATTCGGGATTAATATTCATTTTATATTTATAAAATTCGGTAATAAATATAAAGTCAATAATTTGAATAATGATTCGGCAAACTGAAATATATCAAACAATATTAAAAAAGCAAATCTATAAAAAAAATTCAGATTCAGCAAGCTAATTTCCAGAAGAGTAATTTGAATATTTTCATGAATGTCAATTCAGAAATCAATCAAGAAATCGAGTGTCTAGAACTGAAACTTCAATTCAAGAACTAGAAAATCAAGTCATTCGTAGGTCTAGCTCAAGATCCCTGTTGAGATGTGAGATGATCTAAAGCACAAATACTTTACACATTCTACAGCAAATGCGTAAAGAAAACTAGTCTATCAACTTTGCTCTCTATCAGCAATGTGTGCGGATCAGCATAAGCTCAAGCAGCTGCGTGAGGGCTATATAGCCGAGCTGTCTACACGATCCATTTCGCTGGTCGCATTTGTAGTCATAGCCAAATGATCGCGAATCAAGTCGAATCGCTCAGGCTGCTAATTAAACTAATTGAGTAATTTCAAATTCCCAAAGTACAAAATTAAATGAGCAAATAGACGAGATGCGACTTCAGATACGACGAGACATAGACTAAAACACGAATAAAAAAGAAAGAAAAAAACCTGCCTGAAATTGTGAGGCGCAATCGAAACCTGAACTGAGTATACGAAATGCTCAACTAGCAGGTGGATATGGATATGGGCTGTTGGCTCAAAGCCTAAACCTAAGCCCCGATATGGATATGGGCTCTTAAAGCGAGCAGATCTCATCTCCCTCTCTATCTACAGCTGTAAATCGCAGTGCGAGTCTATATAACGAGCGTCTTTGGTTTAATTGAGTATTGTACTGCTCTTGGTTTCTTATTTGTGGGTTTATGTGCACCCACACAGAGTCGAGTCGCGCGCTTGCCTAACCTGTGCTAATTAAATTCCAACTTGGTCCAAAATGACGCTACTAATGGGTGCGGGCCACTCTCTGATAGGCATCTAATGGGCCGTAATTAGACGCGCAGCTAAGAAAACGTTTCGCATGCTAGAGACAGCCAAAGAAAGAAAGAGAGAGAGCGACATTGAGAGAGTGAGAGAGAGAGAGATGTGGCCAAATGTATGCAAATGCCAGAGCAACTAAAAGAGTTTCCAACTTTCTTTTGACCAAATATACCAAATACAGATACAGATACATTTGTACATTTACAGAAATCCAGATACGGATACATTTGTCGCTGCTGTGATAAATGTCAATGAACTGTGCGACGCACAACAATGAACAAATCTTAAGAGAAAAAAACTAACAAAAATTGTTAATATTGAAAAATTGGAGGGGGGGCAAAAGAGTTAGCAAAAGGTACCACAGAAAAAAAATCGAGTCACTAAACTAAAATCCCCAAGAGGGAAAAAAGTATATAATATTAATAGTAATAATAATATGGAAACATATGACAACAACAACAGCTGAATGGTATTAAAAAAATTTACATAAATTGACTATAAATTCAAATAGTCAGACCCGAAGCGATCGAGGTAGAAAAAGTATCTGATAGATACGTAGCTCCATCATTATTCGAATACAATTAACGCCGCGAGAGAAAGCGCCTGCGTATGTATGTATAAGTGTATGTATGTCCAACTACCGTCAATGTATGTGTGTATGTGTGTATGTGTGGTATGTAACCATGCCCACTACAAGCATCATTTGTTGTTGCTTGGCTCACAAAGTTTTACCTTTTGGCCAGGGCAATAAAACCAAATCAAAGTGAAAGACTACACGATCTCGCAGTCATAGATATACATAAATATATATTATTTATTTTGTTATTTTTTTATCGAGAGAGAGAGAGAGAGAGATGTGCTCAGAGGGAGAAGGATAGAGAGAGAGACGATAGCTAGCATAAGTATAACTAAGAACTTTATAGTTGCGCATATACGACTGCTCGACACTCGTTCAAAGCAAGCTTTATTTAAATATCATTATCCATGTGGATCGGATAGGACTATATGTAGAGCAAGTCAAGATTGATATATTTGGCATATATAATATAGAAAATAGAAATTCCTGCCTTTTAGACAAGCCAATCTATATATAAAGTGCGTTAGAGTCTTAAAAACTCGTTTTAATAATGTTTTCTGAATATTTTAAAGTAAATAAAGTTTCGTTTCTCAATTTCCATTAAGTAGATTGGCATAGGTTTAGTGAAACCTGATGACCAATTTTTAGCTCTTTTATAAGCTTTCAAAATTACAAATTACTCAAATGCCTCTGTTAATTATATTAGAAATAAAATAAAATAGAGTCGAATGGAAAATTCTTTTCAAGACTGTAAGTCAAATTGTTACAAATTTTCAAGACTATAACTTATTCTATTTTGCTATACATATTATACTATTGTTTTGTTTTCGTTCGTTAAGAAAGAACCAAATGCTGATGTCCCGCGGATTATCGTTTTCTAGTAACTATTTTCCTCGAAACATCTATTCAAAACTTGCTAAAAAGTATCTGCTTAAATGCTACAGAACACTATTTTGTTTTATATCGAGAAAACTATAAATGTACTTTTTCTGTATATAGTCCATGCTTAATACAAGTATAGGAACGAAGCAATATAGGGGGAAAACATGTCTATGACAGTGTTACGATTATCCACACATACACCCAATATACTCTCACGCACTTCCGTGAACGTGTATCCACATCGTAGATATGTAAGTGTCATTGCCTTCCATCTAAGCGCGCTGCTTAGCTGTCGCTCTCGCTCTCTCTCTCTCTCACTCTCGCTATCTCCCTCTCTCACACGCTATGCGCTCGACTCTCTACAACTTATAACATTTAATACATTGTTCGGTTCGGTTTGGTTTTGGCTTTTGTGTTTCTCATTTCCCCCACACACCGCTCCATCCCCTCCACCCAGCAGCTTCACTAAGTTTCGATCGTCTTCGGAGTAACCATGTATCTGCCCTTTGTTTGTCGCAGCCGCAACTGCGCTGCCAATCTCTCGCTTCGACCTGCGCATTGTGTGGTTTGTAATGTGCTCTGGCAATGGCCACGCGTATTGGCCAAGTTGTTGCCGCTCGCGTTTTTGTCATTAAATTTGCGTTTATTTCATTGGTTAACTTGTTTTTTTTTTTTCTTTTTTTTTTCTATTTCTATTTGTTTGTCATTATATAGCTACACTGTACCCGTGTGTGTGTATGTGTGTAGTTGTTGTTGCTGTATTGTTTCGTTATTCAATGCTTTGTTTAACGATCGTGTTTACATCAGTTGATCCATCTACATACTTCGCCCACGGTATTCCATCTAATTATTTTCGATAGTATCAACCATTTTGTCTTTGCCGTAGCCGGATTTATTTTGGACAACCCATTTTTCGGGTCAGCAACTCGGTTTCACACGTATAATTTTTATCTCTATTGATGCTAGTTACGAAAACGGAGTCAGGTGTTAAATGATATTCGACCCGAGAAACGCTGTACAATTTTGGAAAACAGACTTGAATAAAATCGAATGCAGATTCAATCTGAAAGCCATGAAGCAAAAGTGTTTGATGACTGAAATTTGTTGAGTTTCGATAAAGTTCTGTTTCTCTGAAGCTCAGATCTGGGAGAAGTCAAAGATCTTGATGAGATTTTGAGCCCCATACACAGCTTAAACTATTGTAACATTTATATAGCAATTTGAAAATTCATTTGATCAAATATTCTTTTCTCAGATAAAACTTGTTTAGAAAAATTAGGAACTTGAGAAAACTAATATAAAAATTCTATTAAAATGGAGAAGCTGAACTAAATAATAATTGATTTAGATAATATACCAACTGCTTTTGGAAATCAAATTTAAATGTATACTAGTTGAAGACAAACTTAATTTCAGAGCTTTGGCTCGACAAACTTTTCTACTTTCTACGTTTAGATCTAGAAAACTTGTAAAATTTATGTTATTTTTTATATTATTTACACTGTTTTACAACATTTTAAGCTCTCAAATAACATGTTTAATAACATTTAAATGAAAAGAAAAATGTATTGCCCAATTTCAATAAATTTAATTAAAGTCTCATTTGCAATATTTTAAAGAAAATTTTTTAATATGAGATTTAAATTGCATTTTTTTTTTAGTTAAGAATGTAAAGGTAATATAAATATAAATAAAATTTGATCGGAGTCGAAATATAAAATTGAATACAGCTTAAATTAATATGAATTTTCTAATTTCAGCTAAAATTTGTATAGAATAAAATCTAGATTCTTAAACTTTGGAACTCTTTTTTGAGTAGGGAGGACTGAACTCGATCTGAATCTAAATATAAAATTGGATACAATTCCGATTTGGATGAATTTTCAAGTAGAAATAAACTAGAGCAAAACTTGAAAGAAAACCAAAAGTTAAATAACTTTTAGAGTATTGAACTAAAGTGTAAATATATAATTGAATACAGTTTCAATTGAGATGGATATTCAACTAAAAACATCCTGGCTTCGAACTTTAAAGAAAACCGCAAAGTTAAGTCAATTTTAGAGTATTGAGCGCATTCATTGCTCTCGGTGTGGTCCCAGAAGGTTTAGATACAACAATATTTGCGCTGCTCGTTTAGCCTCATTCGATCTGCAACTCAATCAATTGATTTGAGTCGCTGGACAATTTGTTGCTGTTTCTCACACTGGGCCACAGTGCCATTAAATACATTTTATGTGTGTTCAATCGATACTCGAGCACTTGGCTTGAATGTTTTGATGTTGCTTCTGCTTCTTTTTATTTTCATTTTGATGTGCCGATTTCGTTGCGCGCAGTAGGTTAATTATAAAATTAACATTAAGCGATTGACAACTGGTCAGCCAAGGTTCCACGCCGCAACGCCCCTACGCCACCGCCTGCCCGCTTCATTTCTCTGAGCTGACAATGCCAACACATGCGCTGATTTGTGAAGCGGAAGGTGTTCGTCGCATCCAAATATACATTTACCCATACAGAGAGCGTTGTCTATATTTCCAGTTCGCCTGTGCGCGCCCCACTCGCCCCCACCCCGCTGCGGGTCTGCAGCCACGCCCCTGGTACTCATTTGGTGTACGATAAATTTCACATGACATTATTAGGTGACTCTTTTCTAGCTGTTGTTTTTGTTGTTGTTGTTGCTGGTGCTGCTGCTGCTGCTGCTGCTGCTGTTGTGATTATGTCATAATTTTAGGAAAATGAAGCGCTCAACCAAAATAAATTAAAAATTGCTTTCATGCATGAATTGGTAGCGGGAGCCAACGGAACGCGCTTAGCACCCTGCAACAATAGCACGAGGAGGAGGAGGAGGAGGAGAGTGAAGAGTGGGGCCGCAACGCAAGTACGCTGCGAATCTTGGGGCCAACTTCATTATCCACAGTATCCAAATATAACGTCAGTTAGCTCACATATGAATCGATCCACACCCACACACACACGCACACATAGATTCATTCACATGGGAAGCTTAAGTGTTTATGGTCGATTTGAAGTTTATAATGGATAGTTGGGAATAGCTTGACTGCTGCTCTCAAAATTCGAAATTGGAAATTCAGAATTGAAATTGAAATTCAAATTCAAATTCAATATTGTGTATATGCATTGAAATGAAGTGCGCAATATTCAATTAAAGCCATCGTTATTAGTAATTTCCCTTCAAGCTGATCGATCGCATCGTTCTTCATTGATTGATGCTCGAGTGGCGCTCGTCGTCGTCGTACCGGATAAGTTCATCAATTTTCAATTTGTGTGTATTAAGGCGACCTCACACAAACCACCAAACCACCCACCCACCCATCAGTTGATCACTTGTCCGATCCGACCCGATCTGCCCCATCTGCTGCCATAATGAGCCATTATGCAAAACCATATTTCGCTAATGAAGTAGAAAATTTCCACGCACGGACGTCTTTATTAAAAGTAATTAAGCCTCTGTAATTTTCATTTGTCGAGCAAATGACAGGCCATCACAGTTACATCTGCTTAAATTCCAGCATACAGCATGCTATATACATACATACATATCTACATATATGTGAATGAACTAAGTTCGCATTTGATAGCCAATCGAAAGACTTATATAAGGATCACAAGTGCTACATACGTACATATATCATCAAAGAGTACTCTTTCCTATTTGGCGTCATTGAAGTACGTAATAATCGAGCATCTTAATGCGTACTGAGTTCATTTGAAACTTAATCAATTTTATCATTATGACATTTGCACGAGCAATTGCTCTGTTTCTAAAAATATGCCAGCTATTGTAGGGCAGATGAAGATGCTTTCAAAGCATTCTATATGCCCAAAAATTATTGGCTCTCCCTCTATTGCTGTTGTTGTTGTTGTTGTTGTTGTTGTTGTTGTTGTTGTTGTTTTAGTTGCTATTTGTGAATCTGTTTCTGTTTCTGTTTCTGTTGCTGTTGCTGACCGAATACACGAGAGTAACAAAAATTGAACTCAAGTGCAGACAATTGAAGCTGTTCGAACAAAATCGGCGCGCCAGTCTTTGGAGAGTGAGCCAAGGGGGCGTATTGTCTATGGACGCACCCCTTTGAAGCAGGAAAAAAATAACAAAGATGTGTGTTGAGTGAGAGTACTCTCAAGTCGGGCATGCTCGACTATGATTTCAGATAATACATATGATATATATATACCCTCTTTAGATTTGCCCAAGTACAAGATTCCTCTATGTCATACGTCTTTAATTTAGATTATTCATGTTATTATGTTATTCGTTCACATAACCAAAATAGTTTTAATCTATTACAGCAAAGGATTTGATTTGTTATATATGATCAATTGTGGTTTCAAGATCAATCAGCACTTAATAGCTTATAAAATACAATATCATGATATTTTAACAATACTAGTAGGATAATGTATAAGAAACCGTAGCTATAAAAAACTTGATAATCAAGACAAAAGTAAAAAAAAAAATATATATATATCTATGAAATAATTATGCAATCTTTAAACTCTATATATCGTTAGCTCGGTGTCTTTATAGGTCAAAAAGTCATTACTAGAGTGAAAAAAAAAATCAACATTAGTTTATTTACTAATATAATAGAACTAATATGACAGATTGCAAAAAAGTATTTAAATGCTGATATATACAACTCACAAGAACACATATTTCAAATTTCATTTGCCTAGTTTGAGTAGTTCCCGAGTTAGCCTCATTTAGATGAAGGGACAGATTAAAGAGCAAGCCATAACTCAACTGAACAGGCCTCGATCAAGTCCGCGGTCTATGCTCATGAAGTTAATTGTCCTCGCCTTCTTTGTTACACACACATTTCAAGCAAACCAAACCGATATACCCCATTCTGGAATAGGTCTAGGCAATAAAAATTTTGCCTATTGCCATTTGAAAATACTCTTTCTTTTGAACTTTTGATTCGGTTTCAGATTTTTTGACAATTTGTTTACTATTTGCTGTTTGTTTTGGAAACAGTTCTGAATCGAGTCGTACTCGCGACATTTGGTTAATTGATTTGAGCACGTCCGGGGTAAGGGGCGCGGTGCATTCATTGCTTGGATTGGGTTGGGTTTGGTTGAGTTGAGTACAGCAACTCGCTGGCCGTAGAGCACTGAAGAGCTTTCAGTTGTCCACAATTACGTTGAATTAAAACTCATATTGCGTCGGTCTTTGATTCTATTAAGATTATTAAGCGCTCGCTCGCTCACTCGGCTCCCCGGTGTTTCGTACGCATTTAACGAATATCGGAAAGGAGCATTTCAATTGCGTGGCATTCAATTAGCGAATTGATTTGCCAATTAACTAGCCGCTGGCCCATGCAGACAGCAGTTAGGTCTAAGAAATCCATTGAATATACATATACTCACATTTAGTAGTCGTGTGCTGGCTGTACTTGTCGTCCCGTTGCGATCTGTAGGTGAAGAGAAGAAGGTGAAACATTAGAGCGAGATCTTAGGACTCTTCGACAACTACCCCCAACGATAAAAGTGTCGAATGCTATAAAATTTATTGCCGCACGCTCGATCGCCCTAAATTCCGATTCGATATGATCGTGCCCAGCTCTGGCGGTTGCCTTTACACCGGCCTCTACCTGACTTCTGACTCTTCTAATTGCAGCCACTTAGCACTCCGCCTAGCTCTCCGGCTGGCTGCAGTGGACCGAACATCAAAGTGCACAACAATTGCTGTTGATTTTTCCAAGATTTTCGTCGATGCTTGCTCAACCCAAAAATAAATTTCCTGCATGACAGTGACTCTTTTTGTTTGCCTTTCGTAAATCCGTGCAGGATCAAAGATTCGAGGAGCATTTGAGGACCACAGACAGCTGCACTCGCTGCAATTGTTGTGACTACACTCGATTTTTCCATTGTTATTGTTATGTTTTGAGGGAAATACACAAAGGTTACCAATGCCAAATGCCAAATGCCGCAAAGAACTCAATCATGGGACATAGAACGAAGAATTGTTAGCCAAAGAGTGTAAAGCTTTTAGCCATTTCCAATTCGTGAAGACGAATTTCAACTACATTTGCAGCAGCTCGCTTCGGCTGAGAGAGTGAAAAGATAAGAGCTATACAACTCCCATCAAGAAACGTGAAAACAATAAGCAAACTAATTACAAATACGCGTGAAAATTTCAAAAATCTTGCCCAGGCAAGTAAAAAAGGGTTCACTTAGGGGGTTGGCCGGCGGAAGCCCCAAATGGAGGCAGATGAAAATTATGCGCTGCAATTTTTATTGCTTCATTGTTCTTTATTTTGAATACGCTGAGCCCATTACAAAGTCTAAGTGGGGTATATTGAGTTCGATAGAGTGTATGTGACAGTCAGAAGTGGAAGAATTCACAAAATATAAACTTTATATGGAGTATAATCAGACGAGGTATTCCAGTTTTAGATAAAATACTTACAATTATTTTAACATATATCAAATTTTATGTGAAACCTACTATTTTACCATATCTTTTGAATAAATTAACTCGATAATTCAAATTAACTTGATAATCTTCAGAAATTCTAGTAAAATCTTTAGTGCGTAGAGATCTTCACTCAGAGCTCAGCTTTTATATGAGGAACGGCTATCTAAATTAGCATATAGACTCCTCTCAACAATAGACAGATTTCGAATAATTCCGTTTTTTGATATCCCTTTCTAAAGTGCAGAGAAATTTGAAAGATTTTAAATAATCTCAGCTCTTATAAAAGCATTAGTTATCAAATTAAAGCATATAGATTCAACTCAACCATAGACTGATTTCGAGTAATTCCGTTTTTTGATACCCCTAGAGAATTTTTCAAAGATTTCAGTTATCAAGTACACATCTCAGTCGGTCAGGGTATTTTCTAGTCATGCACTTCCGATTCGAGCACTTTTACTTGTATTGTTGCTGGCGTTTGACTCCTGGCTGGGTTCTTTGCATTGTGTTTTTGGTACGCTTTTTGGGTTAATGTTAATTACCAAAACTGCTTTGGCACTTCGGCTGACCGACAGAAAAAAAAAGAAAAAACAACAACCCAAAGCAATTAAAATTTTTATGACGCACTGAGTTATTACTTCAAATCCACAAACTTGAGTAATGCCAACGCCTCTGCCAAAGGACGTGAGAAATTTTCAAAAAAAAAAAAAAAAAAAAAAACTGAAAAGGAAAATGTACGCCCCCGAAACGAAGAAAATGTGAAAAGCAAAAGAAACGGCAGAGATATTAAAAAGATTTATTGTTTTATGATATCCAACAAGAGAAGAGCGAGACAGACAGATAGTAAGAGAGGGAGAGGGGCGGGGGAGAGAAAAAAAGGTAGCACTGAGTGTGCAATTGCGCCGCTACCTGTGCGGCAAGAGGTCAAAGGCTGAACGGATCGCATCGAATCGAATGGGATCGTAGTTGAAGTCAGGTGTTGCCAATCGATGGACGCTTTCCCTATCGGAATAGAAATGCTGTAATTAAAGTCTAACTGTCAAAATCCAATAAATTATTCCAATACCAATACAATCTGAGATGGCCAAGTTCGTTGGCTTCTTGGCCATTTAATTGATCATGGCAAGAAAACAAAGCTGCGATCACTTCTTGTCTCTGACTCGGACTCCGACTCACTGTTGCTTCTTCAGCAATAATTTACATAAAACGATTCGACATTTTTACCACTGCAAGTGAAAATGTTACCAAGACGGTGAAAAAGACTGAAGATGTGAAAGTTTATTAATTAGACAAAGCAAGAGACAAGACGGTACGAAACTCTCCATCGAAAGACAATACATTTCGGATATGTAGGTCTATCACATCGCATACTATTGATAATTCCGTCATTACTGTTAATATATATACTGAAATTACAATCTCTCTCTCGCGCTCTCTCTCTCTCTTTGTCTCTCTGTCTCACTCTCTTGCAAAGGATTGCATGATAAGGGCGCATATCAATTACAGTTACACGAGCCAAAAACTGTGCGATTAACATAAAAGGGCAGCAAATCCAACAACAACAACAACGCAAAGTAGTTAAAAAAAAAAAACAAGTAATAGGCGTAATAAGAATAATTGGCGCTGAGCGCCAAAACACATGTGTGTGTGTGTATGTGTATGTGTGTGTGTGCGTGGGTGGCTAAAGATACGGCTCGGTCGAGTGGGAGGAGGAGGAGGCGGGGGTGGTGCTTGGCAGTGCGTGTCCTTCGACTGTCTAAGGGTTGATGGCGTTGACTTGTGACCATTTCATAAATACCGTTATAAACAAATTACGACAACAGTAATGACCCAACAACAACAACAACAACAATTTGCTACTAACACGGTAACTAACTAACAACAGCAACAACAACAGCAACAACAACAACCAGGATAACAGTCACAGCAGTAGGCAGGAGCAGCAGCAGCAGAAAGCAAAAAATAAAAAAACTACATGAAATTCGTTTTTTATTGCTCACATTTACACATGTACAAGTGACATCCCACCAAGCTGAGCCCCAGCCCCCCAACTCCTCCTCCATGGACACCCACTGACCGACGCCGCCTCCTGCTACCCTTTGACCCTAACGCACAATGTGAACCTATTTATGAATTTCTAATGAAATTAAGCGTAATGGGCGCACGGAACACATGTATACAGCACATCTATGTACACTGAGAGAAAAATTGTGACAGCATTTAAGTGAAGAAATAATAGAGAAAACTAAAATTAAATTTATCTTAGATTTTTAAGATTAGTAATAATGAAGTAGGCGAATGCAGATACATAAACCACGCAGATATGCACTGAGAGAAATAATTGAAGTTTATTTTATAGCATATTTACACAGCAAGATATAGTTAGAGCTCTTTTGAAATAATTAAAAGGCTGAAATATGCTTATTTTTTTATATCACTATACACTGAGAGAAGATACTTGTGAAAATACTTTTACATTGAAAAACTTGGCTTTTCTTCAAAATGAAGCAAATTATTTATGCAAATAACTAAACTACACTGCTAAAATTCAATGTGTATAAAATTAAAGCTAATATTCCTTTATAATATAAAAATATTATTTTAATATTAACAAAGTTTGAACGCTGTAACTGCAAAAATATAAAGATTTATTTTATAATTTAATTTGAATAAGAAAAATACATAATTAATAAAATATTAGGAGTTATAGCTTTCAAATTTTTAAATATCGACGCAGTTTTTTTCTTTGAGTGTAGTGTTATGTGCATATGAACTGACCTCCCCAAGTCTTTTGACAGGGGACACCACCCGTCGACAGCTCAGCTCCACGTGGAGTGGGGTGTTTATTTGTCGACGGGTCGCGACTATTTAACACACACACACACACACACACACACATGGTAGCACACACACCCACACACTTATGCGCTGGCCGAGAACAAAGCTGCTGTTGACCCTTAAGACCTGAGCTGAACTAAACTCCGCTTCGCGCTTGGACTGCGCCTGGAACGTACAATTAACGTTTCACCCTTCGGCTGGCACCTTTGCTGCTGTTGCTGTTGCTGTTGCTGTTGCTCTTGGCCAGTTGCAGGCGACGCACATTGTAATTTTTGGTAATAAAAAATATGGTAACTTCATAATTTCGTAGGCTGCTCTAGTCCTGGCGGGGGCGTGTCGCCTGCCCTGCGAAACAAACGAGCACACAGGATAATTGCGACCATTTGAATATTCAGCAGTTGCGCTGCATGAGCCACGACTCAACCTCAAACCCAAACCCAAACCCGAACCCAAAACCAAACCCAATTACATTCCATGGCAATGCAATGCAAATTCGTGTGAATCACCTTCCAGTTAAGGCCAACAACTTTACGGAGTCAACTGTCCAGTTAGGCTTAAGTAGGTATTAATTTCTCCCCAGCGTCTGTTACGAGAGAATTTTGTGCGCGTCTCATCGATACGCAACTTTTTGGCAGGGTGTGGAGTGTGGTACTGCTGCTAGGGTGCTGTGTGTGCTGATCCGGCCAATGACCAGCAAAGAAACACCCAAAGTTGGCTAAAAGCCCGCTCCTCGATGCCCGTTGTCCGGGCAGTTACTCACAATCGTGTAATTAATTAAGCTCGTCAGCTGGACAATGGACAAGACGGCTCCGACCATTACGAAGGTGACGCACAGTGGGACCGATAAGCCACGACACAAAAATAAATCATGAGGTAATCAACAGTCAATGCTGCATATAAATGCAATCTGTCTATTCTAATTTCTATAAACCAAGCTCAAATCATAGTCCCTGATTTCAGTTTGAGTAGTCTGGCCCCACTGTGCAGCACTTCTGGCTGTCAGTAAAGCCTCATGCTGGGCACGGGTTTATAACCTGCCCAAGGCACACCTGGGGGCGACAGAGACAGAGAGAGAGAGAGAGAGAGAGAGAGAGAGAGAGAGTGAACGGAAGGGTGAGAGAGAGGGAGTGGGGGCGGAGGAGAAGGACACGCATTGTATTGGCCTGGCACAAACACACCTCAAATCGCGTTTTGTCCTTTATCAGGTAATTCACTTTTTAACTTGCTCTTCACATTTCATTTTGTAATTCCAGCTTTGGATGCGCGCAGCTCGTTGGGTTCTTTTTTTATTTTATTGTATTTATTTTCTCTTTTTTTTGTAATTGTTTGCCATTAATTACAGCAACAGCGACAACAACAACCAGAGCAATGAGGCAGAAGGAGATGCGTAACCCAACAACAACAACAACAGCAGCAACAACACTTGAAGCGCAAATATTTCCGCTTGTGCTTGCGGTTAATTTTATTTATAAGTCGCAATGACACACCTTCCATTTCGATTTACGATCTGCCGCATTAACGGTTAATGAACAGCTTACCAAGTTCTGGCCAAGCGTGCGTTGTTAAACGAATGACAGAGAGAGCAAGAGAGAGAGAGAGAGAGAGCAAGAGTGAGACAGAAGGAGGGAGAGGCGAAGGTAGTTGAAGCAATTGCCTTAGTTCAATTCTCTTATTCGGTTTGCATTGCTTCTAATAGAACTCGCCCGATATGATTTCCTTTTCCGGCGTCTTGCCTCTCGCTCGTACATTTGCTCGCTTACTTCTGCTGCCCTCCCTCGCTCGCTCACACACCCACATTCTTTCGGCGAATTCGAACAAGTTCGAAGCGACACGAAGTGCAAGAAATACAACAACGAAGCTAGCACGAAACCAGGCAGTCAGCGTATGTGTGTATGTGTGTGTGTGAAATGTGTGAGAGTGTGGGTGAACGAACATTCATTCAACGATTCATTCGCCAAGCCGGCATAGCGCCAAAGGAAAACAATAACAAACCTCAGCTGAGGAAACTAGGCGAAAACTTAAGAGTCGGACTTAGCGAAAGAGAAGCAATGAGCGAAACAGAGAGAGTGCAAGACTCCAAGTGCGAGTGCGAAGGCGAATGCGAGCAATGCATTCAACGATTGCACAATTGGCCAAAAAAGGCACCTACAATCGTCGCAATGGCGGCGGCTCTTCAGGCTGGCCATGGGCAAAGGTGTTTGAATGCCGTAACATCCTCCGTATGTAGAAATATACATATGTATATGACATACATACATACATATGTATATCTTTATTATATATGTATGTACGTATGTATAAGTATATTTTGCAAATATCTTGAGAAATATTTGAGTAAATTTGCTGTCTCTGCGCTTGGCGTGCGGCCAAAAACGCAGCCAGTAAATCAATAATTTTTGCTGAAGCAAAAGAAAAATGCACAAAAGTAAGCAAGAAATTGCAATGCGACTTGGTCAACGCATTTCCTATTGCAGCTCATTCGAATTGAGGGGGGCGGGGCCAGGTGCTAATCCCACGAGACAAGCGACAGCTAAAAAAGCGAACGGCGAACAGCGAACAACTTCATTATGAACATCATCAATAACGGCTGCAAGCTGCCAAAATCATTATGGGGTTTTCCCTGTTTTGCTCTGTCTGCGAAATGCGAAATGCGAAACAGAAACAACAGCAACGATAACGGCAACGGCAACGGCAAGCGCAAGCATCAAAATCAAAAGGAAATTCACAAAAGCATAAAAATCAAATAAAGCTCAGCAAAAGCCGTGAAAAACAGCGAGCAAACGAGCTAAAGCGAACGAATTGGCGACCATGAAAAGGGAATAACAGTGAGGAAGAAGCAGCAAGAGCAACACCAACACCAACAACGGCAGCCGCAGTCGCAGTCGCAGTTGACTGCCGTCGCAGCAGCAGCGCACCAGCAGCAGCAGCAGCAGCGAAGCGCGTGGAAAACAAAACGTCACAAAACGCAGACAGACGACTTTGACGTCGACGTCGACGCCAAACTTCGCTGGCAATGACGATGACACGTGCTTTTTTCAGCTGTTTTGTGGAAAACTGGCAAACTGTGCGAAAAAAAGGACAAAAACAAAAATCAGAAACGAGAATATGAGTGGAGATAGCAGCAAGAGCGCCAAAGAGAGAGATAGTCTGAAAAGAGAGCGTGGTAGAGAGAGAGAGAGGCCAAAGCGAAATCAAACAGCAAATAAAATGGAGAAGGGGACAACCAAGCCCTGCAGGTGGCAGCAAGAATTGCACTGTTCTCTGTGGGTGTGTGTGTATTCAGTGTGAGTGACTGCTTATTGAAGGCGTGTGTGTGTGTGTGTGTGTGTGTGTGCGTGTGTCGCTCGGGCTGCCGACAGACAGCGAAGCTTACGGCGCTGCTGGTCGTGCAGTCTTTTTGGCGCGTGACGTCGACAACTCTGTATGGAATGGGCAAGTGTGTGCTGTGTGTGAGGAGTGAGCGGGTAAACGGGTGAACGGGTAAGCGGGTGCCGGGCAGCTGGCAAATTGCATTATTATGCGAGTGTCTGCAGTCTGCAGTGCAGCAACAACAACCACAACAACAACAGCGAACGGCTGGGGCAGTAGCACAACAAAAACAAATTGCAACAAAATACGCAAACAAAAACAAAATCGTACGATTGCTCCTCCTTCCGCCCTCCGCCTTTCCACTTCACATTTCTCTTCTCTCGCCCTGCTTCATTCAGCATTCTATGGCGATTAGGCAAACTGCACGCAGCAGTAAATAGTGAAACGGTTCTCGTGTGGGTGAGGGGACTTGGAGGGGCATGGCACGGGAACTGGGGCTGGGGTGGCGGATTATTGGGGACAGACATTACATGCAGTTTTGTTCAAAAATTAATAGAATTTCATAAGCATTCAGCTCTGTCTATCCCATTCGCATGTGTTGTGCATCGCTCTCTCTCTCTCTCTCTCTCTCTCTCTGTTTTTTTGCTATTCGCTTGCTCGCTCGCTCGTTTGCTCTCTCTCTTTCTCTCTCTTGTCCATTGGCTTACTCTCTTTTGCACGCTTTGCCTGCTCGCTCTTTCAAATGTTAATTTGAATTTTTATTAGGTTTTAGGCTTTTATTGTTGTTGGCCAAAAACTGCTGCTGCTGTTGTTGTTGTTGTTGTTGTAGTTTGTTTTATTTTCACTTAAAACTGCAATTGTTGCTGCCGCTGCCGCTGCTGCAGCTGGCGTTGACGCCGTTGTCAGCGTCGAAAGTGCGGCTGCGTTAGAAAATTGCATTTGACAATAGTTGCACACACACACACACGCACACACGCTCACAGTTGGTTTTTAGGTCGTGGGTTTGGTTTTTTGGACAGCCTTAAAATTAAAATAAAAATTCTACAAATTTTCAGTTTTCATTTTATTTTCTTTTTTTGAATAGCGCTGTTCCTGTGTTTCCCAGCTTCTAACGGTCTAACTGTTAAGTCCCTTGTTAAGGCTTTAACATAAAAGAGCTAAGAACTTTACAGCAAATTCATGTGTTGGAAACCTTGCTTGATCTCTGGCGCCTTTGAATTATATAACATAAAAATAAATTATTAAGGGCATTATGTATATTGTCTAAATAAAAAGTAATTTCAAATCAAATACATATACATATATATCAAGTGTTACAATTACGAAAGTGTGCCAAAAATCAAACTCTTTTTCTGTTTTGATATAGTTTCCTATTTTTAACGAAAATTCTTTATGGTCTATAAGGTCTGATTTGGATAAAAATGAAAACTGATGTTTTGGAAAAATATTATATAAGGGTATATGAACAAAATTAAAACTATTTGCAAATATATAATTATAATAGTATATATAATAGTATATATATAACTAGTATACCATCTACCATATAATAGTTTAACCTAAATTAAAGATATACAATAATGATGAATAAAATACATACATATGTATGTATATAGAAAAAAATAAGATAATGCAGAAAAAGTATTAGAGCTACAAATGTTTTTCAGATCTTTCACCAAAACGTTAGCTTGGTCTATAAGGTTTGATAATAATTAAAAATTAAAAAATGAACGCTTAGGCAATAATCTTAAGGGTGTTCCGCATATTTTGTAAAATGTATGTAATTAATACTTATAAAAATATATAAATGTAATATATATAATAAACATATATGAAATAATACACATAAAAATTGTGTATATTTGCCTGAATTTTCTCAAACTGTAAGCTCAAATGTCGCCATCGATATTATCGCTCTCTCTCCCTCTCTCTCTCTCTCTCTGTTTCTCCTTGAGAAATGGCAAATCATCTTCTCAGAACAATGGCAATACAATGCTCAGAGCTCACAATCAACTCGAGATTCATGTGTGGAAAACATTTGCCACTGCCGGACTCAACTAAGCGAAACTCAAGTAAACT
This sequence comes from Drosophila mulleri, assembly GCA_035047565.1. Classification (NCBI taxonomy): domain Eukaryota; kingdom Metazoa; phylum Arthropoda; class Insecta; order Diptera; family Drosophilidae; genus Drosophila; species Drosophila mulleri. The sequence continues at coordinate 21,001,649 of JAWNPK010000012.1, forward strand.
AAGTGCATTTCAATTTCCAGCGCGGATTTGGCATTGTGCTGGCCGATCGCAATTCTGGCCAGTCATGGCCAAGGCATGGAGGCGCCACTAAGAAAACAATTGTCCTTCCAGCCCGAATTCACTGTGGCTCGGCTGCAATTACCCGCTTGCACCTGTCTGTGTGCAGAGCAATGGAAAAAGTCATTGTCATTGGCCAAGTCTTCATTTACCGACGGCAATTGGCCACACGTTTTGGCCACTTTGAATTTTTCATGAGAGTTTCAAGAGTTATTTGGGGGCAGCTAATGGCTAACGACAAAGACGTCTTCGGCACCCTTTTTTTGCGGGCAATAAAAACATTTTCCTTTTGGCCCGCCATATAATAATAATAATAATAATAATGAATAATATCAAGAAAAATACTTTTTATGCTTCTTCTTATTCTGCGTGTTGTTGTTGGCGAAACAGAAAACGCATTAAGTGCGCGGTTTTTCCATTGTTTATAATATTTTTTGTTATTTTTCTCCTTTTTTGTGTTTCTGATTTTTTGTGTCCAGTCAAAATGGGGATAATTAAGAATGCTTATTTATCTAGAACGGCGACGAATGTGGCCCGCCGGCCCAGTCCTTGACCACAGCGGGGGGCATGGTTGGTTAGGTAGTTAAATAAAAAAGCTAAAAAGCCAAAAGCAAAAAAATTAAGAAAACTTTTATTTTTTAATGATAAATTGTTTGAGGCCTTGCTAAAGACACTCAAACACACACACACACATTCAGAGAGTTAGAAGGCGCCTGTCAAAGGTCATATCAGTGTCCCTCTCTCTCTCTTTCTCTAGCTCTCCTTCTCTCCATCTACCCTCTACTCTTTCTCCTTGGATGCTTTATTGCAAAATCAATAAAGGAACAAGTAAAAGTGCTCAAGTGGAATGCACACGACTTGGAGATACCACGTACCAAGTAACATGAGGAACTACCCTATATCTCTATATACTTTGAGAGCACCTACTTATATATAGAATTTTATTTAAATTCTAGCATATAGGAAATAAAGAAGTAATGTTCGGAACGCATAGAAATGGTATTAGTTCTCTATAGCTTAAAACAGACTTAAGACTTTAAAAGTTTCCGTTCCTTAAGTAAAGGAGATTTGCTCAAAATGGTAACGTCTTTGATTTCATAGAATTACTAGGAGTTTTCGATCATTTAAAACAAACTTGATTTGGATGGATCTTTCTATGTAATAGTTTTATATACTTTACTAATACATCAAGTAAAGTAAAGTATTTGATATTTTGAGTTTCTATAGCTTCTATGAAAACCACATTTAATCATAGTGTAGAAGAAGTTAATATGAGCTAAAATTAGGAGGACTTGAGAAAAGTAGAGTACTAGATATTGAAGACAAATCTAGAGGATTCGACTCAACAGTTTTGCAAGAGTAAAAACAGCTGAGAATAATAAAATATCTAAAGTCGAAATATTAATCAATATATCAATCTATTGAGATTCTATCTCTGTGCGCTACAGAAAAGGACATTGAGAAGAAGCAGTTAAATACTTCCGATATTTCCGCTTATCTTTTCGTCAACGTCAGCTCTAAAAACCTCTAGGGCAACAAAAACAGTGAAATATGTTTATCGATTTTTATCGATTTCATTTAGTTTGCAGAAGCTATCGATGACTCGAGAAGGAACTGATCTGCAGTTGCTAGAGCACCTTCAAATCTCGGATATTCTTGGAGAACTGATCTAGATCACATGAGCAATCGATCCTTACCAAGAGTGGATGTCAACACCGTCTGTTGCCTGCAGTCTACATCCCACTTGCACACCACACGTAAACCCTGTCAACGTCTAACCTGACCAACTGATTTTTGATGGATGTATGTAAAGAAATGAACTGAACCATTACCTCGTCTTCTAACCGAATTCTTTTACTAATTAGCTACGCAAGTTGCTGAGTTGCAAATTACAAGCGGTACAGCAGCAACAATTTTCAAGCACTTCAAAATTGTCGTTGTTGTTGTTGTTGTTGTTGCAAAAGTTGCCTGTGGGGCACGCAAATCACTTGTTTTTTCTTGTTTTTTTTTTTTTTTTTTTTTTTTTTGTTTTCTTTTTTTGTGTAATTAGTTGGCTCACTTCAGGGCAATGGTTAGCGACGACTGCTGCAAACCCAAAAGCTAAACTCAACTTTGACTTTGAAGCGTAATTAACCGAAAACCGATCGCTGGCATACAACAACAACAACAACAACTACCGCAACATACTGTGGGCCGCACCGTTTTCGGTTTGGTTCAGCCCTCAGCCTCCAGTTTGGATAGAGAATTCGCTTGGAAATCTTCTCGTTCAACGACCGATAAAATGAACTCCAACTCTCTATCCCCAACCCGCTAGCGCTTTCCCCCCGCCCCTCTATTGGCGTCTCGGCTGCTGCCTTTTAGCGGGTTATTGATTATTAATATTTTTGTTGTTGTTGTTGTTGATATTTTTGTTTTATTTTGGTTTCCCAAACATTTTTATTTTTCTCAATTTTTTTGTTTTAGCATTCGCTGTAATTACAGCAACGCGTTAATTGTTCAACTCCTCTGCATTATTTTTTTTTTTTTTTTTTTTTTTTTTTTTGTATTTTGAGGGCTTTAACTATACACTTCTGTTAGCTGGCTCGAATGTTTTCTCTATTTGTATTTGCTTTGTTGTTGGCCCGAAAAAACAACATCAGCCGGGGCGAGAAAACTACACTTACGCAGCAGCATCGGCAGCATCCGTAACTCGACATCCATTATCTACCATTACCATCATTGTCTCTGCCATTACCAGACCCCCTCCCCTCGCCTTACCACATAACAGCCAACGATAGTTGGCCAAAACCGTGAACAGCTGAACTGGTTATTAAATATGAGAATTACTTCGATTTGATTGATGAAATGCAAACACAAATCGCAAATGGACTCGAATACTCCAGAGACCCCAATATCCTAATACCCTAGTATATAGTTTTCATTGGTTTGATGACCTATTTTCTATAAAAGCTAATTTCAAAATTAAATATTTTACAATGATTCATTTTTACTCAGACTTATTGTTATTGAATTGTGAAGAAAGATCTAGTTTAAGAAAGATCTCTTTTTATTTCTACAGCATATAAAAATATTTTAATTTTTAGTTTTATATGTATAGCAAACGATTCTGCATATTTCATTTGAAAAATGTATTAAGATACTTTATATCCATATTAATACAAAAACTCTATAAATTGTTCATGATTTATATTCATTTGTGATTTATCTCTATTCGAATAAATACCCAAGAATTTTATGCTAAAACTTTCCACAATTTAATTAATATTATTTCATTATTTTATCACTCAAATATAAAAATATAATTAATTAAATATTAATTTTTCTTAAATCAAATAAACTCTAGCATTCACATTTATTGGCAATAATAAACTGAATATTATTCTAGCTTTAATAAATCTAAATAAAGAAGTTATAAGATTGTAGACTGGATTCTTGGTCTCTAGAACTGCTAAATTTCATCTATTAAGTAATACTAACATGATAATGTATTATGAAAAAAATATAGAAATTCTAAGGAGTAGTTCAACGTTTCTACATTTAAAATTTAAGAATTTTAGCTCGAAAATAATTAAAACTGGACTTTTCCTATATTCCTATACTCACATGAGGTGCATACATACATATGTATATAGAGAAGTCTCTGTAGCTCTAAAATGGATAAAAGAGCTGCTTCTGATTTTCCATGTCCGAAAGATAGTTTATATTTAAGCATCGTATATTGTTATAAAACGTGAATAAATATTTCAAATGTCAAGTCCCAAGTCCTAAATAGACTCGAACAATACATATGAAAGAGTTGGATGTATGTATATGGGTAGATAATACACCATTTACACTTATTGAATAAGAACTAGTTTCAAAAACAACAAATTTGTTAGCTTCTAAAATTGATTTACAAAAATTTACCGTGCTCATATTTAAATAAAAATTACTTCAATGTGCACTTACCAATTGCCGTTAGATGATTTGATTAATTTCAGTTCTGTTTGGGATAGTAAGTCCCGTTTGCACCGTTAATATTTCTTTAATATTGATGTCTTTTAGCTGTCGCACAGAGAATTCAATTGGGAAATTCACAAATTCGGAAACTTTTTGCAATGCGATTTCGAATTTTTGTATGTTTATTTGTGGTTGGCTTTTGTTTTTCTATTTGTTTATATGCATATGTATTTGGGGGAGACTGGACGTGTAAATTTGTTGGTCGATTTAGAATTTAGAATTTGCTGTGGAGGCGCCTTATGTTTGTTGTTTTTGTTTTTAGGGATGCACAAAACACCGCAAACTGCAAAAATTGAAACGAAGCCAATCAAAATCAATGAGGGGGGCCACAGTGCAGCACAGACAACAACAACCTCAACAACAACAACAACAACAACGCGAACAACAACTACTGCAACAGAAGCAACGAACAGCGGCTAAAGCAAAGTAACTGTAAAAGATGACGCTCAGTGCAGTGCATTTATTTGTGCGCTCTGATTTTGTTGTGATTTTATTGTTGTTGCTTTTTGTTTTCTTGTTGTTGGCTGCTTTTTTTTTTTTTGTTTTTTTTTTTGCGCGCTTTGCTTTTGGGCTCTGTATGTGATTTTAGCTTTTATTAATAAAATGCACAACTTCCGTTATTAATTTTGCAACAGCAGCAATTGTAATCTATGTGTCTGTGAGTGAGTGTGTGTTTGTGAGTGTGTGAGTGTGTGAAGCACGGACGACAGCTACAGCAGCAACAACAATTGCAAGCGTTGAGCGCGATGTGTCACCAAGGCATTCGCTTAGGGGAATCGCATTCGAAATCGAAATTCGCAATCGAATTGCATACGGTATATAAACAATTGACAGGGCTGCAATAGGCGGGCGCCGGGCAGTGAGACCTCTAGGCTCTGGTTAACGGGCAAGGCGCGGATTACGCAGCTGCTGCGCTCCTGTGCACGCGACGCTGTCGCCGTCGCTGTTGTTGTTGCTGCTGCTGCATTCATTCATAAAAATCAGGTTGTAAAAAAGCAAAAACAACGTTGATTTTTATTTATTTATGCCAATTTGCCGCTGCTGTTTCTGGCTGTGTGTGTGTTCGTGTTATTATGATTTTATTTTTTTTTTGCTGTTGCTGTTGTCATCGTTTGATGTGGCTGTTGCTGTTGTTGTTGTTGTTGTTTATGTTTGCCTAGCCGCAGGAGGCGAATTGTCACTGATTTTCGTTGTTGTTTATTTTGATTATTGTTTTCGCCTGCATTTGCGGCAGGCATTGCAAATAAACTATCACTTGAACTATGCACATGTGGCAAGTGCACTAAATTATTATTTTGATTGCTTTGATTGTATTTTGGAGCACTACAGATACATAGATAGATAGGCAAATCGTTCGCGTCAATTGCATGTGATTGTAAATTGTGAATGAGTTGTAATTGAAATGATTATCCAATTACAAAGCCAGTCGGCCGACTCGACCACTCGGACTTGGCCAAGAAACCAAAACAAATCACAAATAGTAAGTGAAAATGAGCCGCACTTAAACCACGACACCTGCTGCCCGTCTGATTGCTGGAAATGTACTGAGAACACCCGCGTAATTTTTTTTACTTGCTCTTGCGTCGTCTTGTTGGACTTACTTCGGCTTGTTGGACCGAACGAAACGCGTTCGGTAGCGCCGAACGCCGGCACACACACAAAACAAAGCGTCGAACCGAACCACGTTGCACGTCAAGCCCGAACTTGTTGCAATCGAACGAGCGCCGCGCCGAAGCCGATGTACGATGAGCAAATATCTAATGGCATGTAATTGCACTTAACAGAGAACTGTTAATATGTGGATCATTCTCTCTTAAGGCTTAGAATATGTCGGTAAGTTGCCATTGGAGAAATGAAGTTTTTAAGCAATTGATATTATGTTTAGGCAATCAATCGAACAATATCAGTTTGCCGCTAATTTAGTAATAAATAATTAGCGAAGAGTTCATTTATTTTAGTGTTTGACTTACGAGTATAACGTTAATATTCTGTTAACTGCTTGCTTGACATGCAACATCAAACATGTTCGATGCTCGCAACTGATGTACTCTAACTGGTCAAGATTTAACATGATGTACTCAAACATGTGCGATGTACATATGTACATACATACAGCGTGTAATACCCCTTTGTTTGCTTATTGGCAGGTGCTTCAAACTAATTATGCTATAAATGATTTAAAAATATATTTTTATATTAATTTTGAGTATTTAATGGATGCTTTTATTCATAGATATATGTATACATTTTTCTATCATTTTAAATAGCGCGAATATCGTCATCAAAATACGCACAAGTATTCAAAAAAATTTATAATCATAGCGCTCGGTACATAACATAAACGATATAAATGTTTATAAATAAAGCAAGTGAGCCAAATGCAGAGACATTTGTCTGTATGTGTGTGTGTGAGTGAGAGTATATGTGCGCATGTGTGTGTGCGAATTAATAAGGTGTGTGACCAAACGCAAATCTTGTTAAATAACAAACGCATTCAAATTTCATATATGAATGTTTTTCTGATGAAAATATTTTTCATCAGCATTTGATAAATAGCGGAATTCGTAGTATAATTAATACTACAAATATAATTAATAATATAAATATATACATATATATATATGTATACCTAAAGCAAGTACTATCCAAAACTTGAACCTCCCACGATCTTCCGTTTCGGATTCTTCTGCTTCTTCTTCTTCTTTGACAATTTCTGTCGAGAATTAAAACAGAAATGAAATAAATGTACAGAAAACACTTTTTTGTTGTTACTGTTGTTGTTGCTGTGTGCTATAAAAATATAAAATTAAAGCAAGACAGCCAGAAAAACAAACACACGAATATTTTAATTAGAGTATAGATAAAAAATAGCAACAAAAACAAAAACTAAATATGAAAGACAAACGCGTGAAATGAGCATCAAACAACAAATATACAAGTAAGCGTTGGTCAAGTAAGGATTGCTCGACTGGCAGATATCCTGCAGCATGCACAGAGTTGCTGCTTCAGTTATTACAGGTTGCATACATACACACAAATACATATATGCACACACGCGTGCACTGCTTATGCTGTGGCTGCGCTTACTCTTACATCGGTTCACCCAGCATTCCGAATATGTCCTTAAGTAACTCGACTTCTAGATGTGCGATTTGAGTGAAATTTTCAGGAGATGTGTGTGACATTGAAATGTGTCCAAATACCAAAGAGTAAGACTCTACTGCTTTTAATATATTTGTTTTATACAAATTTGGAAAGAATATAGAAAATAATCCTAAATTATCAATAGTCGACTGTGAGATTTTAATTCCGAATTGAGTCTCTCTAGTCGGTCAACTAGAAAATGAAGCGAAATATCAATTTGTATCTATATAAAGAAAATAGAATGAGACTTTCGTAAGCTAAAAGAGCTCTACTTATATAAGAACGGGCATACATATATCATTAGACAACCTCTTTCAGCTAGGTCATCTGCCTCATAAGAGACACGCCTCCTTTCAACCGTTACATACGCTATTTAAAATGACAGTATACCCATTTTTAATGGCTTCAGGGTATCTACAGAATATGAACAATAATTATACACGGTATAACAAAGGCAAGCAAAAAGAAGACGCACTATAGAGGCGAGATCATATGAGCTGCCTAATTCATATAAATTTCGAGCTTTCCACAATATTTATAAAAATAAAATTCCACACCCACTCGCACTCAGGAAAAAATTGAGAAAAATGAATTTAAGAAAAGTACTAAAAGACCAGATTCGACCCTATCGAGGGGGGCGCGCCGTACCGCACCCCCCTCCACGTTGATATAAATAAAAATTCAAATGTCGCCGGCATCAATAAGATATAAATTAAACGTGTACTACAATACCGAATGTTAATTAGAAACTCACGTTGGGAATGCTTTCGATCTACCCACTCCCATCGTCCCATCGTCCCATCATAGAGCAGAGACATTGAACACCATAGAACAGAGCCCATAGACCGGAGCCCATTCCATGCCTCTCCGACTTTATGCTCGGCTGGCAGCGTTCGACATGCTGTCGTGTATCTATTAGATACATTTAGCCGCTCTATGTGATCGGACTTCCATTGGAGGAGATCGACTGCTGGTGGATGGGAGTTGGGGCGCTGGAGCACTCCAACGACAATTTGATGTTTTCCAAGTTCTCGAGTGTTAGCTACACCTAAAAATTTTATTTTGTTTGCCTGTGCGTGGCCTGTCACACTTTAGCTTTTGCCTGATACCCATTGAAATAGATAAATAGGCAGGGTATTCTATTTGACTGAAGGAGATGGGTCAGATTTGAAATATATATATATATATAATCTGGATAGGTATTATCGTTCGCTTCGTTCTATGTTTGTTCATTTTGTCTGTCCGTCTGCATTCCTTCCATAAATCACACGATCTCGCCAATCTCCAACTAGCGAAAGGAAAGGATCAAGATTAATCGATTTATATCGATATCAAAAACCAGTCTAGAGTATATATAAATAATGTAATACTAATAATGGTTACAACTAGTATAACTGGTACATCAATTCTGAAATAGATCAATACTTCCTCTATAATGCAATAAATCGACTTATTTTTAAACATCTAAATTTAGACTTCATAATCCATTTTCGGTTATATTCTTAAAGATCAAAGGAATAATAATATTTCTACTTTTTGAAGCATTATATTTAGTCTGAAATATAATGCAGCTTCAACTATTTTAAATTCTTATTAAACACTTTTATACTTATATACTACGAAAGCATTAAAATCGTCGAGGTATTTTCACCCAGCTATCCTGAACTATGTACATTTTCCGAATTATCTACATCGAGGTTATCTCATTAAGTTATCCTAGTTGAGGTAATCTCATTAAGGTATCCTCATTGAGATATCTTCTAAGTATCTCCTTGCTAGCTTCTTGAAGATATTTTCCCCTAGGTATTTTCTAGTCGGGCACTCCTCCTTGCCTCCTTGTCTTGTTCCTATGTCGGCAGTGGGAGGTAAACTTTATTTATGCCACCTCATGAGCTTAATGACTTCCTGCAGCGGCTAAAATTATATTCTAAAGTGGAACAATTATTGTCAGCAGCAAATGTCGGAACATTTCCTGAGCTACCAGAAGAGTGTCGGAGTAGCCCAACTAGAGCTAGAGCAAATGAGAGAAGTACGTTCAAGATACAATTGAAGGATGATTTTATTAGCTTTAAATATTGTTTAGGCGGTCAAATTTCGAATATTTTTTACCAATTGGCCTCACTTTGAACTCGAATTCTTTAGACTGGGTCAGTTAGATAACTTTTGTTTTCGAGATCTGCTAAAAATAGGCATATTAGTACCAAATAGGGGAATCATATCAACACATATATGCATGTATATATGTATATCATCATATATATGTATATATATATATCTATATATGCACGTATAGGAATAATGATGCTGGTCGTTCGATCTGTTGTACTAAAAACACGCACGGCAAATGACATTTCATTTATCTTTCGAATGAAAGTGGAGGCGTCGTTGACACCGCTTATGGGACTGGAGATGGAGATGAAGCTGGAGCTGGAGATGCTGGGGCTGCGTATGAGTTATTAATGCCTCGACATTGTACCCAAAAAAAAAAAAAAAACACATGAATGCGCGAGATTTACATGAGGGTTTCAGTTGTTCGAGCTTTGCAGTTCCGGTGTGGAGTTATCAATGTGAAAAATAGAAACATGATTATGAAATTATCGAAACGCGTGTGTGTGTGTGTGTGTGTGTGTGTGTGTGTGTAAGTGAGTGAGTGCGCAGAGTGTACTAGCAAAGCAAAAGCGAAACAAAACACACGCTGCACAGTGTACGGGCCAAAGATGCTCTAGAAAATGGGTGGCGCTTTCGTCAAAGTGAAATTACGCCTCGGCATTAGATTGGATGGAATTATGTTCGTGTAAACGAGCAATCAGCCAACGGAGGCGCAATTAAGACCAACGCGTGTGTGTGCCAGTGTGTGTGTGTGTGTGCGCTGTCTACCTACCTACACCTATGCTCATACAAACGCAACAACCTGACGCGGCCTACACGGGCAGCAGAGCTCAATAAAAAGAAATACAAATACATACATACATATGTGTACATGTGTGTGTGGACAATAGAAATGATCGAGGCATTCAAAGTGTACACACACACACACACACACACACAAGCGCACACCCGACGAAGACGACGCGACGCTCACCTTGCGGCGACGTCAAACAACAACGCAAGAGCGAGAGCGAGCAAACGAGCAGAGGAGTGTGAGTAAGCGAGCGATCGAGCGAGAGGGAGAGGGAGAGAGCGCGCGCAAGAGTAGTTGGCGTAGCGCAGCGAAAGAGCGAATAAGGCAAAAAAGAGGCAAACAGCTTTTGATTTGCGCTCACGTTGAGACACGAACCATGAATTTAATTATGATTAAAAAGAAAGAAACAAAAATGTTATTTTCATCAAACGCACGCAAATAGATGTTCAAGTGTGTGAGTGTGTGGGGGTATATGTATGTGTGTATGTATTGTATGTGCATATGTACATTACATATGTACATACATATGTATGTATGTATGTAAAATAACTTGGGAAGAGTCGAAAGATATTCGCCTCGAAATTGAGTACTCGCCGTGAAAGAGTGCGTGCGTGTATGTGCCTGTGTGTGCGTGTTAGTGTGTGTATGTTTTAGTGTTGTATTAGTGTATGGCTTTTCTATTGTAGCAGCGAATTAAGTGCCGCTAGCTCAGTTTAGCTCTCAAAATGGTGTCGATCATATTGAACAAGTTCCATACTTGGAGTACAGTTGTGCTCATGCCCACAGCGCAATCGTCGCTTGAACTTAAACATATTTCTGAGATGGGCATAAAGACATAATAATTACCGAATATAGCCTTAGGCTCACTTTGGTAAAATTTGCTATATTGTTGGGCCAGGGTAAACAGCTTCGATAAGTTCTAGTTTATTCATTATTGATCAAACTGGAGCAGTATTGGTTGATCAGTTGGCCTAATCCTCAGTTGGTGATGTTGCCCTTTGACCTGAATTCCAGAGTTGAATGAACTGCTTGCAGATGAGACTAACAAGAGCTCCAACTGACTCAGAGTAGGCTGACAAATTCAGCCAAGTTCAAGTTGACTCATTTATAGACTTAATGCAATATTACCTGATTACCCGACCTATATCAGTCTTAGTTGGTCAATTGTGCTGATCCTCAGTAGAGTTGCCCTTTGGCCTGTATTCACGAGTTCAATGAACTGCTTGGAGCACTGTTTTCAGCTGATAGTCTGTCTCTGTTAATTAGCTCCACATAAACGGGGTTTACCTAAGCCGAATAGCAAATAGCAATAATGGCTGCCAAAGACAATCAATCATTTTGCATTTTGGCCACAAAGCCAAAGAAGATTGGCTGACTTTGGCTTATTTAGTCATTGAGTGATTCGTAATCGTTGCTGTTGCTCCAATTTTTCGCTGTCACAATTTGCAGCACTCTGCAGTTGCGGCACTCCAGAGCCAGAGGCGCCATGCGTCACGTCCCATCGGGCGGCCAGCAGATACCCAGATACAAAGATACAAAGATACATTTCATAAGCAGCTTGAGAACAATGCATTGCTTAGCGCCGCATTAAAATATCTGCAATCATTAAAACTGCGCACGCTGACATTGTTTTCCGAATCGTTCAGCTTTGTTGTTTAGAGCCCCATTCTGAGAGTTCAGGCCCCTCCCCGCCTCCGGCTCTGCCCAGTGCAGCATCTGCCACGATGCCATCGCCATCGGCCTTTGTGAAGCGAATCTAACAACATTTTTGGTTTTAGCCTGGTCGATTCGCTCGATACCATGGCCAAAAAACGGTAAACAATAACCTAACACTTACAATGCAACAAACTGCATGGCGAGCATTTACAATATTATAGATTTAGCTAATCTCTAATACACTCGGAGAAAATGACGTAGTAAGAAATGCATAGGAAACCCCCATTCGAACTTAGAATACTTTTCATACTATTTTGTGTATATTTTATGCATATAACTCAAATTTCAAATATAAATTTTTGTATATGACATGCAAGAACATGTACAAAGTGATGTCCATATCAATTATTTCTATTTTATAATATATAAATTAACTTGATCTAAATAAGCAAAAAATTGCAAACTTGATTTGGAATGAAAAAGAAAATTATGCATATACTCATTTTAATATTTCTCCGATACTGGATATAAAGTTGTGCTCATATTTATTTGGTTTACTCAAAAATGGCATTCAATAATGTCAATACCCAAAACTTTAGTCAGAGACGGGTGCAGATTTTACAGATTAGGCACAGCCTTACAGAAAGTTAGTGAAGTCATCGATAATTAAATTAACTATAATGAAACTATTGAATTAAATTATTATTAACCTTTCTCTTGCTATGTACAATGTTAAATGTTTTGCTATAAATAAAATATAACAAATTGAAATAATCAAATTCCTACAAATATTTTCAAACCTAAATAAAAGTAATAAATAATAATAAATAATTAAAAGTAATATTATTGATAGTAATGTATAGAACAAAATAGTAATACATACATAAATATAAAAAATAATACAATTTTTATAAATATTTCATATTTAATAATAGAATAATTGTTGTTCTTATAATAATACAATTTTAATAACTATTTTATACACTTTCCAATCGTTACACTCAACAAATATTTGTAAATATTATATAATAATTCATAATAATATTATAAATAATGTAATTCTTTTCATACTTTCGGTAAGTTGAATACACCATACATATATAATATTTGCATAATATTTAATACATATATAACCCATGAATAAATTAAACGAAGCCCTACGAACTAAGAACTAAATGGAGCAAAATATGAATATAAATATAGATGACATTATATCCAGACAGGGGGAATGGGCATACACTATAAACCGATCAGCCAAGTGTATTTTTCCGTAAAACTATTGGGATGATATATAGATACATATATGTACATATATGTATCTGTGTATATACATACATATATGTATCTACCACTAGGTGAAAGATAATTCACATTTGCATTGAAGATGTGGAATAACTTGAAATATATGTTAAAAATATGAGTCATGATATATAGATACAAAGATATATATATATATAGATATAAAGATTGACATATAGATATGTATAGATATAAAGATATAAAGATACGTAGATATATAGATTTATAGATATATTGATATATAGATATATAGATATATAGATATATAGATATATAGATATATAGAATATATAGATATATAGATATATAGATATATAGATATATAGATATATAGATATATAGATATATAGATAGATAGATAGATAGACATATAGACATATAGACATATAGATAGATAACTTTGTATCTACAAAGATATATAGATAGATGTAAAGATACATATTTGTTTATTTATATAGATATTTATTTAAATCTATCATACTAATAGAAATAAGCTTGAAGTAAATTTCTCTTTCTTTTTCTTTCTTTTATCTATATAAATACATTCATAGAGATATTTCTATATGTATTATACCTATATTTACATCAGTTAATGAGAGTAAATCGGCGTGCTGTCACGCCCACTTTCCAGCTAAGTTTGCCTCGGCTATTCCACCAGCCATTGAATTATAAATTTGTGCATCTCCTCGCGCTGGGCAGGAAGCAGAGAAGAAAATTATTTGCACTTTCAGCTATTCAATGCGCAAACAAATCTGAGCCACTGTGTGTGTGTGTGTGAGTGAGTGTGTTTGGTCTGACCCAGAAACCCATTTGCAGGACTAAAGTCAATAAAGGCGTATTGCCTTTGTTGTTGTTGTTGTAGTTGTGTTTTTGACTGCGGCTAGAACAGAGACACGCACAGGCTTTCCCATGTACCGGGCGAGAAATGAAGTTGTTTCAACATCGGAGCAAGTGCAGCTGCACTCAGGCGTCGATTGTCTGGCACGGAGGTTGATCCATGCGCTGCTGACTCCAATTGACACAGACACACACACACACACACACAGACACCTATATATATATATGTATGTGGTCAACAGTCAGTGATTTGAATAGTTAACAGCAGCGTGGAGCAGGAGGCGGAGTCTCGTGGGGGCTTTGACAGCTGAACTGTGGTGTGGCACGTGCTGCTGCCCTGCGCAGAATCAACACTGCGCAGTGGAAGACCGAAGTGTGTCTGTGTGTGTGTGTGTGGAAGCCAAGCGACTGCTGGCCATGTCAAAGCTTTGGGATAGGTCGTGCCCCAAGCTCGCCTGCTGCCATTTGTGGCCACTCGAAGTGGCGCAAAGCTCTCTGTGGTTGTGAGCCTGGCTGCCTGGAATTTGGTAACTGGAAGCGTGTCTAGTGGAACCTAAGACACCCAGCAGCAGCAGCAGCAGCAGCGGGAGTAGCAGCGACAGCAGCAGCACCAGCACCAGCGTCACCCAAATTAGTTGCCAGCGTTTCGCCATCGCGTTTGTGTCTCTTGTTGTGTCCACGTAAGCGTTTAGCCCAGGGTCGAGTGGCCTGGTCCGTCGATACTGACCCGTAGCTCGCTGCTCCAGACGAGCGCGATTCCACAATAAAAAAAAGTGAAGTAATACAAAAAAAAGAGAAGAAATTAATTTAAACACGCTTCCGCTTGAGCAGTGTCCAGAGTGTGAGCCAAGGTGCTCGTCGCGGCACGCCTAAGCCTACGTCTACGCCCACGCGTGCTCGCCTCCGCCTCCGCCTCCTGCGACTCCAGATTCACCTCCTGCTCCCCGTGGCCGTGTCCGTGTTTTTGTGTTGTGCACTGCAAATTGCAGCATACGCAAGTGTAAGTAAGCGTGTGCGTGTGTGTGTGTGTGCGAGTGTGTGTGAGGCCCCCAAAAAGAAAGAAAAGAAAGAAAGAAAAGAAAAGAAAAGCAAAAAGAAAATAATAATGTGGTGATAAGTGAATGTTACCGAGCCCCGGGGAAATCATTAGCGAGTGGCCAGCGTTCTGCACATGCCATACGAAATGCGTTTCCTCCTGCAAGCCGTTGCTCGCCATTTAAAGCAGAGTTAGCGCGTGTCGTGACGTTTAATTATGTAAAAGCCACAGGAGCAACGCACACAAAAACAACACAAACAAACACACACACACACAGACAGTCAGTCAGAGGCGTCACAGATACAAAAGTATCTGCAAGTTTGTCGCTCTCGCAACTCTCAGTTAACAGCTCTCAGGTCACAGCTCGCCAGTTGGCCAGCTCGCAGCATGGAAGTGCTTAGCACAAATCGAAATTTCATTGTTAATACAAATTGATTTTATTTTCTTTCTTTTTTTTTTTGCTTTTTATTTTGTTTGTTTTCTGCATTTTGCAGAGTTTGTTTTACGCTTTCGCCTCGCCATTGTCGCTGGCCCAGCGGGCGTATACGCAACGTGGCCATCGGCCCTCTCGCTGCACTCAAAAATTTGTGAACTATGCCAGCGCCCGAGTCCTGCAATTAAAAGCCAAATTGTTTGCCAGCTATTTGTGCCGGCATGTTGTTGTTATGAACTAACAACAAGAGCAAGCAGAAGCAGAAGCAGCAGAAGCAGCAGAAGCAGAGGCAGTCCAATACACTCACATAATATATATACATATACATATGTATATACACATGTCGCTTTGGCATGCACGTGCTTGGCAGCAAAAAGTAATTTAAGCAAAAGGCTTCCACACACACACACACATACATACATACATACACACAAGAAAACGGAAATGAAAGAGAAAAGGAAGAAAAATGAAAAATCAATGATGCTGTCAAGTAGCCCAACGGCAACAAACATATCGTAGCTCTCTCTCTCTCTATATATATGTTCAGATGTGTATATAAATATATACATACATCAGTATATATAGTATATACATATATATTAAATATGGTATATAAAGATCTATATACATAAGGATAGGAAATGCTTGCCAGTACACTACCGATAAATAATTCCAAAATCTAACAAAATTAAACTGAAGGTTTTCAAAAATGTTCAGCCAACAGAATTAAAATCCTATAAAAACGAGTAAAAGCTCTACTCGGAAATACCCTGAACACCGTCCGATCTGGATATTTAAATATACAATACTTAATAGCTAGGACGTAGCAAAGGCTTATTAAAATTATATACAAATAAAAAAAGCACAAATATTAAAAATTGTCTTGATCCTAGCAGACATTTGCTAGACAACGTGCAGCGCATCTAAAAACACCGTCTCTTCAAATTTGCAAAATTAAAAGCAAAAATAAATTATATTAAATATCTATATCTATAAAAAAAAAGCTCCACACCATCTGAAAGCGAGCTCAGAATATACATATGTTGAGGACTGCCTCTACAGTAGCTAAAGCAAACCTAGTTCAATCGTAACTGCGGTTCTTAAAACATATATACACACGCCAAATGTTTTTTTTTTTAAATATATAAATAATAAATAAAAAAAAAATAATTATTTAACTGCACTAACTAAGCTACCACATTTTTATGCTCTAGCTCTAAAACATTGTTATCTTAATTTTTTTTTATTTTTATATATATTTATATTTTTGGCCGATTAGGCCAAGGCCCAGGAGCTTAAAGCTTCAATTTTTGATGGTATAAAACTTTTAAAAACACTGTTTACTTTTAATATGCCTTAATTCCAAAAGTACGTCCAATTTACATTTTGGTATTCGATAGAAGAGCTCAACAATAAATCAATTATCGATTTTTTAAGTTTCTAGCATTCTAGCGATCTCTGCTATTTGCTATATAATTCCGATATTTGGGTGTCAACGCTGTAATTCGTAGCTTTTATAAATACCAGACAGAATATTATGGATTTGCCACGCCCTAGTGGGCGTATCGGGACTATCTTAGTAAATTTTGAAGACGAGAGTACCTAATATTTATATACATATGTATATTTCCAATTGCTCTGCTGCAATAGACGGATTAGACCGAACGGATCGATGGAAAGTAAAAAAACAATCTAATTTTTCCCTATGTAAATGAGCTGCATTTGAGATAGTATAAAATGTTGACTAATTCCTGTGCTGAGGGCAAAGCTTAGAGTGAGAGAGCTGCAGAGGTCATCTAGCTAATAAATGGAATATATTAAAAACCCGATTGAGCAAGGCACTTCTAGTTACAGCTTCAGTTTCAGCAGGTCAAGAACCTTCGTCGAAATAGATTCTCTCATGCTTGCTTACTAAATTCTGTAAATATGTTAAGTATATAAATATTCAAAATAGAGTAAAAGTTCCTACTTGACTTGTTCGGAAAGCCTGTGACATTTATGAACTGGCAGCGCGTATTATAATTGTGTCACAAAGCAGACAGCAAACGTCGCCCTGGCGTTGCTTATAATGCGCTCATTATGTGGCTCGAGTGAGTTTTGCCAAGAGCCGGCAGTTAGCCTTGACCGCCTTGGTAGTGGCCTCTTGCCAAAAAGGGGAAAAGGAGCACGCCTAATGCGGGATTGATTTGATTTGTAAATCATGCATTTGGCACAGAGACCGCAGATAACCAGGCCAAAGCAAAATTTGCATTCCCTGGCATGCCCTGCGAACGCAATGCAGTCAACGACACCTGGTGGTGGCCTGCGCACCGGCTCTGCCCGGCTCTACCGTGTGCCGCGCTTCGCGAAGTTCGTGGCGCTCCCTGGTGGCCCCAACTCCGGTTAGCTTTATTAACCCCATTTTCAGGTGCCCGCAGTCATTGTTTCAGCAAGCAGCTCCTGTTCCGCACGGCCAGATTTCTTCTGTGGCCGGGCAAAAAGCAATTCTCTGCCTCAAGTAGTGCCCCCACCCCCAACTGCCTGCCCATCTGCCCAAACACCTTACGCTTGGCTGGTCCTTTGCCTTTGTGCTGTTCCCGAGACGTCGAGGCGTTTGGTGAAAAAACTTTATAATGTCAAGTGGTGCTACAGAAATCAGGTTAGCACCGCCTCTGCACCCACTGCACCCACTGCACCACTGCACCACTGTTGCCACGGCTGCCTTTGCTGCTTCCACACTTTGTTGCCGCATAACGAATTGCAGCACTGTTGCTCAAATAGCTTCCTCATTTGCTTCGAAGTGCTTTTCCGTTTTGGCTGCAATGCAAAGTGCAACGTGTTATAAGTGTTGAGACCATCATTAATGGTGATTCTTCAACGGCTCTACACTGGCAGAAAATGTTGGCTTAAATACAAATGCATATTTCACTGAAGAGTGAGTAGCTTTAATTAACTTTAGTAGTTGAAGTGCAAGCTTAATTGGAGTGTATAAAACAAATTTGTATTCATCATAAAATTGTTCTAAATCATTTACGGAAATTTTGAAATAATATTAAATGAAATAATAATAAGAAAACAAAAATTAATTTGAGAATGCACTACGTCATTTCTCAATTTATACTCTAGCATTATTTTAATTGAAACTTTGCTTAAATTAACAGTAATCATTCTTAATATGCTAAAAATTCTTGAATTATGAACAAGATAAACTGACAATTTATTTCAGTTACTATTGTATTACTTAAAAAAAACTTGTTATATTTAAAAATTTCATATTAATTTTTTTTATTATTGATTATTATACAATTATTAGTTATTATAAATCACTTAATATAATTTTATTTTTATAATTAATTGATAACATGTTTATATTAAGTATAACTTTAATTACAATAGTTTTATAAGAATTATTATTATTTAATAATCTTATAATATTACGACATTTTTAAAGTACATTATATTCATTTATTAAATAATTTAAATAATTTTTTAATTATATTTGTTTATTAATATTTTTAATTATTAGAACGAAAATGGAATGCCGCTTTTTTGTAATTTATCAAATATGTTATATACTTTACTTCTTATTTATTTTTTATCTAATACAAAAATAATTTTATAAAATTTATCAAAAAAAGTCATAATTTTTTATTTTACTTTTATTTGTTAATATTTTAAATTATTATATGAAAAATGGAATACCACTTTTTTATTTATTTTTTATTTTTCTTCTTATTTATTTGTTATCAAATACAAAAATAACTTTATAAAATTTACCAAAAAAAAATCATATTTTTTTTTTATTTTTTTTATTTTCACATTATAAAAATAATAAAAACATGTTCCCTTCCACTCGATTACCAATTGTCGGCAACTGTTCTGAACCATCAAAAAAGAGTTTCACACTTAAAGTTTCTTTGGCACTTACAGCATTTGCTTGAAGGCGACGTGAATCAAGTGTTTTGAGTGGTACGAAATCTTTTGCAATCTTTCAAGTGTAAAAAAAAATAAATAAAATAAAATCAAAGAAGAAGAAGAGAATCAATCAAACGCCAATTGTCAAATGTAAGAACATTGTGTAAAATTTCGTGTGATGAATGCGCGAAAATTGCAGGAAAGTTCCCTGTCCCATTTGGATGTAAATTACGTCAGTTTGCCGCATAGCAACGTCTTCGAAAACGATTTACAAGAAGAAGAAGAACTGGTACAGCACCAGCAGCACCATCTACAGCAACAACAACAACAGCAACAGGTAAGCAGCTCACCTAATCATCTTAACTTTGATAGTTTTTATCTCAATTTCTTTATATACCATTATATAGATACATATATGTATGTTTGTATGTATGTGGGTATGTAAATGGAAACTTCTTTCATTGTAGCTGGCCTTAACTTTTGTTATAGTTTGTTAGCCAGAGCAATAAATTCGATTGAAGTACGCATTTATAAACGAAATTCGTTTAGCTTTCGATAAATCGTGGCTCCGACGACGAAATTTATGCATGTTGAATCTTAATGAAGATGGGCCAATAATCATTTTTAATAGCTCTTCACTATGCCAAAGCCTGGCTCTGACGCAGTCCGCGAACTGAAGGCGCAGACCGTACCGCGCCGCATCACAATATTCAAATTTTTATTGTTTTTATATTGTTTGTATCACTAAAATTGGCAACTAAACCGCGACACAAACAGTAAACACTAAACCCAAACTACTTATTTTGTATCTGGGTGTGCTCAAAGGCTATGGATGCTGCTAGCTGCCGCGACTGACTACACAGTCCATGATATCATGATCTATTTTAAGCAGCCCAACTTGGTTAATAGGCTGAATTGATTTGCCAAGCAGGCGACGATTGTAATTGATATTAAACTGAAGTGTTTCCGTTTCGTTTATATGTATTTATTTGCTAAGCATCAATCGCATTATTAGTCTATGATATGATACTATTGTAATTCCATGTGCTGGCATCCTCTTATAGAATGACCGCCTTATATGAAGTTTCCTTCGTGTGATATCCCTCTAATATTAGTATATCTTCTTCAAATAATGTTCCTTAGTAAAACAAGGTTCTTTTAAGATTTGCTTCGCATATTATTATCTATGTGTGTACTCTTTATATGATATCTGCCTTAAATGATCTTCCTCGAATAGTTCCTTACTCATAAGGTATTTTATATGAAAAAGAAACAATTTGAGGACGATAACATATGAAAGTGCGAACTTAACATTTAAGGCAGATATGATTGCTCTTATGATATTTTCTTAATTTAATATATTCCTCATAAGATATACTCCATATTTGTTATTATGAATATGCGATTAATTTGATATATTATTCTTCGCATGTAATGGATTGCTCTTTTTATGATGATCAACTCTCTTTCTCTCTCTCTCTCTCTCTCACACACACACTCTTATAATACATTGTGTTATTTATAAGAAATCGTCCCTAACTGACCCGCATTTAGAAACATTCATATGTTACTCTCTTCATATTTACTTATTTATCATTTTATATAAGACATACCATATTCATAAGATCATGTCATGATCGGGGATCCCTTTTATATATATTTCATAGTCTTTCTCATATGATCTCCTTCTCATATAATATGCTATCTTCTACTACACGTTTTCCTTATGATGCCACCCTATATGATATATGCTACATATGTTGCACTCATATTTTCATAAAAAATATCTGCAATATTCATCTAATTTGGGGCACTTCCTCATACTTCTCATGCTCCTCATCTAAGCATTTAAGAATTGATTGACATATCAATCACTTATTCTTTTGAATACTGAGAGCAAATTTTAAAAGCTCGATGACATCGTCAGGCGTCCACATCATTTAAGATGATCCAAAATGTGGCACTAACTAATGACGTTAACAATGCCGATGTTAATGGCGCTGTCTCAAGAACTCGTTCCGATCGAGCAGTAATTGCGGGCGGGTCGAGGGCGTGCCAAGCACATAACACTTCCGTAAACTTACGCTTTAAAACCAGTACAACCAAAAATAAAAAATAAAAATACAAAAATAATAATACAAATAAGAAATAAAAGCAAAATAAAACAATGATCGTAGCAGCAGTTAATATCAGACTTGTGCGCATGTCCAATGTCCAATCGGAGGCAAACGAGGAGGTGTATTTATTTGTGTTTTTTTTTTTTTTTGTCATTTGTCTCGCAACTAAACCAGTTTTCAGTTTCAGTTGACTCTTTGAATGATATTCAATGATAACTGAATTTAGTGCAGGATCAATTTGATTTTTGCCAAGTAAATTAGAGAAGTAGAACTACCTGATACGAGAGATACTCTGGCTAGCTGAGTAGAGGCATTACAATATGAGAATTGGGAATTTAGGAAAGATTGGGGAATGTAAAGTATTTAATAACTATACATGTAATACAGTCAATTTGATATGATATTGTTCATTTTAAGAGAGCCGATTGATGTAAATATGAAATACTATCGAATCGACTTTACTCTATGAAAAAACAAGTCTCTTGTGCTTATACTTTCCGAGATCAACGGACGGGCAGTGCAACAGACAACTGCACGAAGATCTTGATTCGTTGACTTCGCTTTCATGAATGTAATGTATTTAATAACTATACATGTAATACAGTCAATTTGATATGATATTGTTCATTTTAAGAGAGCTGATTGATGTAAATAAGAAATACTATCGAATCGACTTTACTCTATGCAAAAACAAGTCTCTTGTGCTTATACTTTCCGATATCAACAACAGACAACTGCACGAAGATCTAGATTCGTTGACTTCGTTTTTCTCATCAGGAAAAAAATCATTTTTCGCCATCAGCACCGTCTTCTTCTGCCTGACAAGATAGTATACCCCGCATGAGCATATCCTATTTTCGCAGGGTACAACAAGACAAAGTGCCCCAGTTGAAAGTGTCTGATAGATGGATATACGAACATTTCCAGATCAGCTCAGTTTGTCATTTTGATAGAATACTTATAGGAACTCGTGCGCTGCTTCCTGTTGGCCATTAAAGCACTTGCACATATCTATTAAACCCCTAATATGCATATATTTAAACTTAAAATGCAAGAAATATTTAAAGAATGAGGTCAAACTGAACGAATCGAAGAGGCCGATTTGACTTTTTGTTTGAGTTCAGCGTAGATAATTTAAATATCTTGCGGCACACGAAGTCGAGCTACAAAGCCTAGGCCATAAAAAGATAGATAGCCAAGCGAACTCTCGGAGTATATGTGCTTGCATTAGTATTAGTATCTGTATTTGTCTCTGAATTTGTATATATTTAGTATATCTGCATATATGTATGTATCTCTATTTGTATCTGTATCTGTATCTGTAAGTGATTTCAGTTATGCCGCCGGCTTCATGTTGGGTAATCAAATTAATAATGGGCTAAAAATTACATTTCAAGTCGTTTGAATAAATTAACAATTATAGTTGTATATATGTACATATAGTATGTCTATGTATACCTACATATATGCTCTTTTGGGATAAAACAATTTTCTATGCCAGCGACCATATGCTGTTAATTTATGCATAAACAAGTAAATGGTAAAGATGTTCCGGTCGAAACTGTATCCAAAACACTGGGCACGATCATTAACGAGGGAAACGGCAGTTTACTAATGCGTTTGCTAACGTTTAATTACTTGAGTTTTGAGCGTATTTTTTGGTTTTAATTCGAGACATTGTTGAATGCTAGAAAATAGTTTTGCATATTTGAAGCGAACGCTAATTCGAGGGAGTCGCCTGCAGTTCTACACAAGCCGAAGACTTAACCCTTAGCATAATAGTTTTGATTCACCTTTCATGGGGCACTACTTCACTGGAAGCGGCATAAACAAATTGTTTGTGGTCAAAAGTATTCAAATGAATTCTACAAAATTAATGAACTCATATAAACCTTCATGACTTCCGTCGGCAGCTGCAGGGATAACAAGAAACAACTACAACAGCAATGGATAACCTATCCGACTGCATAATACTCGCTCATGCATATACATATCTTTAGTTATTGACATTTTCCAGTAATTTGTAGCAGCTGGAGAGGAGCATATCGCTGGCTTAACTTAATTGTCTAAGCTTTTCTAGTAGAAGTGACTGAGTTTTGAGCATGTTGATTTGTAATGCTTCCATTAGTATTTTTGTGCGATCTACAAAGGTACAAAGGACTTAGATCTGCACATAATTTCAATAACAACTCACTGCTCAAATATTCGAAGCTTTAAAAAAGAAGTCATGGAAGTTATTTGCGATGATTAATCAACTATCTATAACTTCACTCGATGGTTTCTTTCAGCGATGGTTTCATTCATCAATACTATCGAACGACCTAACAGCTCATGTAAGAATAACTTCTTTTAAAGTTTCATATTTTATTAATACCAAATTTAATTTTTTTCATATATGATGTCAATATTCAACAATACTTAAAGAATGCTAAATATTGAATATATCTATAATTAAATATATTATTAAAAAATTAAATAAATCAAGTTTTTTACACAAGTTTTGAATTATTTTTTCAAACTTAAATTAATAAATTAATTTAATAATTAATAGTATCTAAAATTACTTTAAACTTCACTAGCGACTCAGTTCACTTACAAGCGATGTTTCAGCTATTTGCAGATAGCAATGCTATCGATCAATCGTGTAAATGCATGTCCTTCAATGCTATCGATTAATTTAATCGATCGTTTTAACAGCTCTAATACAAAGTCTCTACTTTTAATAAATACATATGTACATACATATATAAGAGTATTGGCGCTGTAAAATGTATTGACCTTTATTATATAGCCGTAAGAATAGATATTACTTACAAGCACAACTAATATACCCATTTTTAACTAGAGCTGGACGTGTATAACAAAAAATCATACAATGAAAATTGCACATGAAATGTGCGACCCTGAAAAACTTGACTTTAGCCACACAGCGCTTTGGGTTCGCATTTTATGAAATTTTTATTTATTTGTGTGTATTGTATTATTTTGTATTTTGTATTTTTGGAAATTTTTCAGCACGTAGTGCATTGAGTGAGCCCGTTAATTATAGAGCCCGATCAATTATTCATTTGGGAGATTACCTGAGCGGAGCGCAAGCGTAGCACAAACTGAACTTCACTTAAAATGATTCTGCGAATTTTTGCATTCGTTCGCTGGCTGCGCTCTCTGCGTCGCGTCGCGACGGCTGTGGGGCTCATTTCAATATTTTTATTGTCTGATTGAAGTGTGACGTTGGGGCCAGCAGCTGCAGACGGAGCCGGCGTTGGAGCTGAGTACTCTGGACTCTGGTCGGCGTTTTGCCAAAGAGATTAATTGCCGGTCGGCTGCGTGCTTTTAAGCGTTGATCAGCGCGCGGGCGGCATTTGGGGGTAGCCGATCGTCGGTGATGCGGCAGAAACGGGAATTGCAGCATGCCCAACAATTTTCATTTCCGAGTTAATTGTTTGGCTCCAGAACTCAAAAGTTCATCAATCTTGTACCGATACCTTAGCTAGACGTAAGCCCAAAACACGCCACAGCGTCGCACGCAGCATCCAATTCATCTGAATTGCTGCACGGATTACCGCCTTAACTGTAAATCATACACTTTTAAGTATTTCTCCAAAAATACACATATAATTATCTATCCCATAAGGTGGGACTTCAAACCTATGGCTTATATAATCTACTAAATACTCAAGTTTAATGAAGAACCTGAAGATGTTCAGAATATATTTATATATATTTACTGCTAAGCAACTGCTTCCGCAATGAACTATATCTAAGTGATCAAGAATTCAATATGTTTTGATCATAAATAATTTTAGGTATAGTTGGGAATGCCCCTCTAGAAACCACTCTGAACTCTGCTCTTAGAGCTACTATATAAATTTTAGGAAAATCCATATACCCCAAGTGATCGGTCACTTTAGGGTATACAAATTTACCGGAATTCCGAATCAATTGCTAATACTCAACAGGAATTTCATCATGAAGTTGCAGCTGCGCATGGCTTTGACAGTACTTCGCACAGCTAAAGAGCTTAAATCTGTATTAATAATGATGATGCTGACATAATATGGTGCTGTCATAATATTCGACCATTGATAAAACTTTGAACTGAAACAAGAAACAATATAAAATCACAAAATATTTTGGTTTTATTAAAATCTATTTTCCTCCAGGTTTTACTTTATACTCTGAAGTTTATTTATGGAGTCAGTTTGATTTCAAGAACTAGTCGCAGTGTAATACATATGTATATATAGACTCACATATATTACATACTTATTTCGAATAATGTTTAACATTATTATTGTATATTTATAAAACATTATAAACAATGTCTAACATTAATATTCGGGTTTTTTATTTCTCAACTTCAACCGTCCATAAAACATGGAATATTAGTTGAAATTAAAAAAGTGAAAATGCTAAATTGTAGATTGAAGAATTACCTTTCCGATAAGCTATATATCAATATAGTAGATTTAATATAACTAACAAAAATTATACATTAACCGAAAAAAAACCAATATTTGGTGTTACTTTAATATTCGGGTTTTTCGTTAACTACTGACCAGATTCGAGTTCTGTTAAAGTGTCAAGATTTACCCGATACGCCCACCTACGGAGAAACTCTAGAAATTCTATAAATAAACGTGCTAGAGAGAGAGAGAGAGAGAGAGAGAGAAATTTGGATTATTTTCTCGGGCTGATAGCCCAAAATCAATAAGGTATGGAGGAATTATTTACGCGCAATGTTACTATAGGAAGAAAGCTTGAATTTTTTGTGATAAGGGGGCGTAGTCCAATCGATAAACAATATTTTCCGAAATTCTGCTTTAGTCTACATTTACTTTTAGAGTTTACGTCAACATTTCATGCTTTTTTCTTATAACATAAGGACTAAATTTCTGTTGACATCCCGTATTGATTTGCCAAATACAATATATTTATACCAATTGGCTGCGTAGCCAGTTGGGAAATGGCATTTGAGCCCTGTATAAGGGTTCCGCAGTTGGTAACTCCCGACTCCAACATTCTACGATAATAATATTATTATTTATGTGATTTTTTTTTCCACAGTAAATTGAATAAAACATTTGAAATAGATCAACAAAATGCTCAGTTCAATCCCTAAAAATATGCCGAGTAGGTGTATCTGGAAATTAATAGGGCCTGGCCATATAAACGCTCTCGAATGAACGCTTCGTTGGCCTCGTTTTCGTAGACCGACAAGAGTTTGGCAGTTGGGCAGTTTGGACAGTTGACCGCGGAAATTAGACAACGCTTTCCACCTGCCCGAACTGAAACAGACGGCCAAATTTGGTGATGACGTCGGCCACCACCGGCGCAGGTGAAAATCAAGCGTTCCTGCCGCCCCTGTCACCGGCCCGCGTTGTCGTGCTCGTTCCTGTTGCGTGTGAATTTTCAGATGGTCCCAATGCCTGCGTTCAATTTCTCGAATTCGATTCGATTTCGTGTTGTTGTTGTTGTTGTTGCTCGTTTGTGTCCCAGATGCAGCACACACGTGTTGACAGAGACACGCAGCTAGGCCATGGAATACAGGTAGTCCTGGCCCATGGGCCGTAGGCCGTAGGCCGCAAATGAAATCATCGGACTTCAACTGTGGTCACGGCCAGTTGACATAGCCACAGGTCTGGCCTCAGCGACCGCAATTGAATTGAAAATCGATTTTGAGGCCGAACAACAACAACAACGACGACATCGCTGAAAAAGGTCAAATGCATTGCACCAACTGAAACTCGATATCGATAAGCGAGCAAATCTAAACCAAGTCCAAGCCGAGCCAGCCTGCATCTAGTGCAAACATCCTGGACAGCTGCCGCTTGGCCCAGCCACAAGGACACAACGCCAGCACCTCAGTCAAGGCAGACCAGACCAGAGCAGAGCAGAGCCGAGCCGGCCAACAAGCTAGGCCGAACACCCCACAAATACCCAAACACTCTTCTAGCAGATGTTAATGTGTGGCGCCTCTAGGCACATGTGTGTATGCGTTAGTGTGTGTGTGTGTGTGTGTGTGTGTGTGGGAATTGTAATTAGTGGCACTTTCCCAGTTCTTTTGTTTGCGCACACTTGACACAGCTACGATTGCGGCCAGCCCAAGCTGGGACGAAGGAAACAGCGCCCAAATTGACACGTAATATCTGTATATACATAAATATATAAATATATATACATATATTTATAAATATATACATATATGTATGTATATATACAGCAAATAATATCTTGGCTTAAATTTGCCCAGACAGCATTTACAGCCTTGGTCAAAAGTATTTACCCAATAAACATTTTGCGCAGACCTGCAGCCAGTTTTTTTTTAAATAATAATAAAATTTCTGCTTATGAACCATTTATACACGATTTTACGTAATATTCCGATTAGCTAGACTCAAATAAAATATGCTTGCTGAAATTGTTTAAAATTTAAATTGGAATTTTTATTGATTTTCAACATTTGGTAATTTGACTATAAAATTACAGTTTCTGATTATGAAAAAACTTTGCTAACTTCGCTTTGAATCTACAAATACATTTCTTTGACAATTAAATCAATTTTCTTGGAGGGAGAAATAGATTGTTTTGAAAGTATATGAGTATGTAAGATTATTAAATATTTTTAAATTATTATTAAATAATTTTAGCTAGAAGCAAGTTTTTTTATGAACTTAATTCAATTTGATAAAAAGAATTGTATATTTGCAAAATAGGGGGGTTCGAATATCCAAGATTTTATATTTTTTGTTGTATAACTACATATGAAAATTATGGTAGAGAGATATATACTGTCACGACAATTAGATTAAGGGTGAGTGGAGTAAAGACCTGAGATGAAACAGTGGAGTCGGGCTAAGTGTGAATAGCTGCATATTTAATTTATAAATGAATACAACTTTATATTGTGCTAATACTATTGTCAGCTAATAGAATAACATTAATTTTCCTTAATTGTTATTAAACCATAATCTTCTCTAATATTGAAAGCTTTAGCATAGATGAAAATTAAATGAGAAATATCGATCAATTACGTACTTGTTATTGAAACCCAATATGGATATATCAGAAAACAAGAAAGGTTACTCTAATCTTGATTAGTAACATTATTATTATCCACAAATGGAAGACATTTTTATTCATCCAAGGAAACTCCAATAAATCATATAACTTGTAAACAAATTTAAATGATCGATCATGATCGATAACATGAAAACAGGATGACTGTTAAAAAATAAAAATAAATAAATAAATATTTCTATAAAAATAATAAAATATATATATATTTAAACCATCATCTTCTCTAATATTGAAAGCTTTAGCATAGATGAAAATTAAATGAGAAATATCGATCAATTACGTACTTGTTATTGAAACCCAATATGGATATATCAGAAAACAAGAAAGGTTACTCTAATCTTGATTAGTAACATTATTATTATCCACAAATGGAAGACATTTTTATTCATCAGAGGAAACTTCCAATAAATCATATAACTTGTAAGCAAATTTAAATGATCGATCATGATCGATAACATGAAAACAGGATGAGTGTTAAAAAATAAAATGAAAATAAATAAATATTTCTATAAAAATAATAAAACATATATATATTTCATATTTAAGAGCCTCAAGGCAGATTGACGGACAAACGGATCGCCTCAGCCTTTCAAGCTCAACAAGATATCTGCCAGCTCTATGGGGTCAGCCACGCCCATTATATACATTCCTTTTTAGAGTATTTACATTTTTCCCATGTCAATACTTTTAACTAGAACTGTATTTCCTTTGAGATTCAACCAGTACACTTTGCACTGCCCTCGCCCCGGGGCTTCCCACTGCACATACGTCATATACTATATGCATATTTAGAAATATGAAGTAATTTACATTTAAAAAGTTTTCTTTTAAGTTTTATTGCCAAGACGAACGACATTTGTTTTTGAAAGGTGTCGTGCAGCTATATTAAACACATCTCCTCCACCCACATAGAATGGGCGAAAGAGAGCTGCGACGCTCTTTTGCTATTGTCTAATGCCTGGACGGCGGGTTTCGTAAGTTCGCTTCGCTCGGGACACATTCATCAAAATTATGTTATATACAAATTATGCAAAGCAGTTGAACTGCACTCAACCCGAAACATGTGGGCACTTTCCAAAACGAGCTAAGATCTTGCTGGAGACCCTAAATCAACCGGCGAGAGGAAGAGAAAGAGCCGCGGCGCGGCCGAAACTTATTTTTGGGGAATTATTTGCCATTGTTTGTCGCAATTGTTGTCATTGTTATCGGGTAGTGGGGTTTGCGTTTCCACCATAATTCTTTTAATTATAATATATGATCTATTACATTAGGCAACTACATATTTCTCGCACACTTGTAACACATTTTAGCATATTTTATTAATTTAAATAACTCAAGTCGGCCACTCGGACAGATCTGGGCGGCACGATAAAGCGTCCAAGCTAAGCTGTACGATCGCGGGTACGGGCGGGTAAGACGCCGGAATACGCGCGTTTGCTCAGCGATATGTGACGAAATGCCGGACAGCCGGTTGAAAGTCGCAACCGAGCTGAAGACTGAAGAAAAACCCAGCGAAGCGTCCAAGCGATCGCATCCACCTTCGTTTATTTGAGTCGAGGTCGCTAATTAAATTCAGTGGAAAACAGGCGCATTTACCGAACGACAAACGCACAAGCACAAGCACAAGCCCACCACAACTATCACAACTATCATTTGAGACGAAGAAAACAAAAACTCCCACTACTGTTTGTAATTTGTTTATTATCATTTACCTGTACCTGCGCCTCTGCCTGTACCTGGCAGCAATTCACGTTCCCCCACCTTTGCTTCGGCATGGCAATGCGTCGACGTTCCTGACATCCGTGGAACATGACTAATGGGTGTCTAAGTGACGAATACGCCCCTTGGCCTACTATAAATGAAATTCAATTTAGGAAACAGGGTGGGCGTACAGTGGAAAATATATTTTACTATGAAGCAGACAGATCGATTCGGTAAATTCTTAAACTTGTAGTTCTTCTAGAAATTATTTTCCGATATATTCGAATAAATAAGAATTGGACAGCTCGGTCTTACCATTCACCATCTAAGCGCATCTACCTCTTCTATAATACAGAGGTCTGACAAGTTATCAAGCGATCTACATATGTCTATATTCTCTATTGAAGACCTATTTTGATCGCTATTTAAAGCTATAATAAATCGTCGTAACTAAAATACTCCTTTAGGTTCCTGAACCAGCATATTAAAATTGTTTTGCGACTCTCATTTTATGGGTATTTTTTCATTTCCTATGCTTGTCTCCCTCTCTCTCTCTCTCAGTATTAAAAGTATTAAAATGTAAATATATTTTCCGTTCAATAACTTAAAAACTACCGCCTCTCTAGGCGATTCTCATGCCATGTCAGCATATTTTCTTTCATTGCCTAAACTAATTCTGTCAAAAATTCAAGTCAATTTGCATTTTTGGCCTAACTAGCCGTACATAAATCTGTTTTAATAGCGCATCGAAAATAATGCCTTACTTTGCGATTCTCATACTGTGTTAGTGCGTTTTTAGTACGACTTTCTAAGCAGATTCTCCATAGAGCCAAAAGTCAATTTGCATATAAGCTTGTCAGCACATAAATCTCTCTATCACCCAGCAGCAACGTGTCAAGTGCACACACAAAGCGCCATTAGCTCATGGGAATTTTGGATGCAGCTGCTGGTGCCGGTGCCGGTGCCGGTGTCGGTGTCGGTGCTGGTGCAGCTGGCGGGTGCCAAAAGTCAATAGACAGCATTGTTTGCCCACTGCACACAAAAGGGCTGCATAATCAAGGAAGGGCTCGATTCCCGGCTGGTGCGAAGCGTCAGCGTTTATTAAATGCCGCCAATCCTTCGATGATGCAGCAGCTCGCACGTGGTGTTAAATGCCTCAATGTCAAGTGGCTAATAGAGCAATCGGCACTGATGCGCTTTGAATAATGATATCTGGCTACCGTTAACAAAACCAAAATGAATGAAAACCCAAAGAAAAACAAAAACCGACACCGTCACCGGCACCGAAAAACTCTAACCCCAAGACAACAAGTGTCGCTCCTGACTCTGGCTGTGATCCTCACGCGCCATCAGTCACTCAAGCGCCGTAGATGTTGAGATGTTGATGTTTTGACATCACAACATCATTATCTACTCATTGTCTAGCTCGAACTGAGACTGAGGCTGAGACTGGGACTGACACCGAGGCCGAGTCTTTGCCCCAATCAGAGGCAGACGTCATTATAGACAGATGTGCCTCATCATCATCTGGGCAAAGAGGCAGCAATAGAAGAAATACAAACTGAAACAGAAACAGAAACAGTTGGAGCAACAGTTGATACCGATCTCATGTAATTAGGGGCCGAGCCCTACAAAGTGCCCGTTCAGCCTTCAGCCTTCGCCTCGATTTGATTTGATTTGATTGTTTCACCTAATAACAACTACGCACACTCTGTGAGCCCGTTTTGTATTTGATTTGAGTCCAACGGGCTCAATTGAAAGAGCCAGGCTAATGTCACTGCGTGGCCGGAGCAGTAAAGATTTCAATCATTGCACACTCGCAGAGCCCGCTCGGCCCGATGGTAATCTAGGCGAGAATACATCTTGTTTTACAGCCCAAAAGAAAGTGTGAATCAATTAGTCTCGAGCACAGACTCAATTGTTTACTTTGCCAAAAGGAAAAACCAAAAGCAATTAGACATTTTTTATGGCTACTCGATTTAACTACTCAGAGTCCAATCTTCATCATGTTGTTGCTGTTGCTGTTGTTGTTGTTGTTCGCTGTGTCTCTTGCCCGTTGTCAAAGTGTCGTAAAAGTGTTTGTTCGTTGGGTGAAAGGCCGGGCTATAAAGTCGTAAGTACACAAACAGCGATGACAACATTGCGGCAGATAGCCCAGGCTCACGCTCAGGCACAGGCTCAGGCCCAGGCGAGTGCCGGTGCTGGGAATACCCATTGGCCCCCCTCTATTACAACAAGAATTTGTCAAAATGAGAAAAATTGTTGCTAAATGCGAACGCTGCGTCATCATCGTTCCGCTCACAGATCGGATCGGATCGTCATCGTCGTCGTCACGGTTCTTGGGGTAAGTGAGAACCACCTCGAACTCAAATCTTTGGCACGCGCTCGCTGCGCTGCGTTGATCTAGCGACAGCGACTGCGACGTCAGCGTCGACTGCGCCAGCACCAATTGAAATGATTAGTTTGAGTTGTCAGATTTTGACAAGCGGTTGTCATCTAGGCTGTCAAACATTTTGGTTTCGCTTGCCTTGGCAATGAAAAATTGACAAATTCTCTCAATTCATCTGACGCGCTTGTAGAACATCTCGGTTCAGTTTTGTTTCATTCAAAAAGGTTAATGATTACACATTGTTTGTTTTGTTAATGAAATTTAATAATTTTTAAGCAAATAAAAATAAAGATAGTATTCAATAGAACTTTTATTACTTTATAATGAACGCCGTTCTTTGCGATTCTCAGAGCTCAAATTAAAAGTACATGCTCAATTAGCTCTAGCATATTTATTTCAGACATATTCTCTTTTTTTTCAATGGGTTGATAAAGGTACATATATAAAATGGAGTTTCTTTGTAATTATCACAACTATAATACAACATTTTTTGTTTATTTCCTGTGTATTTTCTTTATATATATTTTTTTAGTATTATTAATATTTTTAATATATCATTATAATGTATTACATTTTAATTCTGTATCCCCTACAAAGTTGTGTTCATTTGAAGCAGTTCAGCTGAACTGGTTGCTCGATTAAGAGATGTCTCCTTTTTTATTTGCCTTAATTGGAGTCAAATCATAAAATCATGCCAAGACTCGACTTTTTGTCACTTTATTCGCTAAAGAGTCAGTTTATTCTGCATTATTATAGACAACCTCAGAAGTCATCTGAAACAGTAGAGCTCTTACAGTATGACTATTACAATGCAACAATAGAACTCGTACTTTCTGTTTATTGAGCTATTAAATGGTAAATAATAAACCGTTACACTCCATTTTCGTACATCAAGTTCCATCAGATGTTAAATAAGATCAATTAGTTAAGATTGTAATAAAGTAAACATTTTAAAATTAAAATTGCTTATAAGTAAGCTGCCTTTCCTTGCGATTCCAAATTATTATCGTTTTCTTAAAGAAAGTAGAGTTGATTTACTCCCTTGTTTTTACATAATAAATAAGCGCCTCTCCTTGCGATTCTCATGGTCACGCTTCAGCGTACAGCTTAAAGATGTTGTTTTAATATTATTTTACACATTCTGATTTCACCATCTACCCCATTCTTGTGTTCTAGTCTAGTCCCACAAAATCAAGCTGCCTTGAATTACATTTTGTTTGATTGATAACGCCGCTGAGAAAACAAAACAAAACATAAACAAAACGTCAACATTTTGGGCCATCAGAGACTAAGGCAAACGTCAAAAGCAATCAAACAATCACGGCAAGTAAAAAGTCCAAAACTGATTTCGTATAGAGTTTCGTAATTAAATGTGAATATGTAATTTCGAAGCTTTATATGTATCGTAAGCAACGATAACTGGACTTTGATCATAACTGGGCATAATTATACTGCCAGGTCCCATAACCCGAAATTCACTCAGGGCACACTGACTAGACACACACACACACACACACACACACACACAGACACACAGAGATCTACTCACACGCTAACAGAATTTTTAGAGCTTCAAAAAGATGGTGTACTATAAAAGTGCTTTATATAATTTTCCCATAGCTGACCGATGCACGGAACGAATCTTTATTTATGGCATAATGATCGCTGGACTCCCAATAGTACCCCAGCTCCCGAGTCTTCTTTACATGCAGATAGAGCGAGTGCGAGAGAGAGAAGGAGAGAGAGGGAGAGGAAGAGTCGCTACGGTTGCCCGTCTCATCGCTTTACGATCAATGCTCGTATATGTATTGTATATTGTGTGCGTGTGTGTGTGTGTATTGGGCATCATCTGGACCCGTCTCTGGCCAGCTCTTCGATAATTCTTTATTATTTCTTTAAAACTTCACCTTTAATTAAACACGAAACGAAATTATAAAATTGTACCTGCTTTAGCAGCCACCACTGTTCCAAGTCCAACTCCGAGTTTCGACTTCTTCGTGCCGCAGTTGCTGTTGCTGTTTTTTGTGTCTTTTTGTTGTTGTGTTTGTTTCAGCCCACGGGGGAATTTTTACCTGAACCATCGAGCATCGAGCGACCAGCGCACGCAGCGTCCCGCTCATCTCTACGCTCTTCGCTCTTCGCTCTCGCCCCGACTTCTCATATGTTTGTGTCCCCAAATTCGATCAATTTAGATACAAACACCCATTTATGCATCAGTACCTTTTATTAAACTACTAGCATGTGTATATCTGTCTCTCTCTCTCTCTCTCAGCCACTCAGTCGCCCTCTCTGTCTATGTCTCTTTGCATCTGTGTGGGTCTCAGACGCTGTGCTACGTGCTGCCTTAATAAGCCCGTTAATGGAATATTAGGCAATGGCAAAGAGTTTCAATTCGGCTCGGGGTAGACAATCAATATCAATACACTACACACACCGACACACTGCGAGTGACAGAGACACCGGCCCAGCGGCTGACTGGCTGGCTGGCTGACTGCCCGGCTGGGGACAGAGCCAACTTCAAATTGTCGACGGCTGCGGCTGCTGCGGCTGCGACTGCTTTCGGTGACCAGCTCTCTGAGAGCATCACACGATCGAAAGATTTTAGTGCTGGAATGCAATAAAAATTTTATTTTTGTTTTGTTCGATTTGATACAAGTTTTATAGTTGGACTGCTTATTGTGTGTAGGAGATATGCGTACGTACATATATGTATGTACATACCAATATATGACAGTACACACACACGTATACACAATAAAGGTAACAAAAAGAGGTAATGCCGCTCTAGTCAAGGCTGCGCGACTAGCTGATACCTTATATACTACAGAGAACTGATTCTTGAGGCAGTATAGCCTTATCGAGTACATGCATACATACGAATATATGCACACACACTTAGATATGTATATGTACACCATACATAAAAGCTTTAGCTAGGCTGACTCTACTTATACTCAAGCTTCTACACTAATTCATTATTAAATGATAGAAAATCTAAATCTAATCTAATGCATCTTCCAGATCAAACAGAAGATATACATATGTATGTATGTACGTATGCGCTGTGGTTGTATATGCACCAAAAGTTATGAAGTTATGAAACACTTTTATGGAATTAAGTTACCGAATATTTAATAGTATTAGTATTTTACATTAATATTTAAGAGCAGAGGTCTTTGACCGTTTCTTAGATATGATATATGACACCTGCATACAACATAATGTTGATAAGGTTAAGAGAAATAAATGTATTCAAAACCTTCATAAAGCTTTTCTATTTAAGTCATTTTTTTTTTTTTTAATTGTTATTAAAAGAAACAATCCCAAAACCTAGATTTGGTTCAGAGAGCTCAGATAGTATAGTTTGTAAATTATTTATTTATATGATTTAGAATTAATCATTATTAAGACTAATTTAAGAAATCAGCAATAGCAAATAGGGGCTTCGGCTTGGTATAGTTTGCAGTGCTAGGTTTACATACATGAATGTATGTATGTATGTATGCCTTATGGGGTATGTACAACATCCGATGACACATATTAGCATAAATACATTCGCATTCTTAGATTAGAACTGTATTTCAATTGTGTTATAGCTCGTATATTCAGGCAAGCTCAACTTGATCTGCCGATTCAGAAAAATGTACTTTAAGATATTTGCCACGCCCATTACTAACTGTAACTTACACAAGTTAAGTTACAGTACTCCCTATTATACAATTCTTTGGAGGGTATAGAAAAATCAAGTCTACAAATGGAATCAAAGTATTCATAGAGATATGAATACACTGAGAACAACATTTAATACAAAATGAAAAGATCAACTTTATTTATTTGTGACCAGCGAACCTAAGACAGAAGTTGGTTGAGTTGAGTATTTTTATTATTATCTGTGATAGGTTCAATGTATTGTTCAAGTAGATCTACGGTCATATCTAAGTGCATATCATATAAATAAGACAAGATAAATTCACATTTTCCATATTCTCTGATATTTCAAAGTGTCCGCCCGTGTTTCAACTAATTCAAGTCTACGCCATTGCACAAGGTATTAGTGTCTCTTCTCAGCTCTCTGGGGTCTGCTGCTTGTTCGTTATGTATCGTTGTCGCTCTGTCTGTGGCTGTAATAAATATTTGATACTCGCACTAAACCCGAATTAACATAATTTGATCGAGCGGCTTGCGGCTGAGGGCCGCGGTCCACTGACAGCGGTGCATTTTTTATATACCCGCCTGCCCGCTGCCCGCCTGCCCGCTGGACACATTGGAAAATTATTACATGGAAAACGATACCTTTTCCCCTCACTCGCACACTCGCTGCAATAAAGAAGATGCTTTCTTTCCATCTATCGTCTAGGAGGATCTATGTATTATGATCATGCTCTCTAATGCGGCACAGACAGACAGACATGGACAAGCACACATACACATACATACGTATACCAACTAGACTAATGTTATTACCACAAGCAATAGAGAAAGAAAGCAAGAAAGAAAGAAGGAAAGAAGAAGATCTGTAACTAAAATTTATTCAAAAGTGATTCCAAAAGAAAGAAACGTCGCCATCTCTCTCCCCTTTCTTCGGCGAGACTCGTTAAGAATAGATTTCTCGATTCGTGGACCATGGTAATGCGTGTGACTGCCATTAGAGCAAAGTACTTTGGACATTTCTTACCCTGTCGTTCTAGCTAGGCCCCTGCCCCTGCCCCTGCCTCTATCCCTGCCTCTGTCCCTATCCCTATCCCCGCCTCCATTCCCCACTCCAATAGACATGCATTAGTTACCGATACAGCATCAGCATTTCACTAAATTCACGTTTTCTTCGTTTTTGGCTTTCTTTCACCTACAAGATTTATCGCTTTGTATTTGTATTATTTTTAGTTGTTTTATGTCAGCTGCAATCCCGACCAACTGCTCGGCTTTCCCCATTCCATATCCTCCAGCCACTCCGTATCCCCCCTCCTCCCACCACCCCCCTCCACAATGCAATGCATACCTTTATAGCACTTCGCATGCAATCATATTATACAAAGTTAGCTTTTGAGAGACGCTGCGACATTTTATTGATGCTGCATGCGCATCCAGCTCGAATAAGTTTCTTTCCTCCATACAATGGCCAATGTAATATAATTAGTTTCTCTGTTTTCCTCTGATTGGGTCTGTGGAGGCGTCTATTTTAAGCTCTTATTGCTCCGGCTACTCAGGGGGCGCCCGGGTAATGCTCCAAGAGGCGCGAGAGAGAACAATATTAAATATGTCACAGAGTTGTCTAAAAATACACAACAATTATACAAATTTATGAAATTTGAATGCATTTTTGCTGAAACTAAAAAGTTCTGTTTCAATAGTGGAAATGTGGAAGAGTAGATCATATTTGTAGCAACTGTGAACTGGTCAAATGAAATGGGGCCAAGCGCTAAAGAAATTTTGCAGCATCTCTTAAATGGAATGCTCTAAATCATCTGAAACCTAATCTACGTGAGTGTCGCCTTCTTAGGTTTCTCATTTGTATTCTATGTAGATATCAAAGTATTGTCTATTGTATAGAACAGTTGAAACTAGACAAACATTAATTAGCCAGCATTCCAATTGGCTGTACTCGACTGCATGATACTCGTTCATGTACTCTAAAACATAATGCTAAATTAAATTTAAGAAATTTATATACATAATTTAATATACCTCGTTTCTTATAATCTAATATAATATAATATAATATAATATAATATAATATAATATAATATAATAAAATCAAATATAATATAATATAATATAATATAATATAATCCACCGCACTCCCACTTCTAGCTCGAGCACTGATAATAAAGAGTACTAACTATAGTAACTATAGTTTTTTATCTATACAGTTATTGCTCAATAGAAGAGAGAGACTATAGATCAACAGCTGATAAAATGATAAAAGACAAAGTTAATATTTGGGTGTTCACATTCCAAAGAAAACCTTTTTATCCGGTTTCTGGTACTAACCGTTTTATTATACATCCTGAATCTATTGAAAACACCAGCATATAATGATCCTGTTCCTTTAATCAATCTAGATCTTTGTTAATATACATTTTAGACACATTAAACTGAAAATAAGAACATATATTTTATAATTTATCTACAGATAATACTAATAAAACAGTTAAATAATAGAATATATGTGGATATTTGAAATGTATATTAATAAAGATATTTATTGTGAATCCCCATTTGACATCGAAAGTATCCCAATAGAGCTTTGCGGCTAATACTTACGATTATAGCTAAGTAACTAATCGAAAGTAACAAACCCGACGAAGGGTTTAATCAAAACCAATATGCTCTTTTGGCACTTTAGCAGTGGGTATTGATAAAGTGAAGAAAACCGTTAGAGCTACGCTTGCTCTTGTATACACTACGCAGATTGAAGTTCCATTCTTTGCTTAATTCGTGCCATTTCGTACAAATTTATTTAATGATCCAGAACAAAAGGCACACGAACTGTGCAAATCGTGTGCTGTGAGTTCAGATGGGCATCGTTGCCCCATCTGCTGCCCATCCTGGACTGGGAGAAGAGCCACACGTGGATAAATAATGTCGCTATGGCCAGTTTCAAAATAAATTATTAATTAATGTATGATTCGACTCAAGTTAACTGACTCTTGGCCAGTTAGTTGGCTAACTTGGCCTGCCCTGCCCGATCCGAGCCCAAACCCGAACCCGAAGCCAATGCCAAGTCCAACGCTGCGACCCGTCTTGTCGTCTAATGCTTTCGGTCATTCCCATTTCGTATATTCCAGTTCATGTTATGTTAATCGCCCAGAGAGAGAGACGAAATGGTGGAAGAATCTATGAGACTTTACGACATGGCCATTGGAGACATGTTCTCTGTATAAAATTAAGTATTATTTGATTGCTTTTGTCGAAAATCGCCGCTAAGAATTTGTTTAGTTGTAGTTGTGTTACTCCTATATACGCGTATGTATATATATAAATATACATTGATTCTTTCGCTTCAGTTAATAAATACTCAAATTTAAATAGAAATTTCGGTCGCTCCAAGAGTTCATTGTACTGTGCCGAGCCAGCACCACACACACACACACACACACACACACACACACACACACGCATTTATTTTGTTGACAGGGTAAAAAGAGATATGCACACATTACAGATGGCCACAGTTGAATTTCTTTGAGTTATTCCCGGAAAATCGAAAGGATTTTCATTCCTCTCGATTGTCACGATGCAAAATTGCTTGATGCAGGTGCTTGAATGGCCCCGTCCCAATTATTGCACTACATTTCGAGATGCGATCGATGCCGCTACGTGATTTCACACTCAAGATAGAGGCGCGTCCTTGTTAGGTTCCCGGAATGGAAATGGGATTAGTTTTCCCTTGTTACTTTTGCTTAGCACTTTTTGTTCGGCGCACGTTTTGGCAAAGTGTTTGACCGAAAAACTGCCTTGCTGCCTTGCCAAAGAAATTGCACGTGTGGTACTCTGTTGTAATACCCAAACGTGAGTCTATGCCGTTGCTCAGGTTCCTTTATATAACTCGGATTACTCAACATGTGTCGCGCTCAGGGCAGAGCATTGTTACATTCCAATTTAGCCTCGCTTTGGTAAAAGTAAATATTTCTTTTCAGATCAGATGAAACATATGAAAGTGATTTTCTTACCATTAGAAATTATTTTAAATGGAATTTATTTTGCATTTATTAGACTCACAAAAGTACTAAAATTGTTATCTTACTCATCAGTAAATACAATTATAAATGTTGGTGATTAACATTAATACCTGAGAGGACTGAATAGTCCTACCATCTACTTGCCTGTCGATTTCGGAATCTTTCAGAGCTGGGGACTTTAAAATAAAGAATTAATTAAGCGGAGTTCAAGTTTATTTCGAATAATTGATCAATATACATCGTAAATTATGCATTTCACTGCTATTGCAGCTATAGACTTGAGATTTTAAATATTCATATGTATACTTCTGGGCACCCCAATCCCCCCAGTGCACTGGCTGTTAAGATTGAGACATGGCAAATCGAGATATACAAGATTTCGAATCTCAGAACTATTATTATATGACGCGTCCAACCATATAGCAAAATTTACCACCCTCTAAAAAATGTACCGCTACTACGTTACAGTAAAATTCCTTTGAGAATTGGTTACAAATCCTAAGTACAGGCACACGGGAAATCGAGAAAAACGTAATTTTCTACTGTTTTTTAGCTTTTAAGTAAAGAATCAACAGATAAATAAATTACTATTGACCTCCATGGATTGTCAAAAAATAATGTATGTACACATATGTATATAGTTTTTTCTTGGGGCATTGCTAATATAATGAAAATATATCTTCAATGTTACAACTATACAATATATTTGTTCAATTGAAAATCCATAGTTAGTTGTATACAATTGTGAAAATCAATGTTCAAGGGAAATCAAGCATAATAAACTAAAATAATATAAAGTACACAATTATTTAAATACATAATTATATAAGTATATCTTATATTGAGCTAGTGCTTAAAAGCGGGACAGTTACATTACTGCAGAATATTTTCTACTTAGGTTACATAAAAAGATCCAATTTTTATCACGAATGGGTATTATATAACAAGGAGTGCTCGAATGTAAAGTTCTCCGGTTAAATATTTATTTATTTTTAAATTTCTTATGTTTCAATATTCAAGTCTTGATAATAAGCAAATAGATACCTTATCATTATATTGTCAGATTGCTGATGATTATAATAGATATAAGTCAACTGCCACCATTAACTTATGCTTCTTTCCTTGAATTTTCAGGGTTCTTCGCCTACTCTGACGCTGGTCACCTCAAAAGTAAGTAGCTCGCAGCTTTTCGCTTGGCGCTTGCACCACCGCATGGCTTCAGCTCAGCTCGACAATGCACGACTTACATAGTTAGTAATTCGTTTAGTTAGTGATGCATCACGGGCTGTGGCGGGCAACTAGGTTGAGTCACTGTTTGTGCTGCTGATGAATCAAGGGCGAGGAGTTGGCAATGAGCAACCATCGATGTGGCTGGCATTACTCTGATCCACAGGATTTTGGTAGGCCGAACGCTTCTGCTCCTCCTCTTTGCCTTTAGATGACTCAGCGCAGAGTCACGTAAAGGAAATAACTGCCGGGACAATGGAAAGTGCAGAGCGGGGCACTGAAGTTCAAAAGAACTTGCAGCGCGAAATGTTGCACCAATAAACGCACAGACACACTCACACACACTCACACACACACACGACTGCGACTGCGACTGGGCAACTACATATCTTTGCGATTTCAGTGCTCGTTCCTTAAGCCGACTGCACTCGTAAAAATTATACTTTATATGTTAAATTGGATGCACTGTCACCAGCGAGGCTTGTAATGGGCTTAGGGCAAAGCTATAGGGCATATTTTGAGGGCAAGCGACAGATTACCTGGCAGCAGATTACAATATCACTGGATGATCGCAAAGCTGGCGTCGTTAGACCCTGAGAAATGGCCGCACACTCGCCGAAATTCTGCAGAAGAAGTTGTGAAGCCAGCAGCAGCAGCGGCAGCGGCAGAGGCAGTGGCAGTGGCAGAAGAGAAGCTTCAGCATGCGACCTTGAAAATGCAAACTATGCCGCGAGGGCGCTACACACACACACACGCCACATACACGCAGACACTCCACAAATACCACACACAAGCAAACACACACACACACACACACAGAGAGAGCAGCAGAAGGCCTGAGAATGGGAGCTGTTCACGCAGCCAAAGGGAAACCAAACTGATGTATGTGTGCTGTGTCTGTCTGTGTGTGTGTGTGTTTGTTTGTCCTATGCAAGAAAACAAGTTTTGCTGCTAGCGCTGAAGCTGCATCTGTATCCCGTATCTAACAGATACGCAGATACTGCGCATGCAAACCCGAAAGACCGCAACGCAAAAGTCGGTCTTTGTGCCAATAGAACTTAGAATGCGGTAGGACGCCAAAGTCAACTTGATGTTGTTTGTGTATGTGTGTGTGTGCCTGACTTGTTGTTGTTGTTGTTGGATCGCTGTTATTATGACGCGCCACAGGAAACGGCAACAGTGCCCCCAGCTCTGGGCTTTGATCTTCAATCTGTTTTGTCTCTAAACAAAATTTCGCATGCAGCTGTATGAATCAGCGATGCCAAGTCAAAATTTGAGAATTACGTAGCCAGGCTCCAAAATCTACGTATTTTTACGTAGCACAATTTTGCTGAAATACGTAGATCTACGTACTTTTTTTAAAGCTTAAAAACAATAAAAAGAAATTAATAAACCATTAAATTTTTAAATTAACTGTATTGTACTTCATTGTTAATAATTTCATTTGTGCAAATTGCATTATTCAAATTATACATATTCATTTATGTACACTACGAACGTATAAAAAGAGCACAAAAAGCACTTGGACACAGACAGAAGCTTCATGCTTCTCTACGTCTCTCTTTCCAGAAGAGCATTTGAGATCTGCTTTGCAAGATTTGCAATTAAAAAAAAAGATTACCCTTACTGCTTCCTGTCAACCAGGAATACTTGTTTTCCCAAGCTGCTGAGTAATTCACATTGTAGTGCACTTTCCTTTTCTTGGTTGGAGTTACGTTTGGTTTTTCGCCGGTGTCACTTGTTAACAATTCCATTTTTTTACATGCACATTAATTTCTTTCCCTCCAATTCTAAAGTAAGCGATGCCACTTTTTGCAATTTGGCGCTGCTAACCCATTGAAAACGGCATTCGTAAACATATCGAAATAATAATTTAGTGCTGTTAACCCAATATAAATCATATCATCTTTATTATTATATATTGATATATTGATATTAGCCAAAAATGGCAGATTTTAGGATTTTTGCATTATTTTTTAAAAGTACGTAGTTTTAGTCTCAAAATACGTAGGTACGTAGATCTCCTTTAAAATACGTAGATCTACGTATAAATACGGAGGGTTGGCATCGCTGGTATGAATGTATGAATGTACACACATAAGTGAGTATGTGTGTATGTATGTATTTGTGTATCTATGTCAGTGCGGCTGCCGTTTGTCCCAGTCTCCAAATCTGAGTTGTTGGCGGCGATATGCAAGATTTAATTTGACTTTAACAATGTTTTACTGCTGTGCGACACATTGCAAGATTTAATTAAATTCATTGTTTGCTCTCAAAATTTTGACACATTTCATGCGGATCTCAATTTGATGTTGCTTTAGCTTTGGATAAATCCTTTTCTTATACCCTAAAGCCATTGGAAGTGCCAGCTCTGGGTAGAATGGTGTGGAGCGTGTTTACTAATACAGATTGACTGGGATGCAGGGTATCTCCTAGTCTATCATCTTTCCTCAATTCTACTGCTTCTTAAAGAGAATCAGTCGATCTGGTGATGTTTGTACGTTATAATCAAATCTCTTCGATTTCTAAACATTTGAAATTGTTCTTTCCCAAAATCTTCTGGCTTTCTGAGGCTATATAGACTTATAAATTCCTATACGCAAGATTATGTATAAAAGGCTTCTTCTAAGTTGATTTGCATTTACTTCTAGTATTATTTACTATGTTTTAGTGAAAACTTCTTCATAGTCTTCAGTCTATTTTAGTATAATTATTGGGCAGATATTATATCTAAACTGGCCCTCTAATATACTAAAAAATATACAAATACACAGTACAGAGTTTATCAATTATATTTTGATAATACCAGAACAGCATCTAGAACTGCTTGTTTGGCAAATAGAACTCCAG
Source organism: Drosophila mulleri (assembly GCA_035047565.1). Lineage (NCBI taxonomy): Eukaryota > Metazoa > Arthropoda > Insecta > Diptera > Drosophilidae > Drosophila > Drosophila mulleri. The sequence goes on from JAWNPK010000012.1 coordinate 21,045,949, forward strand.
GTCTTTTATTCTGATCAATGAAATTCTTTACCCATTATCGTGAGAAAAGTTTAATAATGTATGGGCATTTAACATTTTAAAGTTCAAATCAGCTAACTTATAGTGTAAAATTACTGCTGAAATTGATATAGGGTTTTCTATATGCATATTTATATATATTGAGTGATCCAGCAAGTTTTATAAAGGCTATTAACTAACAACCCAACGATTAATTGCTGTGTATAATAAATATACAATAATATAAAAAACAAGTAAGAAAGCTCTAGTCGAGACTGCTCGACTACGAGATCCCCTGAACCCTTCAAGCAACAGCAAACACACACACATACACACGCAACACACATACATAGACACCCATAGGCGCGCACGCATGGGCTGCAGTACGGGCTCACTATGGGAACTTAATTGTTTAATAACTTTTTTTCTGGACGTACGTTCTTCATGAAACTTTTAGATTGTGTTTATATCATTAATATGCGCGTATGTGCCAAAGCTCAAGTTTCTAGTATTTGAAATACGCCTTTTACAAACTTATGGGTGAGGGGGTGGATATAGGGGTGGGAGGTAAAATTGAACGAAAATCGAAATTCTATAACGTGCATATCAATCTACATTTAAAATTTGGATACTCTAGCTCTAAAGATGTAGGAGATATAATTTTATAACTGTCTTTCGATAAGGTTTTTTATCGATAAAAAAATAACTAGACGAGTTATCGATGTTTGGTAATAAACTCGATATGCGCGCTGTATTTACGGTCATTTTAAAAAAAAGTTCAAGTCTCTAGCTTCTATATCTTCTGAAATCGACGCGTTCATACATACGGACGGACGGACGGACGGACGGACGGACAGACAGACGGACAGGGCTAAATCGACTCAGTTCGTCGCCCTGATCAAGAATATATATACTTTGTGGGGTCTGCCACGCCTCCTTCTCCCTGTTACATACTTTTAACAAAACCATTATACCCTGATTTCCCATTTTCAATGGGTTCAGGGTATAAAAATTATATATAGCAATAATATTTTAAAGACTAAATTTAGAAATCTATCCACCTAATTCGAGTTTCACCTCTATAATCTTTTGAGATTTAATGACTTTCTACTATGAATAAAATGGTTTCTGCAGTTTGGAAACGGTATGCAATATTAAAAGAAAATAATGCAAAAATTCCTTTAAAAAAATGTATATTATTGACATTTATAACGCAAAAAAATTTATGTTTTTTCTACATTACATCATGAAAATTGCAACAACAAAAAAAAGTTTAATAGATCAATCTTCTCTTAAGTCAAATCTTCAAACTTCAATCATCAAAAGCTAACAACTTGATCGCTTATATCAACTATATATGAATACATACATATGTACATAATAGTATACATACATACATACATAATACATATTGTACATATAAAGTTGCCTCTCTGCGATATCGTATCGCACTTTATATGTGATCGATCCGAGCTTCCAGGAATGCATTAAGCTGGCCCTAGGTCGTCGGGCTCTATAGCAGCCGTATCCAATGACAATAATGCGTCGGAGTGCTGTACATATAAAGATCAGCGTTTTATGCATCCTTAACTTACACTCTATTTTAATTGCCGAGAGATCCTCACAATCACAGTTGGTGCCTTCGGTCCAGCACACCGACCGAGGGCCAGGCTTATGTGCAATTAAACCAGAGTTGCCAAAGGCTGGGCCAGAGTGCTCGAGGGACGGAATGGGGAACGACGGCTGGACGGAGGGGGTACGAGGCAAGGGGCACGGGCAAAAGCAAATTTACGTCCGCTGTCAAAAGGCAGCGACGTAGCGTATTTAATATTTTTCAGCGTGTTTTACCATTTCATGTTGTGTCATCATCATCGTCAGCATCAGCATCAGCATCAGCACCAGCACCAGCAGCGGGCGCAGGCGCAGCTCCCAGTTCCCAGCTCTCAGCTCGCCGTCTCCGGCTCGTAGAGTTGCTGGAAAGAGAGAACCCAAGAAGAAGATACAGATACATTCGGTGCTCGGAGTGGTCAATCCTGTTCCTGGGGCTTCTGTGCGGGCATGGCAAGGGCAAAGGCAGAGGGAGTGCGTGAGGGTGAGGGTGAGGGAGCGCGATACAAATTTGTACGCTCAACTACAAACTAAAAAGTCTTAAAGTCTTAAAAGCATTTGCAGAAACGAAGGCAAAGAGTAAACACAATAAAGGCATAAAAATTGCGAGTGAGCAAACAAATAAAAGGAAACAAGGCAGCGCGGAGGGACGATGAGACGGCGGGATGGATAGACGGGTGGACGGGCGGAGGGCTTGGCTTGGGCTTGGGAAGACGCGGGGTATGTTGTTTTGTATCTGTGCTGCTCATTTGCACTTGGAATACAAAAGATACATTTTCGTAAGACCATTTTGACATGACAAGATAACGACAAGCAATCCGACCAAGCGACCGGACGACAGCTCGGGGGAGCTGCGCCCGGCGGGGCAGTCGCGACGGCAGTTGCGCCTGCTCATTGGCTCCTTGCCGACCTTTTGCCTGAGTGTTTCGTATTTTAATTTTCATTACGGCCACACCGTCGCACTGGTAGGTTCTTGAGACGACGACGACGACGGCGACGGCGACGGCGATGGCAACCGGCAGCGCATAAAGTCAGCGCAAGGCAGCGCAAATGTGAGTATTTCTCAGAAATTGCAAATTATTTTTGAGCTGAGCGCCTGCGCCTGCGAGCTGCCTCGAGATGCCTCGAGTTGCCTCGTCACAGGTACGACTCGCAACTGGCGTCGCAGGCAGCAACAGCAACAGCAGCAGCAGCCGCCAAAATGAGTTAGCATCCCGATCCCAATTCCAATGTGTGTGCGTGTGTGTGTGACTTTTGCTGAGTGCCGGGCGAAACAAATGCGCAGATACTTTTGCCTGCATTGACACTCCCGCGCCGCCTCCCTTGAAGTGGTAGTACAGCTTGGACCTGGACCTGGGCCTGGGACGCGGCCATCAAGTGCTCCAGTCTGCCCTCCGCTGCCGCTGCCGCTGCCCTATAAAGTCGTGTTTATGCACTCTCATAAACATTTTTATTTTAATGATTTTTATTATTGCGCACATTCGTTACTTTTTATGCGAGTCAAGCAGAGAGAGAGAGAGCGAGAGGGAGATGATCAACGTGCAGCCATTGGCTACCCTTAAGCTGAATCGCCTCCTGATCTTGACACTGAGTGCTCTGAAACGACATTCTGCATTTATACAAGAATCTGATAGTAGTTCTTCTAGAAGCAGCTCTTACTCAATTTCTATTTACATTTTGCAATTGCATGCCACATGTTGCAGTTGCAGTTGCAGTTGTTGCTGTTGTTGCTGCTGCTGTTGTGTGGCCAGTTGCTGCTGCACTCGACGCCTCACCCTTTTGGCATCATAAAATGTAATTTACGTTCGATTGCAAAGTTTTCGCCTTGCAGTGGCCAGCGCCGCCGTCGCGGATGACACATAAAATTCCACATTTACGACTCCTTAAGATTCAACTCGTGTATGGCAAAAATCTGAGCGACGCTCCAAAGAGCCAAAGCCGGCTTATCCATTTCTGTTTCATTAAAAAAGAAACAAACATCAAGTAAAAGAAGAGAAGAGCTGAGACCCATAAAAATTAAATTCAGTCTGCCGCACGGATAACTCGAAATATAGATACATACATACATTGTTTGCGCTCCACATATGTAGATTACTTCAGTTTTGTTAATGCTAAATAATATTGTTTATTAACAGAGAGCGTCTTAGACTATGATCAAAGAGTATTCGATGGCTATCTATGGATAAATGTCATTATTCTATGTTAAAGTCACTTGGCAATGCGACCGCCGCCGAGGCGTGCCACAGTGCGACGCAGCTTGAGGATCTCGGCCTGTAGCTGGTCAACGCTGGTGTCTATTGGCTTGCTCTTTGGTGAAGGTGCTGCTACAACGGCAGCGGGTGCGGGCGCGGGCGCGGGCGCGGTCGTGGGCACTGAAACAGGCGTCGCTGTGGGTGTGGATATTGGCATGAGGTTCGCTACTGCTGCGGGTGCAAATGGCGAAGCCGCACCCTCCACACTGGCAATGGACAAATTGGGATGGATTTGGGGAGTAGTCACGTGCACGTTGTTGGCCACAACAGCCGGTGACACAGCAGCTGCAGTGGGCATCACATTGACAGCAGCTGGAGCAGCTGTAGCACTAGCTGCATCTGGAGCAGTGGTTGTCGTTGCCGCAGATAGTAGTGCCAGTCCGCGGTGCGTGGACAGTAATTTCTGCAGCTTTGCTGTGGCGCTCTCGCGCTGTGAGTCGAGCAGCATTCGCATGGCTTCTTGGTCTTCCGACTTGGCCTTCTCCATGGAGTCAGAGCCCTCGTCTATGAACACATAGTTAATGACATGCGCATGGGTGCCTGGCTTAATCCGATAGATGGGTTGACCTTCGCCACTGCCCGCCGCAGCAGCCAGCGAGGGTATGTCGCCCATTTTGGCCATTTCGCCACCCACTTGGAAAATCGATGTCTTGCCATTGACCACCAAGGGCTTGGGCATAATGTATGGTGCGGAAACAAACTGCGAGCACTTGCGCTTGGTCACTTCCACATATTTGCTCACCCGGCAGCCGCTCGTACTGCAGGCGCGCAGCGGTGTTGCCATGGGCTCGCCGCCGGCACCAGCGGCAGCTGCTACTCCATTTGCGCTTGTAGTTTGCATCTGTAAATGTCAATCATATACTTTCAATAGTTAAACACTGATTTGCATTTAATCTTACATTATTTTGACTTAGTTTTCGCTTTTGTTTGGTTTTCTACGAAGCGTCTTCGATTTTTACACAGAAATTCTTTTGTTTTATTCGGTCACATTGATTTATGTGCTCAGAGAGTGAGAAAGAGCACAAATTATAGCAAAGAGCTGAACCAGTTCAAGTTTCTTGTTTAAAATAACTCAATATGCTTTATTGCATCATTTTATCAAAACACTACAACTTCAAAATGGTTTTAAATAATTTTTTAATGATTATTAATGTAAAATAAGCATATGTCAATGTTTTCTGGATACTAAGAATAATACAAATGAAACCGTTCACAGGCAAAAGAACTTGCTCAAATTCAAAACGAGCTATTTGACTCACCAGCAATGCGCATGACTAGTTATCGATTGTAACAGTGGTCGATAACATGTTTAGCTGATACTTTGGCGCGAACCAAATAAAATTTAAAATTGACACATTTTACAAAATCTGTATGCGAAATACAAAGAGTATGAAAATATGATTTTTAAATAAAAATAAATGTTTAGTAAATATATTGCAATCAGAACATTTACCACTCATGTATGTATATACATATATGCGTTCAGCAGTAGCTTTTATATTGCAACTGTAAACTGTGGCCCTGACCAGTCCATTGAAGTGAGGTGCAATGACCCAGAAGACCTCGAAATACAACATTTTGAGCAGCCGTAGCGAAGTGCAGGCGCGACAGACACCCGCTTCATTTACATTCCCGAGTACTTTACAAATGGGCTGGCAACGCCAAAGTTGAGTCGTTAAAAGCACTGAAAGCGTTTATCATGAGACGGTTCGCAGACCAATGCCCGGCTCTGATGCCAGCTTCTTTCATTTTCATGTCCATCTCACGGCAACAGTCGCTCAAAGCGCTCGAACGGACTTGCAGCCTCATTGTTGGCTCAAATGAAATAATTACTTTAGCACACGTTGACTGACTGACTGACTGGCTGCATGTTATATATACATACATATGTATACATATATGTATATATGGGCGTATGTGTGACTGTGTGTGCATCCTTAGTCATGACCAATATATCGACTCGCATTAACAACAACAACAACAATGCGAACCGCAGCCACAGTTGCAATAAAAATCTTCGGACATATCCACGTCGCGCCCAGTCCAACAATAATAAGAAATGAAATGCCATTTATTAAGCATTAATAAGTGCGAGCGTCCATGTCCATCCATCCATTTGCGCTGCACTTGGCTCGAACCGCAACCGGCTCTCACCCTCCACCTGGCCTGGCTGCTCTGACTCAGTCTCTCAGTCTCCTGCTCTGCCGTTGCCTGCAGCCCAGGCGGGCTGGGTTCTTCGTGCTTTCTGCCTGCCTGGAGCCACGAACTTGACTCGTGTTGGGTCAGCTTGTCTGTCTGTCGATTTATGTTTGTATGAATTTGAGATATTCGAACAATAAAATATCTTGAAAGCTCTCTGCAATTGCTGGGCATCACTTGAATATAGTTTAAATGATTTTCATTCGGGCATACGTTGATTTTCTCAATTTGTCTTCTTAATCGATGTATTTTATATTATATATTTTTACCAAAAGACCAAAGAGTATTATTCCTTATTCAACACGAGCACAGCAAGATATACTAAGTACGTTTCTCTTCCAAACTGATCCCAGTGTAAGCTACAAATTTAATTAGTTTCATGAAAGCGAAGACTGCTTAAAATTCACTCCGAGTAGCTGGGAACAGCCCCCAAAAGTTGTTGCGTTTAGTCTTTGAGCTGTTTTTAGTGGCGGCAACATGAGAAAATTCCATTGCCATTGGCTCTTCATAACAAAAATGTGCAATTATGAAATATAAAGCGATTTGCTCTTAAAATGCACAAAGCAAAAGAATCCCGAAAGCCAGAAATAAGGCTACGAAAACGGAAATGGTTTTCGACTTGAGCCCAAATTCGGCACGACTTAAGGATGAGAAATGAAGTTCAGTAATATTAAAACCAGGGAAAGCATATTAAAAGCTACGGGATACAGAAGTAAGCAAAAATAGGAATATTTATCCAAAAGATATCATTTACAAATCAATAATATAAGAAATATCTATATTAGAATATAAATATAATGATATAAAGTATTATATATTATAATAATAATAAAGTTATGTTCGGAACTTATTTATATCGAATTGGTGTTGGTTAAAGATATAAAAAGTACAATTTTAAATGTTTTACTTTGAGTTTTTGTTTCAAGTTGACTACGATTACGATATCTTATTAATTAGTAAATGTTTAATTATATTCAAAAGTCTTGCTGAATACACAAAATGAGCTAAGTATGCGAACTTTTACTTAGTTAAATTATGAGGTATTTATACACGAAATATGAGCTGACACGAGGCTGCTTTTTACGGTGAAATGGACTAATAGATTTTTGGAAAGTTGTCAATGATATTTCACTTGAAGCTAAGTGAAATTGGTAATGCAATTAGCTGCTGGCTGGGATCTAATGAGTCTTCTGCTGGTTATTTGTGCCTTCGCCTCAAAACAAGTCGCATTTAGTTGAGTTTCGCTCGGTTTTGGGCAAGCAGGTTTCACAGCCGGGGCAATATGAAAAAGAAATTGGAATTCCTTGTCTGGGCAGACACCCAAGCAGCCGAGCTAAACCAACCAAGACAAGCAGCCAGCACACACATGGCATTCAGTTCTCAGTTCGAGCAGAATAACCACAAAAAAAGAAAAAAACCCCAAGCAGCAATAAACCCAAAATGCCCTCGGGCGCTGTACTTGTGCTTGATCAAGTGAACAGCAGACGGCAGACGGCAGGCAGTCGACATCCTCGTCTGGCCTCCACTGCGCATGCTTAGCTGTTAGATACGCGCAAAAGATACAGATACAACTACAGCTACAGATACAGCAACAGATACAGAAGCACGTGCAAGCGTTGAAAAGGGAAACCGAAAAGGCAGCACAAGAAATACTAAAAAGGAAGCCAAATGCTTTACTTGACCTTGACTGCGAAATTCTCATTGCAAAAGCTAAGCAAAAAAAAAAATATATATAGTATATATATAAATACACACAATCATACACTCACACAACATAAAGTATCTGTATCTTTTGCCTCTGTAGTGCTGTCTCTTGATTCGTTTTGCAGCTTTACAAATTATATAAAGCCCAATTGTTCATGAGTTCCATATAGCCTATACATATATCTACATACGTACATGCATATATATTCACATTCAGTAGATCTTTGTCAGACTTTCTAGTAATCAAAACTCAACGATTTCTTGTTACCTTTTCAGATGAGTGCAGCTCCACCCTGCACATAGCTCAGTTCTTTTCCAAAATTCAGCTGAATGCAGTTGCAGTTGCCAGTCAAGCAATAATCCCATCCAATCTAACCAATATGAGCACATAGAAGACCCCACACGAATACACCTACACACCTACACACACACACACACCATATATATACATATATTGATTTATATGTATATATATCTGCTGTAGACAATACGTGTACAACTGAGCACTGAGAGCAGCAGTTTTGTAACCCCCAAGAGAATTGCGGAACCAACAGGTACGCCACAAGTCTAAACATAATCTATAGCTATAGAAATATATTATATACACTATTAATATCATCTCATGACTGGATTATAATCTACTACTACTACTATACTATTATTAATCAAAGACCTTCTAAAACAAATGGTTAAATTCTGGATTATACAACATTATATCGAAATTTCAAGCTATTCATATATGAGTTCAAATAACTAACTGAATTTGACTGATCTAAAAACATTCCAAAACTTATAAATTATAATGCTAATCCCGAATTCGATTCAGTTAACGTTCAGATTTCATCTGGCTATGGTTCAAAAAGATTGATTTTTGAAATTCCTATTTATCAGATTCTTATATTTGAAATAAAATGCTGGTCTTATAAACATCTTTTATCAAGGGTTAACTTTTCGCATGGATCCATTTCAATTGGATAACTTGTGTGATCTCTAAATATAATAACATGTGCTTCAATTACAATCATTTGAATTGCAGGATGGAATGAAAGTTGATTCATATGATTCAGCATACTATAAGCCTCGATATTCAGTTAGTTATTCGGTTCGAGCTCATCTTAGAGCTCGAATATGTTTCGAAGATATACATATCTTTACTTTATAGACTTTTAATAATTCAAATTATTGAAGATCGAAGACACCAAATTTTGACAGACTTGACCCATTCGAGTTTATGTTCGAATTATATAAATATTTTCAAAGACGCATAGAAGATTTAAAATATGGTAAAAATGAAAATCAGAATGAATCCATTTAGACGATCGGTAAGAAAATGAAACTTTTGAAATTGATTTCTAAACTGAATAATATGTTTAGGCATATATAATGTAATAATATATTATATATGAATCAATTTCGAAATCTTCAGTCTCATCAGAGACCAAGATCCGTTCGACAGAAGTAAGAAATGAGATTTACAGAGTGGATAGAATAAGAATCAGAGTCGTTGCATTTGCCTTATTTAATTTGTGTCTAGAGGAAGAGAAATAATTTGAAATAGATTCCATTTTACGCATTCTAATGCACTTTTGTAACCGAATTATAAATTTGCTGAATGTAGAGCAAGGCGCAAATGATTGCCATATGCCAGAAATCAACTTGGAATGGAGTCTGCAGGACGCAGAGGCAAGAGCAGTTGAATGTGAACCGTGACGCTGTTCCCCATTTCGATTCTGATTGCTGTGCAACGTTGGCGACGTAGGCGGGCGATGGAGCCTGTTGCAGCTGCTACTTGGCACACGACAAAAAGTCCTTTGGGCTTAAGTTGTTGTTGTTGCTGCTGTTGCTGTTCCTTTTCGGTTGTCTGTTGCTCTGCTTGTTAGCCGGAAAGGTGTTGCCTCAGACAATAAACTAATTAAATTTAATTTAAAACAGTTCCTGGCATTTCATCAGACCAGCCAAAAATGTTTCATATTTAATTGGCCGGCTGCTGTTGCTGTGGCTGTAGCTGTTGCTGTTGCTGCTGCTGTTGCTGTTGCAGTTGTTGGTGGCAAGCGACGAGTGTCCTAAATTACCACAACGCAGAGCTGAGCAAATTAGAAGCAATAAAAAATTGTTCGCTTTACGCGAGAGGGGCAAGTGTCCGTTAAGCCAAGGGGCCGTCTTAGGTCAAGTACCGCGACATGTTCCTCGCTTGTGCGTATACCCGATCAAGAAGTGAAAGAAGAGAATATTGGTTTATTGCAAAATCTTAGTTGCTACCCATCTATATGGGGAAAGTTTTACCTTGGCGTTATTGAAATTTATGATACTTACTCCTCATGAAGTATTAAGATTTATAGAAGTAGGCGTGGCAAATACGTAAATTATGTCTCTATACAATATCAATATTACAATAAGAATGCTATTCATTTGATATAATATGCTATATATAGACTGCTCGTATAAGCTATATCAATCTATATCTAGTTGATATTGTTATTTTGGTTTTGTGGGTTTTTTCAGATTTTAAAAAGGGTATCTGATGAGTGCTGTACGAATAGAACAAGAGATACGTGACCCACTACATGATGTCATCTTAAAGTATAAATATGTTAATAAATTGAAAGGTTTCTGTATACTGAGCGTACTGAGCGAGTATTAATCAGTCAGTTTTCAGTCGAAAACTATATTCTAATGTGTAACCTTTGGTTGCGCCAGTTGCAGCTGTTGCAGCAGCACGCTTTGATGTGCCTCTGAGCAGCTAGCAGGTGTCTGATCTGAGCAGATGCCAATGGCCGCAGAGTAAAGCAAAGCTCGCTTAAGGAAAAGTTTTAATCTGACTTTTCCTATAGGCTTTCCTTTTAAAGTATTCGAGTTTTGAAATTGAAGATAAATGCAAGCATGCACGCACACACACACACACACACACACGCATATATACAGCAGAGGCAAGCTCACGCCAATGTAGTTTGGTTTACCGTTAGACAGGCAATCAAAACGGCTTTGTGCGCTACCTGGTCTCGTGCCTGTGCCCTAGTGCCAAGGCCAACACACACAGAGGGTGTCTAACCCATCATTATTTCTGAAAATTAAAGTCTCGAATTTGGAGCAACCTCTCGAATGTGGATCTGCATGCGGATAATTATGGGTGTGGTCCAACGATCCGACGATCCATCGATATAAAATAAATTTAGAATTTACCCGCAGTCTTTAGTTTTACCTGCTGCTGCAACATGCTGCAGGCGCTTCCCGTTTGTGTGTGCCCCATTTGAATGGACTTTCGTTTCCAATTCAAATTCACGATCAATTGCCCCTATATAGAAATATTCAATATACAAATAAACTAAAAGAAGTGAACAGAGAGAGAAAGAGAGAGAAGATTAGAGACCAATTATTGTCAAATTCTATTCAAATCAATTGTCAATTATTACTGACAAATGTGACTTTATTTCTAAATGATTTATATTCTGCATAGATCATTTGCATGTCTGCAAAACGAGTTGGAAAAGACCGTTATCTTGAAGACATCGCATCCTGGCTAAAATGAGGCTACATTTAATAGAAATATCTGTTGTTTTGCAGCTCTACAGCCTTACCAACTTACCTCTGTACGATTATAACTTATGCCAGTTTAGTTAGTTTCAATGTATATACCTAATCTTAGCATGGAGTACTTGAAGAGGTGACGCTTCCCTAATTTAGGTAACTTAATGTACAATACATTCATTTAGAAGGTGACAAATATCTATCACTATCCTCTTCTTATATTTATGAAGCGTAAAACATCCTTTCAATTAAATTTACAGCTATTAGGAACTGAATGACTTGACTATTGCTGCTGCAAGGAATTTAGAAGAATTACCGCATTTAGAAGAGCTAATTTCACAGGATTATTACTTGTTCGAATACTTGCGTATATCAGAAAACAAAGCTTACTTAAGATATTACCCAGCCCTAGAGTATGCTAAGTTCCACAGTTGAAATATTCAAAAGTATGCAACAAAATGTATTTTAATATCGATCGATTTATTACCGAATATTTTCATCAATTGTTCTGTTAAGATCTCGAATTTGAATGTAAACGATGTTTATTATACCCTGAACCCATTCAATCCATGTATTCACATTGTATAGATCTAAATGTATGAACCACTCAAGAGTTTTCTATCTTGATTAATTGATAGGTATGAATAAGTTTTGAAACATCGAACATAATGTACCGTTGGAGGTAGACATACATAGCTATATAGATTTAGAAATATTATATTAAGAAATATATATGTTTTTTAATTATTATTATCTAGTACAATATATAGATAATGGTTTATTAGATGTTCCATTTCTTCCTAAAACCTCACGAATTTTGATCAAAACAAACCAAATTAAAGATAGATATGCGAATATTAATTCGTATATTTATGGATAATTTTGATATATAATTTATAAAAAATTAAGATATGTACCACGTACAGTTACAAATTGGAATACCAAATATATGTACCTTTTTACCTTCTTTGAGAGCGTATAATTGACCATAGATTTTTTGTCTGATTGTTTGAAAATGTTTACACCTCTTCGGACCACTTGACAACATTTACACCTGCAACTACACCCAAAAAGGCATTGAGATCTATACATCAATACCTGAATATTTCACATTTAAATTTACTCTGCGCTCAGCAAAACATTTCGAAATTGCGGAGCATTCCATTTAATTAATTTTTAATCGTAGGACTGATGCGTTCAGGCAACTTTGGTAACTCTGACTATCGTAGGAATCAAATAAAATGTATAGAATATTTTTCTATATTTCTAAGATAGCGCATTAAACAAAAATATACAGCTATACGAAAAAAGTGTGTCATATAAAACATATAATAAATATATGATTTATTGTTCTTGCTACCTCTATGATTCCAAAACATGTTCTTAAAATGTTGTTGATCATAAAATATGATATTGTATATTCATTACATACACATACGAATCTCAATTCTTTTGACCCTACTATGCTTTTAATATTTGCTATATAAGTAATTCTTTTAACCCTATGCGTACATTAGGACAATCGGAAACTTATCTGCAGTGTTAGCTGAAGCTCTTTAATGTAATTAGCCCAACTATATGCACTTGTACTAGCTACAGTGCGCTGGGACTCTGTTGAATTTTGTATGCATACGAGTGGGAAATTCCCCCATTTTAAGAATGAACAAACAATACTTTGCTTAAGCATGTTATGATTCAGAAAAGTATAACGATTTCCCTTCGCTTACCCTTCGACTCCATAATGTTTTACGACTCCCCCCAATTCGTATCGTCATACGTCAGCTCGTTCAGAAATTAAGTTGATTTGTGGTTAATGATTTGCCGATCATCTGCCCAGCATCAGCAGCTGGGGCCCATCTGCCCCTCCCCCGACACTCCGGCTGCCCCTGTAGAGAGGCGTCGGCTGCCAAAAATAATGTCGCCGTGTGCCTCCAATTCGGCATTCAGACATACATCGCATATATACAAACACATATACATATGTACTCATATGTACATATATCTGTGAATTCGGTTCCACTTAGCCGCAGTCGGAATTGTTGTCTTTGCGCTTGTGGTCGGTCGCAGATCGTTTGTCGCCCATCTATAAAGAAAAACGAATCGGAATCCAATTCGACATCCAAAAAAACAAAGTGATGCTACATTTTACATAAACATACAGAAATTGTGATATATTCATTGGAAATTCTTCTTTAAAAATGTCACGTGCCGCAGTGCGATCCTAACTAAAAGATACTCGGAAGAGTTTTACCCAGTTCTGCGGTCCTAAATAGCATTGGAAGTGCCTTCGCCAAGATGTTTGTTTATATCTGATGTGATTTGTGTGTTATATTTGTGATTGCATAATTTATACGGGGACAGCGCCAGCATTGAGTGCTCCTCTGCTTTGTGATTAGCTGGGTCTATTTATCCATTAACACCCACACACCCGTCGATAATCGTACGCTCCACGATGAAGAAACTACATTTGGGCGCCAAGCATAAGGCGAAGTCGTATAAACCCTTTCGGAATAAGAATCGTCGGGTAAGTGTAAGCACGGACCCAGATCCGACAATACACCCAGTGGCCCACCCCTTCACTGGCCCGGTTTGGTTATTTTTAAACAATTGCTCGCGACGTGGATCTTTCAATGCTCTTAAAAATTACGCTCACTTGACCATGCTGAATATCACTCTTTCTGCTCGGCTCTTTCTGTTTATTTATGCTCCCAATTATGGTACAAGTAATGCGAAAGGCATGCGAAATGAGGCCAAAGACTCGGTGAAGCCACAAATCAATCCCTGAAATGCTGTCGATTGCAGTTTTAAAGAGGTTTAAAGAACTGGGCAAAGGTCTTACGAGTGGCGCGGCAAGTTCATTACTCGTTTAGGTCACATTTGGAATTAGCGGAAAAGGTAAACAATAATTCGCCACACACTTACCTTCCAGTCAGAGTATCGCGAAAGGGGGCAAATGACATTCACATTTCTCTCTGGCATTGGTTTACACACAACAAAACAATGGGACAAAACATAAGAAGAAGCACAAGCGAAAAAGAGAGCGCATTTCAACACATGCGCAGTTCGTGAGTGTAGACTTTTCTTCGCAAAACACCCATCTTCTCTCTCCCACACATTCATTTGATTACTCTCTGACTCTCTGTGTGTGGCTATGCGCTCATCTGGAAATGACTCCTTCCTCGCTTTCTCTCGTACGCACTTAATGATGGACAACATAATGTTTACGTTGTAATGCACATTGCGTTGGCATTTCAAAATCTGGTGGAATAAAGTTGACGATAAAATTATGATAATAATAGCTATTATGTTTCATAAATCTACAGATTTAAAAAATTAAACTTTTTTGTAATCAATAGAAATACATTGTACTCTTGCTGGAATATTTATTATTATATTTCAATAAGAAAAGATATGAATGAATATATGAATATACAGATGTATTAGATTAACAACAATATTTTGATTAAATATTATTCAAGTGAACTTTTAACTTAATTAATAATCAGTATAAACATATTTAAAACATTCTAACCATTTCGCTAAGAGCAGATCTAATTTTATACCCCCACTGTGTCTTATAAGCTGTTACATGACATACATACATACATATGTATGTATGTTTGTGTGTTAGGTGTGATAAGCGTGACTTGCCAACAGGTGGACGACCCTTTGCTTAATTTAGACAAATATCGATTTTCCCCAAAGCAACAAAATTCATAGCATCTATTAAACCTGTTTTCTGCAATAATAATAGAGCGAAATAAAATTGCTTATTCAGAATGCTTAAACAATTCTCAATACATTTGCACTACATTTGCATATGCATGTGTATTTGTACATATGTATGGGTACGTTTATAGCAAAAGTGTTGCCATTGCACTTGGACTTCCACTTCCAGTGAACTTAAATGAAAAGAGAATTTTGTTTACATTTCATATTGCCAAAGTAAAAGTGTGTGCATTTGCATTAGTGTTCGAATTGAAAGCACGTAGTAGTACGTAGTACCCGCATCGCAATCGGAATAGCAATAGCAATACTAGCAATCGCACTCGCACTCATTGAATCACTTCTACGTGGCTAGAGTGGAAGGACAGTGCAGCGGGGCAGTGTTGCGGTGTACACTCCCAACAACATTTACGCACTGGAAGTGAGGGAAACTCTACACAAGTGCTTTTTTTCTCCCCAAAAACGAAGCATTCATGAACACATTTTTCGTTTTCCAAATACAGAAACGATTTAGTTTGCGTGCGGAATTGAGTTCGAGTGAATGTTGAATGCGAATGCGAAAGTGAATATATTGGTCGAAGAGCGCGGGGAATGGAATCTGAAACGAAATATGAATCGGATGAATCCTATCTGGCATATAACTGTAATAAAATCACATCAAATCATTCTCTAACAAAAGTAAACGTACAAAATGCCACAATAAAAGTGATAAAGCAACAACATAAAATAGCAACTAAAATATAAAAGAATTTTCTCTCAGCGGGAGAGTTCCCAAAGGCATTTACAGCTTGGGCTTTTCCAGTAAATTTATGTGTGTGTGCATATACAAAAAAAAATTAAAACAAGCATATAATCGGCTTGCCGCGGGTCCAACTAAAATGCCAAATACCTATTTTTAACTCACACCAAGTAATATTTAAAAAACGCCAATACGTTAAAACGGTTGCGGATACGGCGTAGAAAGCGCGTTGCGAAAAAAATAAAATAATATTTTTAAGATTTTCGTACCGGGGAAAGTGGCTCAGTAGTTAAAAGAAGAATAAGAAGAAGCGGCGCGAAGTCAGCGTGTGTGCCTTTCCAGTTACATTTACCATTTACCAATTTACCATTCACCGTTTACATTTACTGAGTGTGCCTGTCTGCCAGTGGCTTCCAGAGTTCGTTATCTCGCTCATTCGCCCGCCCTCGCTGTCACTCTTGCTATCGCTCTGTCCCTCTCCGTGTCCCCTTTCTCGAACTGCCAATTGCCTAATGTGGATTGCAGATTGTTGCCTGGCGTCCGAGTTCTGAGCAACCAGTGGGAGACTGGATGCGGCTATTTTCGCTTCCTTAACGTTCCTCGGACACTGCGTGTTGTGGAGCGTCACTCAGTGCTTCTTAATCGTCATCGTCATTGACATCGTCATCGCTATCGTCATTGACTTCGCTATCGTCATCGTCATCGTCATCAATTGCGTCCGTTACTGTGGCATTGACAGCTTCAATTGCGGTTGTTGTTGGGCCGTTCGGTCGGTAACATCATCAAAATATCTTCATTCGAAGAGGATTATCGGGCTGACAGGCCCATGGTGCAGCGTGCATCCTCCTCAGATGCTCCCTCCATTCAGGGTGGCCAACATCGAGAATCTCGATTTGGCCTTGGATATACATCATACCAAAGCGGATACAATAAGCTATTCACACAGGTGCAGAATGTTCAAGTAATATGACTAAAATATTCTAGCTCTACAGTCCCGATACTACGTCCCTTTGATTTTACATGGAGATACACATATGTATATTTTGATCTATGATCTCATTGAATTCTCTAGATGCTATCGATTCACAGACTCTGGCAAGCAGCCAATATAATTACTTTGGAGAGAACATTGAATTGTTTTTATATACATATATGTACATACATTTATTGTGCACATTGCCCCCATTAATAACATGATGTGCTTTGTTTATTTTGTTTATCAGGGTTCTGCCGACTCGAACTACTCACAACCGTCATCCGATCTGTCGCTAGACGAGGAAAAGGAATCGCTTCGGCGAGAAAAGGAACGTCAGGCCTTAAGCCAGTTGGATAAAGCGAGGGTAGGATCGATCTATCAATGATGAACTATGATAAGCTCTGATTAATACCGATTTTCTTTCCTTATAGAGTAAACCTGTAGCGTTCGCTGTGCGAACCAACGTAGCATATGATGGCACAATCGACGACGATTCGCCCGTGCAGGGCGGTGCAGTTTCATTTGAGATCCGGGAGTTTTTGCACATCAAGGAGAAGTATGACAATAACTGGTGGATCGGCAGATTGGTTAAGGAAGGCTGTGATGTGGGCTTCATACCCAGCCCCGCTAAGCTAGACAACATTCGTATGCAGGTGCTGAACTGAATATGCCCTTAATTGAATGAAGTAATTGAATATTAATGGTTTCTGTTGCAGAATCAAACTAGACCCTCAAGACTGTACGGCACAAAGGGCTCATCAAGCGGCAATCTAGGTGCGGGACAAGCAGGTGCGGAGCCATCACGAGGTAGCACACCCCCCACACCTGGTATGACACACATTTCATTCTCCTAATTTCTTTTCGGCGAGGTTTTATTTCGTATTTCGTAATATCAATTTGATTTCTAATCAAAATCTTTTCTGTTGTACGAGTGTTTCAATGTAATATTTATTTTTCGTATTTATGTCGTATAAACTATCTTCGTCGTCGTCGTCGTCGTCGTTAATATTGAATATCTAACGACAATCTCGTACACAAAACGAGTGACCATTTAACATAACTTGTATTATTCCACATACGGTTTATATATCTATAATTGAACACGGGAGTGACTGGGTCAGTACCACAACCGAGGTACTCCAAAAATCGATTGGCATCAATCCAGGAAGACACAATTGTCTCTTTTGAGAACTGAATCCGTCAGCAAAGCAGCTAAGATCGTCCGATATGATAATGCACAAACATCAAATGTAGTTTTTCGCGTACCGTTTTGAATTTTCATTTAGAGAAACCTATTATCTGGCTAACACTGGGCTCCAAAATTGTTGTAATTTCGTACATTTTGTGTTATATATATTTAAATCATGCGACCTCCATTATAAAACTGCAATAAGGAATTATATAAGTCATCAGCATTTGTCAAATGGTCCAGTCTATACTAATACTGATGTAGATAACAACACTTTTTTCTGCATGGTAAAAACCACTCAACGAATTGGTCCAGAACGCATACCTCCTTCTCTTTTTCTCTATCTGTCTGTTTCTTCTTCTCAACACAAACACCACACGATCTTAAACTCTTAAGCTTTCTTATAGAGAACAACTAACAGCACGCTCCTAATCATTGCTCGTACTTTCCAAATACTATAAACTATATGAAAGTCTAGCAAAATAAAATCCTATTAACTGCACTTAACTCTCTTCTACCTCACACAAACAAAAACCCAAACAACAACTATCACTAACAACCACCTACACCACAACGACAACAATAACAACGACAACAATTATAAAATCAACTTTGTGTGTGATAAATAACCGTGTTCCAAAGACCCCTATAGTACAACACCACGCAAGAAACAAGGTTTGTCGAACGTCTCTCATCTGGTAATCAGAAAATTTCATTTTTGAAATCTTATGTTAGCCATGCTAGAAAATAATATTCGAATATCTGTTGCTTTAATCAATCGCAATCGAAAATCGTAGTTCCCATCTAGAGTTGAGCGACAATAAGAAATTTTGAAAATAATTATCAAATTCATAATCTGATAAGATTACAATAGTCGGTTTTTATAATACACAGTGATTGAGTTCTCTGCACTAACACCCAAATTCCTATCTTGTTCTCCAAATGTAGATCTTTTCTCTAGATGGGCAAATATTTTAGCCACTCACTTCATATATCCTTAGACTTAAGATATGCTTTAGACAGAATCTCATCCTCGAGTTGGCATTTCAACAGCATTTTAATATCGCGTGGTACGGTTGCAAATTATCAATTAAATCTTGCTTCCCCAAATTGGATACCACACAAACGCACACACACTCAGAGAGAGAAACAAGCGAATACACACACACGCACACAGTGAAAATTTTTGTATCTTTCCAATTAAAATTACTTGTATATATAAATTGTATATAAAGCGAATATTTGGTAAAGAAAAGAAAAACTAAATAAGAACTTTAGTTGTAAATTGGCTTGGCAACTCGTAGCGCTCGATCGTCGTATGTAGAAATCATAAAATCGCTCATCCGTTGCCATTATCTCTTCTCTCTGGCTATTCGAATATGATACTAACAATCAGGTGACGAATCAGATTCCATGGGACCAGGACGTCATGGCAAGACACCGTTAGCAACGCCGCCCAACAAGGAGAAGCGCAAGCCATTTTTCAAGAAACAGGAGACAGCCAGCCCGTACGATGTGGTGCCATCGATGCGTCCTGTTGTTTTAGTGGGTCCAAGCCTTAAGGGTTACGAGGTAACCGACATGATGCAAAAGGCGCTGTTCGATTTCCTCAAGCATCGCTTCGAAGGACGCATCATCATCACGCGCGTCATGGCCGATATATCGCTAGCGAAACGATCGATCATGAACAATCCATCGAAGCGTGCCATCATGGAGCGTTCCAGCAGTCGGTCGGATTGCCTGGGCAAGGTCCAAGAGGAGATCGAGCGCATCTTTGAGCTGGCCCGTTCCCTGCAGCTGGTCGTACTCGATTGTGATACAATCAATCATCCGTCACAATTAGCAAAAACTTCATTAGCGCCAACAATAGTTTACTTAAAGATTAGTAGTAGTAAGGTAAGTCCAAATACCCAACTCGGGTAGATCTAAGAGAAAGTGACAGTAAATTGATATCATTTATTTATTTGCAGGTTTTACAGCGTTTAATCAAATCACGTGGCAAATCGCAAGCTAAAAACTTATCCGTACAAATGGTTGCCGCTGAAAAATTAGCCCAATGTCCACCCGAAATGTTCGATGTAATTTTAGACGAGAACCAATTGGAAGATGCCTGCGAGCACATAGCTGAATACTTGGAGGTAAGTGCTGCACATGCTATATCCAGAATATATCAGTTGTATTCACCTATCTGACTTCTGCAGACATATTGGAAAGCCACGCATCCAGATATACGCGCTGGGTCCACCGTACCGGCCATTGCCAGGCCGATACCGTCCCAGGAGGTGTCGGCGTCGCCCTCTGCCGATCCAGCGCGCTTGGGTCCAACACCACCAGGTAAAGTTGGAGCTGCTGTAGGATGTGTTCATTTAGTGAGCGCATTGTCATCTTCATACGTGTATCGTATCCCCTTTTCGCAAACAAAAAAAAAAAAAAAAAAAAAAAAAGAATAAGATAAAGTGAACTATATCCAAGAAATCAATTCCGATTGCCCACTCTCTCTATATATATATCCACTGTCTCATTCACAAATCCGTTTTGGCAATTGAAAACTCATCGAAAAACCGGAAAAAAAGAAGTCAAGCATCAATCTCAGTTCTGATCTGTTCAACTAGATATGCATTTATGATTTGAATTAATTTATTTTGGTTTTTGGTTTCGACATAATACCAAACAGTATTTAACTTACATACAATTTAAGAATAACATAAAAGATACTCATATTCACAATTGCAAAACACGAATATTCACAATGTTAATCAAACCACATACTCGTATATGCTCGTACAAAATACAATTCTAAAATTTGTCTTTCTCAAATTCAAATTCCCATGACTGTACCGATAAACAAAAAACAAACAAACCAATCGATGCTTCTTCTTGCTCTCTCTCCGCATTCGCGTGTCTGCGCAAGTAGTCGATGGCGAAGAGTTTGAAGAGCACGAGCCACGAATGGCGAGTGTTGAACGTGAGGGTAGTCGGGATCGGGATCGGGAGCGAGAGCGTGGCAGTAGGGAAAGAGAACGGGACAATGAACGCGACTACTGGGACAGGGAGTTCAACAGAGATCGCAGTTCGAAAGACAGAGAGCGGGACATGGAGTGGGAGCGCGAGAGAGCACGCGAGTGGGAAAGAGAGCGAGAAAGGGATTGGGATAGAGAGTTCGATTGGGACCAAGGTAAATTCTAATGTTATTTTTCATTTGGTTATACTATAATCGCATAATTTTGAACAGCAACTCTATACGTAATACTTTCTCAAATAGCGTTAAACGTCATATACATGCATAAATACCAGTATTCTTATTGGTGACTTAGTTGAACCTGTTGATTATTATAAAACTATATTTGCCATAGCGTTTCAATGTCTCACCTATAGATATATCGTATACATAGCTCAGCTTTTCTAACAGTACTATATACTTAACACTTTGATATTTTAATACTTTGCTTCATATCCAACTTTATTTTATATACAAATGTCTTATCTATTATGTTTTACAAGATTATCTGAATCCCGTTCATTTATTATGGTTTTAGATTATTTAGACCGTGGGGCACCTAAAGATTCATAGTATACCATTAGTTAGTCTGTTCTCTCGATGATTTCATTTTCCCAATCGATACGTTTGACTGTGTTCTACTATCTATATGTTTTGAACTAGAGTTTAAGATTCTTAACACTTGAGTTTTCATTGGTTTCTTATTTATATACATGTTCTTTTATGCCAAACACTTCACAGCATTCACAGCACGAGACATACCCGGTTCCTTTACAACAATGCTATAATTTCAATCCAATTACCAAGATCGACACAAAATCAAAAGAAAGCGACATCAACAAAAAGTACAAAGAAAATGACAAATAACTATCCGAAACGAAAGAGTCTGTTCCAGTTTTCGCTATCGAATGCCCCCCATCCACGGAGATCAACAAAGAGATATGAATACGACTCGAACTAGAGTTCGAGTTTCAATGAGGTGCACAACTCCGTAGGAAGCGTTCTTTCTATCCCATATATACATATGTATTTATAGGGCGCATTCCGTAGCCCCTTGATCACTAAAAACCTATTAACCATAATATTTAAGATTGGTTTTATACTCTTTCTATAGTTTCTGCTCGAGTTCTGCTAACAACTACTAAACCGCGAATCATTCGAATCCCCGTGCTTCCTCCAATGCATTAACCATTATTCATAGAGTCCACAGCTGCGACTCGGTATCAACGTATATATATCTATTGTAATTGTCTAAATGTGCATTTGCCATGTTTTGTACTCGTTTCTAGTTACTCCTGGCGTCGTGCGCCTCTAGTGTCCTCTCGTCCTCGTCCTTCTACTCGATTCCTACATTGCTCGGGTCCAGTCTGTCAGGCTCAGCAAATCAACTCAGTTTAATATCTTGTGTTTGTTTACGTTCAATACTTTTTATTACCGTTCGTCATTTCGAGTTAGTTACAAAAAAATGAAAGCATAATAATATTCGTTATTTTAGACACACATAAGGTTGGCTTAGTGAGTATTTCGTAACCCATAAAAAAGGCTTTATTTATTCTGTTTAATGTAACCCCGTCCAGATGTTTTATTATTGGTTATGTACCACAATTTCCCAATTCCCCCATTTTAACTACCTAGAATGCTTTCCTTTTAGTTGCATAATTTCCATCATTAGTTGCTAGAGCAAGATGATGGTAATCTAGTATTTTTCCACTATTTATTTATAACCTACAGAGCCTTTCAACCCATTTTTATACAAGATTAAAGTATGAATAATAATAATAACTTATTTTTCGGCGAGCTTTGCTTTACAAAAATTCTAATCCACCACCATCAAAATATATAAATAAATAAATCCTAGTGAATCAATAACAATACTAACTTAAGGGAGTGATTGAATTGCAATACGGCTATATACATATACATATATAGTTAGAATACCACGCAAACCATATGCACTCTCCCGTGTTACTAAAACGTCAAATGACCTTTGAAGAATTTTACCTTTGCCAATTGATGCGTTCGAATGCTTTGCTTTTCCGTTATGTTTTTAGTTTGAGTTTGAGTTTGGTTTACCTATGCGTTGAATTTCAATTTGATTTTGCGTGATACTAACGAATCTCGATACTAACGAATCTGTGTGTTAACCATTTTGCAGGAGGTGCCTCTTATCATCACAGTCGTCGTCAGGTCTCTGGACGGCATCAGGAGCGCGGCAGCGGGGGAGTCGGAGTCGGCCATGCCGCTGGCTACGAGCGCGACAGAGAGCGATACGAGCGACAGGAACGGGAGCGACTTCACGCCAGAGATCGTGATCTGATGCATTACGATCTGAACAGCGATGAGATGCTGGACGAGCGCAACTTTGAGTATCCGGCAATGCGCAGCGGGCCGAGCGGCGCCTCCCACCACGGCCACCTGTCGCGCGGCGGTCGACTGCTGGATGATACGGACTTTGAGCGCGATGATCGATTGTTGGGCAGCTCAAGGTCACGCTACGGGCCCGGGCCATCCACACGCATCGACGATCCCCGGGACATGGCGCGAGCAGCCACTGTGGTCGATCGCGATCGCGATGAATACAGTCCGCACAGAGGTGGTGGAAGTAGTAGGAGAATGCTGAATGCCATGTAGGAATCGTGGATATAGGGGTGGGATCAGATCGATTCGAAAGCGCCAGGTTTGATGGAAGCACGTGACAATAGTTTTGATCTTGACATGATACACCAACCGAAACCCAAACCCAAACCGCTGCTCCGACAGCACTCACAATCCCACTATCAGCCTCAAAGTCAAACTCCGACTCAGCCTCAGATTCAGATTCAGCCTCAACCTCCATCTCAATCTCAATCTCTAAGTCAGTCGCATCAGGCACATCCTTCGCAGCATTCATTCCTGGCCAGGCAGCGCAGCGGCGGCCAGTGGCTGTCATCCCCGTCGTTCTCCCTGTCGCAGGCCACGATCAGTCAGCCCAGGCCCAGCGAACACTTTCCGTTGCGACACCAGCCACTGTCCTACCCGCAGGCACGACCACACAGCCAGAGCCAGTATCAACACCCGCACTCGTACACTTCCAGTCGCACACAGCCCCACACATCCCTGTCGACGCGCTCCCAACTCTATCCCAGCGATACGTTCCAAAGCACCTCATTTAGTCACCCGCCGTGCAGCGACAGCGACGTCCATCGAAACCGAAACAGAAACAGACCAAAAAGTTCAGCCGCGGAATATGATTGGAGATCGTCATCCTTCTCGCAAATCGATGCAGTCACCCACGCAATACGTAATAAGATTATTGTTGAGGAGGACGAAGAGGATATACTGACCCCAGATAGGTTTTATTGAAGAGATTTCAGCGAGACACCAGGCACAAAACAACCGATATTTTGAAAGGAGGGGGGCATTGCACAATATGTTTACGTAGTAGAATTTCCCTAAAAATTTAGTAAGATCCATTTTGAAATGAACCGTATTTATGCATATATATGTATATGTATATGTATGTATGTATGTATGTATGTATGTATGTATATATACCGATATCCGTTCACACGTAGAGCATACTTATTTCAGTGCCAAAACACATTTGTACATTTCCATCGGGAGGCGGGATACGGGAGAGACCCATTCGAATTTCCTAGCGGAAATCGTCGGGATGGAAATACTTACATAGTTTATGATGAATAGCACAATGCTAAGTACAGCCTTATGTGTCTTAAATACTATATGTAGCTAAGTGTAATGAGATTTTATTTAGCGAACCGTAAATGTGTATATATATACATATATGTATATGTATATGTCATATATGTATATATTTATATACATATATATTATTGAGAAGTAAGCATAAGATTTACACCTAAACAACATTTGTTGATGCATTTCGCCACATCAATTTTTGAGGGAAGGGAGGTAATGTATAGTGGGAGGGAATCATCATAGTATATATATATATTATATATATATATATATATATATATATATATATATATATATATATAAACACACACAGTCATGTATATATATATATACATATACATATACATATGTATATATATTTTTATGCAAGAAAAAGGTAAACTAAGTGGCAGCTTTAATAATTTAGTGAACATACTAATATATAATAAGATGAAAAGAGAGGCACACACACACAAACACATCACAACAAATCAAATCGAATGAAATCTCTTTGATAAAACAAATCTGAATTTGCTGAAATGTCTGCGAAATGTCTTTAAATACTACGCTAAATCTATGCTATTCGTAATCTGTATCGAAGTCCACTTCCTCTAATTCAAGCTGATCTTCTCTAAATTAGCTCTTAACTTAGTTCTTGTTATTGTAATCTCTCTCTCTCGCGCTTCTTTTTCTTACAATCTTTACAGCTTTCCGTTAGTTGCTTGAGTACAGCAATTACTATACTACCAGTGCCTTAACAAAAAGAAAACCATTCACACAAAATAAACACTAATAGAAACACTATATTATATATTGCACTTGAGCATTTGATTTTGGTATATACATATTTTGTTTTTATTATCTTAGAGCTTGTATTCCCCATTGCCCTCGCTGCTTATTACGTTCTTTGCGTGCTTGGCAATTCGTTGCGATTCAATCATTAGCTATCATATTTTTATGGAGAAACTATTGTAAGTATGGTTTTTGATCTGGCCCATTCCAAACGAGCACTCTTTATACAATTCCAACCACCTGTACGAATTGATCAAAGGTTTTCAACAATTTCAACACTGAATTCAAATCGATCGCGACTTTAATGGGAGTTCCAAACTCCCCTGAACTTCCAGTGTTAGCTTGTTTAGTGCTAAGTAGCCGTACCTTCCACACCTGTAATTAAGACCGTTTGGCAAGCTACCTTTACAAAAGCCTCGCATTAGATTGTGCTTGAAGGATGGGGCGGGGGGGTAGGGAAAACCTGACGACAGGCGAATTATTGATTGATCACTGCACTCCCTATAAAATTAAGACAGAATATGGCAAAAGGGCGACTTCTTGAGCTAAAAATAATAATAATAATAATAATGCAAAACGCTTGTCTCAAGTATTTATCATCTCTTACAATCAAGATCTTTAACTCTTCAAGTTGTGATATATTTCCACTTCAAATTCTGGTTGAATTGGTTTCAACTTTTCAAGTCGCCCTTAGCTAATTGATGAGAAATCCTACAATGGAGCATTTTGAGCTAAAGGAACTGGCTTTAAGAATACAAAAAAAAAAAAAAGAAAAACAAAAAAGAAATATTGTAAAATCGGTGAATATAAGTTATATACAATATATGAGGGCTCACAGAAGTAGAGACCTCTCAAAAAACTGACATTTTGATAAGAACTGTATTAAACAAAACAAAGAAGCAAACATAAAAGTGAAAGCAACTATTGGGCAAAAATTTGTTAAGTGTTCAACCCATACAAAACAAAGAGATTGTAGGCAAGTGTGCATATGTATAAAAAGCGATAATAATAATATGAATGAACGTGCTTAGATTTTAATATTGGTTTTTTAATTGATCCATATAGTACCGAAACAAATCATAATACATAAGTATCCTAATGAAAGAGCCTGGTATAACACGTAGAACTTCAGGACTATGCTCAGCTTATAAATAACGAGAAAAACAAAAAAATCAAAAACAATATTACATATACCCATATACATGGTACACGCATATTCGAACGTACTTAATAGACCTGCACTACAAAGCATTTGTATCACTTGAATATACAAGAAAGCAAGTAAAGAAACATTGCAGTCGGACGATACCGACTGCCCAATACTCGTTCACGCTTCGAAGACATTTGAGTTGGAAAGTTGTTTCAATATTTTCCGAAGTGTCAGCTAAGTAATAGATCTTATAGAGGAGGTCAACAGTGATAGAACTGATAAGCTGGATATAAGAAACTTTTTAATGATATGCCCAGATCCTAATAGATCTACACAATCAATTCTCAGTATGTGTATTCCAGAAACCTTTATGCTTATCAGAAGACATAAATAAACAATTAATATACTCTTTTTCGCATCGTGAACGAGCATTAAGGAAAATGTTAAGAGACCAGTTCATTTCGCAATAAAAATGCTTACGGGAGGAGTGTGGAGTATGGGGCAAATGCTAAGGCCATATACATATACATTTATATGATAAAGTAAAATTAATAAAGAAATAAATGAAAATTATAACAGTTCTTGTACAAAGTGGCAACAAATTTATTTATTTAGCTATAATTAAATATACTGAAAAATTACTTTTTAATATTAGCTTGAAGTTCAAGGAGCAAACATGAGCGGAGGATAAATACCTAAATAAGTAAATAATATTTAAAGAACCCAACAAACAGACACACACACACACACACACAATATATGATAGACAAAACAATAACATATACATATACTAAGTATGGAATATACATACATACAGACATATGTAAATTATACAAAATAAAATTTATTCATATGAATAATTCACAGAACTGGTAACTCACAATAAAGTTAAAAGAAGATATAAATATGTAAATGTATTCTGCTATAAATAACAAAATTTAAATAAACCACTTTACCAATAGTACTATAATTCAAATACTTTGCATAATACTATAATAATGAAATACAAATAAAAATTAAAAATGTTGAAGGGATTTATTTTGAATATTGCAAAATTGTTTCAATCTAATCCAAAAACAAAAGTAAACAAAAATAAATTATTAACAACAATTCAAATATTATAATTCGTTGACTTACTCTTAAACACACACACACATACACACACAAACAAACACAAGCAATTTTTATAGCGATAATACCTGAGAGGTATTGCAAAACATATTTCAGACACAGAAATACGAAATTCATATTTCATCATTCAACCTCAATTTTGCTAACGAGAACTCCATTTCATTTTAGCCAATCTAATAAATGCAAGCATTATTTTTTTAACAGCAATATTTATGCAAACAAATTTATATTACAAAACAAAAATAAAAGTAAAGTAAAGCACGCCTGAGGTTCCGTATTCGATCAAATTCTAATTCAAGCTATAATTAAAAACCAAAATGGGTGAAAATAAAAAATTTAAAAAACACATAAAATACAAAAATTTGAAAATTATCAATCCAAATTTATATAGAATATTTTTTACATATACAGATATATATTGTAAAAACCGATCAATTTACCATAATCGTTTGTAAATAGTTAACGATATCTGAATTTCCTTATATGTATATGGTATGCTCTGAGTTCCATATGGAAATGGAAACAAAATCGCAATCTACCCTAGGTTCGTATGGTTTCCGTTGTTTTGTTTGAAAAAAAAAAAATATTATAAAAATACTAAAAGTATGATTTAAAATGAGAAAAAAAAAATTGAAAAGATACGAGTATGTAGTTAAATGAATGCTAAATTGCAAATAAAACCAATTAAAATAAATCGAAACCTGAGTATTATTTGTTGAAATTGTTTTTGCAACTAGGTACAATGTGAAATAAATAAAGTGTTGGTCTAATCTAATCAAATGTTCACTAGACAACATCTGATACTGATACGAGTGTTTACTTCCTTCATAAATGTTTCCTATATCAACAAATGAACTTTCCATCGGCTGACAACATCGATGACGTAGCTATACTGACACAGTACCGTTTTTTCACCCATGTAACACACAGTGGGTTAAACTTGCTTTCGCGATATCAAGAATATTCGCACAAGTACACGAATATACATGCAAACATACATACATACATATATGCACGTATGTGTGTGTAAGCTTGCTAACTTCATTAACTACGCTGAGCTGAGTTGCGAATATTGGTGAGCAAGGAGAGAGCAAACGCCACGCCGGTGCTGTCTCTTATCGGCTGATCAGTGCTCATACTGACGCAGTCACTCAACGCTGACTGCGCCGTCACCGTCGTAATTGCTCTCCAGCCGCTTCGTCGCCTGTTCACTCTCACACGCCGAATCAGTTGACTTATTAAGCTCAGTGCGACAAGTGCAGTGCGTGTGAGGAGCTCCGACAAGTGGCTTTGTATTAGTTGATTGCAAGCCCAGCAGTGAAGTGCGTGTAGGCTCTCCAAAGTGCTTCTGTATTAGTTGTTTTTCAAGCATTTTACAAGACTTTTGTTCATTTTTCTGTAAATATGCCGCTGCAAATTAAAAATGTTTTGATTTGCGATGCAGTGGACAAGGCGTGTGTGCAGCTCCTCGAAGAGAATGGCATCAATGTGAGTCCATAAATATGATACGTAAATGATACACACACACATGTATACGTATACACATATATACATACATGTGTGTATGATAAAAGTGATTATATATGTATTGTGTATGTGGTTTTTGTGCAGGTTACATACAAGCTGAAGCTGCCGGTGGATGAGCTCTGCAAGGAAGTAAAGGTGATTATATAATACTTGCAATCATATCTGTATATGAACGTACATATGTACTTACATATTTTAAAGTTGTATATCAAATGCCTTAACAAACATACATATGTATATACATACATGCATATGTATGTATGCATGTTTGTGGGTGTGTGCGCTTAAGGTGCTCCTCTGTCGCAAACACGTGTGGTTAACCGTATTAATTATACATACAAACACACAAACGTGTACATATGTACATACATACGTAGCTGTTGCCAAGCCTGTTGCACTGTGTAAATATGTACATACATATGTATATATTTCCATTGATAACGTTTACATAAGCATTTTGCTGTTTATTAAATTTAATTCCATTTACATTTTTCTTACTTAAAGATTATTTTTGCATAGCATAGCAAATATAAGGAAAATTAGTATGAGTGTAGATATGTAGTGCATACAGGTGTATGTTATGTATGTATTTACATACGTATGTATGTATGTATGATCTTGTCTGTTAAAGTTTAAGCCTTTAGAACTTTGGAAAATACTAAAAATGTAGTTTAATATTCTATGGTTTCAATTGGCTTTTTAAAATTACAAAATTAAAATGAATACTTCATGAATAGCATCTATTATATATACATACATATGTATGTATATGTATATACTATACTGTATAACAATACTTCATATAGCTTGTTTCTCTTATCAGCTTCTTTTTGATTTGTTTTGTGCGTTCAATGAACTTTTGTTTAGAAAATCATTATTATTTAACGTTCAAGCACGCGATTCATGCGCGTGGTCCAGTCCTTGGGGCT
The DNA here is from genome assembly GCA_035047565.1 of Drosophila mulleri. Taxonomy (NCBI): domain Eukaryota; kingdom Metazoa; phylum Arthropoda; class Insecta; order Diptera; family Drosophilidae; genus Drosophila; species Drosophila mulleri. The sequence continues at coordinate 21,076,069 of JAWNPK010000012.1, forward strand.
CCACTGCAAACGGGCGGGATCAATGCGTATTTTGCACTTCTCCATGGCAACTCGATGCTGATCGATGGCATTCTGATTGATGCAAATTATGTGCTGACCCCTGAGGTAGGTCAGGAGATTAAGTCGTTTTAGAGTACAGATTACGTCATCTTTTTTGATAGCCGTCTGCTCGCAAATATCATTGATGCTTGTCGAGGTTCGCACGCCCTCGGTAGCTGATTGGTTCTGCTTGATGAGCAGCTCGAGAATGGCCTGTGCCCAGAAGGAGCGATAGGAGAGCAGGCCCAGGTCGGAGAGCGGCTTCTCTGGTGTTCCTGTTTTGCCCTCGTATTTGGACAGCTCGTAGCTGAACTCGATGAGCAGCTTGCCGTAGCCCTTGCGCTGATACGGCGGCAGCGTCAGGACACACGCCAGGTTGTAGTTCTCGACGCTGATCTTCTCCTTGGAGAAGTAGCCCACAATGTGGAAGCCACGAGAGTCGAACTCCGTCAACACGTAGAAGAGAAACGGATCCGTGTCAAAGTCAACCATCTTGTGGTCCAGAAACAACTTGGCCAATAAGCACAAGTTCTGGGCGTACAGCTTGTTCTGGCGCCCGTCGATCTCGAAGATCGATATCGAATCCTTCCGGTAGATCTCGCTGCCAGGCGGATGCTTCAGAGTGCACTTGGTCAAGTGACGTCCCAGGCAAAAGCGACTCTTGCAGTACTTCAGGCAGAATTCGCACAGGTAGATGCAGTCCTCACGGCACAGCTGCTCGGGATAGGGCGAAAAGTACCAGGGGGTAATACGGTAGCGCCCCAGCTCAATCATTTTCACATTCTTGATGGATGCCACAATGTCATTCACGCGCTTCAATTTACGTAACTCGATCAGCTTCTGCTGGCCAGTAACCGTGTCGTTTTCAATTTTCTCCACCAATTTCAACTGCCTGCGACCCCTGGCACATCCCTTGGATGTAGATGCTCCAGTCTCAAGCTGATCTTCTTCTTGTCTGAGCTCTACCTTTTTGCCGATCACAGAAGACGGACCCTTTGAGAGTGCGGCGCTAGTCAGGGCTGTGTTCTCGTGGCTCACGCGGGCATCGATTCGCACGCAGCTCAGATCGAGATCATCCTGATCAAGCCAGTCGTCAAGGCGCTTATTGCAATCGTCGTAGTGCACGTAGAACTGACGCCGGCCCTCGTCCAATTCCTTGATGCCAACGATCTCGGCCATGTGCCATTTGCCCGTAGTTCGCATGCGCGCCTTCAGGCGGGAGCCGATCAGGAGAGAGGCAGTCGAATGGCACTTGATTGTGGAGCTCATCGTATGCTTATCAAAGATTCGGCAATAAACCAACTAATTATGCAGTGCTAACACAATTGAGATAATTCGAGCTGCGTACGCAGACGCTGAAACTGGTTCGAGCCGGTGCAAGTTCAGCGTTGCCATTCGAACCGGAAACGTTTATCAGCTAACAAGTTGTTCTAGGTGCCCGCGATTACGATAAAGCTCGCGTATTGAAGTGTCATACCTAAATAGCTCACATATATAGTTTATGGACTAAAATGAATGAACTGGATTATATTTGATTATCAAGCATTATCCAAAAGTTGTTAGAGTAAAGCTAAAGTTAGGATACGGGCTTCAAAATAGAAATAGTAAAATATATATAATGATATTAGCGCGTGATCGACTCCATAAATAATTGCGTAATTGATACTATAAATAATATTTACTTTTGAAAAGAAGATCGAATTCGGTTCTTTCGTCTGTCTGTAGGCGCTGGAAAACTTGAAATTATATAATCACAGTCTCTTATTGGATTCTATATCTCAATTACCATTTGAATAATCATAAAACAATGTTTTTATCGTTTCTCTGAAATCGATTTGAAATGTTATCGAGCTTTAGCTGCGCAAATGGAACCAGATATGGTATCACTTGAATATGGAATCAAATAAACATGTATCATATACATATGTATGTATGTATGTATTTAGACATTCTAGCATAGTAAATGTGCCACAACAATGTAATTCACAATAGATTATTCCGATATACATATGTACATATGTACATATGTATGTATCTGTTGAATTGGGGAAGAAGAAGCAAACAAATGTAACAATAAAGTCTTCGTACAGCAGCATTATTTACCATATTTAGTATACAGTTTTATTATTTTATTTATAAGTTAAGTTTTGGATCTAAAATACTAGTTCTTCCATATGTAATTACCTCGAGCTTTTATGATTATTCCTAATATTTTGTCAATACTAAATATGTTAAACTGGATTTAGAAAGGTCCCCAGAGTGGTACTTTAAACAAATTTGGCGTTAAGATCTTGATAAACCGAACTTGTTTACATTTGGAGTAAGTTGAGATGATGATACAACAGTTCGTCAATAATTTCCAGATGTACATACATACATACATATGTGCATGTGATTCAGCGAAAGAGGGTATCTGCTAGTCGGGCACACCCAACCGACAACTGTGGCAATTATTAAAGATGATAGATTATCTATAGACTAGTTTGGCATTAAATTATCCAAAGGACTAGAGCTCTTTACGAATTCCGCTCTTTCGATTACTGCTCTTATTAATATTCTTTCTATACGGGGGGGTTATAAATAGACGGATAGACACTCGAGCACATGCATCTCTGGTCGACATGGGACATGGGGCAAATGCATTTCTCATACCCGCTAACCACTTGTTTAACATAATCTCCCGAACAGAACTTCGATGCAGCCATCGTGCGCTCAGATACAAAGATAACAGCGGAAGTGCTTGCGGCTGGAGCTGGTAGCCTGAAGGTGGTGGGACGAGCGGGTGCTGGAGTGGACAACATCGATGTGGCTGCAGCGACGACGCATAATGTCGTTGTCCTTAAGTAAGTAAATGTTGCCCGTGGAATTGCTTTCGAAAGGCAGCCAAAGAGCAACAACATGGGCAAAAGGCAAATATGCACGAATGTCGCATCGAATGCTCGGCTGGCGTTATATTGAACGATGTGACGGGTCATATTAGGCTGCTTGCCACGCATAATTAGACGGCGCGCATATTTTGCGCGACGGAGTTTGGGCTAGACTCGAATGGGATGGGTTTGTGTGTGTGTGTGGGTGTGGGTGTGGGTGCGGGTGCGGGTGGATGTTGATGTGGATGTGGAGTGCTTTATTGCCATTGAGCTGCCTGGATTGCCAAGGATACTGAGCGAATACGCGATATTTTAGACATTTGCATAACGCTGTCTAGTCAAAACAAGTACCTCCCCGCACCGCGCATCACTCACCACTCCGAAGGAGTCCTAATGCTTAGTGTACTCTACTTTCAGCACACCAGGCGGCAATTCTATTTCGGCTTGTGAGCTGACGTGCATCCTAATTGGCGCTCTGGCGCGTCCCGTCGTGCCAGCCGGCCAGAGTATGAAGGAAGGACGTTGGGACAGGAAGCTCTACAGCGGCAACGAGCTCTATGGGAAAACCCTCGCCGTGCTCGGCCTGGGCCGCATCGGACGCGAAGTCGCCATACGCATGAAGGCCTGGGGCATGAGGGTAACGCCTTATTGGTTCAATCAATTTCGTTCTATTTTGGCTAATAGCTGTTCATACGCTTCAATGTTAGATAATTGGCTACGATCCCATTACCACGGAGGCCGAGGCCAAGGCTGTTGGCATTGAAAAGCTTACCTTGGAGCAGATCTGGCCCCTCGCAGACTACATCACTGTGCACACGCCCCTGATACCGGCCACCAGAAGTCAGTTGATTAACCTGTCCTGTCCGACAATGAGACAACGTCTAAGGCATTCCCTTCTCCCACAGATCTCATCTCGTCGGAGTCCTTGGCCAAGTGCAAGCAAGGCGTGAAAGTAATCAATGTGGCACGTGGCGGCATCATCGACGAGCAGGCGGTGCTCGATGCACTGCAGAGTGGCAAGTGCGCTGGCGCCGCCTTCGACGTCTACGCGGAGGAGCCACCCAAGTCGGAGGTCACCAAGGCGCTCATCAATCATCCCAAAGTGGTCGCCACGCCCCATTTGGGAGCCAGCACAGCCGAGGCGCAAGTGCGTGTCGCCGTTGAGGTGGCGGAGCAATTCATCGCACTGAACGGCACCTCGCCGAAGTACACCAGCTACGCCGGAGTCATCAACAAGGATGCACTGGCCCATTACCAGTAATTCCTACGAAAATACTTGTCTTGTTTTATAACTGATTCAATTACACTCACATTCAAATGAATATCGTGTTTTTCCTTCGCAACCCACTGAGTCGCAACCCGATTCAGTGAGCCAACATGTGAGGCTAATAAAATGTACTTAAGAGTCCTCATAGACGCATGGGATGACATTACTCGGCGCTAAGTCAATTAAACTCGGGGAAATGCCTATGTCAATTGAGACCGCATTAGGCACTCGACTCGACTCGATTCGCTGCGTAGAAGAAATGAAAACCTGAGCCGACCCGAAACCCAGACAAACAGAGTGTGCTTAAAAATAACTTCAACTGAGTCTAACGACTATTCAAACAACGTAGGTACAGTCCCGGGCACCCTCGTGTAGGTAATTCCTCAACCAACTGACCCTGAACTAGAGTAAATGATATGCAAATAGACTTGTGCCAAAAGCTGAAGCACGTGTATCCGATGCCCAGCCCAATGACCACGAGCTACCAGGGAATTACATAGAAGCAGACAATGGATGGATTGGGCATCCGTGGCAGCACGCCTATGGCCTGCAGGCCGCACAAATTAAATTCAGTTGAGCTCAATTTAACTCTTTAACAAAAATAATTTACCATTAGGTCACTCTTAATTAAAATTTCGACAAAGCACTAAATGTGTTTTTTTTATTGTTTTCGGGTGATATTTCGTGTCGTCCAGGTCCTCATGCGACACCCACGCAAAGCGCGAATCTCGCCACAGTGGCCGCTGTCAGTCATACGACGTTTCAATTTGGCGCGCAGAGCCACAGCCGTAACCGTAGCCGCAGCCGCAGCCCCCTTGTGTTTGTTGCCGGAACCGAAAGGAAGCGGCGCCCCCCACGAAGCTAACGGCATAAAAGGAGCCAGCAGCCAGCAGCCGAGCGCCAGTCTCATTGGATACGCAGTCGAACAACAACGAACAACGGACAAAGCACAAAGCGCCACGCATAGCGCGACACAGAAAACGCAACAAGTGAAGCAAGTGACACGGGGGGGAGCGGGGTTTTGAAACTGAATGCCCTCAACTGGTTGCAGGCAGGTTGAAGGAAATGCAGCAGCCGCGCTCAGTGCAGTGTTCTTGACTCGTAAACCCTTTAAGAGTTTCCGCGTAAGTGTTCCGAGCGGCTTACGAAAAACTTTACTGCCATTAAGTTTGCGCCTTGGCCACTGTAATGTCTCCGGTTAACATGAGACGCAATCGCATTTCTCGCAATATCCGGCTCATCCTTGTGGCCATCGCCGCGCTGTCCTCCTCGCCGCGCAACTGCACATCAGCCTCAAAAGACACAATAAATATTGGATTCCTAGCCGAATACTCTCAGATGCGGGTGAGTCGCGTTCGCAAATTCTACAGTAACTCAATATACCAATGAAATATGGGAAAATAAAGTAAAATTTAATAAAATCAAATATGCAAGCTAAAGATTACAAAACAAAAATTAATAAATAAATAAAATAAAGAATTGAATTTTGAGTTTTAATATTTGGAGTATTAGTAAAATATTATCTGTGTAAATAAAACTTTAAAAGCTCCTAACAAAATGTCAATACATTCAATTAAAAATATAGAAAGAATATAAATTCAAATTAAATATGCATATTCACTAAATTTAAGAAATTGTTATACGACGAAAGCATAAAGATAAATTCGAGCAAAACTTTGAAAAAAAAAACTGTACAATACTAAAAAGTTATTATATTTATATATATATAAAGTCAAACCTTAAAATTAATCTGTATTAAAAAAAAGTCCTAGAGAAATAATGACGTGAATAATTGCGAATTTTATTTTAATTTATTAATTTTTATAATAATATAATATATAAAATCAAATCAAAAATTAAATACGTATTAAAAAATGTTTTAAAATATCAATATTATTATTATTATTAAATGAATAATAATAATATTTAATATAATATCTAATATTTAAATGAATTACTGCCAATCTTATTTTAATATATATTTATAATGAAAAAAGAAATATTATTTATAATATTATACAGACATTTGAATTATTATTTAATTTAAATTTAATTAATAAAAATAACTAAGTCAACTTCTTAAGTAGTACATTTTCTCAAAAAGTTTGTTGTATTCTATTTTAATTTTAAGAGAATTCAATTTTCGGGTTTTTCATTTTAATAAAAATTTGTGCAATTCGGGCCGACAACTGCAATAAACGGAATAAACAATATCTGGTAGTGGGATGTCGCAGTGTCTGTGCATATATTGATATATTGATTGGTTGTTAATTACATTTCCCTTTAGATATGCAGTGCTGAGCGCAGATGGATTCATGTTGGCCAAGTCCACGTTAAAATGCCTGTTGAAAACTTTATAAAGAAATTAAAGACTCTTATATTTTGGAATTGGATCCATTAGATATACATAAATCTTAATAACAAACTCACAAAACACATTTGACGTTTTGCATAGGGAGCAAAGTTTTTTGGGCATTTGGGAAAACCTTAGATAGTTTCAAAAGGCGGTTTATCACAGTAACTCCCTCCAAGATGATCCTACCAAACGTATAGCATTAGCTCTTTTTAACATTTTTACAATTTTTGATTGTTATAAGGAGTCCACATTGTGTTTACCGTTGCAATTCTATATTCTACGGAATGTGGATGTTTTCATAGCAATCTTGGTGAAATATCTTGAGGCTTATATGAAACACATATTTCAAGTTCCATAACTTTAGCCTAAAGATACTCTACTTTATTTCAACTACATACTTATAGCCAAATGTACTTGTAACTGGACATCATTTTGATACAAATTCATTTCCGATTCAACTACATACATTTAAATTTTCTGGTCCACAAATACTCACCTGTTTTTGATTGATAAAGCGAATGTCTTATACAACTCAAATGCCATTGACATGATTTACACTTTGTTGGATTAAAAAATAAAAAATAAATAAAACAGAAAAGTCCAAGTGACTTCTTGTGTCACAGAGATTCCATTTGTTTTATTTAATATTCATATAAAAATCCCCTGCAAGGCGGTTAAGAATATATATATACATGTATATCTGTCGACATACAAATTCTATAATTCTCAATTAAAGCTGAATATTGCATATTATTTAAAAATGTATATCTATGTATGTTGATAAGACACCAGTTTGATTCCCTTTGCCAACTTAAGGACATTTTGTCAAGCGCTGCATAGTATTGCAGCCTGCAGCTTGTTATGCAAGCTTTGTGTTATCTCCAAGTAGATTGTGATATAAATGTGAAATTGGAGGTTCAATCTCGTTGGCCTCAGGCAGCAGGTGATTTCCTTTGTGCGTATTGGCAACGTCAATGGCCAATAAATAGGCCAATTATGCATTTTTTCTATTCAGCTTTTCAGATTTCGTCAATCAAATTATATAATGAGCACAATCGAGACGCCACTTAAACATGCACACAATATGAAAGATGATACCCTAGTGGATTGGACTGTAAGTGAAATTTGAAAGTGTAGTTCGTCATCACTTTATGGATAAATTACCATGGCAACGATGCGCTGACAGCCAGCCTCACCTCACCTGTAACTGCGCCAAAGGGCGACAGGGAGGGTGAAAGCTGTGCTTAGCGCTGCTGGACTGCCGGGTGCACTCGACTGCATAATGCTTGTTAAACATATTCGGAATGAGTTTAATTAAAATGATGTTAAAGTAATTTAACTGCTTTTAACTTTTGTTTAACAGCAGCCAGACTCGATTGGTAATTAAATATAGTTGTAATAATTATGAATTAGGGACAATTATAGTTTACAGTTATGGTAAATATTTATATATTCAATCGAGCTCAACATGCTCATATTTATATTAAAATATTTGTGTATACATACATATATTCCATCAAGTTAACTCGTCCATATACAATAAACGTATACAATAAACATATACGGAAAAGGAAAAGATGAAAAATACTCTATCCAAAAAAATTCCTAAAAAATTCCAATAATTTTATTCCGTGGATGGGAATTATGCAGTCGGTCTAACCAGACAATATATTCTTACATGTTTTCGTCTGAAAAACCGCATGCTTCAAATGGGACAAACCCTTTGCATTTGAGTTAAATTTAGGCTCATCTGTTTCGAGCTTATTGAGTGATGCTGGATTTCATACCCTGAACCTGAGTGAAAATGGGAAGTTAGGGCATAATGGCTTTGCATTTCTTTACCATTTCAATCCCTTCTAGTTTTCCGCTTATCTCGTCACTGCAGACCTTCTCCTCTATTTTGGCTGGGCTAGTCGTGTGTTTAAAAGCTTCCCTACAAATTTGTATACTATCTGATTTGTATTTTATTTCCGTGGTTTTTATGACTTTAATCCATTGAAAATGTAAAATCTGAGTATAATGGTTTTGTGGAAAGTATGTAACAGGCCGAAGGAGGCGTGACAAACCCCACAAAGTATATATATTCTAGATCAGGGTGACGAGCTGAATCGATTTAGCTCTGTTTGAACGCGTCGATCTCAGAAGATATAAGAACTAGAGACTTGAATCTTGTTCCTAGTTATTTAAAATAATTGATTGGTTGGCAAAGTAAATGAGATAACATTTGAATGAGAAAATCTGAGTGAAAAGTTTTCAATCGAATATGAAAAAATTGATTAAATAATTCATATAATATTAATTTTTATTTATTCATTAAGAGTATTGACAAACATATAGTCAACTTAAAAAGAAAGTAATTTAAAAAAAAAATAAAAAATAAATATAATATAATATAATAAATATAATAGGAAAAAATCAATACACAATGTGGGAGCTATTACCGAACATTCATTACTTGCATTATTTCCCTAAGATGACCTGAAAACAAAGAATTAATTAATAAGATTTCAAGAGAAAAAACATGATTTAAAAAAAAGAAAGAATAAGCTCCCTTCTCATTTGAGCGAGAATAAGAACTGCATTATAATGCATATTTGTATATATGAGACTAGCTCGCATTGCAGCGGAGCTTTGCGAATATTAATATCAAAGCGAGTGAGCATTTTCATATGCATTATTTAAATGAGAGAGACACAAATGGCAAAGACAAAGCGAAGGGAAGCGGCAGCTGTTCATGCATTCTTTAATAACATATTCTATAACTAACATATTGTATTACTCTCATATATGTATGTATGTACAACTTTTCTTAATGAGAAACACATTCATATTCGCATTTGGCAACTCCAATTAGTGGGTAATTTCGTTCGCCTCCCTCCAAAAACACGGCAATCAATCAACTTCGAAACTTTGATTAAATTTCTGTTTTTATTGGATCTCAGATTTCGTAGTAGCCATTGATTAAGCCTTCAGAACTCAGTTGTGAGATAAGTAAAACTTTTCAAGAAACTCTATCATGTTGAGCGGATTCAGGAACATTTTGCATGCGCTGCGTGCGAATCGCATTCTCTTGATATTTGTGCTGCTCGAGACGAGCCAGCTGCTGGGCGTGCTGCAGCTCGACTATCGAAAGATGCCATACGAGCTGCTCTGCAGTCTCATCTACACAGTCTTCTCCCTGATCAGCTGTTTCTATGGCTATGGGTTTGTTGGGCTGCGCAAGCTGGGCCCATTGGGCAAGCTTCTGTGCGGGGTCTGCGGCTCGAGCATGAAACTCTGGCAGCGCTCGAGCTTGCTGATGCTGCTGCCGTGGAGCTGGAAGATGCTGCAGCAGATTGGGCGAACTGCAGGCAATTGCCTGGGAAACGAACAACAGTCGGGCTGGAAGCTGCTCTCGGGCTTGACGATCTTGGCCGCACAGCTCGCACTTTTCGCTGCCACGGAATTCATAACGATTCGGCATCACAGGAAGCTGAAGAGGGCCTTGAGATTGACCCAGTATAATGAGAATCACGAGATTCGTACTTACGCGCAGGCTATAAACAATTCATTTGGTTTCGATATGTTCGAAATTCCAGATGTGCAAAATTGAAGCAAGTTCTATTTATACTCAATAAAATTGTGAAGTCAAGCACCGATTTCTCCTGTTTCCCCTTTGCCAACAGGTCACGCTTGGCGGCCTGCCGCTCGCCGTGGAGGATGTCAATAAAAATGTTAATTTGCTGCCAGGGAAAACACTTACCTTTACACCGTTCGACTTGGGGCACACGAGCAGCGCATATCGGCTAAAGCCGTTGAGGTATATTTTAATTAATTTTTCAGGCTTTCCGCCATAAGCCACTCTTCTCATTCCACCCCGTTCCAGACTCATGACCGAGCTGAGGGAGCAGAAGGTGAACGCGTTCATAGGGCCCGACGAAAGCTGCACGACGGAGGCGTTGCTGGCCTCGGCCTGGAATACGCCAATGCTGTCGTTCGTCAGTACAACTAATTATGAATTGAGTTTCAATAATCTTATTTGTTTTTATTTGACCTCTTTTAGAAATGCTCCGATTCAATAGTCTCCAATAAGAGCACATTTCCCACCTTTGCACGGACACTCGCACCTGCTTCAAAGGTAGGTTTCAAAGGGTACCAAGTACCAAAAGAAAGGGGGAAAACGAAAACTTACAAAAAAATAAATACAATGTTATTACTCAACAGTCAAAGGTCTTTTTATAATCCCTATATACACTATCCCTAGCTCCGATTGGCTTTTTATGGGGAGATTTATCTCAGCAGCTTTTCTTTCTTCATTGTTGGAAAAGCAAAGCCATTTCTTATACTCGTTCACTATACAAATAAGAGTGTATTGCTTTCACGCAATATCTGACTAAAGCAGTTAGGTTTCTTTTTCCCTTCTCCATATTTACATATCTATATATAGTCTTAAATAAAATGATGGGGGCAATTCAACAGCAACTTTGTTGACTTTTGCTTAAGAATATTGATTAACCCAGTATCGTATATTAATTTATTTATGAAATTTGTACGACCTTCGCCAATTCTATAACAATCACCCCCATTATCGAGTGTTTCGCTACGCCTCTGGTTAAGTCTATAAATATTTATGTCTGCAATACTCAGTGCAGTGGAAGTAGAAGTAAAATTAATTTACCCATTTCAGTCGAATTCATAATAAGTCTGATCTCTATTTTAAGCTAACTAATTATTCTTGTTAGATCCCATACACTCTGTTACTCATGCAATATGACTTGCTAGGATTTCTGAAGTCAGCTCGGTTGGCCTGGCATAGCCCCACTTCGCAGGGTCTTATTATGCCCTTTCCCAATTGTAGCATCAACAGTGGGCAAGCAACACAATCTCAGGCTGGCTACCTCCTAGGCCATTTCATAAATACTTTATATGTTTTGTTAACCTAAATCAAAAACACTCCCACAGGTCTCTAAGAGTGTGATAAGTCTGTTGAATGCCTATGACTGGAAAAAATTCGCCATTGTGGTTAGCTCGAAGCCCGTTTGGGGCTCAGATGTGGCCAGCGCTATACAGGTAACTGTTCATATGCTGGGTAAACTCTCAATTTCTTGCACTCTAAAACAATCCACAGGAACTGGCTGAATCGCGTAACTTCACCATAACGCACTTCAAGTACATATCCGACTATATACCCATTAAGAAAACATTGTCCCAAATAGAGAACATCATCGAGGAGACCTACAGGACGACGCGCAGTAAGTTGCCACACTATTGAGTTAGGATCAGTGATAATCGTTTGTCCTTAGTCTATGTATTTATTGGGGAGCATATTGCCATGGTGGATTTTGTGCGCTGTTTGCAGAATCGCGGACTCCTCGAGAGTGGAGACTACATCGTTGTCTCGGTGGATGATGAGATCTACAATGCGAATCGTCGCGTCAATATCATGGAACGCAGTAAGCTGACCCCATTTGGCCCCAGTCAATTGATTTCCCTCTTCGGGTCTTAATGCATGCAATATCTTATTGCAGATTACTTAGATCCTTATATTAGAAAAGAAAAGAGCAAATCACTGGATAAAATCTCATTTCGTTCAGTTATCAAAATAAGCATGACATATCCACAAAATCCTCATATTCGGTAATTTTCTTATCTAACACCAGCTATAAAACTTTTGTAAATATTTTCTTTTCGTTCTTTTTTCCATATACCCTGCATGCATAAGATACAGGGTATCCTTATACATGTAATCTCTTTCTATACTCAATTATATATAGGTTATACATATATGTAGGTTCTATTAAATTTGTGTAAATTGATATATTTCCAGGGACATTTGTACCAAAATAAAGGAATATGCACGTAAAGCTCCATTTCGTGTGCCCTATCATCAGAGAGTATTCGAGAATATTTCGGTGTGTGTGTGAAAGAGGTTTTAAATCTTGATTCTAGAATTATTCTTATATATATGTATGTATATATTCAAATATAGGTACCCATATATGGTCTACATCTGTATGACAATGTTATGATCTATGCGCGCGCCGTTACGGAAATACTTCAGCGAGGCGGCGATATCAACGATGGAGCTCTGGTCATGAGTCGTATTTTCAACAGATCCTATCATTCCATTCAAGGTTTCGATGTAAGAAGACTAGTCTAAACAATATTCTATGTAATTGATGTGTACGAACTGAAAGCAATGACATTGGGGTTAAGAGAAGGGTATTATGCAGGTGTATACGTCTGTCTATAATGCCTATGAGGCAAATACAGCGTGTAGAATATAAAGTAGAATAGAAGATTTTCCCATTTTCTTATCTTATATATAAACTATTGATATTTGGACTTGTCTAAAAGTATTGCAAAAGACAAAAACAATTGTATAACATATGTGTAGATTTCTCTGAAGAATTAACAGCTTATTCGAGTCAAATATTTCCAATTGTGGATATTATTTAGTGGATTAAGTGCTGTTACTTGTTTTTCTCAGGTATTCATCGATTCGAATGGCGATGCTGAGGGCAATTACACAGTGATTTCGCTACAGAGCGATGCTAATGCCGGATCCGGAAATTCGCTAGCGCAAATGTCGATGCAGCCAGTCGGATTCTTCGTCTACAACAAGGATTCCCTGATACCAGTAAGCCCTCTGAGCTGCCTTATGAATCAAGGAACATTCATTGTATATGCTATTTAAGGAGTTCCGTTATATCAAAAGTGGACGACCCATTCAATGGCTAAACGGTCGACCTCCTCTGGCGGAGCCAATGTGCGGCTTTCACGGCGAGCTCTGTCCACGCAAGAAACTGGATTGGCGATACCTCGTGACTGCAGCACTATTTGCCTTTGTTCTGATTGCCGCCATCGCACTGTTGCTTAAGTACTACCAAGATTCTATCAAAACTGTATAATATACTATATAACAATGGTCATTCATTTCTCTAGACATTATCGCTATGAACAAACTCTGGCTGGCCTGTTGTGGAAGGTGGACATGAAGGAAGTCACCGTGATTAACCTGGGCGAATACAATAATCCAAGTCACAAGAATATTGTGCGTAAGACCCATCTAAACCCTACCAAATCTCATTTGAGCTGATTCGATCTGTTCGCAGGTGCAAATTTGTCGTCAGAGTATTCTGGTTGTGGGCGAGCCAAACAAGAGATCATTTACAAATATTGGTGAGACTTGCAAAATGATAAAACATAGATATCCACTTCAAACATCATCCATCTATAGCTCTTTTCCGTGGGAATATTGTGGCCATGAAGAAGATTCATAAGAAGAATGTGGACATAACCAGATCCATTCGCAAGGAATTAAAGCTGATGCGTGAGGTGAGTTGACTTACGCGATCAATTAAATTAGTACTACTGTAATATCGACTCCAATTTAGGTGCGACACGAGAACATTATCAATTTCATTGGTGCCTCAATCGACCATGGATCCGTTATAATCTTCACAACATATTGTGCTCGTGGCAGTCTGGAGGATGTGCTAGCCAACGAGGACTTGCACTTGGATCATATGTTCATATCCTCGCTGGTTTCTGATATTCTCAAGGGGCTCATTTATCTGCACGACTCCGAAATAATATCCCATGGCAATTTGAGATCCAGTAACTGCCTCATTGACTCCAGATGGGTTTGCCAGATATCTGACTTTGGGCTGCACGAGCTGAAGGCGGGCCAGGACGAGCCAAATAAGTAGAGCAAGGACTAATCGAATATATAATCAACTGAGACTCTACTCTATTTTCATTCCAGAGCGGAACTATATCTAAAGCGTGCTCAGTATATGGCTCCCGAGCTTCTGCGTGATCCTTTTCGACCAGCTCGCGGATCGCAGAAGGGAGATATATACTCATTTGGCATTTTACTGTATGAGATGATTGGAAGAAAAGGGCCCTGGGGCGAGACAGCATATACGAAAGAAGGTATACGAATATACATATGTAGGTTGAGCTCTGTTCCAATTGCTAATGCCAACTTTCCCATTGCTGCCCAGCAGAGATAATAGAATTCGTAAAAGATCCTAGTTTGCTGCAGCATGGAGTATTTCGGCCAGCTCTCAACGTTTTGGATATACCCAATTATATTAGAAATTGCCTACGCCTATGCTGGGACGAGGATCCCGAAGTACGCCCGGACATTCGACTTGTGCGAATGCATTTGAAGGAACTGCAAGCCGGACTGTACGTCAGAGAATATTTACATCCACATGTGCTTCACTTCATGTGCTTTTCAGAAAGCCAAACATATTTGACAACATGCTGGCCATCATGGAGAAATATGCCTATAATCTGGAGGGATTGGTGCAGGAGCGCACAAACTTACTCTATGAGGAGAAGAAGAAGACCGACATGCTGCTGTATCAAATGCTGCCGAGGTAAGAAATCGGAGTACAACAATATACATATTATATATGATATACATATATTTTGAACTCAATATTTGATCTTAGAACTGTTGCGGAACTCCTTAAGAGCGGAGATCCTGTCAAGGCCGAGTGCTTCGATTGTGTGACGATTCTGTTTAGCGATATTGTCGGCTTCACTGAACTCTGCGCAACGAGCACTCCATTTGAGGTTGTCGAAATGCTAAATGATCTGTATACATGCTGCGATACCATAATATCCAATTACGATGTCTATAAGGTAAACTGAAGATTAAATATACTGTATATAAATCTATATGTAATCACACACTCGATTCGAAGGTGGAGACCATTGGAGATGCTTATATGGTTGTATCGGGCCTGCCCTTAAAGAACGGTAATCGTCATGCGGGCGAGATAGCCTCTCTGGCACTTCACCTGCTCGAAACAGTGGGAAATCTCAAGATTCGGCACAAGCCAACGGAGACGGTGCAATTTCGCATTGGCATACACTCAGGTCCCTGCGCAGCGGGTGTTGTTGGGCAGAAGGTAAACTTGTTGAGATTCGCTTAGACCATGCCTCTCAGGCACTTCGTACCTCCATAGATGCCTCGGTATTGCCTCTTTGGGGACACGGTCAATACGGCCTCGCGCATGGAGAGCTCAGGTGCCGCCATGAAGATTCACATATCGGAGGAGACCTACCAGCTGCTGCAGGAGGTGGGCGGTTACATATGCGTCGAGCGAGGACTGACCCACATCAAAGTGAAGTACCTCCAATATACACTGAATTCTTTAATGACATCCTCCCACTTGCAGGGCAAAGGCAACATGCGCACCTATTGGCTCATCAAGCGAGTCCAAACCGAAATGCGCGCTCTAAAGGTCAACGACTGGGCTCCAGATCTCATCAGCACCATGGACGCATCCAATGGCTGTTGCCCACAGTCGAGAGCTGACGAGCTGCCCTTGCTCAAGTTCCCGAACCTGCCCATGAGCATTCGGGCGGGCTCCTGCAACTGTGCCACCAAATGCATATACAGCCGTCGATCGGACGACAATGTGACCACCTCGCACAAGGCGGCCGTCACGGGCCTGGTTAAGGGCACGGAAACGGTTCAGATCAATTGCAATCAGCTGTGCGTCTGTCGCCTGAACGGCAGCCAGGTGCTGAGCAATCGGAGTCCACGCTCCGCGCCCAGCATCTCGTTCCGGCTATAGACCTGAGTCGACGATTCAGGCGCTTCCATGGTTGTCAGCTACTCAATTATTTATTTATCGAAAACTCACTTAAATAAATGTTTTAGAATTAGTCCCTAAAGCATCCGTGTCCAGCTGCTCAGTTGTCCAGTTTAAAGTTGTTCTTGAGCGCCTGCCAGCATTCGTAGTACTGAGCATCCAGTTTCTGGCTCGTCTCGGCTCCCCATTTGGTCACAGCCAGACTAAGCGACGACTCGAACATGAAGGCCTGAAGGCGGAAGAGGAAAAGTGAATAAGTGTCAAGAAATTCTGGGGAAAACTCGGGGTAGATCGACTTGCCTGAGTGCCATCGGCAATGCGTTCAGGCTTGAGTTCAGCCTTGGAGGCCCCTTCAAAGCAATTGGCATCCGGACCGTGGGGCGTCATCATTGAGTGTAGAGTAGCGCCGCCAGCTGCAAATCCCTCCTCCTTGGCTTCATAGCGACCGAGTATGAGGCCCATGAACTCGCTCATGCAGTTCCCTTTAAATACATAGATCTTGTGTAAATGCATATATCATGTGGGAAACTAAACTCACTGTGATAATAGGGCGGACGGAATGTGTGCTCCTGCACAGACCAGCGTGGCGGGAATATGACAAAGTCGGCTATGGCGGTGCCGGGCCTCAGGCTTGGGCAGGTGAGCACCGTGAAAATGCTGGGATCGCAGTGATCGAAGCTAACCGAATTGATGACCATAAACCTCGACAGATCGTACTTATAGGGCACGTAATTGCCATGCCAGGCCACTACGTCGAAGACGCTGTGCTTTTGTCTGGCCACAAATAAGCTGCCTTGGTACTTGGAAATGACATTGAACTCTACACGGAATGAAAAGTCAGTTGAATTCAAATGGGGGAAACATGAACCTACCCTCGTACGTCGCGCTATCAAACCAGGCCACTGGTGTCTCAAAGTCTCTGGGATTGGCCAGACCATTGGCCCCAATCGGACCCAGATCGGGCAAGCGGAAGTGTCCATCGAACACCTCAAGGACGTAGCCCCTAAGATATAGAAATATCGGAATGAATTGCTTGGAGTGTACACATTCAATGGACGCTTACCTGCACGGCGTCTTCAGCTTCACGGCAAAGCGAATGCCCTGTGGAATGACGCAGATCTCATTGGGTGACACCGTCATGCGACCCAGCTCCGTCACGACATCCAGAGTTCCCTCCTGTGGCACTGTTCAGGAGGTCAGTTAGTATCATTGTATCTGTCCGTCCGTCACTTACCTATGAGGAAATCTCCGTCGCTGTTGTAGAATGCCGAGTTGTCCATGGAGGCGTTGCAGAGATAGACATGCACGGCCAGGCCATGGCGAGCTCTTGCGTCGCCCGCACCACAAACCGTGTGCAGTCCGTCGACAAAGGTCACGCTCTCCGCCCTTGCTCCGGGTATATCGAATGGTTTCCAACGTAACTGCAAATACGGAATATTTTTAATTGATTGAAGAAGAGTATCTGCAGGGTCGGCTAACCTGATTTGGATTGGGCGGCTGCTCGTCCCAGTTGTGGCTCAGGTGCTTGGCCCCTGCATACGGCAGGAAAGGCGTGTGCACTGCGCTGGGCAACTTCCTATATAGCCACGTGCGCACATTCTCGGAACGTGGCGCTGTGAAAGCGGAGCCGGACAACTGTTCGGCGTACAGGCCATAGGGGCATTGCTGCGGCGAGTTCTGTCCTACGGGCAGGGCGTTGGGGCAGCGCTCATCCTCGGACGAGAAATGCCCACCAAAACCTATTAGGTACTGAAATAAGCAAATCCGTTAGCTATTTCCATTCCCACTATTTGAACAAAATATTTATCAATACTCCAGTCCGTCCCCTTAGATTGACCTTACCTTATATTCCGACATGTGTTTAAGCGAAGCGAGATGGTAACAGACTAAGGTCTCTCGAGCCCAGATCGCTGGTATTTATATGACAAGTGTGTGGACAAGTCCGTTTGCCTCTTATACCCTATAAACAGCATTATGAACAGAGTATGCTGTGGCACCTCTACTGCTATAAGATGTGAAGCTATACATAGTTACCTACTTGTGCATATTTGTCAAAAGGCTATCTTATTTCCAGGTTCTGGGTCCCATAGAAAATGGAAAATCATGGTTTAATAAAATTGTGTGTAACCTATTACAGGAGGAGGTGTGTCAGACTCCATTAAGTATACATATACATTCTCGATCAGGATGATGAGTTGATCCCACGATCCAACGTAGTAAATATTCCATTTGCGCATCTGTACGTATGTATGTATGAACGCGTCGATCTCAGAACCTATAAGCTCTGTCACTGTTTTCAAAAACTATTTCCGTTTAAAACGAGCTAAATTTAACATATTTAGAGAATCACTATTATGATTATATTCTACTTAAATTTACTAGATGGCGCCCATGCATTTAAAAAGGCGGTGTTGGTAGAGGCGTCATCCTAGCAATATTGCCGTTTCAAAGTTCTGTTCTTGATCTCTGTTCTAATGATATTTGATTGTAAAGGTACTAGGCCGTTTAAGCGAAAAACAAGTTTTTTACTTAAACATTTTTTAAATATACTATTTCTATTGTAATATACCTTAAGGCTTATCTCGAGGTATCTCCTAGTCGAGTAGCCTCGACACTCTTATTTGTTTCTGTTTAGACATCTTGTTGTTTTGATTATTTGCTGGGGAAACTAGTCGGCGCGATGGGCCGGTCCCCCACGAACAGCTAAACGGCACGTAAACACCTGTTCCTCGTTGCCTATGCATCATTATCAGTGCCACGCTTCAAAATGTTGTTGTTGTTGTTGTTGACAGATCATAACAATACAACAACAAGTTAATCATTTCATATTTTGCATAGCAGTTCAGCGGGTTCTGGACTCATTCAAATGGATCAAAACAAAAATTCGAACCGGTATTCGACCGGTAAAGCTAAGGGTAATGCTAAGACTAGATCGCAAGATCTAGCGGATGCCATATGATTTAGCCAGTATTTACTATTTAATATTGTAAACTAAATACCTAGTTTATATACTTTATTGCGGCAAAAGTCAATTTCAAATTATGCAGTATTACAGTTAATAATAAATGTTTGTTTGTTTGTCTGTTGCATATGTATATGTATGTATATGTTTGTATGCATGTATGTATGTACTATTTTAAAATACTTAAAGTACCTTTGTGCAGTAATTAAACCTAAAATAGTTTATAAATAATATGTGTTTAAGACATCAAGCGCTCAAGAGACTCAAACATTCCAATTGCAGCCAAACAATCAACAAAATTGTATGGACTGACTGCGCACATCTATCTACATTTCTGTTGGGTTTTAATTTCATTTTAAAAACAAGTTTCGTATTTAAAAGTTGTGTTACGATGATCAGCATTGCAGAATGTGAATGTCATTGTTAAGTGTTCTTCTTGATCTAATATCAAATGATATACATATGTATATATATAATTAGTTGCCATAAAAATAAGTTCTGTAATGCAGAAGTTTTAGAATCTTTCGAACTCAACTCTCGGAATACTGGACTACTCCTATACCCTGCTCTAAGTCTATTCCATTGTACATAGAATCCCCAGCAGTCAACAATCTCAATTGGTCTACGATTGTGGCTCAACTCGGATGTTTACAGCGAGAATTATACAATATATCTTATATGACTTTTACTTGGAGCTTAGGAGATTCGCGTGATGTACTACAGATATACATAGACATATATTTATAATTGAATGCTCTGCTGCGTTAAGGGTAGATACTGATAGGGAAATACTGCATTAACTGGGACAAGCGCTCGATAGGGTTCAGGTCCACAGGCAGTGCCCTAGTCGCCTCTCCTAATCGTGGGATAAGTTCAAGACATCGTCGCCCACATTGTTTTTCGGGATCTTTGCTGGCGGCGGTGCAGCCAGATCGGCCACCGAGGCGAACTCCATGCGCTTCTTGGGCATCGCGTTGCCCAGCAGAGCGCCCGGTGGAGCCAGTTCGCTGTAGAGGCGACTCAGGTCGGGCGAGGGCCGTCGATGTGAGGAGCCGCTGCTGCCATCGGACGGCGCCGGGGATGGCGTATTCGAGGGCACACTTGATATAGCCAAATCCACGGCGCTGAAATTGTATTTGCTGCCAGAATTGGAATTGCCACCGCCTGCACCAGCACCGCCGGCGCCGCCGCTGATCGACTTGGTGGGCGTGAGGCGTTCCAGGGCCGGCGAGGCGGACGACTCCCTTGTGCGCGCCGATGAGGGCGTCGTCGACTTTGGCGGCTTCATCATCATAGCCGATAACGACTCCTGCTGAATCTTGAACAGAGCCGACGGCGACATGAACATGTTGTTCGCTGCCAGCGTCGACTTCGACAATGGATCCGGGATGCCGTACTTTCCATGCTGAAAGAATGCGGCGTAGTCCTGCATCTTCTCCTGCGCCAAGGCATTGTAGTAGGCGGCCGAGTTGCTCAGCGTTGACGAAGATGGAACGCCTGTGGACATGGCTGCCGCCGCCGCTGCCGCTGCCGACGCTCCGCTGTTGCCTGATTTTGAGGCACTGCCCGCAGCAGCTGCCACTGCAGCAGCAGCACCCGATGGTGTGGCGAATAGTGCATCCAAATCGGCCGCTGCCTTACTCTGGCGGTACAGCAGCGCCTTGATCTCCGAGTCCTGCTTCTCCAACTGCAGCAGCTGATTGAGCATGTCCGACTGCATGTCCTTCTGCTTCTGCTTCAAGCTCACCGCGCTGCCGCCGCCAGTTGGCGCCAGCCCCCCAGCGCCAGCAGCCAGCAGAGCGGACAGCTCGTTGTGCGCTCCACTCATGTGCTTGCTGCCCGTCGAGGCCATGGCGGCAGCAAACTGATTATTCGGATCGAACAGCTTCGTGTAGGTCTGCAGCAGAGCCGTGTAGTCCGCCTGTGCTGCCGATTGCTGCTGCTGTTGCAGCTGCTGCTGCTGTTGCTGCTGCTGTTGCTGTTGTTGTTGCTGCTGCTGCTGTTTCTTCGAGCTGCTGCTGCTGCTGCTGCTAGCAACAGGCGGCGGCGGTATCGAGGCAGCCGCCACTGCAGCCATTTGCTGCTGTAGGAACACGTTAAGGTCATTGCTCTGCTTGCTCTGCTGCTGCATGTAGGAATCGTAGCCCAGCAGCTTGGACGCCTGGATCAGATTGTTGTAGTCGGCATTGAGCGCAGCTGCGGCCGCTGCTGCCGAGGCTGACGACGATGTAGCCGATGTTGACTTTGAGGATTTGCTGCTGCTCGGATTCGCGACCTGCTGATTGCCTGTCAGATAATTCAAGTCGGAGCCAAAGCCCAGAGTGCCCAGCGTTGTGGCGCCCAGTGCCTCGGCCTGCTGCAGCAACAGCGCCGCATACTCCGGCGACCGGATGAGCTCACTCATCTTCAGCGGATCATTTTTGAGCTCGTCCAGCTCCTTCATGAGCTTTGTCTTGTACGAGTTCGACGATGAACTGGAATTGGACGAAGATGAGGACGCCGATGACTTGGAGCGGTCCATCTTTGATTTGCTGCCGCCGTTATTATTGCTATTGTTATTATTGCTGCTGCTGCCGCCGCTGTTGCTGCTGCCAGACGGCATGGGCATGTTGAAGCTGTTCGAGTAGGCAGCCACTGCGGCCGCCACATTGGGATCGCTAAGATTGCCCAGCCCCGCGGCCACATTGCTGTTCTGCTTGGAGCCACCCACCTTCGCTGCCGCAGCAGCCAACTGATTGAGCGAGGAGCTGCCGTAGTCCTTGCGCTGCTGCTGGAACAGCGAGGCCAAGTCGGCCTGCAGAAAGTTGGGCGGCAACTGGCCGGCCAGCTGGGCCAAGCTGGCGGCCATCAGATCATTGGCCGTGGGCAAGCAGGCTGCCGACGGCGGCACCAGCGGCGTGGTCAGATCGTACTTGTTGGGCGTGATGCTCGGGCTATTCCTCGCAATATCGCTCACACTGAACTTGCCCGGACTGGGCGCCGGCGAGTTGCGAGTGCGTGAGGTGTGCGACGAGGCATCCGACTTCGCTGGCGAGGGCGAGGCACGCACCGGCAGCTCAAACTTGGCGGGACTGGCGGCATTTGACGGCAGCTGAATGCTCGTTGGGCTGTCCCGCGGCGATGCCGACTGCACGGCAGCAGCGACGGGTCCGCTGTTCGTGTTCACTGCTGGCGTCTGTGGCGGTAGCAGTTGACTCACAGCCGCTGCATTCAGGGGCATGGCGGGCACCACTGGAACTGTTGGCACGGTTACGGCTGCGACTGCTGCGGCTGCTGCTACGGGTGTCGTATTTGTGGGGTTTGGAGTGGCCAGCGGGGAGAGCATGCGCACTGGATTCATGTTGAGGCCAGAGGGCATGCAGAGCTGTTCCTGCAGCGACATTACCTTCAGTTCACTGGCCTTCTGCTCAGCCTGGAGCGAGGTTTCCTCCTCCGTTTTGCGTGCCATGTCAACGGCAGTCAACTGAATACTCTCGCCCATCTGCTCCTCCTTCGGCTGCTGCTCCAGCTTAATATCATTTGCCAGCTCAACTTGGGGTGGCGTCTCTGTTTTCACTACAACTTCATTGTCATTCTCATTGTCG
The DNA here is from genome assembly GCA_035047565.1 of Drosophila mulleri. Taxonomy (NCBI): domain Eukaryota; kingdom Metazoa; phylum Arthropoda; class Insecta; order Diptera; family Drosophilidae; genus Drosophila; species Drosophila mulleri. The sequence continues at coordinate 21,098,740 of JAWNPK010000012.1, forward strand.
ATAATTTTAATGGTTTTCGGTGGTATAAAATCATCCTCCTGCTCACAGTCTAGGACGGCACAGAGCCAATTCCAAAGCGCCTTATCACTTTGTTTCGATGGAAATTTCGGATAGAGCGTGTTCTTTAACTTCTCGTTGTAGGTCACATCGTTGTTGTAGATATTACGGAATTTCACGATTTCGCCACGAAACTGTGTATAGTAATCAACGCAGGACTGTATTTCCGAGCGCACCTCCTCGGGTATCTCTTTATCGGGCAGCACAGAGTATTGCATTAGCATCGGTCGTCCATATTCCATTGACTGTTTATTCTCATTGGGGGGCACTATCCAAATACACTTGACCACCGACTCCAGAGTGGGATTCTCTTCATAATAGGGAGCTGCAAAGGTAATAAGCGCAGTTAATCTAAATGTTATGCATATACAACTACAAGAACTTACAAATGATTAGTGAAACACATGGCGTATACGTCAGATCGCTAACGCCACGCATTCGTATCTGATAGTCCAGCTGTGCATCGCAATCGCGCAGAGTGGGCTCGGCCTGAAATTTGGGATGTGAGTGATACCAGCCGACGAGCAGCACTTGATCTTGTATCATCATTTTCTGTATATCCCGCTCGACTTCCGCAGCCCGATGACGATCGAAGCGCGTGCTTCGACACGGATATGTTTTCGTAATTGTCAATGCTGCAAGGACAAAGAACAGTTTAACGTGACACCAAACAAAAACAACTTCAATTCTCGAGGCCGGACTCACTGTGCGTGTTCATATCCCAGGTGCCGCCCAGGTAACCGCACACCTCGCGCATCGTCAGGTGACAATGGAAATCAGCCAACAGCAGAGCGGAGGAGGTGATGGTCAACAGAAACGGCTGCAATTTGCCAACCGAGGTGAATGGAATGGCCTCAATCATCATATTGGCATCACTGTAAGAAATACCCTCATTAAATCATGAGTTAAGGAATTTCTATATATAGCAACTTACTGAATTATATTGCGATTGGCAACCGTGTTGTGTGGAAATACTGTTCGTTTCACAACCAGATCTGGCGAATCGGCCTTGCGTTCTGTATCTAATTCAAAAATATGTAATTAATTTATCAATGTCGTTCTGTTTTTAGAATATAACTAAGTCCTTTTTTTATATAACACCTAATTAATCTACAAGCCTCAGAGCCTAGCATAGACTTTTGTACAAGGCTATTAAGGCTCTTTTTATTACATATTTAAATCTTCATTATATATTTGTTTATTATTATTTTCGTATTACCTGGATCACCGTCCTCGGGCGTAGACTCCTTTTGTAACGCACATTTTCTCAAATAGGTATTTTTATATGCATCCAGTTTCTTGCCCTTATACTTCACTGATGCCCAACCGCATCCGCTTTTCTTTTCGGGATTGATAATGCGCTTGCAGTGCATGGCCCAGGCGCTGGGCGTTAAGAATATGGTTTCAGTCTCTTGTGATTTAATTTTACCGTCTGACAGCAAATCGCCCACAAATTTTTGTCCTAGATAATCAATAGTCATCAATGATTTGCCTGGCTGCAAAACATTTGCGGCCATCAGTGTTTGCAAAGTGACTGTGCGGCCAGTCCCATTGAATCCTTCATAGTTTTCCTTCGCCTGTGCAGAAGGAAAAGCAATATTATTATGTTTATATGCGTTTAAATTCTTCTATTTGTCACAAATGAAGCTCACCTCATCGTCATTCTCGTCGTCGGGTCCATCACTATCCACGTCCTTTTCGCACAGGCTGTCCTCCAGGATAGATATCCGCCGGGGTGCACTATTTTCAGCTGCAGCTGCTTCTGTTTCCGCTGTTTCTGCATCGGCTTCAGCTTCAGCGGCATCCGACACAGACAAATCGCGCTCCCCATCCGCATCGCCGTCGCTTACATCGTCATTTGTTGTTTGTGGCGGCTGAGGCGTCGAATCGCCCTCGCCATCACCCTCGCCGTCTGTGCTGCTACCCATTTGATTTTCACGTGCTCCTAGTGGCTCGCCGTCGGGCAGTAAACCATTTTCCACACCGTTTTCCATACGCTTATTGTCTAGCCTTTAAAAAAAAACTATTAAAAAATCACGATAAGCCGCAGCAGCCGCAGAATTTATGTATGTATTCCACGACTTGCTTCTTCTTCTTCGTGCCTCAAACGAAGACTGTTGGACTTCTGTTAACTTAACATTCGCCAAAAGTGTTATCGATAACCACACAAACAAATAATTTTAAATGTAAATAAATGTTAATTTAAAAAAAAAATACCAAAGTTAATGTACAAAAAATTAATGAAAAAATAACTTTAAGTTATGCACAGCATTATATAAATTATATTAATAGCACATATATAATATTCAGACCGATCAACTGGCTGAATAAACGTAAATACGTTTTTTACTCATAAATTGTGAACTAATCGTCTGCAACAAATTAATAACATAACTACTCATTATACAGCTGTTTTAAACATTTATCGATAATTAGGTTCACACCGCAAATTGCAGCACCGAAGAAACTGTATAAAAAGTTGAGCGAACAGAGTGCCGACCATTTGATTTATATTAAAAAAACAAAAAACGAACTCAGTTAATTATTTAACTGTAACTTGTAATCCTCCAAATATATATTTCATTTACGTGATGCTGCCAATAACTCGTGCTACAATAAACAACTTTTGCAGAGCATGTTTACAAGATTTGGATAAATCAAAAAGCACACAACTGCATCATAATTTGAAAGAGGATCTAAAACTCTTACGCATTATGGAACTATTGGCAGATGGAGTACAACCGATGACAAGAGTGAATTCAACCATGCCAACTCGTGTCTGCCATAACTGTTATACCAAAATCGGCATATTTTGCAAATTTGCAGAGATGTCCATCTGTTCAAAAATTGCTCTAAACGAGTTAACGGCCGAACATCTCTACATAACAGAAAATATCAAATTTAAACTGATATGCGTAACATGTTTTAAAGTTAAATCGGGCAATTGTGCTTTTTCTCCTGAGTTGCAGAATCTGATGCGACTCATATGTTCAGGAATTAGTAATATACCGTCTCCAGCTGAAAGTATTTGTAGACATTGCACTCAGAAACAGCGTGACCGAATATGGTATTTTAAATACTTTTTGGTATTTTTTCAGCTCTGATTTTGCTCAAAAGTATTTTAATGGTATATAGGTATTTAGTAGCATTTTTCTTAGATTTTATGGTATTATATGGTATTTTGGCACAGAGCCAATTCCAAAGCGCCTTATCACTTTGTTTCGATGGAAATTTCGGATAGAGCGTGTTCTTTAACTTCTCGTTGTAGGTCACATCGTTGTTGTAGATATTACGGAATTTCACGATTTCGCCACGAAACTGTGTATAGTAATCAACGCAGGACTGTATTTCCGAGCGCACCTCCTCGGGTATCTCTTTATCGGGCAGCACAGAGTATTGCATTAGCATCGGTCGTCCATATTCCATTGACTGTTTATTCTCATTGGGGGGCACTATCCAAATACACTTGACCACCGACTCCAGAGTGGGATTCTCTTCATAATAGGGAGCTGCAAAGGTAATAAGCGCAGTTAATCTAAATGTTATGCATATACAACTACAAGAACTTACAAATGATTAGTGAAACACATGGCGTATACGTCAGATCGCTAACGCCACGCATTCGTATCTGATAGTCCAGCTGTGCATCGCAATCGCGCAGAGTGGGCTCGGCCTGAAATTTGGGATGTGAGTGATACCAGCCGACGAGCAGCACTTGATCTTGTATCATCATTTTCTGTATATCCCGCTCGACTTCCGCAGCCCGATGACGATCGAAGCGCGTGCTTCGACACGGATATGTTTTCGTAATTGTCAATGCTGCAAGGACAAAGAACAGTTTAACGTGACACCAAACAAAAACAACTTCAATTCTCGAGGCCGGACTCACTGTGCGTGTTCATATCCCAGGTGCCGCCCAGGTAACCGCACACCTCGCGCATCGTCAGGTGACAATGGAAATCAGCCAACAGCAGAGCGGAGGAGGTGATGGTCAACAGAAACGGCTGCAATTTGCCAACCGAGGTGAATGGAATGGCCTCAATCATCATATTGGCATCACTGTAAGAAATACCCTCATTAAATCATGAGTTAAGGAATTTCTATATATAGCAACTTACTGAATTATATTGCGATTGGCAACCGTGTTGTGTGGAAATACTGTTCGTTTCACAACCAGATCTGGCGAATCGGCCTTGCGTTCTGTATCTAATTCAAAAATATGTAATTAATTTATCAATGTCGTTCTGTTTTTAGAATATAACTAAGTCCTTTTTTTATATAACACCTAATTAATCTACAAGCCTCAGAGCCTAGCATAGACTTTTGTACAAGGCTATTAAGGCTCTTTTTATTACATATTTAAATCTTCATTATATATTTGTTTATTATTATTTTCGTATTACCTGGATCACCGTCCTCGGGCGTAGACTCCTTTTGTAACGCACATTTTCTCAAATAGGTATTTTTATATGCATCCAGTTTCTTGCCCTTATACTTCACTGATGCCCAACCGCATCCGCTTTTCTTTTCGGGATTGATAATGCGCTTGCAGTGCATGGCCCAGGCGCTGGGCGTTAAGAATATGGTTTCAGTCTCTTGTGATTTAATTTTACCGTCTGACAGCAAATCGCCCACAAATTTTTGTCCTAGATAATCAATAGTCATCAATGATTTGCCTGGCTGCAAAACATTTGCGGCCATCAGTGTTTGCAAAGTGACTGTGCGGCCAGTCCCATTGAATCCTTCATAGTTTTCCTTCGCCTGTGCAGAAGGAAAAGCAATATTATTATGTTTATATGCGTTTAAATTCTTCTATTTGTCACAAATGAAGCTCACCTCATCGTCATTCTCGTCGTCGGGTCCATCACTATCCACGTCCTTTTCGCACAGGCTGTCCTCCAGGATAGATATCCGCCGGGGTGCACTATTTTCAGCTGCAGCTGCTTCTGTTTCCGCTGTTTCTGCATCGGCTTCAGCTTCAGCGGCATCCGACACAGACAAATCGCGCTCCCCATCCGCATCGCCGTCGCTTACATCGTCATTTGTTGTTTGTGGCGGCTGAGGCGTCGAATCGCCCTCGCCATCACCCTCGCCGTCTGTGCTGCTACCCATTTGATTTTCACGTGCTCCTAGTGGCTCGCCGTCGGGCAGTAAACCATTTTCCACACCGTTTTCCATACGCTTATTGTCTAGCCTTTAAAAAAAAACTATTAAAAAATCACGATAAGCCGCAGCAGCCGCAGAATTTATGTATGTATTCCACGACTTGCTTCTTCTTCTTCGTGCCTCAAACGAAGACTGTTGGACTTCTGTTAACTTAACATTCGCCAAAAGTGTTATCGATAACCACACAAACAAATAATTTTAAATGTAAATAAATGTTAATTTAAAAAAAAATACCAAAGTTAATGTACAAAAAATTAATGAAAAAATAACTTTAAGTTATGCACAGCATTATATAAATTATATTAATAGCACATATATAATATTCAGACCGATCAACTGGCTGAATAAACGTAAATACGTTTTTTACTCATAAATTGTGAACTAATCGTCTGCAACAAATTAATAACATAACTACTCATTATACAGCTGTTTTAAACATTTATCGATAATTAGGTTCACACCGCAAATTGCAGCACCGAAGAAACTGTATAAAAAGTTGAGCGAACAGAGTGCCGACCATTTGATTTATATTAAAAAAACAAAAAACGAACTCAGTTAATTATTTAACTGTAACTTGTAATCCTCCAAATATATATTTCATTTACGTGATGCTGCCAATAACTCGTGCTACAATAAACAACTTTTGCAGAGCATGTTTACAAGATTTGGATAAATCAAAAAGCACACAACTGCATCATAATTTGAAAGAGGATCTAAAACTCTTACGCATTATGGAACTATTGGCAGATGGAGTACAACCGATGACAAGAGTGAATTCAACCATGCCAACTCGTGTCTGCCATAACTGTTATACCAAAATCGGCATATTTTGCAAATTTGCAGAGATGTCCATCTGTTCAAAAATTGCTCTAAACGAGTTAACGGCCGAACATCTCTACATAACAGAAAATATCAAATTTAAACTGATATGCGTAACATGTTTTAAAGTTAAATCGGGCAATTGTGCTTTTTCTCCTGAGTTGCAGAATCTGATGCGACTCATATGTTCAGGAATTAGTAATATACCGTCTCCAGCTGAAAGTATTTGTAGACATTGCACTCAGAAACAGCGTGACCGAATATGGTATTTTAAATACTTTTTGGTATTTTTTCAGCTCTGATTTTGCTCAAAAGTATTTTAATGGTATATAGGTATTTAGTAGCATTTTTCTTAGATTTTATGGTATTATATGGTATTTTGGGTTTTGGGCAAAGCTTAATGCTTAAGACTTGCTTAATTTTAAAACAAATAAATAGAAAACATGAGCAATAAGCAAAAATGTAGAGCTGAGTGGGAGACTATGCCGGAAAATGAAAAATGGCTGGACAGGAGCGCAAATAATATGGATGCGCACTGCAAAGCGTGCCAGACTGACATTTTGAGTAGGCTGGCGTCACTTAAGCAGCACGCGGCTACACAAAAACATAAAGATAATATGAAATACTTCTGTGGAAAATCAAAGGTGAGTTCTTTATATGCTCAATCTATGTTAATTTTGCCCGTTTCTAATGCGTCGTGTGAACGCATATTCTCTCAAATTAATTTAATCAAAACGAAAAATCGAAACCGCTTTAAAAATGTAAATGTATCACATATATTACATGTAAAACAATCATTGCGCGAAAATGGGTGCAATAATTTTAAGCCCAATGAACAAATGTTATGTAAAGATTTCAACAAATTTAATTTAAGCTGCTCTGACGAAGAAGGCTAGTATTTACTATTTAATTATATTTATAATTAAATGTAATATTCTGATCTTAAGAGAAACTAACCAGACTGAACAAAGAAGTTCCTTTATTATTTTATTTTAAGAAAATGTTACAAAATGAATTTTAAGCATTTAATTAATTTTAAGACTTTAAATATATATTGCAATATGGAATTGAATACGAATGCATATTGTTCTAGTTTTATGTTGGACTGAAATATTATTAATGTTTTAAAATGAAATAAACAACAAACATTTTTTGCAATGGGAAAACCCTTATTTTTTTCTATATATAATAAGTCAGTTATTATTTTTACATATTATCATTTGAATTTCCAGACGATTTATTTGTTATGGTATTTATAGTGGTATTTTGTAAAATATGAAATAGTATTTTATAGTATATTTTTGAGACCAAATTGGTATTTCTCGTTTGGTCCGGCGCGGTCACGCTGCTCAGAAATGTAAAATGTTTCTTGAATTTCAAAATACAGTGCAAAAGAGTCAACAATATCTAAAAACCAGTATAAACATGATACGACTAGATGAGAAACTAAAACAAAATAGACATGAAAATGACACTGAGGGAAACGAAGACAATAGAGGGCACTTGGTGAATAAAATATACAGGGTACTTTTTAATCTTTAGTAAAATAATATGTCTTTATTATTATTTACTTTTAGCTGTCCAACAAAAGAGAACTGGATATTTCCGAAACTGATAGTGATTCTGAAATAGATAATATTATAATTAATTCATCCAAGCAATGTCCATATTGCCAAAGAGAGTTCAAGCGCAAGACCCACTTAAATGACCATGTGAGATTGGTCCACGAAGGGGTTCGTCCACATAAATGTGGCTTTTGCGAACGCTCTTTTGGACTGCCCAGAACCTTACGCATCCATATAATGGGTCACACGAAGGAGCGTCCCTTCAAGTGCAACATTTGTCAGAAATCGTTTCGGCAAAAGACTGAGTTGAATATTCATATGAATAACCATTTGTCTAACTCGCAATTTAGATGTCCAATTTGCTCGCATGATCGCGCCAGCCAAGAGGACCTCGACTCCCACTTATCTCGGCACAACAACAAGGATGGATATCAATGCAGCACGTGTGGACGAAAATTTAAGAAGCTTTGTCATCTGAAAGAGCACGACGACGCAGTGCATCTAAAGCTGCGTCCTTTTATATGCACCCATACTAATTGTAGAAAGACATTCGGCGCACGCAAAACCCTCTACACACATCAAAGGACTCACACGGGAGAACGTCCATACAATTGCAAAATGTGTAATAAACAATTTTCGAGTAAAGCAAGTCTTGCTCGACATGCACATTCCCATAATGAAACGCTCGTGAAAGAAGAGCTTATTGAGTAAATACAATAGTTACCAAAAATGATATAGGCATTTGCTCGCTTTAATTAGTTCGTTTTCGAATTCCCGCCATTTAGAGATATCTTCTGAAATATCAAAACTACATATCGATAGTTGGAAATTAAAAAAATTATCGACAGAGCTATCGATTGGTTATCATAAAAAAAGCGCGCAGGCACAAGGAAAGCCGGAATAAATTTGGACTTGTTCTGTAAAGTGTTGAAGGTGTTCAATAAAAAGCTTTAATGGCACTCTGGGTAGACAAATACCGACCCCGTGAACTATCCAAATTGGATTATCATAAGGTAAACATAAATTTTGTATGGAGTGTGACTCTTCGACTGATATGGATTGCATTTTAGGACCAAGCTGAGAATCTCCGCAATCTATGCAAACAAAGTGATTTTCCCCATCTCATGTTTTACGGCCCATCCGGAGCTGGCAAGAAGACCCGGATAATGTGTCTGCTGCGTGAAATGTATGGGGCCGGAGTGGAGAGACTACGCAACGAAACAATGAACTTCACAACGCCCTCAAATCGAAAGATTGATATAATGACGGTGGGGAGCAACTACCACCTGGAGGTGAATCCGTCAGATGCTGGCATGTACGATCGGACTGTTGTCATAGACTTGATCAAGCAAGTGGCACAAACGCATCAAATAGACGTCAACGGTCAGCGCGAATTTAAAGTAATTGTTATCTCTGAGGGAGATGAACTCACCAAAGACGCCCAGCATGCGCTGCGTCGCACCATGGAAAAATACGTCGCTACATGCCGCATTATACTCTCCGTCAATTCCACGTCTCGCATTATTCCAGCCATCCGATCGCGTTGTCTGGGCATCCGAGTGCCAGCACCAAGCGAGGCGGAAATGATAGCCGTCCTACAAAACACATGCAAGCGCGAGGGCCTCGTATTGCCGCCGGAGTTGGCCAAGCGCGTGGTCGAGAAGTCCGAAAGGAATATGCGAAGAGCTCTGCTGATGCTGGAGGCCTCCAAGGTGCAGCAATACCCGTTCACAGCGCAGCAGCAAATCGCCGAGCTGGACTGGCAAGTGTATCTGCGCGAGACAGCAGCCCAAATTGTGAGCGAGCAAACGCCAGCCAAACTGGAAAAGATTCGGGATCGTTTATACGAACTGCTTTCTCAAGGCGTGCCACCGAATCTCATCTTTCGTGGGCTCGTCGAGCAGCTGGTCAACAACTGTGATATGTCCATCAAGGCCAAGACATTGGAGTACGCCACACAATACGAGCATCGCATGCAGAATGGAGCAAAGCATATTTTCCATTTGGAGGCATTCGTGGCTCAATTTATGAATATCTACAAAAAGTTTCTCGCCGAACTGGTGATGACTGATGATTTTTAACATAATTATAATAATATATATAATCTTTCTATGAAACCCAGAAAATACATTTGAAACTCTTAACCGAAAATTTGCCGCTGCTGTCGATTTTGTCTGTCAGTTAATATGGCTAACTTCATCTTATCGTCTGTGGTGCGCTTCACGGTCTCAATATATCTGGCAACCTCTTCCTCCAGCTTGGCATGCGCCTGCAATTGATCAGTTACAAATATTATACAGCATATAAAACCCAAATTGGGATCACTCACCACTTCGTATTCGATATGCTGACTGCCATTGACCTGCAGGCCGTGCAGCAGCAGATCCACCGTGTTGATGGGGAACGCGAGCTGTGGACTGGTCACGTTCACTGAATGCTGAAAGTCGAAATATTCACTGCCTGCTCCCAGCATGGCGCCAATCATTTCGCATGCCAAATCGGCTGCGTCGAGCAAACGATTATGCTTCACCAGCAGATGAAGCAGCTCCCGGGAGTTGGCCAGCTTGTATGAGTCGTACAGCCACTGGGGCAGAAATGCATTCAAATTAAGTATGCGATTGGCGACACATTTACGTATTGAAGTCGACTCATTCAGCTCATTGTCGACCACTAGTTTTTGCAGCAGCGACCAAGCCATGTCCGCTGCACTGCTGCGATGAGGTAGATCTACAAGGTAGGACACATATATGTATTTTGCATGTTTACATTCGATCAATTAAATGATGTATACCGGCTAAATCATTGTTCTGCAGCCAACACCAAGCATCCTTAGTCTTATCCTCAGAGATGCTAACACAGGCAGCCGTCAGACTCTCGAATATGGGCAGCACGGAGAACGTATAGCCCCTTGCCAGCTTCAGTGCTGCTGTATATAGGCCACAAGTGGCCAAGAGGTAAGAGAGCTCTTCAGCGTCGGCCATTTCATAGGCGCCGACATCCTTGCGATGTTGCGCCAGCTCTCTTAGAGCTTCTGCGTGTAGCAGCTCTCGGCGAATATCGCTTAATTCGAGTACAACGACTTCATGGACTCTTTCAATCTCTTGCAAGTCGTCCTCGTTGCTGGACATTTCCATGGCCGCCTTATCGTCACCAATTGTAGGTTTAGCAATCCATCTATAACGACTATCAACCAAATACAGTGAGTTTATGCAAACCAGTAACGACGAGCATCGTTTCTGGAGTGCATCGGGTGCATCGCTGTCCACGTGTAGACGCATGGCCTGCTCGTACATGACAGTCGCAGCTGTGAAAGCAAACATTTATATAATCAAAGCATTTTGCATATGTATTCAAGCAGTCAATTTACCTTTACGCATATTTCCTTTGTTGGTATGAAATGCGTACAGAAAATTATAGACTTCGTTCTGATCGATACTCAGCGATCGTGCGCGAGACTCAACAATGTTCTCAAATTCCTCTTGCAGGCCATTATAAGGCAATTGCATGAGCAGATCAAAGCGTTTGCATTGGAATAGCATTATGACCAACTGACGTAGACAATCCTTTCGACGAGAGGTATCCGCATTGTAGACCAAGGCATGATATGCCTCCTCGTAGTGGCCCAGTTGCAAATGGTTATTAAATACTATAGACTGGAACATGGGCAATTGGGGATCATCCACAGTCAGCTTGTTCATAGCTACATGGGCCAATTGAATGATAAAATCGTACGCCGAATGCTGTTCAAACAGCTGAATCACTTTGAGGTAATAATGCACCAAGGCCTGTTTGGCTTCGGCTTTTGTTGGCACAATTTTCTGTCGCTTGAGAACGTTTGAAAGCGTGGAATAGAGTGGAGTGTTTTTGAGAACTTGCTCAAACAGAAATGGCTCCTTGAGCACACTCTCCTGAACTTGCTCGAAGAGATTGATTGCTTTTTGTGGCTCGCCGCAATCCAAAAGCGAAACTGCCAGCATAAAGTTTCCTGAAATATAATAATAGTTAACAACCGAGTCGAGTATTAGAATCTTCAACATGTATATATATTTACGTGAATCAGTTTTCTCGCCACACCAGCCCGACAATAGGCGCTCATAGTCCTGAATGATGATATGATGGCATGTGCCAAAAAGCCATTCGGGGAATACATCATTCCATGCCTCTGGCCAGCTGCAATAAGGTGTACATACATTATTGTAATGAACAGAATCAAAGAATCTTCCCTACTTACAGCATTTGATTAATGCAGCCAACCAACTGTAGCAGAACCTGACGCATCGACAACTGCTGCACTAATGCATTGGGCTCCTTCAACAGCATCGAGAGTGCGCTAAATAAGCCCTTTGATTGCAGGAACAGGCATAACAGAGTCGTTTGATTGTTCAAATATATTTTGCTCGAATAGGGCCTCGTATATCCGCTGAAGAGCTGTGCACGCGTCAAACGCTGAATAGAAACCTCACTGCACATGTAAGAAACAAAACTAAGGGTTAAACGATTCTTAACGTGAAATAATTAGTTGCATATTACAAGTTAACTGGCGTATTGAGCGAAATTGGAGTCTCGGAGATCCAGACAAGTGTGTAGTAGGAGTTCAAGAAATTGACATTAGTCGTAATAGTGTAGTCGCTCTTAGAAGCACTTCCATATAGGATGTATTGTAGAATCAAAAGATTTCGGCAAACGGCAAAGCTGACAAATAAAATAAAGCAAAATATATTATTTAAATATTTTATCAAACTGTAATTTGATTCTCACCGTATCATGGCCATTTGCTTGACAGTCTCAGCGAGAATTGAAATTCCATATTCGCTGCCAAACAATGCTCCTGTCGACTGGAGAAAGCGTGTGGACTTCGAGTGACCGCCTGAAAGTTAAGATTTCAGATTTAGCTGCACTTAAGAAATGCATTTTACATTATTCGTAATATACCTGCGGAGTCGGGATACGCATCTTCGTCGACAATGGCAAGGAAATCAAGCAACATATTAATGGCTGCATCCACGATTGAGATCGATAGTAGCCTCTTCCTGATTTGCTCGACGCTTCCGACTGGCAGTGCGATTCCATCGTTATCATCATTATCATTACTTTCATCACTCTTGGTAATTTGTAACAGCAATTTCGAAAGAACTTCATCGTCACGTTGATAGATTTTCTTTTCCATCTCGATTTTAATATCTTCGCTCAAGATCTTTTCCAATTGGTTGATGACCTTCATTAGTTCGATAAACCCGTGGGCAGCTACAATATCGTTTTGGCAATAAGGTGCCACAAAAGATGCCACATCTGTGTTGTGTTCCCCGACAAGCATTAAATGCTCGAGCATTTCACAAGGGCGCAGCAACGCAAAGGATTGCCTTCGAATAATGCAAACAGCATCCATGGCACCCAGAACGGATAAGCCCGTGGGCTCAGAGAACTTGACGTGATATTGCTCGCAGCAGGAGTAGAAACGATCCCAGAGTCTGGTCGCAATCTCCAAATACTCATCGTCGCTGACAACAAAGTCTTTCAGTTCATTTTGTATCTCATCCTCGACCGTCTGACAGACCTGCTCCTTGAGCATACCCATTGTTATCTGCTTAATATCAAACTGCATGTTAGAGCGCATGAACATCTGTGTAAAAAAAAAACAACCATGATTAATTTTTCATCGTTACACAGATATAACTGGGAGCTTACATAAAGTGCTTTGGCGATCACGTTACAATCAAATCGACCCGGATGAAATATATAGGAACAGTATGCTTCTCGTGGGTCGACACCTTGCTCTATGGTGAGGCAATATCGATCCGGTGGAGGCTCCAATGCAGCGGACACCCATTTAACTGACTTGTCTTCATCTAAGAAAATTGCCGACACATTGAATTCACCCTCAGCGTTGCTCCACAATGTCCAAATATGCGAGCAACTAGCATCGAAGTCAGCTAAATCCATTTGAGGAGCTGGCACCTTGTGGCGCAGAGCCAAGCCTACAGTTTTGGTGTTCGCGTCGGTCGCTTGATTGCAAACAATGCTCAGACAAATGAATTCCGATTCCTTTTCATGCGACAAAAATACACAGAAATTATGATCATCTATTTTGCGCAGCAAACTGTTTTGTGCTAAATATATAAATAAATAATTAGATAAATATTATTTACATCCTTAGAGCTTATAAAACTTACGACCCTGAGCGCCTTGAGACTCGACACAGGCATAAGAGGCAACACTCTGTAAGGTGGCCACCGACCACAATCGAAGCTCGTTATTTCTATAGAGAACCAAGAGAAACATTTCGTCTTCGATACGACTAAATGCCATTGATACAGCTCCCTCCAAGCTTTCGCCTCGTCCACTACAATTGAATTCAATCACGATTTATGTCATTAAAAATCTACATCAAGACTTACGTCAGGGCGCCTTTAAGGTTGCTAAAAAAACGCGGCATTAAATGCGACTCTTTGATTTCATGTGAAACTGTGCCGCCCGTGCGACTGCTCATAATATAAAGCATAAGTTTTGAATGATAGTCGACGGCAAAAAAGGCCTCTTCTTTATCTCCCAACATATCGGAGGCTGCAAGATGTGGCACATTGATAGCCATAGTTCCATCTAGCACACAGAATGTGCTGCGGTCCTTCAAGAATGCGGAAGCATCATAAAATATGGAATTCCTTTGCGAATCGAGAGTAGTAGACGATGATAATTTTGTATTATCCGTGTGCAATGGAAACACAATCCTATGAATGCTGCTGACGGTCACCGCCAACAGATTGACGGTGTCTCCGTGCTCGGCAAGCGAGACGTTTAGAATCGCGGAATCCGTAAAGCGTAAACGAAGATGGTTTCTCAGAAGCGATACATCTAAACTCACTTCAGATAGTTCCACGATATCTTGATATGTGCGCCTGGAATAATATCAATCCGTTAATAAAATAGTATATGTATATTTATTTATCCTACCAATGCTTACCAATAAATAAAGCGATTCCTATTTTGGTCATTGGTCGAACAATTGTAGCAATAGCTACCCGACTTGCCGAAAGTCTTGATATCCTGAAGTGTACTTTGTGTGCCTATTTTATTCAGAAAGAAAAAACATACATTTAGCATTATTTACGAATCCTATCCAAGGCACCAATGGAGTGGTACCATACAACGCACCTGTATTTATTTCGACTTCTATCCACTCCTCGGGATTTATATTTCTAGGGATAACTTCCCGATAGCTCATATTAGATTTTGTATTCATCTTAAATTATAAACGTAATGCCAAATATTGTAAATATCTCGCAAATTTGCGGTAGCCGGCGAAAAACACGCGCGACTTATCGTTTGCTAACGTTATCGATTGCGTTAGTGATGACACGTCACCATCAATGGCACAATTGGGTTCGACTTGAATAGTTATCGATTTAAAGTTCCGTAGTAATTCCATTTAATATGGAAAATTAAAACTCATAATAATTATTATATTCAATAGCTCATACAAATTATTCAATTACCTAAATATATATATAACCATATTCGATATATTGCTCATTATGGAACTAGTAGTAGTATCTTACGATGTAAGCAACACTGGTTGAATTAAGAGTAAACACTGTTAACTACAGTGCTCGAAATGTTAACGCAAGGCACCAAAGCATGTGCCGACTTGTTGTTAGTGAGTTGCAAATGGTATTTATTTTTTGATCTGATGAAAACATGACAGAAAATAGCCAGAATACGGATACTTTACCTCAAAGTGAGGATGATATGCTCGTTTGCCTGCCTGGAGACCGTCTGTGTCGCGTGGAGGACAACATCGTTGTAGGTCAAGGCACTTACGAACAAGGGGGCTATATTTATGCCAGTAAATCAGGAATTATCAATATTGACGAATCAAATGAAAAAGTAAATATAATGGTCCTTTTATGCGAATACAAATCTAATCTATTTCCATTTCAGTGCCAAATAGTAAGTGTACACAAGCCTGGCTTCCATTTGACCATTCCGGCAACAGGAGACGTCGTCACAGCTCGGGTTCTAGTGACGACACCAAAGTTCGCCAAGTGTGCGATATTTTGCGTGAGGAACGTGTTACTCGAGAGCAGTTACCGCGGTCTGCTGCGCAAGGAGGATGTCCGCGAAACAGATAAAGATCGTGTGGATATTTACAAGTCATTCAAGCCCGGCGATGTCATATTGGCGCGCGTTGTCAACCAAATGGAGCAATCATTTATGTTAAGCACAGCGGAAGCAGAACTCGGCGTGGTGGTGGCCTATGCCAGCGATTTTCGGAAGAATCGAATTCCCATGGTGCCCATTGGTTGGAGCGAAATGCAGTGTCCACAAACGACGATTAAGGAGCCAAGAAAGGTGGCAAAAGTATTGCCCGAGAGTTCAATTAAGTCTGAAAAATAAAACGAATATTTCCAGACTAAAAATATCTCTAGTTCTAAGGGAAAATGCCGTTGTCTTCATTTTAAATCAGCATCTCGCTTCTATTTAAATTTTTAAACTATAATATTATGTCTTTTTGGATCTTCACTTTAAGCAATTCTTCTTGCATTCTTTTTCGGTATCAAACAGATTTTTTGTGCCCTGGCAGCCTCCGTAAATAAAAGATTCGCAGAGTTTCTTTGCCTTTATAAAGCGCCACATTGTAAACATCGCTCTGCAAGGACCTGTATTACTTGGTTCGTCGTCGCATAGTTCTGATGGATAGTATGATTACTTTGGTGGACATTAGCTTATTAAGAGGCCTACTTACGCGCATTATAAGAGTAGCAGACATGAATACAAAGTAGAAGAATTCCAATTATGGGCCAAATGTAGGACTTCATTTTAATTTTAAATGTAAATTTTCAGGAATTCTTAATTTGGGATTTGTTGACAGAACTTGTTTTCCTTCTGACAATCAACTGATAGAAACTAATGTTTTTCTTGTTCATATGGCTTGGGCTATTCCAAAGCCTTACCATTCTAGTAGGTCTAAATGTCATGGTTAAACAACATTACTCGAAAAAATCATGGCTCATGACTAATACAGAACTACTCAAAAAAAATCAAGTGCCAAGTTTTATACTCTATTCTTCTAGGTTTTTCTTAAACAGGATCAAATGCAATTACGAATGTGCTATGATTTCTAAATATTTTTTATTTCAGAAGAAAAACTCGAATATTCAGGGACTTATCACAATAAATGTCAAGTCTGTAGCTCTTAAAGGCTCAATCTCAGAATCGAAATCTTCATAAAAACCCGACTCAGGTCGTCGCTCTGATGATGAATATCATCCTTTATGATACATAAATTTTAACAAAACCGTTATACCCTGATTTCCCATTTTCAATGGCTCAATAGTAACGGTAAATTAGGAATGATGCTTAAAATTTAGCTATTATTAACGGATATTATTATAAGAGCAGATAAATTATTTTTGTAGTGTTCTTTCTATTAACTGGGACTATAAATTTAATTTTAGCTGATATATGTATATCTTGATTAATATTCTGACAATTTTTGTTGTAGCTTGAATGAATTAATTCGTCGTTAATCGCCTAGTCAAAGTTTTGTTATATTGCCAATGGTAATCAATTAATTGCCCAATTTAATGGCTCTTTGACTCGACAAACAGTTGTTTGATTGTTTTTCAGAAAAGGGCGATTTATGGGGCAGAGCTATAAATAGTTCTCGTGCCAGAGCATAAAACAAATACCATTAGAATTTTGTCAATTCGGCGCTAAATGCAATAACAACACGAATTATGCTGCCAGCCAAAATGGAAACGGGATCGCGTGCTCGGGCATTATAGATGGCTATAACTAATTCAAGCCTTGTATCTCAGCGCAGGCAAGTAGGTCCGCAGGGTCAATGACTAAGTTGATGGCAGTGTTACAGGTGTGTGCACAACAAAAAACGGCTTAAAGCATACACACGCGCGCTCCCTCTATCTATGCCTCTCTCGCTTTCCTTTCAACAAATATGTTGCAACGGACAGGGAAATGGACAGACAGCCAGCCAGCCAATCATTGTTTGATCAATAAGCAGCTCAGCTTGTTTTGGCCATTACGATGCCGGTTAATATTCAATTGAAAATAAATAAAACCAATATGATATTCAAATGAATCGCTCGTCAGTCAGTAGACAGTGTCTTAGCCTTCCAAATGACACTAGGGGGCCTGCCCGACTGAGGCTATGTATCAGCCTGGAAACTGCTCATTCACAATACAACTACAGAGAGGGCAACGACGACGAGAACGGCAGCTCCGGAAAAATGGTTCAGATATCCCAAACTGAGGAGGATATTAAAATCTCCATTGAGTTGAATAGGCTGGTCACTCGGAAGCCAGATGTAGTGCTCCTGCCGCAGTACATCAAGTTCAACAATCCGCCGATATTCTTCGAGCGGCATCTGGCCCAGGAAATTGATGAAATGGCCAGCTACTGTCGCATCTTCAAGCACGAGGCGCGCATTGTGCTTGTCAAGAAGCATCTGGGGATCTGGCCGGAGCTGTTCCAGAAGCTGGACAAAGAGGCGTTGATGAAGAAGCGCCTGGAAATCGCCGATCTAATCGTGGAACGCAACAAGAAACGTGACGAGATGGCCTCGGAGCGCTACGAGCACAAGCGACGCGCCGAAATCGAGAAGGAAGTGAAGCGCGAAGGCGACATGAGGGATCGTGTCAAGAAGTTCCAGGAGACCTCGCGCCAGGAAGCGCTCATGGTGGGCGTGCGTAAAGAAACACATGTCAAACCCAACAGCTCGCTGCATGGCAACAACTCGGCTGACAACGGCAACAACAAACAGCAGCCGGCAGTGGACGTGCGCCAGGCGACGCCGGTGGTGCGATATCAACCACCCCTCGCGATGTCAGCGGTGCGTGGCAATGGACGCATTAGCGTGAGCTTCTCCAGTCAACACAAGATGAACACGCCGAAGCGCGAGTCCCAGGAGGGAGTCCAGATGCCGTTCACTATACACGATAAGCTGAACGGGAATCCGCCGACCCGGGAGAAGACTCCAATGGAGACGCTCGACGAGTGAAGCAGCATTTACAGTTGAAAATTGTAGGTGTGTGTATGGGTGGGGGTGTGTGCTTGACCGGGGGTACTTACATATAAGTATGGGCGGGCCTGTGTGTGTGTGGGTAACATTTCCAATTGATTAACTGAAAATAAATGTACATTATTTGTCATAGGTGACAACTCTACACAAAGGAATATTAGCCTAAGCTTGTTTAAATTGGAATAGTTTTATTTTAAATTAGATAAAATATACAACAATTATTACATACGCATATCCATTATACTGTTTAATAAGCTTTTCAAACAAAAATTAATAATTATACACGTTCGCGTACCTGTTCATTAGAGTGTTCCAGTATAGGTTATTATTTAGAAAATATTCATATACTTGCATATGTATGTAAGATTAACGGTATATACTTTATATATTGCAATTTCATAGCGTGTGTGTAAAATGCTTTCGACTTTGCTTCGAGTTATACAATTTAATTAATTCCTATATTTACAAACTTTTCAATTGTCATTTTGTTTATTGCTAATTATCGTTTTTGTATTCGAGTTCTATAGTGTTTATATATCGGTTTAATATCCAAAAAAGCAAGTCTATGTCATCTACTCTATTTTATTATTCTTTCAATTTCCAATTTGCACCTTTCCAGTCCACGCCCACCACACCACACCACATCCTGGACGTCGAAGATGGGCGCGTATGGAAAAGAATTGAAGACAAGATTTAGCAATAATTATCCTTATTGACATCCTGCATCAACGACACGAGTATTATTCCCTCACGAGGCTTAGGCTTAGCCATGCTACGAATATGAATCCATACAAATACCTTTATATATAATATATATAAATATGTTAATTGAAATCAAATAAGATCTCAATTGCGATTACATATAGCTGTGTGTGTGTATATATATATGCATATGTATATATCCATAATTACTCTTGGTATGTGTATATATGCGTGTAAATATGTACAATTCGATTTAAATTTTGATTTAAGGTTTAGTATATAGTAGATAGGTATGTACGCATATCGGGATACTCTTATAAAGTATGGTAAAAAAAAGCTTTGGCGCTTTGTAGTAATCCAACTGGGTGTCCAATCATGACACATCCTGCAACAGTTCTCTTTGGAATTACTTTTTCTTCTTGTTTTTAGCAATTTTATCCGGCTTAACCGAAGCCATCAGGGATCAAGCAGAGGTTTCATTGGTTTCCATCCAACCCTCGCTGTCATCTTCACTGTCGGAATCTTCCGACTCCGACAGCTCAATGGCCACTCGCCTGGCCAAAATCGATGCCACATCCAACATTGCCGTATTGCGTTCAATTTCCTTCAACTCCGACTTTTCGACCTTCCGCAATATAATGCCTGAAAAAAAACGCATTCATTTAGAAGAGTGCCTTAAGGACTGTAAGGTCCATTGTGTTACCATCTCGAATAGCTTTCATCAAATCGTTGCGTGGATCATGGAATGGCGCCGGTATCTTTTTAGCACTCACAATGTGGGAGCCACCATTTGGCTGGCAAAGCTGCAGTTCCCCATTGGCCAATGCCTTGGGCATGATTTGGTGTGGATGCGACTGCATTTGTACTGCACCGAGGCCACCCTCCTCCACTGGCGGTGGTGGTGGCGGCGGCGGTGGCGCAACATTGGGTGGCGACATTTTTGGTGAGTGCTGAAACAGAGAATGTAAGCGGTGATATGAGACAAATCTAGCATGACTGAATAGATCAATACACCCACCTGATCGGGCACTGGAGGCGGCGGGGGCAAATCGCTCAGCGAGTTCAGCTGATTGCTGTTTGTGATGCCCATGCTGTTGAAAGTGTTGCTCAGCTGCGCCATGACCATATCGTTGGCATTCTGGGCACTGTTGCTGGGCGCCATCTGCGGAGAGCCAGCTCGCGATGTGCTGTTGGTGCGGCCCAGTAGCTTAGCTGCCATATGACCGCCGGCCATGCCGTTCATGCCCGACATCGGCGACACCACGTCCGGCACTGGCGGCGGCGGTGGCAGCGCGTCCCGACTCGTCGACATGCTGCGTCCACGCGTGGGCGTATTGGCATTCGATGCAGTGGGCGTGCCGCCGCCACTGCCATTCGATGGTGGCGCTGGTGGCGGCTGCGATGGTCGTGGCTTGGTGCGCGACGGCGTCCCCGGCCCATAGATCTGCTCCGGCGACATGGCGCCCTGTCCGCTCTGCCCATAGATCCCATGCGACTGATGGTAAAGTGAGCTGTCGTACAGCTGTTGTTGCTGTTGCTGCTGCTGCTGCTGCTGCATGTGCATGTGCGACGCTGCCGAGATGCCATTGGTGCCGTACGCAGCCGCGTATTGATTTGCCGCTGTCTGTGGTGTGAGTGGCTCGTAGCCAGTGCCATCGATCTGCTCCGACTGGTAGCTGCGCCGCAGCTCAATTGAATTGGGCCGCAGAGGGCGACTGTCGTAGATGCCCATGTCTGAAAAGCAACCCAAACTCATTATTAATGCACTCGATTGTGAATCGACAATGAAAACATATACAGGTAATAAAATATATAAAAACGAGAAACTCCAATGATGAAACGGATAAAACGTATTAAGGATACACATAAAATGGCAAAAGAGAACAAATTATTGCAAGCAAAATCTGTATGTTTGTGAGTCTGCGAATAAAATGGGCTGCGTATTAATTCAAATTGGTCGAAATAAATGATTAACGCACAGAGTCAATTAAAGTGCGTTAACTAGATAAGACCAAGAAGAAGGGCTGGGAATTGTTAGCAAAGCGAAAGCTATTGAAGCTTTGAAAAATTTCGAAATATATGTTTATATTTATATTTTAAGACTTATTTCAATTACATTTAAATTTCAACTTACAATTTTGCCCATTTTTCCCAACCTCTTTTTTGAGTCTTAAGAGTGTAAGAAAAGAAAGATAAATGACGGAAGTAGAAAGTTCTTCCATAAAGTAGAATTGCTAAAATGCCCAGCTGAGCTGTTGGGCAGGAAGGTGGGGAATTTGTATGCAAATTTCAGTGTAGGATCAGAGGGAGTTCTAGAAAAAACGTAATGCTAATAGTGGCATTGCTAGCTATGGGAGCCTACGGCGTGTTCATGTTTACAGTTCTCTAATGAATATCAAATTTTGTAATTACTTGGCCAATGGGTGATCTTCGATACTAGTATTATTAAGCGATTGCTATACACAACAGCTTAGTAATAGTAGTAGAACGTAATTTTGCTTTTTGCTTTTTGCTTTTTCCTATTTAGATTGAGGATATCAATCCTGAATAAAATTATAAATGTTCATACATGGTGCTTTTATCTTATTTATCTTTGATGCTGTTGTTGTTGTTGTTGTTGTTGTTGTATATCTGCGGAGCCTTTTAATCAAAATGCCTAGACAGAGCAAGCTAAGTACACACGGAATGTACACAAAGTAAAGATAAGTACATAAAGGGAGACTAAAGTGGCAAGTGATAGTAGTTAGGTACGATAGAAGTAGATGAAGGAACATTTATACATACAAACACAATCGATTTGGTTGTGTTTCGTATTTAATCTGTTGATCTGACCTGTTATAGCGATAGCCGTTTGTTTTGCTAGATTACTGTTATTCTCCAAATGTGAGAGCATATTATAGGGCTTAACAGAATCTGGAAATGAGATGATCATGCGGTGTTTCGTTTAAGCTACTTAAAGTACAAATATGTATACACAGACTATATAGTTACAACAACAAATGGGGTTAAAACATATAAAAACAGATTCGAAAATGAATCGATTCAATTGGGTTCTTAGCCATGATAATGTCTGAGCTTGGTTTTTTTTTAGAGAGCTCCTTCGATTGAAAGATCTTTTTAATGTATTACATTTTCTATGCACGCACAATATTAATCAATTGTTCACAATTGAAATTTCGGAATAGGTATTGCTTCAAAGCCAAGATTTTAGATATTCAGGACAACTAACAGCGGATTATAAATGTATGTATTACACGTTTAGCCAATAATAACAACAGCAACTCACGCATTTTTGTTACGGTTAACAATTTGTTATAATTGGAAATTAACTGTAGCTTGCTGCGTTATTTTCTTTTACATTGTTTGCCAAGTCTTTGCAGTGTATCGTTAACAGCCATCGTTAACATTGAAGTTACAATGGATGTTAAGAGTCAACATTTACATTTCATGTTTTGTTAATTAACATATACAGTGTATGTTAAGGCTTGTAATTAACATTAGCTTGATAAGCTAATTAGCACTTACAGCAAATTTCGTTAGTATTTATACTATACATTTTCATCAAATGTTGAGAGTCGATTAACATTTGCATGGTATGTCACATAAAATGCAGCGTCTATTATGAGT
Organism: Drosophila mulleri; assembly: GCA_035047565.1. Classification (NCBI taxonomy): domain Eukaryota; kingdom Metazoa; phylum Arthropoda; class Insecta; order Diptera; family Drosophilidae; genus Drosophila; species Drosophila mulleri. The sequence continues at coordinate 21,121,712 of JAWNPK010000012.1, forward strand.
CGTAAGTATGTTTAATTTAAGTAACACACACGTCTCTGTTAAGATTCGTTAATAGCTTAAGTAACAACCTCTGCAGTTATGTTAAGTGTCGACATTATCTGTTAATTAACATTGTATATGTTACCATTGTATATGTTACAGTGCCTGTTAGGACACGCGCTTAACATAATCTTAATTTGTTAAATTGCATTATTATTGTGCTATTAGTTGATCAGAATATAAGAATAGTCTTCTTTGATTCTATAATGATGCTGGATAGATGAAGTGATCAGAAGAAGAAGAAGAATAATAGTGGCGCTGAGCTGATGTTTGGAGAAATGTACAAATGAATGAATCATATCGATTTGGAAGCTCTTGGCTAGCTTTGCAAGTAGCAAGCGATTGCAGGAAATTCAAATTACATGAAAACTCTTTAGAGGTACATACAAATTTGGATTAACATTTTGTGAATATTAAAACCAAAACGAAAGCCAAGAAATGCGCGCAGTCGGTGACGTTTTGAGTTTCGAGCTTCGATCTGCGGGACTCTGATGTACCGTACCTACTTGATATACACCATCGATATTCGCCGGCTGTTGTTGTACGGGCCGCCTTCGACGCGCCAGCGTTCCCAGCTGAATATCGCAGTCAGCGTTTACAGTTTGGATTTCGATTAGCTGAGCTATATGTGCATACAGTAATTGGGCGTTAATCAATATGATTGATATGATGTGGGTATAATTAGAGCAAGTACGTCGTAAATACGCACTGCTCTGATCACACACTTTTCAATAGATGCACTCACTGTTAAGTAACATTTCATTCACATAATAACATTTCCTTGACATGTTAGACAACATAACAGTGGCCGCTAACAAATTGAACATTTCAAGCTACTTTCTGCTACAATTTACATAGTAGAAGTGCACCAAACAAATGCAAGTTTTTCTGAAACAGTTCTTCCAGATTCTGGTCTTTTGACTTAGACGCCTACACCTACGCCCAATGTTAAGTATTTTGAAAGTACTATGGAAAATGCGTCTACTTACTGCCATATCCGGCCTCTTCATTGGGCATTGCATTGGGCGTGCGATAAATAACATTGTTGGGCATCAGAGTTTCGCCATGGCCCAAGGCGATTTGTCGCTGCTTCTCGCGCGTATTGTGTGGAGTTCGAACACGTTTGTTGTGACGATTATTTTGGCCGCCGCCAGCGCCTTCTTGTCGTGGTCGATGCGTCTTCTTTCCTTTGTCGTGCATCACGCGCTCCGTGTCCTTGATCATCTCCTGTCGCCACAGCTCGAAGAAGTAATCGGGATCCGTGTAGAATTTGAGCCCGTCTTTGCCATCATCACGATAGACATTGAGCTTGTCCAGTGGCGGTGGCTTGTCGCACTGGGCATACGTCTCCAGCATGAGGGCGGGCATTGTTGAACGTGAGAAGATCTGCTGATCGAATACCTTCGCCGATTTGAATGCCTTCTTGCGTGTTATATCGGTGAGTGGTACTTCCTCCACGGTGCTATCCAGCTGGGTCACCTTTATTGCCAGCCGATCAATGCGCGCCTGCAGCGAATTCGCTCGGTCTCCAATATTGCCCACATCCCGCGCCAGTTCGCCAAACACGTCCTCCGCATGTTTCGAGAGCGACGACAATTGCCGTATTATGTTTGTGAGTGTGGTATTTGTGACTGTCTCCAATTCCACGGACTGCAGCTCATCCTGCTGGTAAACGGATCGCGCGACATGCACGGGCTCTATGGAACGCTTGGGCAACGGCATGTTTATCTGCTAGATCCGCAAAAGTCCTACAACTAAGCAGCTTCGGCTTGGGCTAATGCCTTTTCATCGACTGTAAAATGAAAAGAAAATACACAAATTAGAGGAGCATTAATTGGATCAACAAAATCAATGTGATTCAGTGTATAAAGAAACACTTGAACATAGGAATGCATGTATAAACATACATATACATACATACATGCAGCTGCGCTAATAACATTTAATTAAGATTAACCATATGTTGTTATTTATTTAGTCTATTACTAAGGTTTTCTCTACATTTGATTATCAATCGCACTACTATTTTAATGAACGCAGTTGTAAATATACATATATAACGTATATATGAGTTATTTTAAACTATAGTAGATTAAAAGTTCAGTTACTAACAGTCGTGTCTCTGTCAAAATAATTTAATTTGTGCATATTTATATTAATGACGGCACGTGTTCAGCTGGTACTGAGATAATCAAGCTCTATTTCCTTTCTTTTACTGTAATTCTGCTAGGTTACACGAAAAATCCGCCCCTTTGTTCTTAGCCAGAAGTGTAGTACGGGCTTATTGCACGCAAGCTTTTTTTAGTTCGTTACGCTCCATAGATTTAACCAGGTTTCTTAAACGCAACTGAAGCAAAATTGATAATAAAGAGCAACTACGAGATGGAAAAACTATTATTTTATTGTATATTTAAAATTAAGTGTGATTGACAAAATAAGATATCTAAATCAAATAACCGGATATTAAATTTACTATTAATATTTTTTAAGCTTCAAGCACACTTTATATGGACATTTAATCTTTAAACAATCAGACCTTTATATTATAAGATATTCATTTTATATGAATATTATGTAGATAAGTATATAACTTTATTTGTCATATACTATTTACTGCACGATTCGTGATTCGCTTTAACACCGGGCCAAGGTGTTTTGCACAAGCCAAGACACCCTCTTATGTGTGTGTGTGTGTGTGTTTGTGTACGTTTGTGTGCGTGTCTGGGAACTTTAAAGTGTATTCAATTGTAAATTTGCCAGCTAAAAGAGCCAATCGTCATTTGGCGTGGACCACACCCACAAGATATGAACCGAAAGTGTGATAAGCCCACAACAAGCATTCACTCCTTAAGCATATAGAGTCTTATAATCGCAACTGCTTGAGAACGCTTCAGTTGCTTTTATCATTCGTCACTGCTACCAAAAAAAAGTTGTTGCTTTAATGCCAACTGGAGCCCAAGTTGTCAATATATGTATCTCAGTGTGTGTGTGCACATGCATGTACATTCATATATTATACACACATACGTAGTTGTCAAACGAAGGCTACACACAAAACATTTGGATTAAAATTCGCACACTCTTGCACACAGACGCATACACGCGCACTAAATTGTATATTACTTTCAAAAAATTATCAATTTCCTTTGCACAGTGGCAAGTCGTTAAACTAGATAGCACTAAATTTCATTTGGTCTCCGTCATCCCCTCTCAACTCACCTCACGACACTCACACTTTTTACTCACTGCACAATATTGGATTAGACCTTAGCGGTAACATACAATTCAATTATCCTAACGCAATTTGTGAAAGTCAAATGCCTTATATTTTACAACAAATATGTATATTTTTACTTTTCCACTTCTTTTTTGTAAATTTTTGGATTTCCACACCTTTATTGTAGTGGTGCACAATTGCATTAGCACTGGATTAATCGATGTGCAATCGAATAGATGGGTCAAAATTTCAAGTTGGAATTACAGAGTTGCGGCTCGATAAATTTAATCAATAATTGTGCAGAAATTCAAAACTAATATATAAGTAATATCGAAAAAGTTATGTCTATTAAAAAAATAAATAAATTAAAATATAGCATAGGATTATATAAATGAATTCATTTTCATTCTAATACCTCAATTTTATCGATAACATATCGCAAAAATGAACAAGTAGAACGACCCTGTTTCATTGCATTCTTAAGACGTAAGGTTTCCACATATTTCTGCACAATTTTGTAGCCGCGTAATATATTAAATACTTATTTTTTAGATTCAAACACAATGGCTGGCGTTGCAACAAAAGGATCTAGTCTCATTAACAGTAAGTTCATTACTACTGCAAAGGGTTTTTTTTTCCAATATTTTCGGAACTTATGTAATGTTTCATTATAACAGGGCTGCTTGTGCAAGCAAGACCACAGTTGGACGTCTTTCTGAAATACGCCAAAGTAGAACTAACTCCACCAACTCCAGCCGATATTCCAGCTATTCGCCAAAGCATTGGCAATATAATCAAGGGTGCAAAGACCGGATCTTACAAGAACCTATCGGTCAAGGAAGCATGGCTTAACACCCTTGTCACCGCCGAGGTTATCTTTTGGTTCTACATTGGCGAGTGCATCGGCAAGCGTCACCTCGTTGGCTACAAAGTCTAAATTTACAGTTACGAAAAATTAGTGAATGACAAATAAATTGTCATCCCTAACCATTATGTATGTAAACGAATAAACTTTCAAAATTCAATGTATCAACAATAATTTTGTGATTCCATACTCCTATACTCCGACCATTTTTGCACCATGTATAACATAATTTAGTGTAAACTGAGGAGATTCATGCCTGCTTAGAATAATTAGAGCAGCAACCCAACCATCTGAATTACATCAGCTTATGGAAGCTCCTTATAATAATAAAAAATATATATATATTTTTTTTCAGCTAATCGAATAGTTCAACCATACGTTAAACCATTTATTGGGTTGTCAGAAAAATAGTTTAATTTGTTCAATTTCTTGTATTCACTTAAATGTCTAAATAGTTGAATATGTTCTTGATGGAGTGTTAGTAATCTCCTTAGATGAATAAACTTAATTTGATCAATAACTTTTCAAAAGTACACTTTAAGTATCAATTTCGATAAAATCGTAATTGAAGTAAGAAATTAGTAGAACTTAAGCACTACATTACCCCTCTAATAATTCAATGCTCGTTAATATAATGAAAGTTAAAGATAGTAGAATTTCTTCTCTAGTGCATTCTGCGGTATAGCATGCAGATGAGAACCAACTAGTGTAGCCAGTTTCCTAGCATATTGGCAAACAGCTGGCACCCGAGTGGTGCCCGACCAGTTGTAGTACAAATGACACATTTTGTACGTTAGCTTCTGCACCTTATCGGGACTGAGGCCAATGTTGCTATATAATACATTATAATTCGTTGGCGACACTGTGCCCTGACGCACCGTCTGCGACACAAGGTAAAAATCATAACGTTCGGGCAACGTGACCACATCGTCGATGACAGTTCCTGGTGGCGGATTGCTTCTATTGTCGAGGAAGAATCGTGTATTGGATGATCTTGTGACCACAATGTACGCGAGCATCGGAGGAGTTGATGACACCTTCTTGTATTCAATGCTAAGCTTCTCGACAACATCTTTGACCTCGTACTCGAACAATTGTCTCAAGGATCCCGAACTAACACCATCGCGATAAAAGACAATCCGATTGGGTAATTTCTGATGCTCCTGTTGATATTGCCTTAAAGCTTTCAATATCATTGGCCACAAATTATTGGCCAGAACATCATAGGCACTGCACTCAGCGACTGTGCTAAAGAAAGTCGAATTTCGCTGTAAGTCCATCGAGGCCACCAATGCTCCATAGGCCTTGTTGCGATTGCTTGAGCATTTGGCTATATCAAATCCCATCGTCATTAAGCCCGACAAAGGCAGCTCGATCATCCAAGGGGTATAGCCGATTTTGCAATTTATTTGTATTGCAATTTTGGTGGCAATACTCAAACCATTTTTGTTGCACCTCCTGGTTACTACTTGTGTGGGCACAGCCCTATCCACACAGCCTCTCTTCTTTATCGCTGAGTACCTAAACAGAAGATAGTAATATATCTAATTAAGTACTGTAAGAGTAAATATTAACCTTATGTGAATCTAACCTTTCAGGACTGTCGCTTGGAACAAAACATAGAATTAGTTTTGGATCTTTTGTCGCACAATCGTCCAGAGCTTGAATATAGCTGCTTGTGCGGTCATCATAGATAATAACTCTGAAAACAAATTAAAATATGCTGTAAGTATAATATCAAGGACGTAGATGTATGTCTAGTTACTCTCTAGGACAACTAATACGAAAGCCCATCCCCGTTGCAGCACGATTCAGATTTGATAGCAGAGTTCTCAATTCGGATGAGCAACGTTGCGGTGCAATTACAGCCCAACGATCCAAACCATTTCTAGGCGTTGTGAACATTCGTTGATTACGAAAGAGCCGAGTCCAGTCAGCAAACTCTCCGGCAGATAATCTATGTAAATGAGGTATTCTTTGAATTGAAAGCAGTGAAATGTAAATTACAAAAACCCAACCGTGCATCATTATTGAATACAATCTTTTGTGGTGAAAGTACACGCCCCTGGACTTCGATAAGTTTTTCATCCAGTTTCATATTCCAATCGGTCAACACCTTCACACTTTCCGCTGTTGTATGCAATCTTCTGTTGAACGTTTTCAAACGTTCAATACGCCTTTCCGGATTCATTCGTGTATGATTCGCCATAGCTCGCATGAGACTGTGAATGATTTCAATTCATTACAAATTTGAATTATTCCTTATCCACAGGGACTTACTTATTATTGGAACGCATATTCTCTGTGAGTCCAGTAACGCGACAAAGCTCGGGAATAAGGATTACAATATCATTGGCGTTGCTTTTCTGAGCTTTGTCCCTATTTTTAGATATTAGCAGTGGCTGATCGTGATCCCTTATGCGAATATTGTATTTCTGATAAGCACATATATCAATATTTAAGGATGATAACTATATATTCCTATTTGCTATGCTCACCTTAAGATAGTATTCTATAAAAGTAACATCATTTCCCTTGCAGCTGAATGTGGCACGTGGACTTTGTGTGAAGTCGACATCGTTAATGCGATAAGTTTTATTATTATAGTCCGTGAGGACTATTAACCCAAGTACATTCATGCGAAAGTCTTCCTGATGCCGTTCAGGTTTGCTCGATGTCCGACGTAGTATATCGTAAACGGTTTCTCTGCGCATTACCTTATGGGTAATCTCGGCGCAAACCATGATATCCTTCTCATGCTGACGAATTGAGGTTTCGTATCCAGGCCAAAGCTCAATCGAGAACTCACCCAAAGAAATCTTAAATTTTCATTAGTTTAGTTCGTTTCACAGACCCGATTGGCAATTCATTAATAACTTACTCGTGCATGGGGATCAAAGAGATTACGTCCGACTTGCTCCAAATTGAGACCCTTCATTGAGCGACGTAATATCAAATTTAAGACTTGTAGGAATCGTGGCTCGGCCGTCGATATATAACCCACGTACTTGATGGTGATTGTGTAATTGACACCCTGCTTTGAAGTGGCCTGCAGCACAGTAACATCTTTGTCGAATTTCTTGGTGGTAAAGAGCTGATTGCCATCAAATAGATAGCCTGTACCAAAGCTTTTTGCATGCTCCGATAGCACACCGCAGCGCACACGCACTAGCTCAATCTCTGGAGAAAAGTCCACATGATAGTGGACAATGCGCCATTGTGGCTTCGTAACCAAACGGAAATAATTTGATAGCAGCTTGATTTGCTTGCCATCTGAGCCTTGCTTTGTTACCACATCGGCAGGTCTTGTATTAACAATTTCAAAGCGATCAACGAATCTGCGATCGGATTTGTGTCCTTCAGGGCCACTAGGGTGAGATGATGGTCCGATTGGATTACGAGAGCCACGGGATGTGGTAGCTGTCTGGGATGTCGATGCTGCATGGGAAGTGGTAGCTGCATGGGATGTCGATGATGCATGGGAAGTGGTAGCTGCCTGGGATGTCGAGGGTGCATGAGACCTAGAAGACCCACGCGAAGACGAAGCCTCGGACCTATCTCTATCATGAGATTTATAACCATCCCCACGAAAAATCTTAGGGCGCTGTTTTAAAACGACATAATTGAGAAATGCATATCATTACAAATATTCCCATATTATTGAACAACCAATACTGTAGTTACAGTTTAATTCTTTCCTAAGGGTGCATGATCGAATTACCGTTAAACTGACTAAATGAAGAAAAAGCTTTTTATTCCCAGTCTGGCAACTTTGGCTTTCTTATGCGATAGATGAAAACTTCGATAAGTTTCGATAATTTAGATACAAAAAATCGTTGGATTTAAAATCAACGACGAAAACAAACTCTCAAAGCTACAAATGTGTATATACATAATATAAAAACATACATATATACATACATATATGTACAGTACACCACGCGTTTGCTTTTATATGGTTTGAAAAGAAAGGAGAGTACAAAACTTAAAAAAAAAAATCAAACGGTTATTGCGATTTTCCTCATTGTACGCAGCAGAATAGAAGTGTATGCATGCGGCCTCTTTTTAATATTTTATAAATACATATACATAAATATTTTTATTTTAAGTAAAACGAAAACATGGTAAACGTATGTATATGCGCAATGCGCACCGATACAAAGTATGTAAATTATGTCGCATTTTATTTTCAAGTTGACAATCACTATATTTGTTAAAAAATTTAGTTTCTTAATTTTTTTGAATCGCTAGCAAATGTGTAATTTATGAAATTTATTCTCATAGTTGTTAGGAGCTTGAGCTTACAGTAACTAAACGCGATTTCTAAATAAAATTAACTTTTCTTTTGATGGAGACATTCATTTACTGCGATTTTAAAATATTTACATATACAAATAGTACATGTAAATAAATTTTCCTTTAAGGACGCTATGTTATCTTATTGTTTCTTGTGTAATAACACATACACTACACAATATTGTTCGTAAGCGAATATGCACACATACAACTGTAAAATAGCCGCATCAGCAAATTTTACTCAAGTGGCCCAACTTTATGCTTTTGAGTCCGAGTGAAGATAACGGAATTCCGAGCGGATACTTAGGACGTATGTATGTATATGTGTGAGTACAAAAGCATTTGCATACATACATACGATGGCTTGCTTACGATTTATGTATGCATGTATGTATACACTCAAATTTCTTCATTTTATACACAAACATCCATATGTATGTATTTACGTATATGTATATTTAAATACTGTTTATATTGTAAGTCTAAAAGAGCTTACAAAAAACTTACCGGCTGTTGCACAGATTCAGGACTAATGTCAGAATCATTTAAGGGACGGCGACGACCCCGTTCTTGATCACCCATGGCTGACTTTATTTTATTTTTATTACAAAAATACTACGATATTAGGATTACGAGACCCTCTCTAAAGAACACTTGAGATCAGAATGATTTGGTGCTCTAATTCCTAAAGCTGATAATACTAATCGATTATGATGTCGGCTTCGATTTTAAGATTGTTTTACCGCGCGAAGCGCGATTTCGATACATTAAATTATCGATTAAAGATATGAGCTATGATGATAACATCAATTATTTTGCTTTAAAATTAATTATTTATAGTCGGCTCATAAATATGTAGAATACGTTTTTAATTAATTAAAATAAATAAATTTCAGAAAATATAACAGTCTTTCCAATTTTAAGGAATTGGTTTGTTCCTGTTAATAGCATGCTTTCAGCATGTTATGTTTACAGATACTTAACATAATTCTGCTTCTTCTTCCAAATTAAGAAAAAGCGCAATAGGAAGGAGTGAAAAATTAACAAACAAACTAACATTCATATACAATGGATGATATTAAAATATTTCAACGTTTTCTCAAAGATGTAAAGCATTTAAAGGATTTTGAATACTTTAAGCAATTGGATCACAATAGAATCAATAAAAATAAAAGACAAATATGCAAAATAAAACCCAGACGTCCGCGTTTCAACCCAATGGAAGAAATGAACGAAATAGAATTTAGAAAAAAATACCGATACACAAAAGAAAATATGAGGCGGATTATAGAAATCGTTCGAGATGACTTAGAAGTTGACTATTATGAGCCAATGAAAAGAAATCAAGTCCCAATAGACTTGCAAATTTTATCGGCCATTCGATTTTTCGGTGGCACTGAGGTATGTGCATATATACTGTACATATGTATGTATGTAAATAAATACATATCTAGACTCTCTATTTCAGCATCCCCAACTTACGGCTATGGCCCATGGTGTTAGCCTGCATACAATGGCCAAGATAACGCGTCGTGTGGCTGCCGTGTTATCATCAAAAGCGTCGCGTTATATCCGGATGCCAGCAACACTGTCCGAAAAGGAACGAATGATGCGTTCATTTCAATCCCTTTCCAATATGCCCCAAGTAATTGGTGCCGTAGTGCAAACTACGGTGCGGTTGCAATTGGAAAGTAGGAATAGCTATAGTGGAACAGAGCTTACTGCTACAAATGAGGAACTTGTCCATTTGCAGTTGGTGGCAGATGCCGAGCATAAAATCAGGGATCTGGATATACGCCTCCCTGAGGAGCTAGGGCACAACACAGCGCCAGAATTGTTTTCGTTATCACGGATCAAGGAACGATTTGAACAAAATGAGTTCCGTGGTCGCATACTGCTTGGCAATGAATCTCTCTCTTGCTCCCACTTCCTCTTTACACCAGTTCGAAACCCTAAAAATAAATCAGAGGATCTATATAATCACGCCCATTCTGCAACCTTTGCTCCTGCAGTCAAGTGTCTAAACTATTGGATGCATCGCTTCGGGATTCTCAGTAGTGAACTGTTGGGGACATTTGTTTCAGCGAAGCATACAATAACCGCTTTAGCACTACTTCATAATATGGCAATGGAGTGGAATGATCCTTCCATAGGTATGTATTTCCATTAAAATACAGATTAAGTTTTGTAATAATGTCAAATAATTTGATTTTTTTTTTTTTTAGATTTTGACATTTCTCTGCCCATATACAAACCTAACTTTTTTTGCTATGCCAATGGCGCAACGATAAGCGAGGAGCAACGAAATCGATGCGAATTTATTAAAACACACTTTTCTAGCAATTAAAAAGTATTAAAAGCATAGTATAAGGATGATTAATATGAAATAAAGTAGGCTCTTCAATGATATTCAAATACAGTTGTAAGCAATTAAAGTTAATAAAAATTATTTCATAAAAGACAAACAATAGAAAGTAAATCATTTTTAAATTTGAATTTTCATTATAAAAAATTGCAAATATACTTATCACATAATAATTTAAAATAAATTAATACACAAATGTTGTGAAAATCAAACGGGCTCGCTGTTAATAAAATGTTAAATTAACAGCAGTGAACTATTCTTGTTCTAGCTGTGTATACAGTGTTCGGAGCAAAGAACCACATTGATAGTTCACAACTGAACTACACGTGTTAAGATTGCTGCAGGTTTTGAGAGTGTGTTTTGTTTTGTTTGCTCTATCTACAATTGATATTTACATCAAAATTAAAATACAATATTTCATAGTTATAAGGCACGTTTAATACACACACAGTTAAGCACCTACGTATACAAATTTATCAACTTTACTTTGATTTGGCATCAAACAATAAAGTTTTAAACAGCGGTTAAAAACAGTTATTGTGCGTTTGTTCGGCATTCAACTAAAAAAATTCTTAAAAATTATTCCTTTTGCACGACGTTGAGAATTTGACTTATCATCCAAGTGACAGCGATTTATTTGCTATTGGAAATTTTGTGATTGCCCCTAAAAACGAGACCAGAAGCAACATAGTGTGCAAAGGAGTTACAACACCTTGTCTGAGGACATGTTTGTGACCTAAATTCAACAACCCCCCATACAACCAGCTGTTAGCTACTTGCAAAAAGTAGCACAAACCATAAAGCGATAAAAAAAAAAGACGTGAAGGTCATCAGAATTTGAACGCGGTAAGTTTAAGTTTTAAAATATTGTGTATATTAGGACTTCTGTATTTCTACGTGTGTTTACATTGAATAGTAATAAATAAATTAGTCAGTTTCGTTTACATTAGTTGAGGCTATACCATAACTGTGCGAGGGGAGTTTACAAAATTAGTTTAAATTGACATACTGAAATACTTGAATCGACGGGGAAATTTTTTAAATATATAAAGGTATAAAATTTTATTTTATATTTATATTTATATTTTATATTTTTTTTTTTATGGTTTTCGAAGCCAATTAAAATATTTATAAATTGATAGTAAGCTTTAGCTATAGAATTTTAATAGATAAAATCGAATACCCTGGCATTATGTGGGTGGTTTTAGGAGTTTTCGTAAACAATATTTAGTTATCTTCAAATTAGTTTAATTAATTTCTTTGTATGATAGCCGTATACTATATCTAACTCAATTCTATTTAGAATTGTTCTTGATTACTGATTGAGCTCAATATCAATAAATTAATATTGAGATATATGATATATATGTTTATAAATATATACATACATATATATTAAATTACCGTATATATGATAGCGTGGCTTATGTGTAAATATTGTATTTACATACTTGCAATCTGATATTACAACTTTTGTGCGCTGCTCCATTTCTCTCTCTTTGTCTCTGTCTCTCATCTCTCCTTATTCAGCAGGTACGTTCTTGCGTGTGTGTGTGTGTGTGTGTGTTTGTGTGCGTGTCTGTATATATGTATATATATGCTGTAGATTAAGACATAAATAGTATGTTCATGTATAACGCTTCAGAAGTTTATGGAAAATCGCCCGAGATGCACCAGTCCAATCAATATTTGAATGACAACGGAATTAATAGCAGCAACAAGCGCAATCACAACAACAACAATATCAACGGAATTATCAACAATGAGCACAATTCGAGACATTGCAATAATGACAATGCATTTACCTATTTTAAGAACGGGAGTGCAAGTAGTCCGATCTGGAATTTAAAGAGCCCCATCCGTGCATCCAATCGTAGTCCAACGAAAACTACGAAAGTGTCAAGACAAATAAATAAAAACTACTATGCAGTACCTGTAACGGAACAAGGACCGTATGCCAATGCATACCCTAATGCGTTCGCACCGCGCAAGACGACGACGACGTCGGCGGCCAACAATAATAGCCACGCCTACCAGCCGCTTCGCCAACAGCCCGCAGAGTACTATAAGGGACCCGCCCAGCCGAAGGCGCGACATGGATATGGGCACAGCAATAGCGCGCCCAACAATCACGAATTGGCACACTATACGCAGGCATCCCTTGAAAAGGATCAACTCAAGAGGCAGCTGACGTCCCGCAGTACCTGCGAATATTTGGATGACGATTCGACGTACTCCCACAGCCATAGATCTGCGGCCGCGGACCTAAGCTGGGATAATATGATGTAATTCTGCAATGCCAATCCTAAACCCAATGCTTTTTATCCTTATATATTTATTTATTTAGTTTTTAATTGTAGACACTCACGATCCACGCCTTTGTTAACATATATATATATATATCTATATTTTTTACTAGTATATTAGATGTAATTTATTTATTTATAATTTATTTTTTACCCACGCATACACACACAGCTAACCATTTAAGTTGCATTTTATTTGTTGCATTCAAAGTAATCTGTATTTGAAGTAACGAATCTTTTTTATTTCTTGTTAGCTCTGATCGTCAACGCTTTCAGTCGGCGGATCAGCACTACGAGCATTATTTTTCGTATTTTTACAATCGAGGCCCAGAGAAGTTGCACAAATCAAAAACAAATACGATACGTTCGTATCAAACACCAATGAGCTTAGTACAGGAGACAACGGGTAAACGTTCGTCGAGAAGGCCCGGAGCCCACAATGATAATAATCAAAATATAGAATACGATAGTTATTTACTGAAGGAGAACAATGAGCTGCCATTTGGCTACAATGATAGTGATTGGGTAGACTTCCCCATCGATGGAATGGAGAAATCTACAATTAAAATAGTTAATGCTAAAGATATCTATGAGTCCACGCCTCTCCGCGATGAACAGTATATCAATGAAAGTATACCGACTTCGCGCAGATGCGTCAAGCTGGGCGATATACACGAAATAAGTAATACGGGTGAGTCCGTGACAATTAAAAACAATTTAACAAAGAAAACACTCAAAGCCAATGAGCCGCTGCCGTTGCCCCGTCTGCCGCTGACGCCCAAGAGAGGTCGAGGCGGACAAGCAGCCGCTAAGAAGGTGCTGCCCACTGTCCATCGCGTCCTCTTGTACAATAGTCAAAGTCCACGCTCGGCACGTAAGCATCATCCGTCGTCTAATTTACGCAGCCAAAACGTAAAGCCTCAACCCAACCCTCAACCCAAAGGTCAAACTGCAGGCGACGATCAGGTCACGAACTATATACTGGAGGATCCAGATGGGAAGAACCGCGACTTTCGCGATGCTGATTTCGATAACGATGATGATTTGGATAACAGTATGTTGCATTTTCTTTTCCGCTGCGAATTTGATACTTATTGTGCTTAAACTCAATTTCAGTCTCGAATTTCGATGACAGCGACACAGTGAGCATAAGCTCTGACACGGAAGACGGATACAGGGCGCATGCGTATAAGCTGACGCACTCGAGCGATCGCCTATTATCCTCACCCAAAGACTCTTCAACTCTGGTTTTTTCTCGGTCTTCCGACGATGACCTTTGCAATCCAGAGTCCGTCTTGGTCTCCAGTCTCTTTCCATATGTGCCGCCCTATCTATCATTTTCGTCGAACACCAAAAAGGGACCCAACGTCCCGCCAGAGCTGCACAGGATCTTGAAATGGCGGGTAACAAGCATTATGCCAAAAGTTGTTCGACTCATCTTGGCAAACAGTGGCATGCGCATGCTGAAAAGTAAATAACTGAAGCTGTGAATTGAATTTATTAAGTTTGAATTGAATATTTCCATCCATCATAGAAACGAACGACTGGATGGGGGTGTGGGGCAAGCATTTGAAGTCGCCCTGCTTCAAAACGATTCGCTCGTATCAGAAAATAAATCACTTGCCCGGCTCTTTTCGCATCGGACGTAAGGACTCCTGCTGGAAGAACTTGCAGAGGCAGATGAGGAAACACAGCAACAGGGAGTTTGGCTTTATGCCACGCACCTATGTCATACCCAACGATCTTTGCGCGCTGCGCAAGCGTTGGCCAAAATATGCGCAACGCAACACGAAGTGGATTATAAAGCCACCGGCAAGTGCACGCGGTGCCGGCATTCGTGTGGTGTATCGTTGGGGTCAAATACCCAAGCGACGACCTCTCATTGTGCAGAAGTGGGTGAACAATAGATTCAATACATATGGTTCTGTAAATATGCAATAATTTATTTTATCCCTAGATATATCGAACGTCCCCTACTTATTAACGGCAGCAAATTCGACTTGCGACTTTACGTTCTCGTAACCTCTGTCAATCCGTTGAGAGTATTTATGTATCACAACGGTCTGGCACGCTTTGCTTCTGGTAAGATGTTTTCAATGTATTCCTATATACCATATTTAATGAGATTCAATTCACAGTTAAATATAGTGCCAAGGCGGATACGTTAAATGATCGCTGCATGCATTTAACCAATTATAGCATCAACAAGTTTTCGTCCAATTACTCCAAGAACGAGGATGTGAATGCCTGTCATGGCCACAAGTGGACCATTAAGTCGTTGTGGACATATTTGGCTAATCGTGGTGTTCGCACCGATGGTCTCTGGGAAGCATTAAGGAGTCTGGTGTTGCGCACCATTCTAGCTGGAGAGAATGGCATTAACAGCATGATAAGAGCAAATGTTGAGTCCAAATATAGTTGCTTCGAGTTGTTTGGCTTTGATGTTATATTAGATTCGGATCTGGTACCTTGGCTCCTTGAGGTGAATATCTCACCTAGCTTACATTCCGAATTGCCACTGGATGCCCACGTCAAGGCGCCACTAGTCCAAGGCGTACTCAACACTGCCCTCTACAATGTAAGCTGACAAAACCACCACGTATACCTATATACACATCACATAATCCGTATACACGCAGATACCACCAAAACTGAGCCAGGAAAAGCAAAGGGAATTGGCCGCTGAATTTAGTTTCCCAGCTGGCACACAAATGTGCTACGATAAACGTATGTACATTAACTATTTGTCGCGTGAAGAGAAAAACAAGCACAACACTTTTACACGGAAAAGCATGGAGAATCGGGAGGAGGTATACCACTCGAAATTTAAATGATCTATCATTTTTTCTAACATGTACTATTTGATGTTTTAAGTACATCGATGCGATTCTCGAAAAATTGACGCCTGATGACGTACGCTGCCTAATTATAGCGGAGGACGAATTGGCACGATGCACACCACTCGAACGCATCTTTCCTACAGACCAAACCTATAAATATCTTAAATACAATGACACTCCACGCTATTATAATCGTCTACTGGATGCTTGGGAGTCACGCTATGCCAATAACCGCACGGAAGGCATTGCCTTACTGCGCGACTATTGTCAAAGTAAATATCACTTGGAAGTTCCAGCTCCTCCTGCCAAAAAGGTAAGTTTCAAGCTGACTTACTCCTTTTACACCACTCGAAGCCACCCACACTTCATTTACACCCTACACATACGAAACCCAAAAACTGAAATAGGCTTGCTTAAGATTTATACATATATACAAAATACATATACATCACCTATATATAACATATTATATTCAAGATGAATATACAAAACAATGCTTAAAGTACGAAAGTTAAAAACTATTTAATTACAAAACATATTTGACTTGATTCTTGATTCTATTGAATTTTGAGGGCTGTTGGCGAGCTATTCAATCATTTTATTGGCGCTGTCGTGCTCTTTATTGTCGTAAGTTCTATCTGTTGACCCCATCATAGATACTCTCTCTCTCTCTACAAGTTGCAAATCCACAAATGTATAACAATTTTAGGTAGAATCGAATCGTTCTCTATAATATTGAAACTATATTGTATGTGTAGAGGCATTTAACCGATAATATACTGACTATATATTAAACGTTTATACTCATAAGTCGTATATTGTGTGCTTAAGTATTATATTATTAACAACAAAAATTAGGTTTGCGATTACTGGATTATCGACTTTATAATTTGTTGCCAGATTAACAAAAAAAGAGGATAGTCTCTATTACTGCTCTATTAAAAAGTAAACCGTTTGTTAATTGAAGATAGAGCTTGGCGAAATAAAAGCGTAAATATTTCATTTTCCTTTTATACCCTAAACCCATTTCGATGAAAAAGATATGCAAAAGAATATTTTATCTTAACTAAAATCAATTAAGTCATATCACAGCCATGTCCGATTGTTTGATTGCGTGGGTGCTATGATATCGAGAAATTAAAATGTTATTACAGTTGCGAATTTCGGTCAACAGTTTTTCGCTGGGTTCACGGTATCTACTAGTCGTGCACTCCCGACTAGATCGCTCTTACTTATTTGGCTTTTGTTACTTTGATGTATAGGTGAAAAGTAAAGATTAAAGTAAGAAACGTAATTCAGTTGCAGTTGCACTAAAAATATTTTTTTTAAAAGGAAACACGAGTAATCAATTGGCTCTTAGTAACTAACATTAATATTGAATAATATACTAGCTATAATGATTTGAATGTGTTTTCTATTTATTTAAGTAGAGATAGGTCCGCGTTGGTATAAAATAAATATACATACATATATTACATAATAAAGTTAATTATATATCCATGTTAGTTAGCTAGTAAGTATTTTAACTTGTTTTGAGAAAGAAACTAATAAAACTACACTGAAATGGCTTTTAAATCGTAAAGACAAGTTTAGGACTTGAAGGACACTGTTTTCCAGCCCGGAATCGGTATAAAATAACTCATATTAATATTTGAACTATCTTTCGAAAACTCTTACTCACATTCTTAGTTGTGGTAGTTAGAAAATAGTTTTTGACACACACATTATCCTCAACAATTACACTGAAAATATCTTAGATTTACCACTTTTATAAACTAAATCACATACAAAAATACAACAATGCACTAATGAAAAAAAATATTTGTTTTTTAACTTATCAAAAGGCTGCAAATCATTGAATTCAAAATTGTTTATCCTACTAATTTGCAACTCCTGTATATACATAGCTAGAGGTAGAGCTTAATATTAGCAAAAGTATAATTCTCGATTATAAACTTCCAAAAGCGTAGTTATCATATCTAGTTATCATATCGAACTTATGAGGTCATGACAAGAAATTGGCATTCGAAATATTATTATTATTATTATTTTTGTTTTTTAGATTTGCAGCCTTTTTAAGTAATTATCTTTTACCCTCTCTAAACTCGACCGTTAAGCAATTGTAATTGAAATCGAATTAATCCATAAATCTTTATTATTTACAACATTTGTGGTTATCATCGACATAATGCTTTTCACACAATTCGTTACGAACAAAATTTACTTTGAATCAACTTTCTATCAATGTTTTGTCATTGTGAAATTGCAGGACTACTTCATCAAATTAATGAGATGGATTTTAAAGTGATAAAACGCTGCAATCGGCATTTGATATTGGTCTTTTAAGTGATTAAATAGAAATCGTTTTTTTTTTCTTTTTCGACTCGATCTGCACGTGTATATATACATATGTATGTGTGTATCTATACAAACTATTGTACGGTAGTATTAAGTCAGTTATACCTGTAATACTTCAAATATAAACATACATATTTTGTTTTACATTTAAAGTGAGCGTGTATCAAAAAACATATATATATATATATATATATATATTTAAAATTGTTAACAATTTAGTTAAGTGTTAATGTTTATTATACGCGCAGATATTGTGCATACGACTGTTCCAAATTCAGATTACATACAGGGTCGATATATACATCTAAATATATATACATATACATAATTATTGATCAAAATTGTTATTTAAGAAGCAAACCTGTGATTTGATTTAATTTGTTGAGGAGACGTTGCATCAGGCCCTCGTAGATAATAAGTAGAATATTATTAGACAATTTTTATTACGTTTAACTAACCTATATTAATATTCCCATTTATTTGATCCTAGTTTTGGTTAGTTTTCATTCAAATCCAGTTTCTGTTTTTTATTAATTCGCCCAAATAGAATTTTATGTCATTTAAATAAATGAAATGATTCGGAATCTGAAAACCTCTCTCCGACCAGATCTACAATATATATAAATAATGATTATTATATGATTTATTTAGTTTTAATTATACCATCAACCTTTATACAAATGTTTCACGGCCAAGTAGAGGAATTTTTTCTCCAAACAAACATTTTTTCTTAAACAATTCAAACAATATATAATTTTACTTAAATAATAGCTGATGCAACTTGGCTTTTTAGAATATATTTCATACATATATGCCCTTTAGATTCATACTTTCAGTGCAGTACAGTATCTAAAATTATGAAGTACAATGGATTTCAGGTCCTGAAATCATATCACAGCACTCTCTAGCTCATGTTTAACGAACCTATTTCCATTTTGATTACTTTAAATTCTAAAATTTGTATATTCCTTTCCTAACACTCTCCTTATTTAATTATTTATTTTTTCTATATTTAGAAACTAAAGAGAAATGAACACCACAAGTCACACTTGATTTAATAATAAAAATAAAAATAAAACAACAACAACAATTGTAATGTTTAGATGTTTTTCCTTTTTAGATAACAAATGAATATGAAAAACTTGTTATTGTCACCTAGTAGACGTGGAACTGAAGTACAACCAATATTATATTGTATTATATATTTTCAGTAGATGTTCTAGCTGTCAACAAATTAACAATAATTTAATATTTGGTTAATGTTGATGTGAATAGTCTGTACATTCTCTACATACATATATTTTATATTAATATACAATAATTGTTTTTCTCGAAAAAGCAAAGACAAATTTTCAGTTTAAACGTATTAACCCATTTATGGATTTTATTTTGAGAGTTATACAAACAGCATGTTTTTCGAGGGAACTCAAATGTGTGAAAAAATATCGCGTTCTATGATAGATGTAGCTAAAAGTAACAAGTTACAAGCACAAGACAAAATCTAGTCCATGTTAGTTCCTTGTAAGCTAAGATTTCGTGTTTGAAACAAGAATTAAAAATGAAAATTTTAATGTTGTATTAAATAGGGATTCAAAAATATATTTCATATAAATGAAAACAACAAGTATAGAGTATTTAGTTAAATTTATTTTATTGTTAAAGTTTCGATATATTTTTCGTTGTAAATTAAGATATATTATATACATATATCATTGACTTGGCTGTTAAAATTAGAGTTTTAAAAACAGAATTATTTGAAAGAAAAAAAAAACAACAGTTAAAATATAAATAAAAATCATGTGCAAATTGTATTGTTACACATTCTATAATAATCTCAGCGAGATGTTTTGATTTAGATACATAAGTATATTGTACGATATCATCCATGTAATTAGCATATTTGCCAGCTTATCAACAAGTACATATATACTGCGTTTATAGTTTCGAGATCATTATAAGCGTGAGTTCACAAAAATTCCTTGGTTATCAACTGAATTCCTTGCCTAAGCTAACATATTTCAAAACAACTTCCTAATAACATTGCTGTCAGGATCTACCGACGACTTAATACTCGTTCACCATCCAAGAATTTATTTAGATTAAACGATGTTACTCATATAAATTATTGGTCTGTTAAAGAGTTAAAGATGATCTACTTGTATATCTATGGTAGCATTACCACTGTGGAAGATATAGGTTTATTTAGGGATTTCCACCAAGTAAATAATACATGACATTTTATTTAGGATTGTTGAGAGCATCAATAATTAGTCACTTACTAAATGCTAAGCACCTTACTGTAAGAGATTGTAAGATGGTATTTCCGACTGTTCAATGATAATATTTCTATCGAAACTGATTTAGTAATTCTCAATGTTTTACATCATATCAATTTTAGCTATCTCTAGAGGGTAAACTAATACATAAATCTCTGAGCTTTTCTTGTATTAACCACTTTCACTTAGTGAACGAGTATACAAATATTTAATTTATTATACCTAAATCATTGTAATGTGAACGAAACGCTTTTATTGATTGTAATAAGCAACTTCGTAAGGTAAAAGTTGACAAATTTCCATTTACAATATATGTATATTTTTTTGTTGTTCATAAATGAGCTTTGATGTTTTTGTTGTTTTATTCGCTCTCTCTATCTCTCGTAACTGTCTCTCCCATTCATTGTTTTCATCTTGCAATTTTTATCAGCGTATACTAATCGAAACTCTAAAATATAGGACTTGAACGTTAGCCCTGTTGTTGAGGAGAACACCGTTAAAAACGCGATGTCTGAGCCCGAAGAAGTACTAGAAGCATAAGAGAACTGGATACCTACTAATACTACAAATGCAGTCACAACAAATTTCAAACAGAGAGAAACAAAATACCTGCATTACGCAAACTGTTAAGGTAAGACTATTGATACTCGTAAATATCCCCAAAAATATTCCCAAGATCAACAAGCAAATCAACAAATTTCCCATTGTTTTCTTCCAGATTCACTTATTGTTCATCTTGCTATAGAAAAGACTGAACATTTAATGGGTCATTATAAATTTCTTGAGACACTTAGAAGTAACTTGTCATCATACATCGATGCCGGTCTATCAATCAACTATGTACATTAAATCTAATTTTAAAGCTGAAAGCGTATTCAATGTGTTCGATAACCACGTAAAATTTGTTGTATTATTCAATTCTAGGATCCAAATTTCTATGTACACCTAATAAAATTTATAATAAAATGCTACAGACTAAATTGAGTTGAAGCTACATACTTCTTATTTTAATTAATAACTTAACACAATAATACATACACATGTGTACATGCACTGTTAGAAGACACTATCGTTTAATAGTG
The DNA here is from genome assembly GCA_035047565.1 of Drosophila mulleri. Lineage (NCBI taxonomy): Eukaryota > Metazoa > Arthropoda > Insecta > Diptera > Drosophilidae > Drosophila > Drosophila mulleri. The sequence goes on from JAWNPK010000012.1 coordinate 21,143,356, forward strand.
TCCATGACTAACTATACAACACATTTTCTTTACCCAAGCCTAAAGTAATAGAGCCAAGCAAATACGAAGTAAATACATATGTATGTGTGTATGTATGTACCTACATACAGAAGGGTCGCTCATCTGCAGAATTTTGGCTTTGAAACAAATTTGCTCTACTTGTCCAGTCTATGTACATACATATGTATGTATGTATGTATGTATGTATTGCATGGATAGCGGTGGTATGTACATACATATGTATTTATACATTCTTAACATATGTACATAACATACATACATATGTACATACATATATTTGTAAGCTGAGTGCTTCTATGAATGTTTATCTATTTACTATTTTAATACATTAACAGTTGTATTGGAATGCAAAGAAAAAGGAAGAGCAAAAAATCATTAATTACCAATTAAAATTGTGTTTATGCAAATCAGCACTAAAGAAGGGCAGACACGTCAATGTGTTCATGTATGTACATATGTACATACATACATACATATGTACATACATACATACATATGTATACATACATACACACATATACATACATACATATGTATATACATATGTATGTACATATAAACTAAACATTAAGGAGTATCATACATACATATGTATATATGTACATACATATACATACATATGTAATTTTATTATGTATGCACACATATGTACAAATTGTGCATGGCGGCCAGTTACAATAAGATGTGTTTGTATGTTAATGTATGTTATGTTACTGCACTGTTAAAAGCCAGTATTGCGAGATACATATTAGTACACACACATACAATGTATGTATGCATGCATTCCTAATAAACATACATACATATGTATGTACATACATGCGTACATGCAACATATACAAGCTTGTTTATCTATGTGCATGTATGTATGTATTTACTATGTTAATACATTAACAGTTGCAGTGGATTCACAACAAAAAGAAAAGGCAATAAATCATCAACCGCTCATTCAATTCATGTTTATACGAATCAGGCACTAAAAGGGTATTTTATTCTTAGTCGATCGCAATGATTTGACGCTTCTAACAATGAATGTTGACTTAATGTTTAGTTTATTCTATTCAAAGTGTATACAATATATGCACACATACATATGTATGTATGTATGTACATTGTACATCCATACTGTATGTAAGGATCTCTAATTTAAATACACATTAATGTACATACATATGTATATTATTTAAAATCTATCCAAAAGAGCATAATTATGTATGTAAATACATATTACATGATTCTGAATGCCACCGATGCTGCAATGCATCGATAGATGCCCTCAAGTATTTTCAAAGTAATTTAGCTCTTCAAAATGCTGAATAATCATTCAAACTATGTATGTATGTATAATAGTGCATGCTGTAAATAACATTGAAATTTGTCATGTTAACAGAGGAACGAAAAGACGTCGCAGAAAGATTCGCCGAAGTTCGAGTGTTCTTCATTTGCAAATTCGGTTCATTTGTGTTTAGGCTTCTGAAGTGTAAAGATGAATAATTTACCCGCTAATTCGGGATCTTCACGTGGGTATGGACGTGGTAATAGGCGCAATGAAGATGTGAATCGTGGACCCAAGTTGGTATGTGAAAAAATGAATACAATTTTTAGCTTATATTGAATTTAAATTATAATTTGAGGTAATTTTTGTGCTTGATTTTACTATATAGTTTTTAATTCACGTACATTTTGTACTTCTCTATGTACATACATACATACAATGTACAAATTTTGTGAAATTTTTCATTCGCTGGAATACATACACATGTATGTACATACAATGTATACAATGTTTTTTAACGGAAATTTTAGGTTTCTTTTATCGCTTGCATAGGTCATTTCTGCCTAGCTTTTCTAACTGTTAATATGTGTGTGTATTATTAGTTGTGTGGGTTGCGTATTTGTTCGTACGTTCGTTCGTAATGAATTTAGAAGGAGAGGTGAAAAGGAATGTTGGATACGCAAAGTCTTAAAAAATGTAGAGAACTATGCTCGACGTCGAAATATAACGGACGTTTTCTGCTCTCTTTTGTGTATATGCATGTGTGTGTGTATATACTCTACTCAAGCGCGCGTTGCTTACGATTTCCACTTTTATCGTTTTTTTTTTTCATAACTAGAAGCCATTGAAAATGGGAAATCAGCATATGGACATATATTGCTTTTGTTAGATTGTATGTAACAGACAGAAACTTCTACACCTTTTTTCGTGAAAACCCTTATTGAAAAGTGTTTACATAATGTATGTATCTCAATCTTTGTAGCTAGAGTCCAGTTGTGCGAGCTTAGCCTATTTCAGGCTATTTGAAAGAGTTCTAGCATACATACATACATATGTATGTATGCGCAATTCAATTAGTCTTATTTTCAAGTTCATATACATAGTGCATATGTATGTATATACATATATTGTAGCATATGCATATGTACATGACATCAGCATAATATTTTATATTTTATAAGAAAATCGGGTTTCGCTGCATACAACTACAAATACCAATGCCGGCATTTGCTATTGTCTTTTGTTGGTGTGATTGATAATTTTATCCAATAGAACTTACAAATTTAATAACAAGTCAAGACTGCTCGACTAGGGGATACCCTGAGACCTCCAACTGATATTCTAATCATTTTGCATTTCGTTTATGCACACATACATACATGCACATGCATTCAGACGCACGCATAAGTCCGCCCTCTGCTAACTCTTCATGAAACTTAGAACATAATATAAAATTAAAAAATAATATATAACGTTAAAATGTGTGTACATTCCAAAGCACAAGTCTCTATTACTTGAAATACGTTTTTTTACAAATTGAGGGCGAAGGGAGCTTTGTATCCAAATTCTCGAAATTACAGAAACTTGGTATCCATTGAATATGTATACACAATGAATCTGAAGTCTCCAGGTCTAATAGTGCTCAAATTAAGCTGAAAAAAAATCTCATTTTATCGATTATTCTCGATAAGACGATATCGGATGAGTTATCGAAAAAATAAGATAAAATTGTACTGCCTATGGTATACCCGAGTATGCATACCAAATTTTAGCTCTAGCTCATATATCATACATATGTTCGTACGGACGGACGGACGGACGGACAGGGCTATATCGACTGAGCTCATCACTCAGCTATATCGACCCTGATCAAGAATATATGTATGTATGTATATACGATGATTCCTTCTGCCTGTTACATACTTTTCCCAAAACCATTATACCCTGATTATCTGAATTGTATTTTGCAAAATTATATTCATACAAACATATGTATTTGTATATACATATATACTACATACTCTTTAGGGTCAACCAGTGCAGCAACCATTGCGCACCACGTCCGAATCGAGTGGTCAGCAGGATGCTACCCGAAAAGCAAATGCTGGCTCAGAGGGGGCCGCGGGTAAGTCTTCTATTTGAGATGTTGAAAATAAAATAAATAATTGATTAATTTGTTTATATAGCAGGTGATGCTCGTGGCTCGGTTCGCGGCCGTCGCATACTATCAGACGTGGTGCACTCCCGACCAACTGGGCTGGTCACAAAAGCAGGCTTCACAGGCCGTAAAATCACTGTGCAAACCAATTACTTTAAGGTGAAGAAGCCACCTAACTGGACCATCTATCAATATCGCGTTGACTTTGTCCCAGACGTGGATAATACCAGACTGCGTCGTGGTCTGTTGAGTGAGCATCGTCAGCTTCTGGGCGGCTACATATTCGACGGAACAATTTTGTTTTGCACCACCAAGTTTAAGGCTATGCCCAACTCAGTCAATGTATTGGAGCTGCTGACTAAAAATCGTAGCGGGGAAAACATACTTATCAAGATCAAGCATGTGGGCACCGTGGAAGCAGCAGACAATCAGCAATTTCAAGTGCTCAATCTGATCCTAAGACGTGCCATGGAGGGTCTTGAGCTTCAACTGGTATCCCGGAACTTTTTTGATCCCCAAGCAAAGGTAAAACTTTTTCGTTAACTGTATATGTGCACATAAGTGTGTGTGAGAAATATTTCTAAAATACTTCCTGCCTGTTTAAAGTGATTATATCATATTTGGAACCCATTGAAAATGAGAAATCAGGGTCTCATAATATAGCACATACTGCAGGTCAAGCGCAGCTGCTGCGTCAACAGCGCAGTTAGCAGAGCTCCTGCTTATTTCTTGTGTATTCAGTATGAAATCGGATTTCAGTTTTGAAATGTTAGCTCCTTGTACAGTTCGGGAGATCTCCTAGTCGAGCGGCATTGACTAGAGGTCTTGACATACATAGATGGTGTACTCTATTATAATCTGAATTCTATCTTTAATGCTTTGTACAAAAGATTGTCTTGGATAGATTCCGCGTCGAGCTGTGGCCCGGCTATACAACTTCCATACGCCAACACGAATCGGACATTCTCTTGTGCACTGAGATCGCGCACAAGGTGATGAGAACTGATAGCTTGTATCACGTTCTATCGGGTGTCATTCGCGACAGCAACGACTATCAAGCTGCCTTCAAGCGTGAAGTGATTGGTAAATTATATTGAACTAAATGCCATTCAAGAATATTAATTGTTAGAATCAATAATTTGCAACAGGTGTGATTGTTTTGACCGATTACAACAATAAAACATATCGCGTGGATGATGTGGATTTTCAATCCTCGCCCATGTCAACATTCAATACCAAGGATGGAGATATTACCTATGTTGAATACTACAAGAAGGTAAGTAGAATTTTATTATACTCCAAATAATAATCATATAATTTTTTATTCATTTATTTTTTGTTTTATGAATTTTTATAAAGCGTTATAACATCACAATTCGCGATTATAAGCAACCGCTTCTGGTGTCTCATCCCACCGAGAAGAACATTCGAGGCGGTGTTAGCCAATTGATCATGTTGATACCGGAACTGGCACGCGCTACAGGACTGACTGATGAGATGCGCTCAAACTTTCAGTAATACGAAATTAGTATGGATATGTAATTACAACATTCTAAATCGTACAATTTATAGATTAATGAAAGCCATGGGAGAGCACACGCGCCTCATGCCCAGTCGTCGCATAGATCGCTTGCGTACCTTTAATCAACGCTTGCAAAATTCCAAGCAGAGCGTCGAGGTGCTGAAGTCCTGGAATATTGAGATAGACAAGTCTTTGGTCGAGATACCCGGACGCGTTTTGCCCTCAGAAAAAATTGTGTTTGGCAATCAGAAGCGTTATTTGTGCGACGCGCGTGCTGACTGGACATTCGAGTTTCGCAATAACTCCATGTTCAGTCATGTAGACATCAAGCGTTGGTATGTAATAACGCCACGTCGTAGCCTCCGCGAGACTCAGGAGTTTGTGAAACTATGCATCCGTTCAGCGGCCGGCATGAAAATGCTCATTTCCGAGCCAAGATAGTACGTAACAAACCGAAACTAAATAGCTAAAGTCAAGTAAATTAAATTAATTTGTACCTATTGCACAGCGATGAACTACCTGACGATCGTAGTGGCACCTATTCGCAGGCGATTGATAACGCCGTCGCCCGGGATCCACAATTTATTATGCTGGTTCTGCAGACCAACAACGAGGAGAAGTAAGTTCTTAGCAGTAAAGCAAGTAATTGGAAATACTACTAATCATTTGCATTTGTGGGTAAACAGGTATAGCTGCATCAAGAAGCGTACCTGTGTCGATCGTCCGGTGCCCTCGCAAGTGGTCACACTTCGCACGATTGCCCCACGCCCCGAACGAGCAAGTGGTCTGTTGTCGATTGCAACGAAGGTTGTTATCCAAATGAATGCTAAGCTAATGGGCGCCCCTTGGATGATTGAACTGCCGGTTCGTGGCTTGATGACTGTTGGCTTCGATGTCTGTCACTCGTCGAAGAATAAGAACAAATCCTATGGTGCCCTGGTGGCCACAATGGACATGAAGACATCTACTCGTTACTATTCTTCGGTTACTGAGCATATGAAGGGCCAGGAACTGTCTGATCAAATGTCCTTGAAAATGACTTGTGCCCTAAAGGCATATCGCGCACACCATGGCGCCCTACCAGAGCGCATATTATTCTATCGCGATGGCGTTGGCGATGGCCAGTTGTACCAGGTGGTTAACACGGAGGTAAAGTTTTTAAAAAATCAGCTCGATCAGATCTACAAGTCCGCTGGGAAGGAGGACGGCTGTCGCATGGCTTTTATTGTCGTCACTAAACGTATCAACACACGCTACTTCGTCAATATGCGTAATCCGGAACCTGGAACTGTCCTTGATGATATCATAACTCTGCCGGAACGTTATGATTTCTTCTTGGTGTCGCAGGCAGTGCACCAGGGCACAGTTTCTCCGACGAGCTATAATGTTATTCACGACAACATGGGATTGCAAGCGGACAAGCTGCAAATGCTGTCATATAAGATGACCCACATGTACTACAATTGGTCGGGCACCTGCCGTGTTCCGGCCGTCTGTCAGTACGCTCATAAGCTGGCTTTTTTAGTTGCCGAAAGTATTCATCGTTCGCCCTCGTGTGGCTTGGAGAATCAACTATACTTTCTATAATATTAATAATAATAATACATGGACTAACATATGCTTAAAACATCGAATAGAAGACTGTTCCAGAGATGACATGTGGAACTACACTCAGCTTTAGTTTTTAGTAAATATATCCATTAATCTTACGGATGGAATATTCATGTGAAAAGTTGACAATTGAAATTCTAACAAAATTGGAAAGACCGGGAAGTTGTTGAGTACAATCGGATTCACGCTGTTGACCTATTTCTTTGAACAATTTATTTCACACTGATTTGTAATGAAATGGTTGTATATCTTAATAAACTTGATTTCCAATATGCTTGTCTTCGCCTATAAATTATTGTAGTCTACTTTTGTGCAGCTCGCACACACAGCAAGATTTTAAATAATTTCAACTACAAAATGTAGGTTGTAAAGTTTACATCAGCGCTTTCATTTATTAATTAAAACTTCCAATTGAAGCACAATGCGGATTTAATTAGGACTCTACCTTCACAACGGTCGTCTTCTCCGACACGTACAGACCGTCCAAGAACTTACGAATATCCTTGTTTTTAACGGTGGTCGATTGTTGGATGAGTGCCGCGGAGCCGGAGACAGCCTCGATGTCGTTGCCTTCAACGATGAGCTCATCCTTTTGGGCCGTTGAGTTGACAACCGTCACGCCGGGAGCCATCACGACACGGCGGATATACTTCTCACCCAAGAAGTTACGGATCTCAATAACCGTGTTCTGCTCGGAGGTAACGCAGTTAATGGGGAAATGAGCGTACACAGCACGCATTTTGTACTGGAAGCCGAATGTCACGCCTAAAATAAGAAATACAACAAATTACAAATTGCTATCCAACCATTCCTATTAATATTCGCATACCCTTGATCATGTTCTCAATGTGGCTGCACACTGTACGCACGGCAGCGAGCTCCTTCTTTGTGCCGAACCATTTCTCGACTTTCAGGGTGCGTTTGTCTGACATGTACATGTCCAGAGCCAGATGCTTGAAGCTACGCTTCAGGGTGCCTCTGGCGCCGGTGATTGTGACCACACGCGCCTTCACGGAGGCTTTGATATCCTTGGGGATCTTGACACACTGATTCGAGTTGATCGTTCGCATTTTGGCGACACTGCAAAATGGTAAACAAATATTTGAATGAGAAACAGTTGTACAAATAAATAATATTAATCTCAGTGAACATAAATTTGTCTGATAAGTTTGCATATGTATATTCAATAAATGATACACTTCTCATTGCGCTATGCGTAAACAAAACATTTCAATCGCTAGGGTTCATTATGAATTTACAAATTGGTATATGGTTTATAATGTATCGCATTTGTGGTCAAATATATACATATTTAACAGACGAATTCTCTTGTCACTCGTTTAACACACTTAGCGATTGATTAAGCGTATCCATTTTGTTGATGTTTTAAAATTCATTTTGTACACAATTTATTAGGAAACTTACACACTGCAGACCGACCGGAAAGAGGCTGGAAAAAGAAAGGAAATATTTGACGTTTCATTTAGGGTTGCCGTATCGGAAAAACAATGAGGGACATTTTTAGGGAAATTATTGAGGCTGCCAACCCAGTTGAATTATATTGTTGATATGCACAGCTGATATGTTAACCTTCTGTATTAGCACTGCTATTACATTTGTTAACAGCTGTTGATATTTTATGTTTTGCAAGTAGCGACATTTATTGTGCAGGAATTTAGGGGAAAATGTGACATTATTTTTCTGTGATGTAGAGCACCTTAAACAAATGAACCGTGGCCGCAGAAACAATAACAGAATTTAGTAGCGCACTGTTAATAACATTATTTTGGCATGTTAACTTAACAGAGGAATGAGAAAAAATTAATGGCGGGAGCTGACTGGCGTGGGCAAATCACTCTCTTTTCCGACCGGCACTAGATTGCAAAATTTTATGTGGCCAAACGGTTGGCGAAGGGAATATACATTTGAATATATATAAATAATTTAGTTAGTGTGCATAAACGAATTAACAAATATGAATAACACAGCATCGCCACCAGATGTCCTACAGACGGCAGGCAATATGCTTGAATGCTATGACTTTCAAGACAGACAAAAGCCGGAACTTTTGGAGGTAAAATCAAGCCAAATGTAGGGAAAGTGCTTAGTTAAGTGGCGCAAACTAATACTATGATTAAACTAAATAGTTGACAGGCATCAGTCAGCATGGAAGAGCAACAATGAGCGGGCTCAACGATTATGACTACCAAACGCTGGGACAACTCACCTCCGGCGATACACATAACCTACAACAGCTGCGAACGGTCACGAAATGCGGAATACCCAATGAGGTCCTGGAGCACTTTAAGCGTAAATAGTTTCTGCAGTGCAATTAATAGTTAAGATTTAAAGCCCATCTTCATTTAGATATCAAATGCCACTGCATAATGGGTTTGTTTCCGGCCATTGGACGCGCTTGGTTGACAATCGATTCGGATATATATATATGGACATATGAGGAGACGCGGGACGTGGCCTATTACGATGGCCTCAGCCATTTAATTCTGAGCGTTGGCTTGATAAAGCCAAAGCCAGGCGTTTTAATCAACGACGTCAAGTATCTGCTATTGCTGACGACGCCCATCGAGGTAATTGTCTTAGGAGTTACATTCGAGGAGCAAAAGGATTCTAGAGGATGCACAGTAAAAAGTAGTCGAATGCAGCTGTTGAATAAGCCGCTCTTTGTCCTTAGTACCGATAATGTTACCATCAATGTTATCGAGGGCACAAAGGACGGACGCATCTTCTTGGGCGGTCGGGATGGGTGTCTGTACGAAATTGATTATCATTCGGAATCGAGTTGGTTTGGTAAGCGCTGCAAGAAGATAAACCATTCTCAGGGACTGGTCTCCTACATAGTGCCAAGTTTTCTAAAAGTGTTCTCGGTAAGTAATGAGAAAAGCTTAATGGAATTGAGTACTGACAATTTGCCTTACAGGAGGTTGATCCTATTGAGAAAATTGTTGTTGACAACCGGCGCAGTTTGCTTTATGTTTTAACTGAAAAGAGTTCCATCGAAGCCTGGCACATTGGCACAAACTTTACGTCCATGCGAAGGCTGGGCAAGATTACACAGAATGATATAACCTACCAAGCGGTTAACTTGATCAAGTAAGTGGACAGACTATAGTAGCTTAGAAGAATACTAATTATAATTTGTAATCTACAGAACGGTTGATCCATCAACTTTCAAGAGTGTAAAAGCCATTTGTCCGATCAGTCCAGAGAGTTCCAATTTCCTGCACCTTGTTGCTGTCACGGAATGCGGCGTGCGCCTCTATTTCTCTACCTCGCGCCTAAATATACAACAGCAGAATTTGAACTATGTACCGGACAGCTATGGCATGGCCAATAATCCGCGAATCACACAAGGCGATATGGAGGCATCGAGAGGAATTTATCTATTGCATGTTCGGCTGCCACCCGGTTACACGCCGAATGCAACAACCAATAAGCCGAAGCAAGTTCATGCGGCATATTACAGCGAGGGCACAATGTTAATGGTCACCACTCAGCAGCAGGAACAGGACTTACTCTGGTCTATTAGCTCTTCGGCGTTTTGCAATTTTTCATACCTCGTTGAGTCGACAGCATTAGAGAATCTGGATGGCATCGTTTGGAGCATCTCCGATGTCAAGGATGCGATTCTGGACAACTCGAACTCTTTACTTTACACTGCGCGCACATCGCGTAGAGTCATTTTGCTTACTAATCAGGGTACCCACATTGTGGAGTTGATGAAGTCCGTTCATATTCTTCAGCAGTTGCTGATATCCTGCAAGGGTCCACACAATGAGGCTGTGAAAATGTTCTTTCAGACGCAGAATGAGCGTGAGGCTTGCTTTACTGCTTTGCTGTTGGCCACCTCGGACCTGTTAGCGGGCAGCGATATTGCCCTATGGGCCACTCAAGCATTTATGCTGTACGGCGGAGAGCCTTGCTATCAACACTATTTAAATTCGACCAACCGCAATTTGCACAATAGCACCATCAACACAAACCCTGGCCTGGCCGGCAGAGATCGAATGCCGCCGATGTTCATGTCCACACCTATGCCAAATGCTGCAAATATGGGCGCAATGACTAGTCAATACAATCAGGCAATAAGTCCTAGTAAGTGACCATTATAAACATAATCTTATGTTTCGCTGCGCGTATATGTGTGAGCCATTTAGATAACTCGACTACCTTATTGATTCTAAAATATTATCTTAACTTTTGTTCACAGTTTCAGCTGCACAAACTACACATCAGCAGCAACAGCACTTCCCACAAAAGCAACAACAGCACTCGATGCCCAGCAATGAGAACTCCCCAATTGTATATTCAGCGAAACATGATGGTCTCTTTTTATTTGTGTCACGCATGTTGCGGTCCATTTGGCAATCACATTGTGTTGATGAGAATATGTGCTCGAAGATAAATTTATCCGATTGCTCTATTCTATTATCAGAACTGCGCGCGTTGCGCTCGTTTTTGGACAAGCACTCGGTCCATGATCTTTCAGGTAAACTGTGGGGCTCAAATTTTATTCGAACTAACGTATGCTTATAATAGAATACTATTATTATTTCTAGTGACAAGACGCATGCCGTATGACAGTCATTTGGGTAGATCAAGTGCTGTCCTGATGAACAGTACCCAAATGCCGCTAAACGAACACCGGAACCTTGCGGAGCAGGCACAGATTGAGGAGAAACGTTCGTTGTCCGCTCTAAATCAGTTTATCAGTAAGTTATGATACTAGCTTCGATAAAATAGTTCTAATCTTTGTTACAATCCTTTGTAGAACATGCCTGTGAGGTAATGTCGCTGTGGAGCATCCTCATTGATCATCAATTTCAATTGCTTTGCCAACAACTGTCGCCGGAGCATCAGAAAATGTTAAGGTGCTGCACATTCAGGGATCTGCTGATAGCACGCTCTGAGGTGTGCGCATTTCTGATCATTGCGCTCATCAATCTATACCTGAAGGACAAAGCTGACGTTGCAGAGGTGTCCGCCAGCTTGCGCAGACTATGCCCGAATCTGTATAGATACGAGGATGAGGTGACCTATAAAGCCACCGAATTACTGATGAGCGCCAAGAGCTGTAAGTCAGCAGCGGACAAGCAACAAAAGCTGGCCATCACATTGCGAATGTGCTTGGAGGCCGCGCCAACGCTGCCCCTGCACAGTATTTGCCAGCAATTCATTTCGGTCGATTTCTTTGAGGGCGTTGTTGAGCTTGCTGCCACGTGTGCTTCGAAAACGGATCCAGAGGAAATCGGTATTCATTATTATAATAACAATGAGCCGACTGAGGATCACGAGGGCTATGCTTGCTTTGTGACTCGGTAAACTGGGATGAGCTATATATGCTAAGCTTTAGTCAAACTAAAACATATCTTACGTTTCTTGCAGTATGAACTATTACAAGGAGGTGCAGAATATGCTTGACTATGTCTACAACACGATTCGCAACAGCAAATGCGATCAGGATCAGAGTCAACTCTTTCAGCCAAATTACGATGGAACGGAGGATCAAATTGATATGGAAAACCGATCAAAACAAATTATTAAAAAGATCACAAACCAGGCACTCCGAAAGAAAGATCCACTAATGCATGTCGCCATCTACGAGTGGCTGCTCACCCACGAAATGAACAGCGAATTATTGGATTTGACTGAGCCCTCGTTGGGCGAATTCTTACGGCGCAGTGTTAGTCGCAATCCAGAGAATGTTAAATTAATTGACTTACTCTGGAAGTATTACGAAAAGAATGGACACCATCATCAAGCAGCGAAGATTCTCGATAACCTGGCCATGACGAGGACTGAGAACATATCTTTAGATGTGCGTATTGACTACCTGGTGCGCGCTGTCATGTGTATGCGCAATGAAACCGTTGGCTCATCCGTGACCAACGGCATATTCCTGAAGGAGCTGGAGGATAAGGTAAGCAAGCTCTATTTCAAATGCACGTGCATATTAATAATTGTATTCTCTATCTGCATTGCATATCTAGTTGGAAATTGCGCGCGTTCAAAAGTCTGTGCTTGCAGCGATGTCCTTGCTTTTGCCTACAAATGAAGCTGCCAGACAGGCTGTGAAGGACTTGAATATTGCACTCTACGATATCACACAATTGTATCAGAACTTCGCAGAGCCATTCAATCTGTGGGAGTGCCAGTTGTCCATTCTCAATTGCTCAAATCACAATGATCCCTTGTTGATAGAGTCCGTATGGGGAAATATAATTAATAGCGCCGTCGAAGGTCCTGGCACAGCACAGGAACGCAGTGTAAAGCTCTTTACGAAAATTGAATTATTGGTTCGAGAGTTTGGCGAATCCGGGCCGTGTTTTCCATTTGCTTTCCTCATTAGGGAGCTAGAGATAAAAGCCTGCCAACTCCATTTGCCTGAGGGAACGGTGCCAGAAAAGCTATTCGCCATGAAGCTGGACATTGAACTACTCCTAGAATATTACTCCAGGTAAGGGGATGATGGATGATGCAATTCATTCACAGTTACTTATGCATTTCTTTCTATAGAATGATTTCCATGAATGAGCGCATTTGGGCGAATGAAGGCAACGAGTGGCACCTGATACAGTCGGCTATACGCGTCGTTACACTGCTAGCGGATAATGCCCAAGCCATTTGGTACCGCTCCAAGTAAGTCAAATTGTACAAACGGTTTAGTTGAATAGTTAATATAATATGATTGTTTAATGCAGGCGACGGATATTGGGCAAGGCACAGGACATAGTCGCGGCTTGCTTGAACATTTGTTATCAGAAGCCGGACACCAATCGCTTGCAGCACTCTCTCAAGGAGCTTCAATGCCGTTTGCAACGGCTATTAGGTTAATGTCTCTGACAGTAGTTATTTTCAAATGGTATATATTTTTTAGATCAAAACAATAATGGTATAGCTGTTAAGTTTGACTGAGGTATAAACTTTGTACGCGTTATTTATTTACTGTCTAACACACAAACTGAGCTACGAAATTATGTTGTGTCCATCATCTTAAGGTGAGCTTCCGTAAGTATGCATTTGGTCATGTGGCATGAACAGGGCACGGGATGTTCTTCTACATTCGGGTCGAGCAGCTCGACTTCCAAATTGTACTTTCTCGCATCATTTGCGCTGCGTTTCATTAGGATCTGAAAGGCCACCGGAGATTTCTCATCCAGTGTTTCACAGTTTTCTTCCGGGAGTACTACGATGCACTGCTTCCAGTGGGTCTCTGGGGCCAGAGGCGATGTGCTAAGTACAACAGATTCATCGCCGGGGAATCGCACTTCGAACCAAATGCAGAAGCCCTGATGTTTGCCAGGAATTTGTGTAGCTACGACTTCCTTGAAGCGTATTTCGTCCAGCTCCTGGGTACTGACATCGAGTAAACTCATCCAATGAAAGACAATGCCTTCGTGGAGCAAATCGTTCGGCGTTAGTTGTGTAATTTCTGGTCTCGTTGATTTTTGTAAACGCAATTTGCTAGCGAACTTTCCCATGTTGACTCCATCAACATTTTGCCAATAATCATACAGGGATGGGACGGAGCAGGGAGCCACATATATCGTGCACTCACTGGGGAACAAAAGTCCATTTGGCTTTAAGAAATTATCCCTGGCAAAGAGCACGGAGTCCAGCATGCCTTCGTGCAATAGATAAAATCCCATCCACTCTGAGACAATAATGTCCACTTTTTCGGCCGAAGAGGGTAGCACGAAGTCCTCGATCTGGGAATGAATAACTTTGACAATGTTGGTAAGGCCATTGTCTTCAATAAGATCTAATGCAACTTTAGTTGCAAGATTGGATGCTTCAATAGCGTAAACTAATCGGGCACCGGCTTGTGCGCAGAACGCAGAAAGTATTCCCGTACCAGCCCCTACATCCATCACAATTTTATCCTTAAACAATTCCTTATTTTTCATAATGGCATTATAATAAGCTTCTTGTCGTGGTCGATCTCTTAACATGAGCTCGTGCACCTGCAAGGATGTGACTCAATTGTAATAAATATGTATAAATAACTATGGTGTATCAAAGTGATTACCTCTAAATTTTCATATTCCGTAAAATACGTATTCATCATAGGCGTACTTTTTATTTTTTCCAAAATAAACTTAAATACATAAACTACAAACGGATCTTTATAGGTTAAAAAGAATGGACAACAGAACTGTTATTTAACATAGCAGAAGAATTTAACAGTTGAGATAGGCTCAGCTGTTTATTAACAGTGACCAACAACATAAGCGGTATCTGTCAAATATGTGATTTTCTTTTTATCGGTATACAGCTACATATAAGGACCAATGAGGCAATAATTCAATCACTAGTTTTGCAACTTCACAAGTAATTGACTAACAATAATTGTGCGATGTTAATAACATAAAATGCTAAGAGGTGTCATATGTTTCAAAAGCAAGGAACTAAATGAACGAACTGGTTAAGGGAACTTATTTCTTTAGTCGGCCACGTAAAATCTACAGTAAACAACAGTTTGGCCCTCATAATTAGAAGTTTTATTTCGTATGTCTACATTCAAAAATAAGTACTCAAAATGGAAATGAGTAAATTAGATCTAATCGAAATGATCCGCAATTTGGATATAAGTACAACGGAAAAAGTGGATGAAAGCCTTAAGCGTATTGCAGAAAAAGAAGTAAGTAATATTTCGGTTTTCAATTTTGACAATTAGTAAGGGAATTTTTGTAGGCAGATGTAAATGCCAAACTCGAAGCTGCATTGTCCAAGCAATGTCAGATCGAGTCAAAATTAAGCGGAATCGGCCGTGCTATGGCTACTTTACTTACTGTTGAGAGCGATTCCAACAAGCTTAATATGCAAATTGTAAACACAGCTAAGCTGGCTGAGTCCGTTAGTGCCAAGGTACGTCGGTTGGATCTAGCAAGATGTCGGGCCTCCGAGTGTCAGCAACGGGTACACGATCTGATCGACCTGCAGCTGTGTAGCCAGGGCGTAGTGAAGGCTATCAGTGAAGAGGATTATGAAAAGGGAGCGGGACATATCGCTCGCTTTTTGGCAATGGATCAACAGCTCTTGCAACGCACAGCGGATGATGTCCAGGGCTCGATTACATCAGTAAGCGATGCTGTGCACACACTCGAAGAGGCCACTGAAAAGATCAGAGAATTAATTTCCAAGCGCTTTGATGAGGCTGTTCAACAAGACGATTTGGCGTCTGTGGAAAGATTCTTCAAGATATTTCCATTAGTTGGTTGCCATAAGATTGGCATTGAGAAATTCTCTGGCTACATTTGCCAAAAGCTGTCGGCTAAGGCCCAAAAAGAGCTTCGTAATGCACAAGATATTGCAAAAGCTGAGCGTCGCCAACATTTGGCCTATGCCGATCGTTTGACTTCGATTTTGGAGAACTTCGCACGCGTCGTTGAAGTCAATCAGCCGATTATAGAAGCATTTTATGGTCAAGAGTAAGTACGCAAATGTCGCAAATTAAGAGTTAAAATTATCAAATTGTGTTTGTCGTATTTAGATCGACTTCTTTGGTTAATATGATGACCATTTTGCAAAGAGAATGTGATCTTGAAGTTAAGAATTTGCTGTTGGAATTCCACAAAAATCGCCAAATTCAATATCGCATTAAACAGGTGAACGACAGCTTTCAGCGTCCAAACAGCTCGAGTATAGCTAACAGTAGTATGCAGTCCTTGGGACACTACAGAAAACCTTCGGGCGGTTCTATAGACAAATTGAACCCAAAGGATATAGATGCTATAATAGCCGAAATTACAGTGATGCACTCAAGAATAGAGTTATACTTTCGATTCATGCGTCGCCGTTTACAGGTAATATTTATCTCGTAAAGCTATATCTGAAAGTTAAGCTTAAACAATCTATCGACAGGCCAATGCTGAAACATGTTTGCAAGATAAAGAAGCACAAAACTTGATACTAAAGGAATATGAACGGGTTGTGAAGCGCTGTGACTTGAGTCGCCATATGCAAGAAATTCTTAGCACATACTTACTATTTGAAAGGTAAACACTTGACTATCTAGCTATGCCTTCACACTGTAATAATGTTTGTTATATTAGGTATTTTATGGAGGAGAGTGTGATGAAAGCCATTGGATTGGACACTTATGAAGTCGGCCAGCAATGCTCGTCTATGGTTGATGATGTCTTCTTTATATTGCGTAAATCGATACGACGTGCCTTGACAACACAGTCGATCAATGGCACCTGTGCCGTAATCAACAATGTTGCATCCTGTCTTGATGGTGACTTTGTGTCTGCTTTAAAAGCTCCTTTGAAAAATGGGTATCCCTCGGGCTATATTGATTTGGCACAGGCGTACAATGCAATACAGTCGAGTTTGCAGCAGGGCAAACTGCATTCGAGTGACGCGGACCGTGTTCGAACAAATTTCATAGTGCAGTTGAACAATGCTGATATGTCGACGGAATATATTGAGACGCTATGGCAGACAATGGAGCAGGAGATAGCCGGTACATTCCCTAACATATCCCCTCTAGAGAGACAGTTATTGGACAGCTGCTTGACTGAGCTGAAAGCCATTCGCGATGCTTTAAAGGCAACAGTTGACTTTGGCATACAGCAGCTTAGGTCAAGTGCAATAAGGCCACGCCTAAATCCCTGGGTGGATGAATTCCTTAACTACAGCCATCATCTAACAGAGGTAACTATATACTAAAGCCTATGCCCTTATACTCTTACTAATTATTTGAGGAACTGTCATATAGGAGGAGCTGTCCGCTTACGAGGCTGGAGAAACATTTGTTCAGTATTTCATTGTACAATTAGATGGACTATTAAATTCATTTAAAAATGCACTAAGTCCACGTAATTATGACGCGCTCGTCAGTATTTTGGCTACTGAAGTGACCAACCGCTTGGAACGCGCAATTAAGAAAAGCACATTTAATCGGGTAATATCGCTTAATACTATGTTTAGGTGATATGATTAATCGTTTCAATTTGTAGCTCGGTGGACTTGTTCTCGATCAGGAAGTGCGAGCCCTAGGTACATATCTTACGGGCGCAACTTCATGGTCAGTGCGCGATAAAATGACGCGTCTGTCACAAATCGCAACGCTTTTGAATTTGGATAAAGTTTCAGAGTTGTCTGAATATTGGAATCCGGAAAATAATAGCGACATGCCATCTTGGCGCCTGACACCAAATGAAGTGCGCACTATTTTGACTTTAAGGTAATTTGAAATATTTCAATATTTTCATGTTACAGATATTTTATTCCTGTTTAATTTATAGAAGTGATTTCCGTATGGAGGACATTAAACGTTTGCAACTTTAAGTTAAAAGCGTTTCTTGATTTATTCATAGTGCTGCGACTTCATGTCTTTTTAAACTAAACCAACGATTGAAATCCAATCTTAATAAGAGCTGAGAAAGTGCACCAAAACTGGATGCACTCTTAATATTAACCAATAATTTTATTAATCCAGAGATGGCAACGTTAAATCTACAATATAAAGAAAAAAAATATGTTAACACGTAAATTAATGCTATAATATTGCACCACATACCTATCCTCGAGCCTGTCGACATCATCCAAATTGTCTTCATTCACTACACTAAATTTCTCACATAAACTAAATATTTCGAGGATGGTTCCATAAACCGGATATTGGGAATGACGCGCTGGCTGTGAACTATTTATCTTTTTATCCGTTTCATCTGTCAGCAGAAAGCATTGTGAAAGCACATTGGCAAGAAACACTGAATGGGCTCTTTGAATTTCTTCAAAATCGGCTTTACTGGCAATCACATTCATGAGCATACTGAACTGACCTATAATTTTAAAGTAATAACTGAATTAATAAAAAAAAAAAAGGTATATATGGATTGTTATTAGCCTTACATTCAAGTACATCAACCTGTATGTAATACTGTAAGTTGTCCAAGAAAAACATTAAATGATTCCTTAAACTAATAATTTTGATATCTATTGGATTCCCAGTTTTCGCTGTCCATTTGTGACGAGCCCAAACAAGTTGAAGATCGTACTGTATTTTTCGAACAGTTAATAGAAAACGAAAAACGGTATTGTAACGTTCTACGGTCGTCGGTGAAAACAAGAGGTTCAATGGCCATTTGTATATGTATTTCAGATGAAGATTTTGAAACAATGCAAATTCACAACTCTCATCTAAATCGATGGCTGTTTTCTGAACACTCAATGAGAAGTTTTCCAAATCGTCAGCAGTTGCCATTACGTTTGCTGCAATCTATACAAAATAATAATTGTTTTACATATATTTAAATTAATTCAAAATAATAAAAAATTAGATATCCCTACCTCAAAAGCTTTGGTGTAGTTTTTGTTATTTAATTCTGCAAAATTTTCTGAGCTTTCGTACAGCTGACGAAAGAATTCCAAATAAAATTCGCCTCGTCCCAATAGGTAAAAATCTTTGATCAGACACAATTGACGCTCCAAATCATCTTCAATAACTGCTATTTCCGACAAACGTTGGCTAACGTATTTTTTGATTTGGTTAATAGCTCTTTCCAATTCAAATACATCAATCTTATCATCTTGATTTAGGTCTTCAATCAGATTGCAAAACATTCCCTCCTTGCCATTCCAAAGCTCACCGATATCATCAGAGAATGGTCCTTGCGATTTCGATATCCAAGAATCAGTTTTAACCTTGCATCGATCCAATTTAAAAACGAGTACCGTTTGTCCGACAAATAATATCTTTTCAGCTAAAACGGCCGACACAAAACTTGGCAATTGACTAAATCTGATCTCATATTGCCATATCTCCTCCTCATTCAATATACTCTGCAAAGTACATTTTCGAAATATTAAAGATTTTATTTGAAATGGTTACCTTCTTACCGGCGGACTATTAGTGCTTGTGTAAGATTTATCACAGGAAGGCTTTGCAACGCCTTCGTTTGGTCTGTAGTTTATAAAGAACTCGGAGTATTCATCATCAATAATGCCAAACAAGAGCCAGTGCGTCAGGTGCGACAAGAAAGCTAATTTTACGGGCTTCGAAACTCTAAAAAATGAATCAATTATTAATTTATTACAGTGTACTTTGCTAACTTACTTGTTGATTATTTTCTTCAGACGAATATCTCCGTGATCATAAGAGACATGCAGATTTTCTAGCAGCTGACAGCCATTTAGTTTCTGAATTAATAAATATTTAGTGTATTCTATTCGCAATAGGTTTACTTTTAACTACTTACCTGTAATCTGGCATCGTTAATTAGTTTACGCAAAAAAATTATAATTGGTAGATGCTGCTCCAGAGAATTGTAGATATAATTTAAAGAATGTGTTGTGTTTTGTTCGGTTAGAGTTTCCAGTTGGGCCGTTTCTTTATAATAATCATCTAGAGCACTTTCGATGCCCTGGGCAAAATTTCTTAGGTAATAACCCGTTGAGTATTCTAAATAAAATTAAATATGTATAATAAATCAAACCTAAAGGAAATAAGCGCTTTCTTTACCATGCGCATCCGAGAAGTCCGACATGTCACGTTGACTGACGCCTCCAAAGAACTTAGCGAAACGTACAATTTCACTTAGGCTGCTTAAGATATCAATGATTTTCTCAAAAATGGCCCTCTCACAAGGATGCATGAATTCCTCAACAACATTGGTTGTCTAAAAATTAAATAATGTAAATACACATATGCAGATGTTAGATTGTCGTACTCACAAGAAAGCTTTTAATGCCAATTCCTTTTCGGCTCAAGCTCATGCAAGATAGTAAAATATCATGAATCATGTTAAATTGTTTGTATATAACGCACAGAACTTTGTTTTTTATTATTAAAACTCCCGGTGTTATTCGGTGTTGGTTTATTTTGCCTTTTATGTGAATGGCAATTTTCAATAGAATGTATGCGGGTCATCGATATAACAATCGATAAGTCATACGCGAGATATGCAATCGATTACATTACATCAGAATGCATAACAGCTGTTACTTTTTAAATTTTGTTTATTTATTTATCAATTACTTGATACATGAATACTATATATATCTATTAATTTATTTATATTTTATACATATGCAGCGTATAGCAAACATTTTTGTTGTATTATTTTTCATAAACAGAATTTGAATTTTATTATATATGGCATTTTCATCCTTCGATAGCCTTCAATTAAGTAAGTAGCTCTTAAGTTAAGTTAATTGTCTCTAAGCATAAGTTTATTTGATTACATTTTCGGGTACAAAAGGCATATGCATAAAAAATTGGTATACCTCGTCTTATCCCTACATATATGTATACATGTGCATATAAATTATCCTTTCTGTTTTTATAGTTGTCAAATTTTATTGTCTTTCGGTGCGACACCCTGGCCATAGAGGTGCAATAAATAATGTTCAAGTGTCGTCCAGCAGCTAGATAAGCTGCCCAAAAATGTTAACAAATATGTCTTTTATGGAGTGCTTTTATTTTGCACCTTTGTTGTCCACGCTGAAGCTCAAGCTATGCAAAAGGACAAAGCCAAACACCTCACTAACGTTTTCTCTGCGCCAAGTCTGTTGGCTGTAAGCAAAATTGCTGACATAGGAAAATTGTGGTAAAAAGAGAACAAGAGGCCGTCTCTATGGAATATGCATAAATATTCTTGTTGGTTTTATGTGAACTTAATTAAATTCTTCATTGCCTATGCGAAGAGTATACAAAATATATATACTCAATTCAAATGTATTAAATAAATTGATAAATTTACAATTTAAATTGAATTTCGACCGCATAAGGAATTGACCCCCAGCCGACTAGATATAGATTCAGCCACAAAGAAACTTATTTAATTTCGAGCACAGCCACACTGTGTGTACTTTTTATTTTATTTTAATTACACTTTTGCTAAATAATTCAGGAACTTCAGCGAGCCCGTAAGTGCATTAGACTGCTCTCCCCGCTTCTGCCCGTAACTATTTGGACCCCTTTGGGTTATTTGCAATTAGGATGGGAGTTTTGCTGCAGACCAGCTGAATTTCGAATTTATTGCATTTTATTTAGTAACATGCATTTTTAATTTTACTGCCACGTTAATTAACTTTAATTTTGTTACTGCAGCAGCCATGGACGAGACCCCAATGCAAGTTCTTATACCAATAAAGTTTTCACTGCTCGCAGAGTTTTCTAAAATGCAAAATGCAAAATGAAAATGCGCCACTCTGGACTTGGCCCCACGTTAAATGCGGGCGTTGAAAGTTATATTTCGCATGTGCATTATTTCTCGAGTTGATTAAGTTCTCAAACGGGTTAGCCCTTTGCATTTTATGAAAAAACTTTCGAAAGAGAGTTAAACCCTTTTATAGTCAATCTACTCAGTTTAAAGAGTTTCTATTAAGCCATTTATATTACTAAATAAAAATGATAACTATTAAATAGTATATATTCTGATAAATAATATATGTAATAATAATATTTACCTGATTATTTGAAAATAAAATATATGATAATCATATAACATAATAAGATCAATTAAATTGTCATAGTTGAAAAGAAACACAATATTTAAGCATTTTTCTAAGAAACATTTGTAAAATTTATTGATAATAATAATCGTATGTATAAGTATTGCACTTATAAGTATAATAATGTACTTTATATAAAATTATCTATTTCAATTTCTTTATATATTTATTTATTTTTTCTTTTTCTTTTTCTCTTTTTTGTTGTTCATTCACTGTCGTCTTCAATAGGCAAATGTATACTGTTTACTCGTGGCGCACGAGTTTGATTCATATTTGTTATTAATGTTTTAGTTTTTGTTTTGGATCTTAACTTAAAGGGTTCTTAGGCTCTTAAGAAGGTGACTGGAACCTGCTGTTAACGAATCTCCACTCTTCTTTTGGGATCCTCTTCAGTAATGCATATACTTATGCCTCAATATAGCTAAGTGTGAGTGTTAAGAAAACTTGAAATAGTATTGCATGTCTTTTCAGCTCTTACGTGTATACATAGTTTGATTAGTTTGAATTTGTTGATGTTGATTTGTTTAAATTTTGCTTGATATATAATATACATCTAATTGTCTAATACCAATAAAATTGACTATGAGGATAACATCTAAAGCAATTAAGGGATTACGTGCCATTGCATCTATGTATATGTCTATATGTGTATATATGAATATAAGTTTGTGTGTATACCAATTTGAAAGGCACATCTTGTTCTTAAATATGATATTAAGTATGTTTGTATGTATATCTGTGAACAGTTTACATATATGTATATATGTATATGTGTATATTTGGTCATTTTGGTTCATCAAAGATTGGTCATTGTTTATTGCACTGTTTTTGTTTTGGTTCTTCATTTCATTCGTCTTGTGTTGTTTGGTGATACTTGAGAACTAAGGCAGATTATAAATAGAGCTACGAATACGACCGACTGAAAGAATCCATTTAATTTACAGCTTTCTCAGTGTTGAGCTCGCAGTCATCCCAGTCGGTCAGCGCCCAGCTCGGCAGCTCAGTTTCGTACTCCCAGCCGGGACCCTAAATCGAAAATCGAATGCTGTAGCTTCGAGATCTGCTCATTATGCTCTCTATCCACACATACCTTGTACTTCCAGGCATGCAAATACATGACCAGATCCTTGGGCTTGGGGTCTCGATAGTGCACCTTGCACTCATAGCAGTGCTTGTCAATGACCACTTTATCGGAGGCCAAGGCCAGATCCGTGGGTGCTTCATTCGGGACTGGAGGCTCGTTGGCCGCATCGGCCTTAGCCGGGAGCACTGGACTGCTATTTGTCGAGTGCAGCTGCTTGAGGGCCTCTGTGCTCTGCTGATTCTCCGAGCATGGCGGCGTAGTCTCCCTTGAATTGGCGCCCACGTCATCATCGCTGTGATGCACGGCTGAGGAATCGCATATTCATGTTGAAATACTCAGCGCAGGTAAATATTTGCAGTCCTCTTACCAAAAGTCTGATCGCTGCTAAGGCTTTCCAGATCCGTTTCATCCTTGGTATTCTTAAACAATGATATGTCCGAGTCACAGTCGATGCCCAGCCAATTTTCCGCATTGTGTATATTAATGAGATCCCGTATGAGCTCGTCGTCCGTCTTGCCACCAATGTCTCCAGCGCGGCCTTTGAGGGGCCCGAACACCTCGTGGTTATACAAGGGATCGTTAAGTATAGGAAAGCCTTTGAGAGTAGAAAAATTTATTATCTTTCTATAAGGATATAAGTATATTTTTTTCTCAGTTCTATACCTAAAAATTGCAGGTGAACACGAATTTGGTGCATTCGGCCTGTGAGTGGCTTGCAGAGGACCACGCTGGTTTTTCCATTCTGCGATAGCTTCTGGAAGGTCGTGGTGCAATCTTTGCCCTTCTGCGAGACCTTACATACGCCTATCTTATAGCTGACCACCTCGATGGGCTCCTTGCATTCCACGACACCGCTGATAAATGCAATTTATATTTCATAATCGAGCCACCATGATCTGGACATAGATGTGTACTCACTCTGGAAAAATGCCCTCCACTCGACAGATGTACTCCTTCTCCACCTGTCTGTTGCGTATCTGCTGCTCCATTTGGCGCGCCTTCTTCGGACTGCGGCCGAACAACAGCAGACCGGACGTAAGCCGATCCAGCCGATGGATTGTGCGTAGATTCTTCAGATTGAATTCCTTGGCCAGTATAAAGACTACAGTATTATGCCTGTACCGGCCACATGGATGCACCTATTCAGAATATTCGTGAGTTAGTATAACGTCAACTGATTATTTCTTGAGTTGTTTTGTTAGTTGCAGATTTGATGACGGATCTAGCTTAATTTATTGTTATCTAGATTCATAGATTCATAGATTCATAGGAATGCATAATCAATTGTAATATGGCAGTCGTTTAAGCCACTTACTGGTATAGAGGCTGGCTTATTAACAACCACAATGTCCTCATCCATATGCACTATTGTGATTGGTTGGCAAGTGACGGGTACTTCGTGTCTGCAAAGATATATTCATGAGTGCGCACATTTAGTTAGATGTATGTAACCATTCAGTGCTTTCAATGCAACTACCATTCACGTCCTCTTAAACTAAGTCGTATAATGAGAAACAAACAAGGCTGGATCTGCCATATGGGGCAACTCAACTAGTTGATATTCTATAGCCATAGATGTAAATAAAACACAAATTAATTATAAGTTTGTATATTTGTATTACTTATTGTTAAATGTGGCGCCAACTAATTGTGATGAATTTCATTAACCAAGAATCTTACTATATTTGTTTGTAAGGGTTTTAAATAATGAAAAGGATTTCTTTTAAAATTGTCTGATTATAGATAAGTAAAATTTATTTCCAAGGAATATGACTTTACTTTTCTAAATATTTTTGGGACACTAAATACAAAGTCGAAAAGGAAATTTGCATAACTTCTATTAGTCTGACTTTAGGTAAGTAAATCCAAGAGATCAAAAATTGAATTCGCAAGGGGTCATTGTACCTTTGGGTTCACCAGTATGCAAAGAATCGGAGTAGACTTTGCTTAAGATCCTTGAAATTTCAGGTCTTTAAAATATATTATAGCATAGATATTTAAATGAATATTTAAACAAGTAAGATCTGGCTTTTCATAAAAATTACAAATAGATTTAGGGGAAAAATAGTCAACCGTTATTTGTCTATTGTACAGATCAACTGCACTCTCTCTCTCATTCTCTTGCCCTTTATAGAAGGCTTCTAGTTATCTTTAAAATTATTTGGCATAAGCTTGTATAATTATATGAAATGAATACTTTTCGTATAATTTTACTTTGTCTCTATTTGCCCAGGAATTGTCATTTATGACATTAAGGGAATTGGGTGTAGGCAAAATGAGGTTAGTGGTGGATAGGTGGTAAAATTTGGCTAATATTTAGTGTAGTGAGTCATAGCCCAGGAGAGAAGGTCTAGAGGATGTAATCACATCAGGTACATGGGTAGCTGACACAGTTAGCTGGACAGTTAAGTAATTTTGATGGGTATCTAGTGCTGCGTAATGAGATGCATTCGATTTGAATAAGTAACTCTTATGTTGGTTACTAAATTTCATCAAATTTGTTGTAAGAACTACATATGTTAAATATATTCTATTACTGGCATTAATGCGCCTCTTTCTATACATAACAATACTACAGGGTATATTGTTCAACGGCCAATAAGGATATTTCTGTTTCTGTTTCTTTTGAGAAAATAAACATAGTTGTCCACAAACGTTAGGAAATCGGCAAACAGATTTGGCTCGATCAACTTTTGTATCTGTGCTGCATTTGCTGCCACCATTTTATGTGCACTGCATAGTTGGGCAAATGGTTGGCTAAATACGTATGTATATATATATGTACATATATGTAATACAAATTGAGAATGCTGCAGTCGATAGAGTAAGTAATTTATACGATGATCAGCATCAGTTGTTGCTGTTGTTGTTTTTAGAAGCAAATCGATTAAGTAAAGAGAACTTCATAAGATTGATGACAATGAAGTTATTTGATTATCCGGCATTTCATATGCCCATACTTAGACAACACTTTACAGAGGCGAATGATGTTCAATGGAATGCTCAAATCATTGGGCTTACCTGTGCACAATGTTGGCCAATAGATCATTGTGTTTCAGCCGGTAGTCAATGGGCACCTTCTCGAAGTTAACGGTCAAGGTGCCGGTCTGTATGCAGCGCTCATATTCCTCAGCTGGATGTGCGCGAAACTCCTTGGAGAATATGTCCAATATCTTCTCGCCCACCCAGCGGCCCTTCGTAAAGGTCGTGAAGGTGAAGTAATATGGATACACCTTGCGTAGACCTATGACCAGACACAAATCTTGATTTCGCTTTTGCATTCGTGCTTTGTTTACCCACCATTTTCGATATAGTAGGAGGTTTCCTGGTATCTTTCATCGGTGAATCCAGGTCTTTTGGCCTTCAAGGCCTTTGTCTCCAACTTTGCCTTTAATCATACAGTTAAACATGAGTTGTAGTTCCCTAACAACTTTTGGGCTTTTGGGCTTGCTTACCTTTTTCAAATCTTTAATTTGTTCCGTGTCCTCGGTTTTTCGCTTCTCGGGTATTTTTACCTTTTGCTTTTCCAGCTCGCTAACGTTCGTCAGCTAAAAGTAGAAGACAAAAAAACCTCGTTGATTAGCTTGTAATAGTCAATTTGTAAATTAACTATAAATATGTGGAATGAGCTCACTGGGATTAGGAGAACTCGGGCGCACCCTAAAATTACGTATGCTCTTAGCCTAAACAGAAATGTGACTTCTAATGCAGGCAAGATCAAGTGTTTGCCCAGATTTCATTTGAAGACTCATCTGACGTAGGTATTTCAACTCAGCAACGCGTCTTTCCTACCCATCACGATTTGTATTTATATCTAAATTTAAATTTTTGGTGTCTGGCTTTTGTGTGTGTTTCATCTGACCATAATTTGATCGAAGCATATGACTGAAATGTGAATGCTCAAGTGGTCTGCCGAGCACTAATTCCGCTTTGGTACGACGCGAATTATTTACTACGAAATATACGGGCATAAAGATATTCTATTCCACAATGCACATACACATGCACATACACATGCACACGCATATGCATAGAGAGTGCAAGTATACTATATATGCAATTTGGAATGGATACTTGCATTTCAGTTAGTTCTTGTGTCTCTTTCGTCGACTCCGATGAGTGACTGTCTGGTTGGCTGGCTGGCTGGCTAGCTGGCTGGCTGGCTGCCTGTCCCTTGTCTTTTGTCTGTGCTTTCATTGGCAGCGCGCCCAACAAATGATACAAACTAGCAGCATGCCCAAAACGAGAAGAGTCAAGCACGGCCATTACAGTCGAGCTTAAGCGACTGCAGAATACTCGCTCAAAAAGGTGAAAAGTAAAATTCTATATTTGAAATCTATTCAGGTAATGCAATCTATGGAGGCAGCTAATAGTAACCCAAAGTAGCTCAAAGTAAATAGTAGACATGAATCTAAATCTTTGCTGTCATTCCTAATATAGTTCCCAATTTGTTAAGATATAAATTGCACTTACTATTATAGCAAATGCAATCAAATGCACGTATGTATTCAAAAATATCATTTTAGAATTTCCCAATCTATTTATGCATCAGTAGATTCATTGTAGAATGAAACCCAGTTCAAAAAGTTGTTAAATTGTATATAGTACTATTACAGTAACCAATATTCTTATTATAAACAAACTATTGTTACATGAGAGCCGTGTATGTATATAGTTGTAAAAATGAAAGTAATTCTTAAGAACGGTAAATCTTCTCAGACAAATTTACACACGAACATACCTATGATATATGAATATTAGATATTCTATACACAACAAATATTTAGTTATAATATAAAATTTGTATTCCCACCGATGGATAAACGCCTGTTCAACAATTCCAAATATACTCTTTTTCTACCAGGTGACCCAGTATGAAAAATCAAAACAAAATAAAACTATGCGGGAGCGCATCGGACTGCAGTAGCTGTAGCAGGGAGACCACACTCTGACTCTGACACCGACGGCCTGTCGGTCAATTTCCCTTAAGCAGCATCTTTACGCGAGTTGAAGATGCCGTCTCCACATGTGCAGAGCGCGTAACAAATGCACAATATCCATCCCAGCAGCCCCATAGACAAAAGACCCAGTCGAAAATCTCTTGGATTTTGGGCAGCTTAGTTTAAATTTAGACGTGATTTCATATTATCTTAAACTGAGACCAAGGAAAACGCTCTAGTTGGGCTAGAATTCGAAACAATTCTAATTAATAGAACACGCTATTATTATGTTTCCTAATAATCAATAATCATTTATGTTCCTATAGAATATAATGAGCAGAATATGAATGAAATGTTTGAACTCTGCCCACTCACACACACACGCACACACATTTATATCTGGTGAGGCTGTGTATATTGTAGCTCTCTACTCATCCATGAGATGATGTTCATATAGAAAGACTTTATAAATTAATTGAATCATTCAACGGCAGAGACCTGTTGCCAGAGATCTTGGCAAGCGACCATTCACATGTGCTTACGCACATATATATTCGCATATATACATATGTATATCTATATACATACATACACATATGTGAGCATGATTGTCTGCATGTACATTGGATGCTCCTGTGCTCGGTAGACGGTTTCTATATTGTTCCCAGTAAACGGACGACGCGACGCGACGCAACGCGTCTAGAAGTCACAGCTAATATTTATGAATACACCCACTGTGAAACAAAGAGAGAACAACACGCACATACGTACATGTATATAACACCATATAGTATAGTATACATACATATATACATCTGTGTATATATGTATTCGCAGGCGACACAATCTTTCTACACTTGATTGCGCAAGGCGCTAAAAACGGCGTGTGGCTAAAGCAAAACGCGTGTGCGGCAGCTGGAAGCTGAGAAAAAAACCATAATAGTGAAATGGGAAAAGAAAACAAAATATGTGGACACACGTGACCACGTGCTGATTTTAATTATCAATTTTTCAAGAGCATTGCGTGGTCCATGCTAATGTGGAAAGAGATGGCTAACATCTTCAGCTAAATGTCAGCTGCTGCCGGAGAACGTCTCCCAGAACCGGATTGTGTGGAATCCTGCTATTAATTAGAGCGCTTATTATGTCCACACAGACTTCTACTCGAGTGCATTGGATCTCCAGCTGCTTAGCTAACCATATCTGATTGACAACTTCCAGTTGCTATAAAAGCAAAGCTGCACTTATACTGTAAATTCTAGTTCTGCACTGCAACAAAAAGTCTGGCCGAAACAATCAGGCTGCATTGCATGAAACCTCATTTAGCAATTTCTTTGATAGTTCAGCTTGAGAATTGTCTTTAAATGAATACAATGGAAAACCTTAAAATTTGTACTTATTTGTGTCGACTCATCGTTCAAAATTGTATTTTTATTATTTCTCTAAATCTGTTGTGCAATAAAGCTGCTTATATGAATATTCATTGCGTATTTGACTTTATAGTTAATTTCAGAACATAATTGTTTCTATGACAACGGAAGAGCCTTACAAATAATAGTCGACAGCTGCCAGTGATAGATAGCCAGACTGATAGATACCTTGACTTGATGTTCTTGTACATATAGACTTATGTACATGCATATGTATGTATGTATGTATTCGTCTTACATGCAAATGCTTTTGCCTCTCAAATTCGATGTATTACTGAACATGTTCCGTTTATGTTCCGATTTGAAATGCTCAGCACATGAAAACGAAAACAATATTTGTCAGAATTCTAATTTTGTATTAATAGCAAGTAATACTGGCTGAATAGTTGTTTTTTCTCTTGTGGTAAAGCAGTTTGTTCCATTTAGGAGCTCTAACTCGAAAAATTCGAAGATATGGTTTTCTCCGATATAGAAATAGTTTTACCTTTTCGTAAATTGATAGAGGAAGCTAACGCTCAATAAATTACTGTTTTTTCCTATTTGAGAAATCCTCAATTGGCTGGAAATATATTCTATGTCGAATCTAAATTGGAAATTCATAAAAAGTTCTAATATTACAAAGAAGAAATCAATACTTGAAGAATTAAAGAACTATCGATAATAAAAATGCCTTGATTTGCCCGTTCCATAGACTTACAAGTATATCGATCGCTTGATCGACATTCGACTCCCTCGTCTAGCCGTTACATACAATGCAGGAAATCATGATGCTGTGTTTGCTCATTTTTAATAAGGTCAGTTTGCTACCAACAGAGCCAAAAACAACTTAAAATCTTAAATATTTGTTTCAATCGATAGTTACAAATTGTGTTTTATTTGTTTTCCTTAGCGTGCGGAAAAATAGGAAGCAATGTTTACAAATTATTCAATGTTTATCTGCATGCATACAATAATTACTCATAAATTGCAAAAACTACATCCATCATTTCATATCAGTTGTTGTAGAGAGAGATAATCAAAGCGATATAAATAATCAATAATCGAATTTTATTACCCCAGCACATTGAAAATGCTTTAAAATAAAAACCAAAATAAATTACTTTTGAATTCAAAATAAAAATTTGGTTGTATTATGCAGAGTGTAATAGAAATGGGTAAATGTAACCCTTAAAGAGGTTAGTTTATCAGTAGAAATGGTTAAAAAGAAAAAATTTGATTCTGCACATTTTTTATAGATAATCTCAGCAATAAATTTCACTTCTGTTTCTAATTCTGACACGCTGAATAATTTGAAAACGGAATAAAAAACTAAAAATAAAAAAATTCATGTGAATAAAGAGCGTTGTCAAAATATTTTCATAAATGTGAAATTTCATTTTTAATCACAAAAACAATTTGAGTTTTCACTAGTGGGACATAGAATAGATATTAATTTGTATATAGGAAGCAGCTTGAAGTGGGGCTCTCACTTATATCTTACTTTATCTTTTTATGACTATGCTATGAATACTCTACAGTAACTAGACTTAATAACTATCTTCTCAGCTGCAAATGTAAGCTAATAAAAGCTTAGAGAGATGTATAGAAAGATTTGAAGGTCTCTCCGTCTGTAACTGCATCCCGACTGCTTATGGCATTAACAATATTTTCTTTTCTCTTCAGTTTCAATGCTTAACTGAGTTGGCAATGAAACCGTAGTACCCGGCCGCAAGGAGAGTATGAAAGATAGCTTGTCGTTCGGCTGCTTAGAGCGCTCTGCGGCTCAACTTGTTTTCAAGGGCCAGTCGTAAGCAAATATATCTCTCGGCTAAGCTGAACATGCGTATTATGAATATACATATATGTATGTATGCACATATATATTTTTGTTTTGTAGAGAAGACAAACACAAGCAGCTGAGGGGAGGAGATGAGAGCGGAGAGAGGGAGGCGGGCTGTCTACTTTATGGGCTATTTGGGAAACCTTGACCAACTCGTAGAAACCTATGCATTTCAAAAGACTGTGGAAATCGTTGTGGAACATGAAAAACACCAACAACAACAACAACAACAACAGCAGCGGCAGCAGCAGCAGTGGCAGCATGCGTACCGATGCGGAAAATCTGAAAGGTCTTTATTATTATGGCAATAGCCGAGCAAAGCAATCGCACAAGAAGATTGCGGATTGTCGGTTTTCAAAAATAGTATTAGTATAGATAGTATTTATTTATTTATTAAACACAAACAGCATAATTACTTTTGTTTTTTATGATATCATCTTACTAATTTGTTGCCCCACACACCGTCGTCGAGTCGAGTCGAGTAAACTCAGGTATTTAGCAATTATAGAAAACGGCGAACAGCGAACAAGTAGAAGCGCCTCACACACAGATGTTACATACAAATACGTCGACGAATATATACTATAGAAATCGTAATAAGCAATTTCTGATTACAATCGCGCTGTCGTTACATGGCTGCTAAAGTGAATGTCCAAACATTATAGCTCGTCGGATTGTTGACTGTCTGTCTGGCTGTCTGAGAGGCTTTCATGATGCAGTTTTGTCATAATAATGAACCAAAGTCAATTTGAGATCACTTAAGATCTCTGTGTATACATATATATGCTCAACACTCGAACTGCTGGATAATACACACGTATCGACACGTATTTCTCTGCGAAGTTTTGCTTGTTTTCGTCTGTACATCCGCTAGACAATTGTTTTTCTTTCCGACGTTGGCTGTTGAAATTTAAATGTACTTTTCTTTTTCCTTTTTTTTTTTTTTAAATTAATTTCGATTAATTTGTTTTTTTTTTTTTTTATGTGCCCCATCTATTCAAATAGTTTACTAAGCAGCAGCAAATAAATCAAGCTGGCCTAAACAATATAGCTTGTATGTAATATAATTAAGTTGTAAATAAGAGATTGCTTATTCTCGTGCTTTAGTTTGTAAACAGAATATTTGGAAACACTGAAGAGTTGTAAATATATAGAACGATCTTTGAGTAAAGCTCTTTCACATATGTAGGTGAGAAATTCAAGAGAATTATGGAAATAAGATAAATGAGAAGAAAACAGATTTTAGATATTTTTTTATTATACATATACAATATTATAAAAATGCAAAAAATGTATATATTGAAATATTAGTTGAAATAGAAAACAAATGCTTCTGCATATTTATTATTTATATTTTTAGACATTTAAAATTAAAAGGAAATGAAACAAAATTATTGTTTATAAAAAATCTTTAACCAGAAGATTTAGTTATCTATCTATCAGCTATTTAAAATTAAGATTTCAACAATAGATTATAAACAGAGGAGAAAACACAGATGCTGCTTTTCCTAATTAGAATTTTTACTAAAAAAGATTTATTCATTTATACACATCTGTATATATTAAAAAACTATAGAGTATACTACAATACATATTAACGAAGATATATTCAACTTTCAAGATTTGTTCTTTTAATTATAATTTCGTAATGAGAATAATAAATATCTAATCGATTCGTAACAGCAAAAAGAAAGATAGATAATTTTTGTATATTATATTCTTCACAAAAAAGAAAATACTCTAACAATTTTATACAGTCAGTATAGTCGGAAATTCCTAAGAAAAATCTTTGCAAAAATAACACCTTCCAGTTTAATTAAATAATTATTTTTTACTGCAACAACGTGCACAGACAAGCATCTATAGGAGCGTTTCTGAATAAATTAAGTGAAGATAGAAATTGAATAGGTAAATCGATATAAATAAATAAATACATATATGGATGTGCATGTGTACATATCCATGTTAAACTGAAAAAAGCTGTGTACTCATCTATTGAACAATGCTTAGATGGCTATACAAACTAACGATAAATCATTTATGAAAGGTGGCTAAAGATGAGCTCACAATAAATCTACATATTTATGTAATGCATGCATTGTACATGCTTATCTACACATAGGTACAGATAGATACATGTATGTATATGAACCCACATACATACATACATACATACATACATACAGATGTACTGGCTTACTTATGGTTCAAGAGCACGGCTCATTTCAACGTAAACAGCAGCTGCTCAGCCGGCTCTCAGGCACTGACATCAATTGTCTCTCGATGACCTTCGCGTAAGTGCTTGATTGCAGGTGGCTTTCCGAACGTCCGTCCGTCCGTCCGTCTGCCCGCTTGCCGGCCTGCCTCTCTATCTCTCTCATTGGCAATCAGAAATCATGACACGCCGTTTAGGAGACCAGTTTTATCAAAATGCTCAGTTAAGTTTTAAAGTAGCATTCGATCACGCTGTACACAATTCAACCTTAGCTTTGGCAATCATTAAGCTTATATTAATAGGGAAATTTACTTCAATACTCTGCACATCTCGAGAGTATAAGTACTTTTGGTTTGGAAGCAAGAGTATAGAGTCTAGGCAAGATAAAAT
The DNA here is from genome assembly GCA_035047565.1 of Drosophila mulleri. Taxonomy (NCBI): domain Eukaryota; kingdom Metazoa; phylum Arthropoda; class Insecta; order Diptera; family Drosophilidae; genus Drosophila; species Drosophila mulleri. The sequence goes on from JAWNPK010000012.1 coordinate 21,177,305, forward strand.
ATGAAAATTGTGTCTTTAACTCTAATCAAAAGATTATATCTGAAGGTGAAAGAGCTAAAGCTAAATGTAAATTAAATATCGTGTTTTCCATGTAGACCCATTTAATATTTATACATATTCAGTATTTTCTTTTCACTTTTTAATATGCACCTATGCACCTTTCTGTAATTTGTTGTCTATTTTCTCACATATAATTATCAATCTGTCGTCTTCAATTCTATTTCGGGATATATAAACTTTAGAAAAGATTTATACTATTCCAAAAATAATAGAGACCTAATTCAAGTGTATATTGAAAATCTACAGAGTATTGCGCTGTCGATCATAGCCGACTGAAGGACTCGCACTTTTTACTTTGACTCACCTTTCTGTTAATTGTTAGAGACGCTGGATTTGGTAGCGCTTTGATGGATGTGAGTCCGGCGGTGGCGGCAGCTCCATGATTTCTCAGGGCCATCACGTTGCCCAGGTTTAGATTAATGGAAGAGAGATGCTGCAGATCCTGAGGCATGCAATTCAATGGCTGCACCAAAGCACACGCGGCAGGCGGTGCTGGGCGCGGCACCGACACGGATACGGGCACCTGTACGGGCATTTGGACCGGCACTTGAACCGGCGGCGACTGCGGCATGCCCGTTGAGCCGGCTACGGTGGCAGCAGCCAGCAGAGCCTGCTGTGCCGCCAATGGAACGCCACCAAAGGCGGCGACAGCGTTTGCATGATTAGCTCCTGCAGCAGCCGCCGCTGCAGCTGCGGCCGAATAGTAGGCGCTCAGTGAAAGTGGCGGGAACATGGAGGACTGCAGCAGATGCGTCTGCGAGTGGCTGTGCGTCGCATGAGGCTGTCCTGCATAGCTGCTCGTCTGGCCAGCAGCATTAAGCAGCGGCTGATTGAAATTGTAGCCAGGCGCCAAGGGAAAATGCGTGCCGGCGCTTGGATGCAGCGCGGGTTGCTGATAGTTTGTAGGCGGAGCTGCTGCAGTATTCGGTGAATGCTGCTGCGGCTGTTGCTGGAGCAGATGCTGCTGCTGCTGATGATGTTGCTGATGATGTTGCTGCTGTTGTTGCTGCTGCTGTTGCTGTTGTTGCTGCTGCGGCTGATGCAATTGCGGTTGTGCAGCGTACAGGGCACCTGGCGGCACCTTGTCCGCGAAGGGCGTCTGCATGGCCAGCAGCTTGTGATGATGCTGTTGAGCGGCCAAGCTCCAAGGCAAGTACCAGGCACAAGAAGAAGATGTATTCTGCATACTGCGGCTTTTCTCTTATTTTTATTAAAATTGTATTTTTTTTTATATTTGCTTTTTCTATATCACGCACAAGCTTTGTTTTAATTGCTATTGCTTATAGTCTTTTGATTTGCATAATAAATTACATAATTTCAATAGAAATCACCGAATCGTTGCTGCTTCGCTTCCCTTGCTGTTTTATCAAAATTCAGTTAATTTTCAAAATACGTATTCATTGTTTACGTTCTGCTGCTTACAGGTGCACATGTGTAGTTGTTATAAAGCTGTGTTTCCTACGTGTATCTCGCTATATATATACTTGTTTATCTATCTATATGTACATAGATATATCTATCCATATATACACAGAAGATCAATTCAGCTCCGTCTGCCACTTTCGACGCGTTTATTTGAAATTTGGAAGCTGAATTTACTTTGCGTTTACTTTTGTTTGGTTTATCTGTTCACAAGTCGCTGCGATTTCGTGCCTTGCACAATGGGATAAATATTTTTCATATGGCTAAAAAATACAAATAAGGAATAATACAAATAAAGGAATAAAGTGTAGAAAGCGAACTCTGAGTCCAATTAATCGAAACTAGTTTCATTAACATAATCTGCAATGAGGAAAATAACTAGATTCACATTTCATTATGCAGCTGATGCTAAGTAATCACAGCCTGTAACGGGACTCTTCCAATCACACTTTCGATCAAGGCATTTGCTGAAAATTATAAACCGAATCAAAGAAACTTTTCTTATATGTCGCACACATGCACACACATGTACACACACAAACACATGCAAGATGGTGAGCGGAATCAGAACACAGTGCTGATTTGTAAATTTGTTGTTATTGTTAGCGACGCACTGTCAAAATGTACCCCAAAGGCATTCACACAGACCCACACACACACACACACCCACACGGCTAACTCAACCACGAATATGACCGGGTCCCACATACTATGTACATACATGCACACACACACACACACACAGTCACACATTCAGACAAACTACCTGTCTTGAAGGCAAGGCAAAAGTTGTGCACTTGTTTATCGTGCAATAAATGAAAATGGAATGGAACAATGGCTAGAAAAGCCACTAAATATAGCGTAATGGATTTTAAATGCACATTCGACATCTGACGGCTAGCTGATAGCTGATGGTTTTTTTTTGTTTTTGTTTTTTTTTTTTTTTATTTTGGCTGATGGACGACTGGGTTGCCAGCCTTTCAGTCTTTCTGCCTGCCGCCTGCCTGCCTGCCAAATAGTGTAAATAGAAATTTTATGCTTGCGCGCACCCACTTCCACGTGCACAGTATATTCATTGTACAAAGAGACGTTTAGGATATATGAATATCATTGAATGTTGGGTATATCAATAGAATCGAATTAGTGTACACAAGGTGGAACACGCGAAGTAAGTGGAACATGGCTCGAAATAAATGAACTGTAACAGAAATGTTTAACAGATTTTTACAGCATTTATGAATAGGCAATTCTATTTGTTCATATTTGTAGGAGTAGAAATTTGAGTAAAACCTTTCAATTTAATAATTAGTCAAATATTTACTTTTTTCAAATATTCTTTATTCGACTATCAGTAAAATTGTAATAAATAATACTAATATTCATTCCAACTATTTTCCTTAGTTTATGCATTTCTAAAATGTAATAATCTTCATTATTATTTATTATTTCATTTCTATTATTATTATTATTATTTTATTTTACTTTTCTATCCCTTACACAAATATGTTTACGAATTAACAAGAGAGCATACTTTTTTCGTATGCAAGTTTTTTTTATAGTTTCGAAAAACAGGAGTCTCAATTAAAATTATATCGTTCATGACACATAAAATGTGGCGTTGCTTATCGCTCAATCGTTAGTTAATGTGATGGCGCCCCACTCTATAAAACGCACTCCTTTGGAACTACCTCTGACACCCACCCACCCATTCATTCGGCCCGGGTCGAGCAGCTGTTGCTATCTGTTCCTCAAGTGTGCGACGGCTGTGAATTTATTTACTAATGTATTATATACATTTTTTTTTCGGGGCTTTGTGCTAAAATAAGTCTGATGTATTACTAGGTTTGCCCCAACCACACACACATACTTACGAGCATACACACACACACATGCACACTAGCTCACACAAAGAAATGGCCGCAAATTATTTAAAATTTGTTTCATTTTTCGGCTCTACAGTATGTACTATGTACGAGCATGTTTATGTGTGCTAATTTTTGTTATTTTCTTATTTTTTTTGTGTGATCTTCTTGGTATTTTAGTGTTGTTTGATCATACAATGACAAGATGATGTCTGTTTTACGAGTATCTTGAATAGATATTCACGAACTTATATAATAAACAAAGGATTACCCAATAAAAATGTCAAATGGATCGCATAACCTGCTCATGGCATATAAAACAGATACGAATTCAAAACCAAGTGATATTCAAATATATCGCGCGCATTCAGAATTCCTCGAAAGAAACCATACGAACTGAACGGACTGCTTCCGAAATTCAAAATATAAATATATTTCCATTGTCTTTTGACAGTATTTACTCTCTATACATAAAGCCATGTACATATATATGCAATATATATATATGTATATATTGGTCGTCCTGAATAACGAAACACGCCAAATGAAGATTAGGTAACTGCATGTGCGGCTCTTCTCTTGACGTTTGATGATGATTAAAGGCCATGCGTTGCGTAGGGCCTGACTACTGAAATTACTTATGATATATATACTATGCCGTACTCTACTATATATATATATATATATATGTATATATACGTATGTGTATATGTTTCAAACGTCACCTCTCTAACTAAGAAGACATGCCAACCAACAGAAATATTTTGAATAGAAAATATACAATTTTTCAGAAACAAAAACTATTTGCGTACGTAAAAATGGACGATGTTAGAGACTACGGCAATGGCGCATATTTTTGGTACAGAGCCATGCACGGGCACATACACACACACACACACAAACACACATACTAGCAAAGGAAAATATTCTAAAAACGTTGTCCTCAAATAGCTTTGCTCATACACACTCCTTCTATTTAGTCGCTTGTCAAATGTCTAAACATGCTTATTATAATTATAATGAGCGCTATGTAGATCGTTGCAATGGCATACAAGATCAAATGTCGGATTGAATGTAAAATTCTTAGAGAACAATAACTCAGATAATAATAAAAGCTCTTACTAATTAATTACTACTCTTAACTAACAGATTGATTTGCTACCAACACTCGAGGATATTCAAAAATATATTATAATTTAGTAGATCAACATGATATTAATTGCTGTAAGCTTTTCAGTACGTTTACAATGATCAACACTCATAATGTGGATTGTTTTTATGTGCACGTTCATAAACGCCTTTATTACATTATTATCATAAGGCTTTTGAAATCACGTCACTTTATATTAAGTTGCATTACTTTTGATTATCTGATAACGAATGTGACCTGGCGCCGAAGTTTTAGTTATTACCACGCAAAAAAACTAAAACGGAACGGGTTTTATACACATCAATATATGTATAATGATTTATACACATATATAAAGATATATATTCAAGTTGCGCGACACGCCCGCACACTGAGCCCCCGTTTAATAGGTACCCAGATTGTAAGCCATCAATGTCGTTGTTTAGGTGTACGAGCGTCGGCGTTTTTCAATAATTTCGTCGCACACACGTTTTAATATATTAGGAGCGGATGGCATACACGCGACAACCTCTGCACTGGCTGACAGCAAGCGGCCGACTGATTGGAGCAGCCCCAATCGTGGACTGTAAAAAGAGCGCCCGCCTGCCGATTTGGCTCTGTGGGCTGCACTGCTTTCAAATTTAAATTGCGCGCGCTCTGTTAAACTTAACATTATGTTATCTAAACTAGTGCATATGTAAGTCACATCCAGAAGGAGAGGGAGAGAGAGAGAGAGAGAGCGAAGAAGGCTCTTGCTCTCTTCGAAATTGTATGCTAAAAGCTAGTTAATTAAGTTATTATTAACGCAACAATAAAACATATGTTATTAAACTGATATTATAATTATGCCTTTTCTATCTAATTTTAATTAATATAATTTGTAAAGGGTAGAAAAGATTTTGAAGAAAGGATTTTCAACTGCAAAAATACATATTGTCTGAGTTAAGGGAGAATGCTCTTTATTATTCTTTATTATTTATTATCTATTATCTATTATCTATTATCTATTATCTATTATCTATTATCTATTATCTATTCTCTATTATCTATTATCTATTATCTATTATCTATTATCTATTATCTATTATCTATTATCTATTCTCTATTATCTATTATCTATTATCTATTATCTATTATCTATTATCTATTATCTATTATCTATTCTCTATTATCTATTATCTATTATCTATTATCTATTATCTATTATCTATTATCTATTATCTATTATCTATTATCTATTATCTATTATCTATTATCTATTATCTATTATCTATTATCTATTATCTATTATCTATTATCTATTATCTATTATCTATTATCTATTATCTATTATCTATTATCTATTATCTATTATCTATTATCTATTATCTATTATCTATTATCTATTATCTATTATCTATTATCTATTATCTATTATCTATTATCTATTATCTATTATCTATTATCTATTATCTATTATCTATTATCTATTATCTATTATCTATTATCTATTATCTATTATCTATTATCTATTATCTATTATCTATTATCTATTATCTATTATCTATTATCTATTATCTATTATCTATTATCTATTATCATTATTCCCTATTAACTTGTTAACAATAAAAATGTACATTTAAATAAAAAAATTAACATTAGATGTTATCCATACCATAAATTTAGCATAATCTAATTTGAAACCTTAAAATAATTTAAAAAATAAGATGTTAATATTATATTGAGGTTTCTTTTAATTGAAATTCCTCATCAACTTGGATTTATTGACTTTTTTGCTTTTAAATAAATTCCCAGCCTAATATCATAAATAAGAATTTTCTTGACATATTTTAACATCTTAATATATATACATATATAAAAAAAAAACAGATACACGTGCTGTTATGTGACTATTCACTCATACATACAGATATAGGTATAAACATACATATGTATATAGGTGTATATATGCTTGAGGGACATATACATATCAATGTTGAATTTTGATGAAACTTTCATATTGTTACGTGAAACAAAAGAAAATTTTTTTTGGCTTAGGCCCAAAAAAAATTAAATTCCTCTTGATTTAGTTGCACAGGGCAAAGTCATTTACGTGCGGGATATTCTACGAGATGTTTAAACATTCTTACTACATAAACAAATAGATATGCACAATGTATATGGTGGATATATTATATAAATATACTTTGCGGTAGTCAGACATTTCTATAAATTAGGATTTTCTATGCTCATTTAATGTCGCTCTACCGTGACGGTAGATCTTTGTAAGAATGTTATATAGAAAATGTTTAATATAGTATTGCAAAAATATATTTTCATTTTTTTTATTAAATAATAAAAATGTATATAATATATGCTGAAGCTAAAGCTAGTGCTAATGCTAAAGCTGATTGGATTCTATTTATACTCGGAACCCATTGAAAACGGATCAAACGCGAAGGAGTGCTGACCTCATAATGCATTCAGAAAACAATCTACCTAATGGGTACATATATCATTGAAACTTCATTGAATTGGTCTTTAATTTTAAAATATACCACAAATCCTTTTTCCGGTTCAATATTTTATGAGTATCCTTCACATCTTCAATCATGGAAGTTTTAAACAGCCGTTAAATATACATATATTTGACTGAATTATACAATATAAAATATCATATATACAATTTTGTTATTATTATTATTGTTTTATATTAAGTATGTATTCACTTTGGATTATCCAAAGTTTTCCTAGTATTTGCTTTAATTCAATTATAATATTTTTTACCAAATCGATGTTTGTCGAGCAAATAGCTGTGCATGTTTGTTTCTCTTCTTGGTTTGTTTTATTTCATTTTTTGTTTATATAGCGCAGCTCTGCATACAAGTTGGGGTTATATTGCTCTACATTCATGCATAGTAATTATATTGCAATTATTTTTATTGTCGTTTCGGAACTGGTCAGAGGGTCAGAGTGGGTTGACCTTCGTTAAGGTTGACATTGAAATCTTTGTTAAAATTCCTTTTGATTAAACAGGTTAAAGGTGCGCATAAAGCTCGTTTCTTGTTTACCTCCATTAATTGTTGTGGTTTAGCAAGTTTTCCAGTTTTTAACTATAAGAAAACGATTTACGCTTTGAGTTTAACGCTTCACGTTTGGCATTTTTTTTTTTTTTTTGCTCATAACTTTGGAATATTAATTTTCGCGATGCTCTGATGTAATCGAAACAAGGGACGGGGTATATGTCCACCTAGATTGTAGCCGAAAATATAAAACTATCGTGTATATTTGGAGTAAAATAGCCCAACTAGGAGCGCGACCATTGCATGTCCGACTGCGTGACTAGTTTAACACACCTGCACTCTCCAAAAACAGGCCCCCTCTCACTCTCTTGGTGGCTCTCTGTCTCTTTTTCTCTCTGTCCTAGTGTTAAAAGAACGTTCTCCTTGAAAAGCACTCGGTCACGAAACAAACTACATACAACATCCTTCTCTAAACCCACAACTCAGGCTAAGGCGACCAAAAAAAGGCTTGCCCCTTATTTAGGGCAACATTTAATGGCCACTGGCCATAAGGCTCTTGGTCTTGGCTAACCAGAAGGGTGGGAGTATGCGTGCGTGTGTGTGTGGGTGTGCGTGTATATGAGAGTAAAAGTTGGCATTTGCTGCTGCCGACGAAGAAAGTGATTAAATCAGCACGATATTTTGTAGGTGTGCGCACTCACCGATTACATTTTTTTTTTATAGTGTATGTGTGTTTGTGTGTTAGATTTATGTATGTATGTAGTGGAAATTGACTTTTCGCCTGGATAAAAAGCTAGAAATGACGACATCACGCTTCCTCATCAAACGAAAAAAAACTATATAAACTGTAAAACCTACCCAGCTATTCTACTGCGTGTTTACAAACAATAAATGTGTGCGGAGGCTTATATAAAAATGTATGTATATATAAATATACATATATAGAAATATGTATTTTTATATAAAAATTATATATTTATGTTCATACGCCTACGGTCTAAGGTGTGTTTCGCAAATTCGCACGCATACTAATTAAATATAGAAACATATAAAATATGTTTAATTAAATTTTTAAATATTCCAAAATATTTAATAATTTTAATTTTAATATTCAATAAATTATTTATGATATATAATTATTTTACTTATGCTTTACTTAAATTTATCAAAATGAAATGAATTGCAGAATTGATATACCCCACATAAATTGTTTGTTTACAAAGTGCTCAAATTGAACTGAATGAACAAATGAACCAAATTGCGCTGGTTCGATTAGTCAAATGGCGCGTGTAACAAAAATAATCGAACTAGTTAGGTCGCGCTCGTTTGTTGTGTATTTTATAAGAGCAAAATTAGATTTTACGGACTTCATGAAGTATTTGCGTTACGCTGATAATACATTTCGCCTGGCAAGTGATCAACGCATGGTGCTTAACATAGTGTTTCATAAATACCCTTACATTGCTTCAGTTCATGCATTCGTTTTGCTGGCGCACACGTGTTGATAGTTTTGTTTTTGTTTTCAGTGCATTAATTTGTTCATTTCGAGGCGCTTGTTAAACGCACAACACAAAGTTAAGAAATCAAAAAACACATTTTTGTGTTGGCAAACAATGACATTGCCCAAGACTCTGCGCCATGTGCAAACCCAGCACGGCGATGCCTCTGTTGATGTGGAAAACATATTTCTATTTAGCGCCAACTTACATACCGCCGGCGTTGCCTCTACGAATGAAGCTGAATTAACCGCTGAATTAGGCGCTGAATCTGCTGCTCCTATTGCTAGCAAGTCTCAGGAGATAAAATCTACAGATGGTGTATGGACCTACGAGGCGAGTGATGATTGCGGCAGTCAAGTAAGCGCAAATTAGTTAATTTCTTTTAGTTAGCTTTCGGTTTTATAATTAGAGTTATTAAAACTGGAAGTTCGTTGATTTTTTTTTTAAATTTACCTTTATTTAATTTATAGATTGTAATAAAGTAAATTGCGATAAGAAACACATACTTTTGTTTTTAAAATAATAAAATCTGAAAGTATACTATTTAGGGTATCTCATTATGAATAAAATTGATCGAAATTGACCGTTTACTTCCGAAATTCGGAGTCCGAATAGTGGAATCATTTTATGAATCTGGATTTTAAAGGCGTAGAATGATCTGACATATGTTATTGAAATGCAAAACATTGTTTGCTTGAAAATACATATGCCATTATACAATCAAGTCCGCGTTCTTGTCGGCCTCAAAGTTAACTTAAATTAAGTTAACTTAAGTTTTTTAGAAGCTCATAATTAGGCCGCTATGTCATGATATACTTCACTTTATTTGAAGTGCAAGTGGGTAGGATGGGTAAGCATAGTAAATGCAAACCACTTCAGAGACAAGCGACAAGCGACAAGCGACAAGCGACAAGTAACATCAGAGCCAGCTCGAGGGTCATTGTCAATGTAGAGAGAAGGAAATACTAATTACAACAGCGCCCTTTTGTAATGGTCTCTATTATAGTGATATTTCAATGCATCTCTATATTTGTGTGATGTGCTTGAAAGCTCAAACACGGCGGCCCATTCACCTATGCACACATTGTTCACTGACATTCCGTATTCCTACTGGCATATTTATGTGCATTCTAGCGCGGATTTAAATTTGTAAAATGGTCGCAAAGCCCATCAATCCGTTTTGAATAACTTATGGCCGTGGGGGGCTTTTGAAGCGGTTGGCCCTTTTCAGACCGCGTTCTATCAATAATAATCACGTGTAGCTTCGCACTGGCACAGGACAGCATTATCCCTGCCGAGGGCCGCTTATTATGTGGCTTATGCTAACCTCCACTAAATAATCCCCGTACACTTGGCTTTGTCTTAACCGCAGCAAGCATTTTAGTTGGCTTACCTTCGTTTGTCCGTGCCTCGACCGGCCTGCTAGTTGGTTGGTTGTCTAAGCTGTTTCTCGCTTTACCTTCATATTTTAACCGCGGATTTGGTATAATTATTTCTCATTTGCTTTTCCTTTTTGCTATTCGGTTGAAGGGTGCTTTCGACGCTTCGTGTCGTTTTTCCTACTTGTTTGCTCTGACGAGCAGCGCCTCCTTGTCAAGTTGGCCAACCTGACGCTTCCGCAATTATTAGTGTTGCCTCCTGTTCATACCCTGTGCACCTGTGAATCACGGTGCTCACGGTGGTACTCCGAGCTGTGTGCCCTCGACCGGTATCACTAGCTGATTTCCCTTAAAAGCAAAATGAGATGTAGGCTGGCTAAAGAGTATTTGCTTGTCGTGCACTTGCATGTTTCGCAATCGAAGCCAACCACAGGGTATCCTCCAGTCGTGCTTTTGCGTCCTTCTGTTATGGCTTGTTTTTAAGTAGGTATCGCTATGCTCCTTAAAAGTAAATTGCTCTAAATGTTTTTGTCTTCCATTATGCGCGCCTATTGTGTCACTTGCATTTAAAGTTTCCACAATACCTATGCATGCATGTCTGTAGCTGTAGTGTATGTGTATGTGTATGTGTGTAGGTATGTAATGTGTATGTAATCTCCGTGATGTATGTGGGTTTGTGTCTGATGTATGCACGTCTACGTGCGCTGCTCTCTGTGTTAGTGCTATTGAAATAAGGAATGTGTCTCGACATTAAAATAGAGAATGTCAAATGTGCGCAAGTATTGGTGTTCTCAACGGCGAAGAGTTTTATTATTCTAGCTTCTTCTTTGTTTTGAATGCAGTTTTTACTCGCTTCCCCTGCAGAGTCCGCCGCGCCCGCGGAACGTCCCCCCTGGGTACGGCAAACGTGATTGTGTCCGCCTTCCTCTAAGATACGAATGCAGACCACTGTTTTATGATGACAATTTGGGTTTGTTACAACCCTCTATTACTTTTCCTGCCGTTAAAAGAGTTTTATTCCCATTTCTTGCTTCTCTCTCACATGCCTAGCGTCTTAGTGTGTCATGCAAGCGCCTTGATCCTGCTTGTCTCTCTGCTGCGCTTTTAAATAGAAAATCGTTAGTTAAATATAAACCATTATTCATTTCCGTTTAAGCTCGCCACAATTGCTGAGGCCTCACTGGAGCAGCTGCCCGAAAAGCGAAAGGCTTCCGATGAAAGAGAGGCCACCGAACCAAAGAAGCCGAAATTGGAAACAAAGGATCTGAGACTGACACGTCCCGGCTTCAGTGAAGAGCGATATGATGAGACCTCTTATTACATTGAAAATGGTAGGAATTTGAAATTACACCTCTTTATGGATTGTGGATTGAGTCATAGTCTTATTTGAAGGCTTGCGAAAGGTTTACCCCTACTCTTTTACATTCACCACATTCACAAAGGGCCGCTGGGTGGGCGAAGGAATTTTGGATGTATTCTCGCGTGAATTCCGCGCCCAGCCTCCAGAGGAGTACAAGCGCAGTATCGAGGCAGGCAATTTGACAGTGAACTACGAGAAGGTGCCGGTTGACTACAGACTAAAGCACAATGATTTGCTAGCTAATACTGTGCACAGGTGAATATACATAGATATTTAATATATAGAATAAACTCAATTTCATCCATCAATACCACAGACATGAAGTGCCAGTAACTGCTCAGCCAATTTCCATAGTGCATATGGACGATGACATTTTAGTTGTGAACAAACCTGCTTCTATACCAGTGAGTAAACACTTATGAAAATATTTTAAATAAAATAAATATGCTTTTGTATGCGACTAATATATTTAGGTACATCCATGCGGTCGCTACAGACATAATACGGTGATATTTATACTTGCCAAAGAGTACAATCTGAAGAATCTGCGCACCATACATCGATTAGATCGCTTAACCTCCGGCTTACTTTTATTCGGACGCAATTCGGAAAAAGCGCGTCAAATGGAGCAACAGATACGAAATCGACAGGTTCAAAAGGAATATGTTTGCTGTGTGGAAGGTCACTTTCCAGAGTAAGAAATACTGAAAATCTACTGAGAATCGCCTAGAAGAGCAGCCTACATTATTCATTTAACAATAACATTTTTAAATTACTGTCACCAGAAATGAATGTAAACTTAGGGAATGCGAGAATGAATTGCGTGAGAATCGAGTAGGAGGGCGACATCAAATAGTCATCGTTCTATTTAATATTGAGGAAATATCATTTAAGTTTTTCTACTTTTTTTGCATAACTATTTGTATATAAACATATTCTCCGAATTTGTAATTTTAGTGGTATTATCGAGTGTAATGAGCCTATTGAAGTAGTTAGCTATAAAATTGGAGTCTGTAAAGTCTCAAAGAAGGGCAAGGACTGTAAAACAACATTCAAGAGAATCGCCCAAGCTGGAGACTACAGCATTGTGCGGTGCAAACCGCTGACTGGACGAATGCATCAGATCAGAGTGCATTTACAATATTTGGGTAAGCTGAAATTGGTGCATTCATTATTTTTTAAATTAATAATAATCAATAACTAATGCTTCTGCAGGCTATCCGATTGTGAACGATCCGTTATATAATCATGAAGTGTTTGGCCCATTAAAGGGTCGTGGCGGAGACACTGGAGGAAAATCCGACGATCAATTAATTAGTGACTTAATTTCCATACACAATGCCGAAAATTGGTTGGGTATTGAAAAAGAAATCGCAGTGTGTGATACTATGAAAAATCCAGATGTTACTGCCCCCACTACAAATGAAGCTAATCCAACTGATTGTCAAACTGTAATTGAATCAGCACTAGAATCTAAGGTATAGCTATAGAAAATGTGTTTAATGTGCTGCAGTTGACAAAATGCGGTATTTTTATTTTAGGCTACAACATCGACCCAAACTAGCCATGAACCTGCCGACATGCATTTCGATGCTAGTAAAGTAACTAAAGATCCCCACTGCATCGAGTGTACAATGAACTATCGGGATCCAAACCCAGAGGACCTCGTTATGTACCTGCATGCGTGGAAATATAAAGTAGGCTCCACTTAACAGCTATTCAATTCAAATTAATTCGTATCTGTACCATTTCAGGGAGTTGGCTGGGAGTATGAAACTGAACTGCCAAGCTGGGCCTCTGGCGACCAGGATAATATTGCACTTAGTTTAAGAAAAAAGCGTTGTTAAATTGTTCAGTAATTGTAATGAACGGGCTCGTTGCAAAGCCTTATGTACTGATCTATAATTGTTGCTTTCTTATATGATATTCATTTGCTCTTGATTATTTATTCCGTTCTTTAGATAATTTTCTACATTTCTATTTTTCCAAATACACGATAAAAGTGCGTATCTCCATTGGGCTAAGCTCTATGAGATACTTGTCACTTTGAGATGACGCCATCGATTTCTTCAAATTATCTGAGCTGGATTCCTGCGGACGCTTTCGGTGTATTGTAAAATGTCGCGAGTTGGCACTGCGTTTTATTCGGTTGCTTTCAGCACCTAGCTGTCCAGCTTCAAGGGGTTCCTTTGAGTAGCGAGCTTCTAGCATTGGCTTTGCTGCTGATAGCAAATGAACAGCTCCTGCCGATTTTCTAAATGTGCCATAATTGTTGTATGCCTCATCCTCGGGATCGGGTACGAACTCCATGCGCCGATGTTCGTCTAACCACGCATTTCCATCCAGCGTTGTTTCACGAATATTCTTAATATTAAATGTACCCAGTACATCCTTAATATTAAATTGCACGTATTGCGAATAGCGCGTGTCATCTTTCTTCTCCAGTATATGCTCAAAGCGGACGAGTAGCTCATTTTCGTGCCAAGGCTCCAAGGAAAGCAAGTGCACATATTTTGGTAGAGCCGCTGAAATGCCAGTATACTGAAATTGTATAATGATAGTGATAATCACCATAATATTATAATTAAGTTATCACGCTGTGGGACTCACTGTGTTTGTGAATGAGGTCAGCCATTGGTCTGAGCTGTAGGACACATTGCTGAAAAACTTCGACGAGGGCAGCAAGGTCTCCAGCTGTACTAAACGCTCGATCGCCTTTAATGAGACCTCGGATTTACCCACAAACAAATGGTGTTTGCCTCGCGCAATCAATCCCTCGCCGTACTCAGTTTCGTTCAGGGCCTCGTCCACACCAAATGCATCATCGTGCAGCAACCGACGATGTACCATCAGTTCCAAGACACCATCCTCCAAAGAGCTACCACCCTGAGCTCTGTCTGTCAGAATAGCCATACGAGCCACGTCATCCTCCAAGGCGATTTTCGTTGTCACGGGATAGTAATTGCCGGCAACAGTTTCGTGAATTTTAACGTTCCACGTTTCACGATGATTGCGCCGACGTTTTAACATTTCTCGACCTGATGAACAACAAATTAAATAGTTTAATAGAATAGAATATAATATCGATAGCTCACCATTTGAATCAGTAAAGAATATGCCATTAGACTTAATGTCAGACTTAAAGCGCGATATGACTTCCTTTCCAATATTATCTTGTATGGGAATAGGGCCCACTAACCACTCGAACTCTGCATGATTGCTCTGCTTATAGACGCGAACCACTTGGCTTATCCAACTGTTGAACTGCTGATGCACCTCTTGCACTAGTTGACCCTTGTACACCTCTATAGAGACTTCATCTGTGGCGAAGCGTATTTGATTTTTGTCAGGCCGGAATATATAGGCGCCCGATGAGCGATTTAAGAACTCTTCATTATTTCCAGTTGCAGCTATGTAGTACAAAAACTCTTGGGAAATCGTGCGCGTCATTCCATCTGCTGTGACGTAGGCGAGGAATCCATTGGCATCGAATGTGAGTTTAATGTTCTATAAGAAAACTAAAAATTAGCCTTAGGACACCAGAAGTGTTTCAAGTTTCATTACATTGTTTCCGATAACAGTATAACTAGATTTTTTCATTGGCGAAGGTGAGGGTTTGCCACTGACAGGAATCGAATCAGACTTTTCGACATAATAGGTCTTATATCCCACGGCAGGAAGGTCGGATGCCAAGAAAATAAGTTCATATTGGGCGCTTGAGTTTCTATGCTGAAGTTTGGTCACAGCTTTTGGCACAGGCACCACTTGAGTTGGCAGCCTTTTACCTAGAAAAGTATATTTATAAAATGAGGTGTTTGCTGGTAAGGCTCAGAATTGTACCTTACCTGTCGGATCGATTACAACATACGTGTAATCCGTAACAGGTACTCTCACGTACTCATTGGTCGAATGAGCCAGCGGATTGTACAGCGTCAGGGCAAATCGATCGTTCAGCTCGGATATGGCACAACTGCTTATGTTGAGGAGAGTACAAGATTTGAGTTCAAATCTAGTGGGTTGTGGGCTGAGATGATCGGATGAAATAGACAATTGATTCAACACCGATCGTATGTTAGTCGAGCAAGCACGCAGAGCGACACTCATGCGCTTGGCATAGTCGAGGGCCACCTTTTGCTTCTCCGTTCCAGTGACTGCATCATGGTGCTGCATTATGCCCATGGTCTCTCGCATGAAATTCAGATGCGGATCAAACTCTGCCGAGCGCTTTGGAGCCAATGCGCTTAGCTGCTTGCAAGTCTGCAAGAAGTGATTGCCATCACGCTCGAAGCGCTTCAGAGTGGGCCGCGAGGTGAAGTAGCCCGTCCAATAGGCATGTGGATCGGATGCATAGGGAAAGAAATCATCGCTCTTTGTCGGCCACGAGAGGCCAGCATCATGTAGAGATTTTAGATAACACGAGGGCGTGGAGTACAACAAATTTATATTCGATCCATTTGCCTGACGCTCATTGGCATACCTGCAGGGAATTTAAAGATCTTGTAGTTGTATCTACAATTATACGGGTACAATAAGATTCAAGGTTAAGGAAAGCCCCTCATTACTTACTTAATAAGTTTATCCAGATTTTTATACCACATTTCAGCATTCTGGTAATGGAAATCCTCGCCCATTGTTATAAGCAAATTGGGCGTGCGATAACCTTTGGCCATCTTAGTGACAAACTCAAAGAACGTATCGATCTATACACAGAGAGCATTTACGCCAATTACATTTTGATACAAGGAAAATACCATGGACAAACACAATGAGGGGCTTTCGTTAACAAACACAACTATGCCAAAAATACACAACACATATCTAATTTTACCGTATTAATTTGTCGAGATTTTTGTAATAAACTTGAGCAGCTTGATAGGTAAAATCTCCGCCCATAGTTATGATGATATTGTTGGTGCGATAATAATTGCTTTGAGCTTTGACATAGTCCAAAAACGTGTCAGCCTGATGCAGTATTGGGTAAATCAATGAGAGGACAAAACACCAGGACAAGTTTCATATAAAAAAATGATACAGGCAAACAATAAGTAGAGTAAGCGACGAACTTACGCGTTCCTTCACATTATTGTCGGGACTGTGCTTGCCATCAATGATGGGTTGGTCCGCGCACAGTATGTCAAAGCAGAAGCCCGACGGTGCTTGGTAATTGTTGTACAAGGCTCCAGTGAAGAGATCCGCTTTGTCATCTACGAATAACAATAAATAATAAAATACATTGATAAAAGTTTAAAGAGCATAAATAATTTTTGTTAGCTTGCCCAAGTTTTCGGATCCATGCCAAATCATTTCGGCCTTTTGTGTCATTAGTCGCTCGTCTTTATCCTGGTAGTCCAGTCGACCAAAGAACATGCCATCAAATCCCATCTGTGCAAAAATCGAAGCCATTTCACGGGAATGTCCGAATGGATCAATTTGCCATCCAATACGTGGTCGTCCGCATTGACCGAACGTATCATTTAATTGCCTGCAAACCATATTCGATTAGCTATGTAGGCAAACAATGCCAATTATACAGGTGCACCTCACCTTAATCCCCAAGCAAACTGATCGATTACACTTTGATAATGAGTGGTAGCCTCATCATTCATGCTCCAAGCTCCGCCTATGAACTCCAGCCTGCCCTCGTTCACTAGCATTTTCACAATATCCTGCTGCTCTTTCGTCTGCTCCTTCCACCATTTAAAGAAAAACGCCGATTCAACATATATAAATCGTCTGTTTGGATCTTTCAAAAGGGATTCCACCACGGAATCAATAATATACTGCACTCCGGCCTTCTGAATCAGTGTTTCACTTCCATAATAGTATTGATCAACAGTTTTAAGCCATCCAACATCATCGTGGGTGTGCGCGACTATATGCACATTCAGCATATTGGGTTTCGTTGGATGGCAGCTCTGAAAAAGTAAAGTTCCATTAATACTTTCAACTAGAAAACTGATAAATCATATATGGGTAATATAAAGAATATTGATGTGTGCGTAAGTATGTCTTAATTAGTTTGTGTTTATACATACATACACATGTGTGTAGTACTTGACTTTCAGCACCGATAAGGAATTGTATTATATAAATGGTATACATACAGAGTCTGAACTCTAAATGTTATACAAATTAATTTAGTGATAATTCCAATACCATTACAATTTTACAGTTTGAAACGAATATTAAGATTAAAATATTTATTGTTAATTTAAATGTTGTTGGAGTTCCAAACTTAAGATATGTATATGCAGGGCTCACTAAAAAGGGAAAACATTATTATAACTTTGCATATGTGTGTTTTACATGTATATTACTTTCCACTTAGTTGGTACATGTATTATTTATAGTTTTAGTACATGTACATGTATTATTTATAGTTTTAGTACTGCACTACTACTTTTGTTATAAACGAATAATATGCAATATACATATTATATATAAAATATATGTACATATGTACAAATTTCTTGGTCAGGATTACAATGCGTGTACATACATATGTATGTGTATGTATGAATATTTATTCACCTTTCAACACTAATGATAATGAACAATGAACAGAGTTGATAAGTAAAGAATACACAACAGGAAAACATAGTATGTACATACATATGTATGTATATTTCAAATACATATACAATCGCATGTACAAAGACTTACCGTATAGCCGCACTGTGCACCTGCATCCGACTTTGGCTCACTTCTGATATTCCTGGTCTCCACATGATGCACAATGAAGCTACTTAAATAAATGATTGCAAGACAGCCGCCGAGTTTGTGCAACATTGCACTTCAATTAGCTATCGCTAACTAATTTGTATAATATAACGGAACGTACGAATGTGAGTTTGGTGTATATTTAAGCCGATAAGAAAATTTAATTATGTATAATGTACATATACTTAATAAAGTGGTTCTTCAATATTGAAGCCTAGCGATCGCGTAACGTCAACCGACCGCAACGCCAACACAAAGTACACTGAGCTGCTTATGATTGTAAGCCTACGCTGAGAGCCTTAGAGAGTGCTCACATACGCAAAGAACACTGAGCCGCTTACGTTATTCTCCAATGAAAGTACACACACATATGCAGTGGTAATGGGAGAGCACAAAAACGATGCATTTGAGCCTGGGAGAATGTTTGTACTATTGCCTCTTGCGTAGGTAACTTGCTACAAACCAGCGAGCAGAAGTGACATCACAAATTGCTCTCAACTCACAGCAATGAGTTATCTACTAATGTAAGTACACTTGAGTGACATTTGTGACGTGACTGGACTAAAACTTATTTTGAATGGGAAACCTTAATGGAGTTCATGCATTTCGGACAATACACTTTACTGCATATTAATGTGTGTATAATGATTCTGTTGCTATATGCTCTATCCATGTAAGTTTCATGTGAAAATGCAAACAGTCGGACTCACTGTTATCAATATTTATTTATTCTCTCGCGATTTCTCTTTAAGACAATATGAGAAATTGCAAGAATTGAAGAAATGCTGAATAAATTGTTATCATTCTCTCAATTTGGAATTGGACTTGGATTTAGAGCACAATCAGTCTTAAATGGAATATTAAGTAGTTTGTATGTAAATACATATGTACATATATACAATAAATTATATGATTCGAGGCTATTTAAATAGTTATATACTTCAGATGATAGTGACAGCGACGCCACTTGAGATTGACAATGTTTGAGCACATACTTACTTATACTATACTATACTATACTTATATTATACTATATAATATTTATCTATTGGCACTTCTGATTATTATTTTTCAGATTGATCTACTTCTACTTATCCTCATCAACCTGATGTGTATATTTGCCAAAACACGTCTCTAGTATTTAGTATAAAAAACCATTTTTTTTTGTGGTAAAAGAAATCGAAAATTTAAAAATATATGTAATCATATGAATTAATTAAATATGCAATCATTACAGAACAGTAAATCAGAAGCCTCCACCTTATTATAGTAATCAAATTATAATTAATATTTCATGGCGTATGCCTCCTTGTGCCTCCTTGTGCTTACATTTTTATAAAAACATTACATCGTTTCCCATTTCTAACAGATTTAAGGTATTCGAATTGTTAGTAGAATGTAACCCTTATTATTCCTTCCCGTTTCAACTCGGTTCCTATACTGACGCTTCACTTGCAAAAGTTCTTGAAAAACGAAGGTCTTCCAATCAAGCAGACAACTGACAAGTCCTAGTTTTAACGAAGACCGATATTAGGAAAAATAAGGTTAATATTATACACTCCCTTTTGTCTATTGTCTTACTTGGAAAGTAGATTTTAATCAACGGCAATTTAGGCACAATATAATCTGTATAATCTTAGCAAGTCGATTAGGGCCTCTACCAACCAGAATAATCAGAGATTTTTTGGAATAACTCGTTGCACAATGTCGATATAGTTAAACCTTTTTTTTTATATACATATTCGTGTGCTGGGTTTACCGTTATCAATTTTACTTACATATGTATAAATTAATTTGTTTGCTTTAATGAACATTTCTGTGTAGTTTGTAGCTAATTTATATTTATTTTCCTTTATTAAAATAGTTTTATGCAATTTTTTAATTAGCTTTCAATCAAGCTGCTTGCAAAACGAACAATTCTTAATATCATAAACAAGTAACGGTGCTCTAGTCTAATCTGAAGTTCTTTTATACATACATATACAAACACATGCACACATGCAAACGCATTCTGCTAACAGCGACTGATTTCCCATTTTCAATGCGTTTAGAGTATACAAGAAAAAAAAAAAAAACTTAAATAACCATAGGTCAACAATAACAATTTAAAGTTTATATCCAAGTAATTGCCAAATTAAGCGCAGCGTAAAAAAGTATATGAATTCTACCAAGCCCAGGACACTAAATCCAAGATAGAGACCGGCAGTACCGCCTATTGAAACTGCAACAAACAGAGATAAAATTAAATATTTAAATATCTAAATAGGTGTGCGATATACCTAAAAGATCTGTGAACGAAAAAATGACTTGTCTCTTGAATTGATTCCTTGGCCAAGTGCTCATAGAGACGGAGCTTCCCATGCTTCCAAGCAATTGCTTAGAGCCTCGCATGGCCTAAATAAAAATAAAGTAAGTAAATATTAAAAACATGTAATAATATGGGCAGCATCCGACTAGGGTATACCCTTTCATTCTATTCTTTTTTATATCATTCTTCTATTTCAAAGACCGTCGTCATACCCAGAAGACGGTATAACCATATAAGTTTACTCTTATCTGTTTGTCATATCTATTTCGGCGCAATAATTGTACGGACACTATAAGTGGACTCGTTATAACCGAATTCTTCTGACTTATAGGAAATATTTAGAAGACAGGTTTAGAGTCTGTATAGTGATAATTATATTAAAATTAGGTTATGTGACAAATCACAAATGTCTACTATTTTATGATGAATTATAACAAGAATCAAAATACCACAAAATTCACATGAATCTATACTTTAAAATATAGATATAATTTGATCAATAATTGTTGAAAAGGATTTCAATCGATAATAACAAAAAATGACAGTAGTTATCGATTTCTGGTAACAAACTCGAGCCAACAAAAATCATTTCAAGTCTCTAGCTGTTATATCTTCCGAGATCGATGCGTTCAAACATAGGGACTTACGAACGGACAAACGGACAAGACTAAGTCGACTCAGCTCACCGCCCTGATGAAGAATATACTTATATACTTTATGGTGTCTGCCTCCTTCTACCACATACATTTAACAAAACCTATGGGTTCAGGGAATATATAGGTAATAATTATGATACGTACGAGCGCACTTTTGAGCTTGATCACAGCGTCTATACAGTTTTGCTCGCAGTAGCAGCCAGTCGGTTTCTCATGATGACCATTCTCTTCGTAAAATTTCAGGAAGTAACCTGTATGCAAATGATAACTAAACTAAAGGAGTTATACATATATGTATATACTTTACTGACCGGCATGCCTGGGAAAGCAGGATTTCAGTGTTTTATAGGTGCAAACTGGTTTCGGATTGGCAACTAACAAGATAACAGAGTTTTAATATTTACAAGCAATACAAATCTATCGATTCACTCACTGCGATTGGGATAAAAATGAGGAATACATTTGCATATCTTATAGGCCAAGTTGATGCGACACTCTTGCTGGCAAATATTCTTGGTATAAAAAGGATAATGCGTGAGATTGGATTCGTGATAGAAACGGCATTTCCTTTGACTGATAGTAGTTTCTCTAGGAAACCAAATATGTACATATATAAATTATGCGGAAAATCTGAAAATCATTTACTAACGTCTCGAAATTCGGCTCAGCAATTATTTCCTCAACCTCTGGCTCGTAGGCAGCTCCTTCTAGTGAATAGCCAAAGTTATTATCCACCTTCATGACCTCAAAAGCTGAATGTATATAGCTCTGAAAAAAGGACTTGTTGATATATGTAGTCCAGTTAGTTTTCTTGAATCCTTACATCTATTGCGTCGGTATCGAAGCCCATTAGGTTAAAGCCGACATCCTTGTCGAAAAAGGTTGCCTTCTTGACAACTACGTACCGATGTTTATTTAGATACTTATTGATTTCCGGAAACTCGCCGAAGATTAAATAGCGGGAGCTGTACTCCTCGCCCAGATATGAGCTGCACAGGTAGCAGAGGCCAAACTCGGTAAGGATCTGTCGGGTCTTCAGGTGTAGCTGGCCATCGACACAGCGGATGCGAAGTTTCTCTATGGGCTCATAGGTGCCGTCAAAAGTCAGATTGTAAATCAGTTCCATATAGTGCTTAGGCTTGATGCCCAGCTGATCGAGTGTGTGATCAATGCTATCGTACTCGGGTATATTCTCAAAATTCGTATATGTGGAGTTTGCTAAATTTTCGAGGAAGTCCCAAAATTCCGTTTTGTCAGTTCCTTTTATCTTATTGGCGCTTGAATATTATTACAAATCATTATTACGGAATCTTTGTTGATACATAATCAATTCAAGCTTACCGACAATAATTGTTGAAAAGCGACTGATTCAAGCGTTGCATCGGACATCTAGAATATACATGTACAATAAGTATGTCTAAAGCTAGTTCTAAAATATAGTTACATATGTAAAAAGCCATCGTGTAATACAGAATTACTCTACCACGAAATGTAGTAGAAAAGCAATTAAACAAAAAATATCTGTTAAATATAGACTAATTACATTGTGAGACCCGGCATCGAGGTGTTCCAGTAATACGAGTTCCGCTCCAAGCCAATGTGTGTGCTTTTCGTATGAAAGCGCTCCACAGAGGATATGCAAGAGATAATGCAAAAATATACTGAGACAATCAGCAGTATAAGCCAAAATAGCCTATGGAGATCACACGTTAGTATTACATCCAGAATTGTGCTTACACCAGTATCGACCTTTCCAGCAGGATTAACACACTTTTCACCAAATATCGAAAGCCATGGATACAACAAGTATCAAAGTAAAGTTTTATAAAACTTAATATCATTGTGAAACAGTTTTTACTTTCAAAAACTCAAAAGTAAAGCCTATATTCTAACCGAACTGCGATTCAGCGAAGTCAAGCTCAGATTGAATTCGTTTTTATAAATATAGGTGGTATTTAGACAATAACCGATACTACACAAACAGGGTGTCTACTTTTAAAATAAAAAATCAATAGCTCTTAAGGAGAAGACAAGAGCTACCAACATTCCATCTGCATTTGAATTCTCATACTCATATTTATTCTCATACTCACTATTTCCATTGCCTAAAAAATATTTAAATCACTATATATTAGATGTTGAGTCACTATAAAGTGTTTTTATTTGTCAAAGAGGTATTTTGTAGTCGGCACAAGATTTTGTTGCTTGCGGATTTGATTGCGTGATTGCCTGGAGTAGTTTAATGGAAACATCAGAAATCCATTTCATATCTAATGCAATTCTTGAACACGAGAATTAAATGGCAGTAAAAAAGATGATTAAGAGCTTTTCAATTTGAGCATTCATAATGACTCTGGCTCGGTTTTGGATACTTTAGCGAACAGGAAGATTTGGAATTGCTGATTTGAGTATCAGAAGGTACAATGCATCCCGGTTTGGATCTTCTCTTCTCTGCTTCACAATATTTTTTCTTTTCACAATTATCAATGTCAGTTTGATCCACGCGCTCCTGTATTATACTTACAGCCTTCTGGGAGAGCAGGCAGAAGCCTATAGATAACAATAGAATGCAACCGAATACCAATAGTATAAACGGCACCTTCCACCAGATCTCTTCTTTGTGGATGTCATCCCTAGTCATATTTTCAGTGCTGCGTTTTATAGACTTGTAGCACTCATCAGCACTTATTAGCTCAGCATTCGAGTGAACGTTTTCACCCTGTAATCGTTTGCCAACACTGGATGTTTGGAATTGGGACCTACAGTCGGCGCAAACCTTACTGAACCAGTTAGCACAACGTTTGCTTTTTTCGTTATATTTGCAAAAATTCTGCATGCTTAGCTCAAATTTAGAAATTACTTGAAGTAAAAGTCTGCGGAATATGTACAGATATAATAGTATATTCGTCAGCCGAATAATGACAAAATATTTGAAGTAAAAACAGTAATTAGGTTTTGAACAATGTTCGTATTACTGTTCGCTTGCTTGTTAATAGTTATTCTTTTTAAAGTTTCCCATTAGGGGTGCGGCAAATCCAGCTTTACTTTATCTTTATTAACATAAAGTCATAGAAGATGACTTGAGAAAAGTATATTGTCGTATATAGCAGCAAAGTGCATAGCTGTATTATACTTATATTTGCAGTCATTGAAGGCGTGGCTGTTCGTTCATATATATAAGCGCTCACAATGGATGAGGAAGCTCTAATCAATCCAAATTTGTAGCAGGAAGTAATAGACTTTGGTATGTGTCGAGAGTAGTTACAGCGGATAAAGGCAATATGTTTTCAAAGATCATAAACAGTTTTGCCACATCCGATATGTTTTATAGATATATGATATAGTATGAAGCAGGAGATCCACCTATGCAAATTTTCCATATTGGCTAGTAAATTTTATTTGATTTGCCAAGCATCCAAGGTGTATTCATAAATACACTGAATATTTGTACACATTAGTAAAAAGTGCTTTAAAGAGATTCACACTACATTAGATAGAAGATATAGTATTTATTATCTTAATAATCGAAATGGGAGTAGTTATTTTTTATCTTGGACTCTCCAGCTCTATATA
Source organism: Drosophila mulleri (assembly GCA_035047565.1). NCBI lineage: Eukaryota > Metazoa > Arthropoda > Insecta > Diptera > Drosophilidae > Drosophila > Drosophila mulleri. The sequence continues at coordinate 21,202,275 of JAWNPK010000012.1, forward strand.
AAACTTAATCTCAAAAAATCAATTCGAATGTCAGTATGTCATGCCTCTAGTGGGTGTATCCGAAAAGCTTATTAACATGAAGAACTAAATTTCTGTGCCAAGTTTTGGAATGCATACCTAAAAAATGCGGACGACCTTACGACGGAAATAATAAAAAAATTAAAGAAATAAAATAAATTTATTTAAATGAATATATATGTATTTATATATATATTGGTTGTAAGATCGAACAGTGTTTTAGTCCAGCCCTCGCCGAATATTCATGTAATGAAGACACTTAATGGGAGTTAACTGATTTTCGTCTAATATCTTTAAGTGTGGCACTTGATTAGCTTCAGGTCAACATTGATCTTACATGTGTGAGTTAGGTTTAGTAAAATGCTTTCAATTGTTTATGTTTCGTTTACGTATTTATGCACTTAGGCGGTATGAGTTAGTAGATGTAAATGCACTCGTATGTCGAATTGGAATTCATACTGAGAATTTGCGGCTAGTTTTGATAGTATGCATATATGTATCTACTAATGATCATTTATGAATATATATATATGTAAGAAATTGCTTTAAGATCACGTTTTTCGTTATTTTCTTGTTCTTGTTCTTGTTGTTTTTCTGTTTCATTTTCCACTCATGGGCAACAATTAAAGCTACATTCTGTTCGATTCAATAAGGACGAGTGCAGGAGAAGCAGCAATTGCTCCTGTAGTATTCATAGCTGCACAGCTTGGCCTGCACGGCCCACTTGCAGTTGGGAAAGTTGTCCACGCAGGCCGACGCCTCATCATTTTGGAGCAGTTCGGTATTCAGATCTAGATGAATATACATATATATAGAGCGGTTCAAAAATATCTAATATAATTGGAATTCCATTATTAAATACCTTCACATTTCTGTGTATTGCAGCTGCGATAGATGGGTTCCCTCAATGCATAGCGGCACCTGGCGGACTCCCGCAGAGCATTCTGCTTGTCATCGTACTCCAGGCACTTGATGGTGCGTCGCTGGGTGCCGCCATCGCAGCTCTTGGTGCACTGTGAAGAAGAAGAAGAAGGAGTTTAGTAATCGAATGCAACTTTAGTTGGAAGCCCTACTGCCTCTACCTCAGACCACTCGGAGTAGTGCCAGCGAGGGGCACAGTATTCAATCTCTTCGTGCGAGCAGTTCTCGAGCGGCTGCGGCCTTAGCTCCGCCTTGCACTCCTCGTCGTCCGTGATGAGCTGATTCTTGATGCACAGCACCGTGCGAGTGCGGGTTAGGTTGAAGCAATCGCCACTACAGGGCGACCAGGGTCCGGTGAACCACTCGCCCAGCTCGCAGGCCGCTTGCTCGCAGGGCCTACGGTTCTCCGGAATGTCGCGGAGCTCACACCGCTCGCTTTTGGTTTTGGAGCGATCGCAGAAGATGGTGCGGTACTGGATGCCCGGACCGCAGGACGAGGAACAGTACTGATTCCACTCGGACATGAGCCACACCGCATCGCTGACAACTTTCGGAGCGCGATGGCGCACGAGATGGGTGCCATTGACTCCCTCGTGCATGCGATAGCGGGCAGAGTTGCGTCGTCGGGCCTTGGGGCATTCACATTGCTTTTCGCTGGGCGGCTGCTCCTCCATGCAGGCGGCCTTGTCCACGTGTATCACGATGCCCGAGGCCAGCTCCTGGACGCAGCTGAGTTCGCGGCGGCGCACCGCCTCCCCATGCTGGCAACGACACTCGCCCCACTCATCGAACCGCCAGTAGGCCGGACAGGGCTGCGTGTTGCAGTGCAGCAGATTCTCGTTGAGCACCGGCCTCTCCGAGTGACTGCAACGGCGCTGCGAGTAGTACCGCACCGGATTCTCCCGGGCACAGCGCACTATCGGGGACTGAGTGCCGCCGCCGCAGGACTTGGTGCAGGCGCTGAAGCCGACCACCTTCCAGTTGAACTTACGCTTGCGGCCCGTGCGGATGCTGCTGCCCGAGCTGCCATCCTCGCTGACGGCACCGGCTCTCAGGAAGCCATCGCTGCTCTCCAGCGACAACTCATTCTCCTCCGAGTCCGAGACGATGGGCAGCAGGTACTCGTATTTGATGCCAGGATTCAGTATGTTGCTGTAAACCTGATGGGAATATCAGAGTGGAAGTAAGTCAATTATAGGCTTCTTGAAGGACATACTAGCAGCTCGACAGGATCCCTAATGGGACCCGTGCACGTGATCCACTCGGTCACGCCCTCGCCCTGCTGCACTCCATCGATGCGATGATAGTCAAAAGTTGCGCCCGCCGCCTCGTACGATCCGCTCTCCGATATCTCGTTCTCGCCATTGAAAATGCTCTTCTGCTCGCTCGTGCGCAGCACTAACAGAGAAATAATCAATAATATATACATATTATTAAAATATATTATTAAAATATCATAAAATATTTGATTCAGTCTTTTTGATTGAGGTCAATTGTAAATGAAATGAAGTCGAAGAATATGTGAATCAAATTGTTGGTAATTAAATTAATTGAATGTAGATAGACATGGCTAGCGCGACTCGTTTGTTGATTCTGATTATGAATATAATATAATATAGTCAGCTACGCTTCTCTTTGCCCATTACATAAATTTGAAGTAAACAATTATAATTATTATAATTAATTCAATAAGTAAGTAGTGCTCTAGTGTACCACTTCTATATTTGATTCTATTTTTGAGGGAATATTGAGGAAGCTATTTAAATATATTTATATGGCATTATTTTTCTTTTGCCTGTAGCTATTCAGATTCACAACTTAGACTTAAAAAACTATCGAAAAATTTCAGTTTGCGTGGATTTAATCTTGTGCTGATCACAATTTTAAATTTAAAGTAGATACTATTTACGATTTAGTAGTTGGAGAGATTATCAGATATCGGCATAATTCGACATTTTAATTATTCCAGTTTATTTAGTGCTAGTATAATCTTTATATATCGAATAAGTTATAGATATACATATATTGGGAGCACTCTAGTGATTATGAGTAGAGTATGTCAATAATTACTCTGGCATGCGATTTTATTAATAGGCACGAAGTTTGTAAAACTATTATATATACATATAATATTGTATATAGATAAAAATTTAGCATTAGATATATGTATATATCACTTTCAACTAATTCAGAGTGTCCGTAATTATTTAAAGCAGAGGCAGCATGCCATAATCGGTTTTGCAGCATGCATTGGGTATAGCAATCAATATATAAGTATAGTATTTAGCTCACCAAGTAAATTTGCGCTGTTCTTCAGTTCGGTTATGGATATATTCGAGGCACCCGCTGGTATTGTGGCCACATGAACGTATGCGTCCTCTGGCAACGGATCGCGTGTAAAGATTCCAGTGACGGGACGGCAGAGCAGTCCACCGCAGCTGACGGAACCGCTATTAGCGTACAGGCCCTTTATGGAGCCATTGCCAAGAACGGCCTGTAATTACACAAAAAATAAAGAAAAGAAGACAGAGTATATGTGATATATATGTACATATATATATATATAGAGAGACAGAGATATGTAGATGGTATAATTGATTTCAATTGAAACGAATCAAAGCGCTTTGCTTTGTTTACAATGTTCGCAAATGGGGGCAGAGGAGGAGGTGGGGGAAATGGAATTCTCGACATATGTCCAAATTGACTCACCAGCCAGGTTAACGCCAAGTGCCACAGCCAAGGCATATCGCACACTAAATAATATATATATGTGTATATATGTGCAAGGTGATCTGTTCTATATTTTCTTTGTTTATGCGTGCGATTTAATTATTTGATTTACACTAGATGTCAGTGCACTACATAAACAAACGTATTTACTGTAGGTGCGTAAAATAAATTCAATTATAAATTTCCAATAATCTAACTTTGAAGTGCGGCAGATATATGGGCATATATGTCAGATGTTAGGGTATAATTTAGATAGCTAATTGCTAATGCCAGCTATATAATATGGCAAACCCTGAGTTATAGACTAGACTATATAGAATGATTAGTACATGTGTATACCCTATGTTAAATGGCATTCAATATGATCATAATTTGTAGGTAGATATATACACTTGTCCATTATATATACTTAATCAAAAATATTTCAATATGGGATGTTGCATTGCAAAACAGCCTCTTTTATAATACATATATAAATATACAAGCCTTCTCAGAAAAAGCATTAAAAACATATCCATGGAATGTATATCAGAAAATGTATATATCTTCATATATACTCTACACTGTTCGATTAACTTTATTAACTGACTGTCAAATTGGATGTACCCGATGAATAAGTAAACACAAAATATATTAAATGAATCACAATACTATACACGATATGTTGAAGATTTCCCTATATATAGAGTATCCTCAATCCGATATATCTCAAAATACATATTATATATGTACTCTATATATACTATGCTATATAATATATGTAATCTGCTGCTGCCACAAGCTGACTGCCAAAATGGATATACCCGTTAGCATCAAAAATGTTTGAGTTCACTTAAAATGGAATGCTATCTCAGACTCTGAGAGGTACACTCATATATAAACCATGCTGTTTATACAAATAAATAAACTCGATCAGAAGGACCATAAAAATTCAATTCAATTCAAAATATGTAATTAGTTATACAGTAAACTCTTGTGTTGGTATGGTATTATATAAATGTATATTTAATTTAAATGGTTATAATAATGTATATAAATGAAACGATATGTGCATGTATACATACATACATACATACATACATACATATATAACACATTCGCAGACAACCCGCATATACCCGCTCAGCTAAGTTTATAAAATGAGAGACAATCCACGCTACAGTAGATATACAAATCAACCCGTTATATAATGGCTGCAAATAGACTGCCCAAACGTATATACCCTCTCAGCTAGAGCAGTCGAAGGCAATTCAATTAAAATACAATATTGAGTAGAAAATAAATATATGCAAATGGCTCTGTTGTGGGCGAAGGTGCAAATGGAATTTATATTCACTTCCGCTCCAAGTGCGAATTACCAATATCGAATTCTTAAGTGTCTGCACATGAGTTGCTATGTATGTATGTATGTGTCTCTTTATATATGTGTATGCATTTGGGAATATATCTAAATATACATATGTATATGCCAACATTTATATTGAAGTTGTGATAAACTCGTAAATGTCTGATGGCTATTTGCTGATCGCTGTGAGTGCCACGCGGGCGACTATCATCGAGTGTGTAGTACAACACCGTTTCGAAGCAAAAGATAATTCTGTTTTAATGGCCAACAGGCAGCAGCAGCAGCAGCAGCAGCAGCCGCCGCATTTGACGCACTTTTGCATGTTTACGATGGCCACATTTCACTTGGCCACAGACTCGCTTGGTTGTTTACGACCTGACCAGCGCAAGACTAAAGTGCTTTTCAGATACCCTATATTGAACAGCAGTAGGGTATATAGAAGCTGCTCACACACCAAAACAATTGAATCGGCTAACATGGGCTCGAGTCTCAGATTAGAGCTTAGCTACTCTTTACTTAAAAGTTGTGTAAATATTTAAACTAACTTTCTTTAATTTGTCTAACTTTGACTAAAAATGTTAATAGTCATAACTGGAACTGAGTAAATTAAAGGAAAGGTGCGAGTGCCAGACGCTTGCCAGTTTATAGGGGCTGCTATTTCCAATACATTTTTTAATATTCACTATACTAATACTTCAGTGATAGCTAATAGTAGATATGAAATAACATTTCGAAAGTTCAGACATTTAAATACCGCGCAACATATTTGATGAGTATAAGTGATTGGGAGATTCGATTTATTTCGAAATGTTTAATTACTATTAATTAATACTACTAAATAGAATATTAAAACAAAGTAGATATTTTTATAGCGACTTTACACGCACCAAATACTTGTCAATATGTTTTAATATTTCTTAGTGTTTCAGTTTGAGTTATTAATGTAACGTTTGATAAAATATATGCTACTCAAAAAAAGTTCTTGTAATTTCATCAATATAACAATAAAACTATTTTAGTCTCGATCTAGAGAATCATACTTCACACCGGATTTAGTTCACTTTCTTATTTTGTATAGCACAAAATTTCGGTTATTATTTTAAAATCATTTTCAATAATCTTAATTAGATATTTTAAAGCAACATTTTTTGTAATAGACATAAGTAGAGGGTATCATAGAGTATATCTCATCTATAGCTCACAATTCTGAAGCACGCTTCAATTTCTATTCATCACCAGCTTACTTTTCACGCACATCTAAATTAATATAGAAACCACAAAAACGAAAGTATATACATATATATATTAGCAAAATTCGTATATTTAGTGCCTATCAAATTCAAATTTTAATGGTTTTCTTTCAGATATTAGATATACACAAGTCTTTTAAAATAGCTTTAACTAACAGCAACAAAAACAAAGAGAGGACATTACAATAGCTATAAAACTAAAGTTCCCCATATAGACAAGAGAAAGCTTGAAAACAAAATGAATATATATTTATGTATATAAATATATTATTCGATCTGCCCACAATTGAGAAAAAACTAAATCTGACGTAGATTTGAATTTCAATTAAAAAATAGGCTGAATTTTCGAGAAAGCGGCCAATGGATCTAATTAAAGAATTCGAAAACAATTTAAGTATATTAGTACATTGCGTAAATGCATATGGTACATATATATATATAGCTATGGGAGTCCAATGTATTCAAGTGTAAGTCTCAAGTGTTTCGCACAAATTGCCAAAAATAAGCAAGTTTTTATTTTATTTCTGCACGTTTTTGCGGAAAAAATTGTAATAAATTAGCGTTTTTGACAGACATTTCAAAAGCTGAATAAACTTTAGAAAATATATTGAGCAATAGAGAATTTTCTATATATTATTAATTTAATTTTTTAAATTATATCAAGCTTTAATATTTCTGGTGAAATATACGACAATGTGAAGTAGGAAAGTTTGGAAGAAATTTTGAAAAAAATTTAATTTATATGTTTAAGTTTAGGAATCATAAAATAAAATATTAAAAAAAATCTGATTCTTAATTGGTATATATATTTATATAATTTAAGTTAAAACTTTGATTTTATTATTATTTTGCATGTATTATTTATGATCTTTTTTATTTTTAATGTATTATTTTTAATATTTGTATATGTTATAAAATATTATATAATTATAAAAAATAATAAATAATAAATTATAGATCACAAATAATACATGCAACATAATAATAACAAATTGCTTTGAGTTTTTAATCAAATATTTAGAAATCACTTAAGAAATAATCTAATTAAATTATTTTGCATTAAATTCGCAACTTGCAAAAAAACAGTTTTAAATATATTATAAATTCAAAATTATATGACTAATATCCTTTTAAAACTTTAGCTCAACTATTCGAGTGAGGAATACTTTGCTATTATTTGTAATAATAGTTATTATTGCTCTCTCAATGTTTTGCATATTTAAGAAACATTTCAAGCCGACTAATTTAACTGACATAATTATTCAATTAGGATAACAACAAATTAGTTTCGAATTGTATCTGATTTCAGATTGGTTTTTATATATTTTCGATTGTTATTTTTGTGTGTTGAATTGTTTAACTGGGTTTTGATTTCCTTTGATTGTTCTTAAACGATTAAACGATTAAACGATGCGCGATTCTTATAGATACGAATACGCATGTGTTGCGTGCTTCGATTCGCGCCGCTTACTAAAATATTCGGCAAGGCGATTCATTTATTTCTAAAGAGTTTTTCATAACTCGAAGTGTGTGTGCACCGCAGCCACAATCGACAAACGCTTTTTGCCCGCTCACGCAGCGAGGAGAGTATATTGGTTTTTGCAATTGTAGTTCTAGAATCTAGATGGAAAAACTGATAAGCAGCCTGCTAAATTCCCTTATGGTGGTAGTGTGGAATCACATCTGATTGAGTTCCCAGGGTGTGGCAATTACTAATTACTATATATGTATGTACATTCAATAGTAAACGACGCTTTTAATGAGAAATAAATAGCTGGCCCATTTCGCTCCCAAATAGAAAGGTTTATTATGCTCATAATGCTTAGTGTATGATTATAAATGATTATATATAGTTATAGCCATTAGAGGTAAGTGGGTTATTCAACAGAGCTAATAGCTCTCTTGATAGATTTAAAATCAATTAGATTCATATCAGTGGCGTAGCGAGGCCTTCTATATTGGGGGGTGAGTCTTATTGAACTGCTGACTTACCTTAATATCCTGATTTCCTAATAAACTTATGGCATATCATTTGAAAATTAAAGCATTAAATCAAATTAAGCAAAAAAAAAATCTTAAAAAACCAAAAGTAAACAATAAGTAGTAAACAGATTGCTGACTCTGAATAGATGTAAGGGACCGAGATGAGGACGATTCAGATATAAGCCTAAGCCTATTTACAGGATATTATTCATCTAATATACATGATTTGATATATTGTGATTTGACTTACAATTATTTACAGTCAGATATGCCAAGCCTACAGTACAATATATAGAGCCTTAAAGCTATTTAAAGTCAACCATCAGTTAGAATCAAATTCCATATTATCCACGTATCAGTGCAGTATATAGAATCTGATATATAAAATTTGATTTATAAAATCGAATATACAGTCATTGATATTAATTCCGATGTATTTAATGTAATATACAGTCCTTAAAATATAGAATCTGATATTCGGTATGATATAATTCGCTATATATACATATCTGATATAGATATATGTAGGTATATCTGAGATGCCACGATTACAGGAATATCACCAACGTAGATCACTTCTCTACAGCTAAACCCGCACAGACAGGCAGTGATATTTGAAATTGAAAGCGAACGAGCATGACAAAGGCGCCTCTACCCGACAGCTTGCTGTTTATGGATAGCTCATGGCATCTGAGTGATACACACAGAGACACACACAGAAAAATAAGCTCTCGCTTTTTTCATTGTACACTCCGGCAAGAAGCTGAGCTATTCGTGGGTAATACGTATATTGAAGAAGAGCAGGTATTCATTGTAATTGAGACTGCTACGAATATCTAATCAGAGTCGTGTACTCATTTGCATTAACATGGCCTTAATAAATTGGAAATACAGCTAAGAGATTAATGGAACGAGCATAAATTGTGACTAGTTGTTAATTAATGGAACTACTGTGCGAGCTGATAACGTGTTTTATCTGCAATCAGTTATAATTGTTATTGTTAGTTTTATTAGGCGAGCGAGTGGTATTAACATTCACCTTGCAAATGCCGTCGACACATATTGCCCGACCCAGTGGAGTGGACCGATTGGAGCGGTAATATTCAGCGGGCCTCTGGCAGGGGGTGCCATCAATGACCGTATCATTGAGTGTCGCGAAGTATTTCATGCCCAATGGCTTGCAGTTCAGCTCGCATTCGGCGTCGTCTGATAAAGAAAGCGAAACTCAATTACAAACAGATTCCTCACATGTACATATATACATATGCACATATACATATATTGTGTATTCCCTACCTTTGATGTAGGGCTCCCAGCTGTATTGGCGACCCTGAAAGTCAACTTTGTTGTATGCAGCACATTGATATGCACGAATATCCATTGATTCCGCGGGACAGGCAAGGTCATTGCATAACTGATAGCGTTTCGAGAGACCGACACAAGTATCACTCATATATACTCTACTCGTCGTAGAATTTCTGCAAAATATTAAGTCAAGTGTGAGATAAAACCTTAATTATTATAATAGAGCAGCTTGTAAAGTCTCCAGCACAGACTATTAAGAAATTATCATAATCTCAATCTACACTAACTATTTCGTTTGTCCACTTTTAAAGCGTACGCTTGAAATATGGAATATGAAGGGTATACAGATTTTGTGAGAAACTATGTAACCAGTTGAAGATGGTGTGAACCACTCTATAAAGTATATACAGTGTGATTCGTTAATATAGTGAGATATAAGACAATATAATAAATATATAAGTCAATACAATACAATAAATATGTGTAAAGTAAAATTTATATAAATTTAGACTAATGCTAAAACATTTTTTCCTTTCCTATTGTTACCGTTACCGTTATAACTAAATTGTATTTACTTTTACCTTTTCTTTCCTTCTTTATTATGAAATACGCATTTAATATTGAGGCTCTTCTTGTTCCATATATCACACTCTTTGAAGCATATATGCCTATGTAACTTAATATCATTGACATAAATCAGACTCATTAAAAGAGAATTTTATATTAATATAATTTTTCCATAAGGTTTGACGAGAGCAATCATGTCACATACAATGCAAAAAATATAAAATATAAAACAGTACGAGTGCATCTAAATACACATTAAAAACTTAAATATTTGCTGCAGCAATTCGGCATAAATTTCATGATATTATCAAGTGTCACATATCCAATTAACTGACTCTTACTTCCTTATAAAAGAGTGGCGTGTGTACTTTCATAATATCTGTGCTTATACATATGAATCTTATATAATCCTCGTTCACATATACATATAAATAATTCAAATATATATATGTAAAATATATATAATATATGTAATATATATGTAATACTAAAATATCAGAATTTGAGGATTTTTTCAACTCTCTGCAAACCTAACAGTTTAAAATAGAAAGAAAAAAAAAAAAAACAATAAAATTCTTATAAAATGATATATATACAAAAATATGATAATATTTTCTGATTAACTCAGCTTCTAGATTTTTGAATAGCCTTGACTCAATCATACGCAATAAGAATCATTTATAAACTAGTAAGAAATAACTTTTCTAGAAGTCTTACAGCTATCGGCCAAGCCCAACAGAAATTAAAATAAACTATTAACAAGTAAGAAAGCTCTAGTCGAGACTGCTCGACTACGAGATACCCTGAACCCTCCGAGCAACAGCCATTTCAATAATTTTTAGTGTCATTCAGCTTAAACAAACACACACACACGCAAACATATACATAGACACCCATAGGCACGCACGCATTAACAGGCATGGGCTGCAGTGTGGGCTTACTATGGGAACTTAATTGTTCAAAAACTTTTTTTCTGGACGTACGTTCTTCATGAAACTTTCAGAATGTGGTTTTATCATTACTATGCGTATATTTGCCAAAGCTCAAGTCTCTAGTATTTGAAATTCGCCTTTTACAGAGATGAGGGTAAGGGGGTGGATATAGGGGTGGGGGGTGAATTATAACAAAAACCGAAATTCTATCACGTGCAGTCGAGTCTACATTTAAAATTTGGAGACTTTAGCTCTAAAGGTGTAGGAGATATAATTTTATAACTGGTTTTCGATAAGGTTTTTGATCGATAAAAAAATAACGGGATGAGTTATCGATTTTTAGTGATAAACTCGATATGCGCGCGCTATATACGAGCATTTTAAAAAAAAGTTGAAGTCTCTAGCTTCTATATCTTCAGAAATCGACGCGTTCATACATACGGACAGACGGACAGACGGACATGGCTAAATCGATTCAGTTTGTCGCCCTGATCAAGAATATATATACTTTGTGGGGTCTGCCACGCCTCCTTCTCCCTGTTACATACTTTTAACAAAACCATTATACCCTGATTTCCCATTTTCAATGGGTTCAGGGTATAAAAAGCATAAATTTGTTCCATTTGTTTTAAAGGTTTTATTTAATTAAAATGTTACATAGGCTTCAGCTTTAGAAAGTTAATTCCTAGTTCAGTTCAGCGAATTTCGCTTTGAGGTATTCGATCAGATCGGCGTTAGCAGGATTTCTGATTTCGTAGAGTGTCTTGTGCTTATCGTCGATGGAAACGGAATCGGCCAGAGCTGCTTCAGCTTTAGCCTTCAGGTTCTTAATCTCGGTGGCGTACTTCACATCGGGCTCGGCCAAAACCTTCTCGAAGAACTTAATGCCGCTCTTCAGATCGTTGTTAATCTGGGGCAGAGCGTCGCTCTTAACGAAGTTCACGAATTCGGGACTGAAGCCCTTCTCCAGGTTGAGGAAACCATCCCGCTTAGCCTCGAATTGGGTTTGCTGCTGCAGGCTCTCGAGCGTGGCCAAAGCCTTCTCAATGTCAGCCTTGAACTCACCCTTGGCCAAGAGCGACTTGTAGTAGCTGATGGCAGCCGAAATTTCGTCATTGATCTGATCTTCATGCAATTTGGATTGCACGAACTGGCCGAACTCTGGGGAGAATTTCGAGGGCACTTCGTTCACCAGAGTCTGCTTGGCGTTGAAGTCCTCGGTCTTCAGGGCGGTCTCGTAGAGTTCGATCAGCTTCTTCAGATCCTCCTTGTGGGAGCCATCGTCGTTGGCGAGGTACTTCTCATACAGCTGCAGCTGTCCGCGGATATGGATGTTCAGGCCCTCGGCAGGATTCTCCGACAGCACACACTAAAAATAGACCTCGGCATTACACCTCTGTGGACAGGCACGCCCCCATTCTGCTAGACCTACCTGCACAGCGAGTGCCAGAGACAGAAGGCAAATGGTCAGTAGTCTGGACATTCTGATATAAAAGTGTTAAATGCACAACAGCTCCAATGCGTTGATTGCCGGAAACTCAGGCTTTTCAAAACTCACATCTCGTATTTATAGCAAAAATCTGTTCTCAGCGTTGGGGGTTTTTTTATTATTACTTATTTTTTTTAGTCGATCATCAAAGCAAGCGTACAAAGTCTGGCATTGTTCAGATCGAGCCTTGTTGTTATTGCTTTTCTCAACTTGTTGGGATTTCTCTTTAGCTGAAAACAAGTCCAAAATGACGAGAGAGAGAGAGAGAGAGAGACAAACGGCCGGGTCGTGCTCAAGATTGCATGACTGGCAGATACCCTGTAGTAAAATGCACATCAAATATTCAAATATATGTATTTTGGGCATTATCGTAGATATCCAGCTGAGTTGAAATACCCGTTGGGATCTGGCATAGATTCTAAATATGAAATTCAAGAGTATGTATTAGGGCATTGTTTAAATATTCAGTGATTCCCCCGATCAAGGGAACAGCGAAGACATATTTTGAATAACGGCAAATATATACAATTTCTATATATCTAATAATTGTATACCATAAACAGGTTTCCGTGATACGATTCTCTTGTTTTTCTTTTTCTTTTTTTGTTTGAATTTCTTGAATTTACGAGCCACGTCGAACGGAATTAATGTTTGCTCACAAAGTGGATTAGTTAAGTCAATAATTAACTATTTAAGACTTGGCTAAATAAAAATCGAAAAAAAAAAACAACACAAAATTGATTATTTATGTACATGAGATGGAAAAATACAAGCGAAACTAAAACGCTAAGCAGCTTTGCCCAACCACAAGATACCCTGCACAGCACTCAAAGTGTCTGCACTCCGCACGGAATATTAAACAAAGAAAGAATAATAAATGAAAGCAAGAGAAAATAAAATCGATTCCAGATATTTGCAATATATGCAAAAATATACGACAATAGGGTAATACCTCCACTGTCTATGCAACGACTCACACCATATGCGGCATATATATCTCTCTTAAATGTTGACAAAACAATTAGCATGAATTACTTTTCAGCCAAAATGACGCTAGACGCATACAAAGCTGAACCACAAAAAACCCCAAAGCCTCAGCTAGAAACCAGTTTTTGGTTCAAAAGGGATGACTAAGAATCAACAGACGAGTACGCTCCGAAGTAATACTTTACTTCAACCTGGTAGTAGCTTCAAGTACTTCCATTTACAAGCCAAATTCGATGTATACACATATAATATACATATATGTATATACATATATCTCATATACATATACATATATCTCTATATATGTACCTCTATATAAGTATAGATATATGTATTTAACTCTATATAGGTAGATATGTAGGCAAGTGCAACATGTAATTGGTTACATAATAACTTCATTGTCTTTGGAGAACGTTCCGAATCGCACGCAGATCTGGATAGCACAATCTCTGGCACGTGACAGGGCTCCGAAATATCTTTTAATTATCCGATTTACCTTATGTTCAGCTATTAGAGGTCATTTTGTTCGAGCATTAATAAAGACGCCATTAAATTTGAATTGCTAATCAAAGAACGAATCTCTTCGTGCCGCACCGAAAATGATATACACTCGATAGCTATAGAAATGAGTTGCTCGAATGACTCTGTTAACAATATACACTTGGAGAAATTATCAATAAAAATCTTAAATCACTTCATCCTATTTTGATGGATCAATTTAAAATAATACACAATAATACACTGAAAATAATACTCCTAAATTTGTAGAAGTAAACTATATTGAAAAAAAAATTAAAATAAATAAAATATATGCAGGCATCCCAAATGTTTCTTATACCCTGAACTCCTTGAAAATGGGAAATCAGGGTATAATGGTTTTGTGAAAAGTATGTAACAGGCAGAAGGAATCATCGCAGACCCCATAAAGTATATATATTCTTGATCAGGACGATGAGCTGAATCGATATAACCCTGTCCGTTTGTCCGTCCGTCCGTCCGTAAGAGTGCTTCGATCTCATAAGTTATAAGAGCTAGAGAGTTATAATTTTGTATGCATACTTGTGTAGAGCATAAGCAGTACGAGCTTATCATATTTTTTCGATAACTCATTCGATATCTTTATTATCGAAGATAATCGATAAATTGATATTGTTTTTTCAGCCTTATTTGAACACTATTAGACCTAGAGACTTCAGATTTACTGTGTATATACATTTGATGGGCACACACATTTTGTAATTTACAGATTTTAGATACCATGCCCCCTTCGCCCACAATTTGTAAAAAACGTATATCAAGTACTAGAGACTTGTGCTTTGGAATGTACACACTTTTTGATTATGATTACGTTCTGAAAGTTTCATTAAGATTGTATGTCTACAAACGAAATTATTCAACAAATAAATTCTCATAATATTGCCCATACCTCAGCGCAGCCCAAGCGCAGTCGCTGCTTACTGCGCAGTTAGCAGAGCGTGGGCCTATGCGTGCGGGTGCATGTATGTCTATGTATGTGTATGTATGTGTGCAGAATGATTGGAACATCAGCATGGAGGGTTCAGGGGATCTCCTAGTCGAGCAGTCTCGACTAGAGTCTTGTTACTACTACTACTATATATATATAAATTAAAATAATTACAATCGAAGAAGAGGTAATTAAAACCTTCATTGATTTATATTTGTAAAAACTTTCATGCTTGAACAAACACTGTGAAAATATTAATTTTCATATGAATACAAATTAATTTAATCTATGAACTTTTTAAGCAAAACCGCAGTGATAATAACTCTATGAATAAACATACACTGAGCGAAAATATCAATTTCAAGCTAAGCTACTTACGACCTAATTTAATTTTCTGTGATAAAAGAAACTGAATAGAAAGCAGAGCAGATTTAGAATTTCTACTGAATTCATTATTTCATTTTAGGCGATTTTAGGTTTTTTTTTCAACATTTAATATACATATATACATATAGTATATATTTTTTGCTTATTTACTAATGCATAATAGCTATAGTATATTCATAATCATATTTAATTACGAATCGAATCGTAATCATATAATCAATACTTTCTATCATTTCAAGATCTGTTCTTAAGTATGCCAACAGAGATTGAGCAAGGTTCACTCTAATTTCACATTGAGATCAATATTTTTGTCTGATATATACATACATATACATATATCTGAAGCACTTACCGATCGATGCACTTGCGAGTCTGGTACATTACGCCGCCTCCACAGCTGCGCGAGCATTCGCTCCAGGGATTCCAATTGGTCCAGCGAGGAAAGGGTCTAAGCTTGGGCTTTCTGGAGGTCGTAGTCGTAGTCGTTGAGGCAGTTGATGGAGCATCTTTAAGCCTCGGCAATGTCAATGCCGTTGTCAAAACGTCGGGCTCGTCAGCTATCAAGGATTTAGTTGCCAAAGTAGGCGCCGCAGTCGTCCAAATTTTCGATATTTCAGTTGAGTTGGTATTATTTAATACTTCTTGAGAGTCGAGGCTGCGTAGGCGAGGCGTTTGGGTTAAGATGGTGGGCAACACGTCGATGTTGGCATTACCAATCACATTGCTATTGATAGAGCTGGTTTCGTTTTCCGTGAATACCTCGTTGATGCTTGAATTTTGATTTGCTGAAGGTTCTTTGCTTATGCGCCACAGTTTAGCTGGCTCAAAAGATGATTTCCATTTGGTGTATTTGGCTTTTTCCGCTCTGAGTTTATGCCGATTTAGCCATTCTTGATGTTTCTGTAATATATGTGAACAGATATTGATTCTTAGAATAGTTTGCAAGTGGATGTTAACTACTCGAGCATGCCCGACTGGCAGATACCTGTAACATTAGGTAGAGTCTTAGTCTATACTAAGAAAAAGGTTTCAACCAACTTGAGTGCTATAAGGTCGATCATAATCAAATATTTAATCTTTGTTTAAGAGATCGTAATATGTGACCTTACCAAACTTCAATGCTTTAATATTACATATGAATTGTTTTTGAAGGTGTGGAGGAAATGTGAGAATGGAAGAGAACTAACTAAATTAGCTATATTTATTTGATCAACCTTGAAGAAATGTGAAGAACATTCATGTAATAAATTGTATATTTATACATTCAATTGAAATTGTCTAGCCTTTGTAATGTTAGATGATCCCGATTTTACTTTAAAGTTTGTTTACTGAAGAATGAAGCAAACTCTAACCCACCTACATTAAAGGGTAACAAACAAACTTACCTTAATTCGTTCTAACGTTGAAGTGTCCGCGACAATAAATTGCGTTAAAGCTGCAAAAACTAGGCAAATGCTAGAGAGTAGAATAAGTAGAGTTATTAACTGATTGATTAATGTTTAATACCATATATGTGACTTACGACAATATACATATATAATTTGCCATTGTATTGCAATTAACGAACTCTCGGACTACATAGGAATGCGACTATCCTGAAAGAAGGAAGCACACATATGTTTGTTTTATTGGAATGATATAATATGATTTCATTTTAAAATTAGCTTTTTAATAGTGATAATTAGTAGAGACTGAGATTTGCGTGCCCATGATAATCCAGTCGCACTTTATTATTGATTTGTAAAGGGGTTCCTGACCTTTTGTCTGTCTGTTTTGCTATTGTCTAAAAAGTAGACTAGGGAATTGAACTGACCACGTTTTATAGATATTATTTATCTATGTATACATATGTATATGTATCAGCTATTTAACATTTTATTCCCTGGTGAATGCATCCCCTGTGAAATGCTAGTGCTAAAATAAAATCAATTAAGCCAATTAATTTCAAATGGGCAGAGCAATTAAATATGACTATAGACCGAAAGCAATAAACATATTCAGTAACCCATCATATGGGCCTCACAATTCAGGTCCGACGTAACGGAGGGTGACTGATTTGTAAGATTTCTGATAAAAATCCTTTGAGAATATATCGATTTTTTCTCATATATGTAATTTATAGATTGATTAGATTAGATAGCCTACTTCCAATTCTTGGAAAGACAAGATAACAATATTTATCGATATCTTTTTATATCGAACTTAACTTAAACTTGATAACATATTTTATGTATATAATGTTATAATGGTTTTGTTAATCGTCGATTAATCGTATGTATGCTTTAGCGTTTCGATCTCAGAAGATATAAGAGCTATTGTACTTGTTTTTAGCTGCTCACTTGGGAAGCGGCTTATCCCGAGTCTCATTAAGCATTAACGCATATCAAATAAGCTATTCAAATCTAGGAAGTGCACAGTCTGTATACATATATGCTTGAACTCGCAAACCCCGACCAAAACTATTTATTGGATATCTCTTACCATAAAAATCATGATTTTTTTTGCATTAAGTAATCGGATTTCTCAATACTTTTCTGGACTTGTGGAACGTGTTCAAGGTATTAAATGTCTTTTAAAGAACTAAACTAATAAATCAAGTATCTAAGCAAACTAAATTAATGATTTATTTAGTTTTGACATAGAAGACACATAGCTGTCACAGCGTACAGACACATTGGAATGCTAAAAAAATATTTATGTATGTGTATCTATTTGAATTTGCAAATACACTGAGAGAACAGTTCAGACCAAAATCGGATAGAAAACCTAAGAAACTACAAATTACTTTATTGAAATTATTTGACCTCTGCTTTATCGTATGTTGAAAGATTTAACACTCGGATGGTTAATACGGTTCCTTGAATTTCACACGTATTAATATAATAATCAAGTCATCCAGTATTATATACTAAATATAACATTAACTAAAGAAAATATTGTTATTGCTGCTATAAGTATATTGGCTTATCTAACTATGGTAATTTATTTCTCTGAGTGTATGCGTTCTGTTTTCCACCATTAGGAACACTTGAACGAATTAAGTGAATGAAAAGCTCTCTGAAGAAATAATTACTGATGCAGTGATTATTTGATTTACATTTCCTGCTCCTCGGAGACGTTAAGTTACGCAAACTTAAATTTATTTATTCTTATGACAAAATTTACAAATATAAATTAAGCAACAATTTCTTTTTTTCAATACGTAATTCGTGATGCATTTCTCTCAGTGTATGTGTGCTATTAGCCATGCGTACATAGATTCGTTGCGAATGTTTGAATGGGTTTCAACACATTTCTATGTACACATCATCATCAAAAGCTTATTTCTCTTGCGGATGCTTTTACGCATAGCTGAGCTTAAAAAACGAAAAGAAAAAAAAAAACGGAAAAAACAAAAACAAAATATACGAAGAAAGAACGCATTGAAACATGTGATCATTAATCTGGTCGTAATTTGCGCTCACTGCGACAGAGTTCGACACGCCCATCCCTCATTTATAATGAGCCGCTGTTCAGATCGGCTCGACTTAGCTCAGATCGGCTCAAAAATGAAACATTACATCGGCGAATGGCAAATTGTTCGAGTGTGTATGTATGAGTACCTATACACATATATGTATATATATGTATGTATGTATGGCCTGCTACCCATGGGCGGGTGCGACCAAATTAACTGCGTAGATTCGCTTTCAGCGATAGCGTCAAAAATTTTCGGGATGAAAAGAGAATATTATCAGCCAGCTCATCGGAAGTCGTTAGATCGAATAGACTACATAGCATATGTGTATGTATGTACCGACATATGAACATGTACTTTTGTACGTATGTATTGATGGGGCACATAGGAAATTGAATATATATTTAAGCAAATAGTTGTATACCCTAGCAAAGATCGTATGATATGAGAATATGCATTCAATACACATTGAAGAATATAGCTTGATAGATCTTGAAAAGTACAAAATACCATTAATAGAAATGAAAAGTCTTGCAATTTCCAATTTAATTTAAAGCCAACCAGCAATAGGTATATCAAGCAAAATAAAATTTATATGTTTTTAATCGGCAAATAAATGTATCTTTAAGAGAAGTATATACTATGCACACAGGAAATTCATGAATATCAGGCAAAACTTAGTAAGATAATAATATTAACTTATATAATGGAAACACCGTAAATATATTAAAGAGTCCCCTACAAATATATAAATAAAAATAAAATTGTTTATCAAACAAATTCTTTATCAGTAAAATAAATAATATTCCTGAAATGTAATTTTTAAAACTGTTTATCATATAAATATTTAATATTTATTAAAATTTGATTATTATTGAAATGAAAACAATATTACAATAATTATATTATATATGTACATATATGAGTCCGTAATATATATGAAATAGTTATATTTATACATATACATATTAATTATGTATATTTCTATTTTTGTCTGTTATATCCTTTCATATGAATATGTATATAGTAGTAGTATCATTTCGTATAATATCATATAGGATGTATTTAGACAGGGTATTCTGATATTTAGCAGAGTATCTGAGCTTCTTTAACCGTTAATGCAAACTGTTTAATATATTCATAAACAAGCATCTCTCAATTATAAATCCCCTCATATATATGTATATTATTTAGAGCCCACTTGAGAGCTGATTAAATCTTAATAAAAACATTTAATTTTATTAAGCACTTCGAATAAAAATGTTTTTAAAGCTGTTAATTAAATAATAAAACATTTTGCCTCTAGATTAGTGCTTATATTTAAACTGTGCGTTTTATACTAGCTGCACACACTTATTGTACATAATATACATTTTTATATTTTTTATGTATATATATACTATATCTGATGCTCGTGTGCTGTATAATACACATTGTGCAAATTCAGCAAATCGCCCGTGACCATGCTACAAAAAGAGCGAAACAAATGCGAACTGAAGCAGTTTCTGGCATCGTTTAAACAATTTGAACATTTTTGAGCAACACAATGAAGACATACATGCATACAAATATGTATGTATGTACATACGTATATCCACACATATAGACGGGTGTGTTCGCCGAGTTTGCTCCCATAGAACTTCATTCCCAGCTGCTTGACAGACAATGCTAGACAAATGGATACGATTGAAATTGTCATACACTATTGACCTTCATGGTGAATAGTTTTCAAAGTGAATGTTTTCGAATACTTGGGCACTGCCCAACACTAACCCACATTATCCATAATGGATATTGCCCAATTTTTTTGCATACATCAGCTTGCTGTTGCTGCTGGTAGTTAAGATCACTCTTCTTGCATTGCTCGATTGACATGTAGAGCATAACCAATAACCTTTGCGGTCTGTAGAATATTCAAAAGCGCAAAACAAGACAAACACAAAAGTATACCCTATATGGTCTTAACTAAATGCCAATAACCCCATATATACATACGTTTCAATGTTATAGCTAGAAGGTATTAAGGTAAATTTTTAATATGTGATAATTTGAAACTGGGTCACGTTAATTGTGTTAATTGTGTACTCAAATATACACGATGTTTATTAAATGAATGTTTTCTATTTATAATATTCAATATTTTAAAATATTTAATATATATAAGATATGTAAACAGAAATGTATGTAATAAATAATACATTTGTATAGTATTAACTTCTAAAAATTATATCAAATAAATTTTAAATTTAAAATGAGAACAAAAATGTTCCTTTAAATACCAAAATATATTCAATTTGTTAAAAAAAATGTCACATATTACAAATTACTTGTATTAAATAAAATTAGTTTTCATGTGACAAGCAAATGATTTTTGCTAAGAAATTTTTTTTTAAAACAGCTGATAAATAATTTTAATATGTAAATGAAAAAAGACTACCACAAACTGAAAGTATTTAATTAAAACTAATGTTGATTTATATAAAAAAAAATCAATCATATTATTTGCTTACATACATATATACTGAGTTTCCTGACTTTAAATGTTAAAGAATAATAATATAATTATTTGTTTATAATATATACTAACTTTCCTGTGAATCGAAAATACTTGAGGACGATTTATAATCATATATTTTACACGCCATTTAAATTATAATATTATATAATTTATATATAAATAGTGTAAATTATTTCAAACTCAAATTAGGTGTAAATAAACTACTTTAACAAAGTTGAAACATTTTTTATTAAAATTTCTGTTTGATTTTTCATTTGGAAAATATATTTTATCAATATTTATCGGCCTAAAGACACTGCTTAATTTAAATTAATTTTTATTAAATAAAAACAAATAAATAAAAAAAACAATATTTTAATTATTTTCTAAATCATTTTATTTGTAATAAACGCGTTAATGTATCTCGTTTAAAAACTTGTTAAAACTACATACATATTATTCATTTGAAAAATTGGAATCAGTCAATGCATTTAACGCCTAATAAACTGATAGCTCGGGAATGTAGTCAAGGCTATATATTGAAGCCAATTGGTTGCTAAACAAGATGCAGAGAGTGCATCAGCTTCAGCATTAAGTAACTTTAATGAGCTCGTGCACTTCTCGAATATGTGTCAATCGAGCTATTCCCAAGCCAAGCATATTTCCATATGCATATAGACGGATATTTGTTTGAATATACGTACATATATACTTATACGTACAAATAAAGATATAGATGCAATTTGTGTTTACAAACTCTACTTGAAGAAGCTGCGAGCAAGCCCTTTACGAAACGAAAGACTGTGAAAAGTGCCAAACTAATTGCATATTTATGCCCCACACAGCACACAATTGCTACATACTTCAAAAAAAGCGACAACTATATGAATATATAGCCATCTATATCGGATATGAAGTGTATTCAAACGGAAATCGAGTCAAGTGTCTGCAATATTTGCATTCGGGCTGAACAACAAATGCGTTTGCATTTGAAGTTGTCGGTCATTCGAGAAGTGTTTATGTTTATTTATGGATATGTTTGTTAGACTTTTCCACATTTCATTTTATCATGTGTCTATGGATAGAATCCGATCCAGGCGAAGCAAAAACAGTTGCTGAGTGTACGTCAACAAGTGCGTTTCTCAAAACGGAATGAATATGAATGAATGAAATTTTAAGTTATTTTGAAACAATATAATTTATTGCTGTAAATAGCAATGACGAAAATGTTTCTGAAACTCACTCAATATTTTAATGCTAAACAAAAACACTAATATTTCGAAAATATTTGAATGTAAATATTATGGTTATCATGAAACCATATCATTTATTTACGTATTTCATAAAAAAAAGAAAACAATTTATCAAATAACTGGGAGTTTCGAAAATAAAAATACAATTTTTTAAATTAAATTATAATTTGTAAATATTTATTATTTATAACTAGCTAAATATTTGGCTATAAATAATATCAAATTTATTTATTTTAAGTTACAACAAAATAGCTATTATTTATTTTTTATACCATACTATTTTGTCCTGTCAACTTCATTTCTAATTTTCTTGGCGGATTTAATTTATATTTATATTGTATATATATTGTTCACGAGACTTAAAACGAGTATACAAAGTAGTATATTCTGAATTTCATCTCTAGCTTCAAAAGCATCGAAGAGCGGAAGAGCGGAAGGATTACAAAAGCCCAATTTGATTTTTACCTTTTAGAAGAAATTATAACAATAAAAATTATTCACTTTTTGTCAAGAAACTAAAGTACTTCCCATATCACATTTTCTTCTTTTCCTATTGTTATAAGTCTAAGTATTTTCCTTCATATAAAGTCGAGAAACAGCTCTAACCGTAAATATTCAGTAGAGCCGACGTTTCACATTTTTAACACTTCTAGCAAAATTGTTGTTCAAATCTCTTTAAGAGTTGTTTCTCAGATACAAAAGACTCTCAGTCAATATTTCAGCTACCTATCGACAATACCTAATGGCATAATTTTCAATTTTTATTATTTTACATTTACGTATATGTGGTGTATTGTCTTGTAAGATTGATTGATGCACTTGAGAATGGAACCCAAAAGAGAAGGAGAAGGAGGAGACGAAGGAGGTTGATATGTCATTGGGCCATAAGTGCATTTTGTAATTGTGACGTTGCGATGAAATGGTTATAGCCATCAAATATATTTCAATTTATTTTGTTTTTTCTTTTTTTTTTCATTTTCATTTTCTTTCTCGGTTGCTTTTGAATGCGAGCTGGGCCCTTCCTTCATCCAGTTTTGATAGCTTTAAAAGCGGGGGCGCGACGCGTGGCATTGTTTAAGATGTTGGTCACACGCTATCAGCTCGGTCTTTTGATGGGTTTATTAGAGAAACGGTAATCGGAGCCAGGAACGCTGAAAGCTGAATACTCTGGCCGATTAAAAGTTTCCTTGACATAGAGCTATGAGTTCTATCATGTCGGTGTAGACATAATTATATGACAATCATATAGATTTGTAATATGATTATATGACAGCAGTCATTTAAGAACGATAGATAATAAAGTTAGATTCATTATTATAAGCTGTATAAATAGAGTTAATATGAGCTATACGTATCATTATAGAGCTATATACAGCTATATAGTTTCGATATGATATAAAGATAAGATAGGTTCCAGCAGTTAGATGATATGCAGCTAGTACAAAATAAAATATGGCCCGTATTAAGTCCATTCATTATTTCTATGTTAGTTATATGATTTAGGCTAAATAAACAGAGGCTTCAGATGGTTAACCTTTAAAGAAATATTTGGGGCTCTATACAATACATGTTTATGTAATACTCAAAAATATGTATTATGTATATAAAAATATACATTTCTTATTACTTACATAAAGCATAAAAAGAAACTTTTTGAAGCTTCTTAAAAATTGATTTTTTTCTTTTTGTCAATTTATAGTTTGTTTTGAATATTTACATATATTGAATATACTTTTGAATATTTTTTGTTTTACTTAAGCATGGCTTGATCTTTAATGCTTGCCAACACTCTCTCTCAGTTTCTGTCTAATCTTCAATTAATTGCTTACCATTAAACAGAGCTTAAAGATTTCGTTACAAATTACTTAGGTGCTTAAGAATGCCTATGGTAAGGAGTGTAACAAGTCACTTTGTGGAAATTTCATAACTCACAAATGTTTGTCACATGTATAAATCATAATATATTATTGCAATGTTTTCACTAACGGGGAATTATGGGCGCGATAACGTTTGATTCAGAAAACCGCCTCCCAAATATACTAATATGCATACATACATATACTAACTATAGCTAACAAGTTCGAACAGTTTCCCGATAGATTTTCGTTTCAATTAAAGCCGCCGTCAACATCGCGTGGTACGCAAATCCAAACTAAAATCGCTGGGAAATCGTTTTGGGAATTGAAGCGCGATGAAGACAGCCTCAGCATGGCCTCAGTCGCAGCCGCAGTCGCGGCCGGCGCAGGCGACGCCAGCTACTGCCGGCCTGTGGCTGCGACACAGAACTGTAAAAGCGAGGGCGTCGGGTGGGGGTGGGTGGGGCGAACGAGTTGAATTGCTGGCGGAGGCGCGCGCGCCCAAAAAGTCTGGATGATGCGTGCCTTACAACACTTCGAACGCGACACACTCAACGAGAGTGAGAGCAGGAGAGGGAGAGTGAGATAGAGTGGGCGGAGAGGAATAGCGATACTGAATGTGCGAGTGTGAGTGTGAGTGCGATTGAGAGTGTGTTAGTGCGTGTTGGAATATAAGGAATCTAGAGGCTGTTTTACGCACTTTAAATCAGAGCACAACTCGCTTGTAGCTACTACTAAAAAATACTCAAAATATACCAGCAAACACATGTACATACACGCATGTACACACATGTAGTACATACATATGCACATATGGTAATCAAATACACATTGTTTTTATCACAAGCGGAAATGTTGGCTCAGCATAATTGCTCGCAGCTCGTCCACAAAACAGGTGCATTCACACTCACTCACACACACTCACATATTCACATATATACAGTTATATATGTAAGCAGTCAAGATCAAATATTTGTTATGCTAATCGCTCTTGTTGGGTCTGTCACAATAGTTAAGGGTCTCCACATACATATGTATGTATGTAAGCCCCAAAGACCTTGCCTCAAATACTAGACTAAACAATACCAGAAAACAAATCGTAAACCTTTACACACTATTATTTATAGCACCAAGTTATGTCATAAATATTAATTGAGCAAAATTTTAACGCATATACATATATTTCGCAAGAATGTTTTGGGGGTTACAGTTCAAAATACCATATTTTATGATTCACTTATAAATTGATGAAAATTAAAAACAAGAATCGAGACGAGACCCAAAATAGTTATGGAAACTTTTAGAAGAACTTTACTTACCAAATTTAAAACATAAGTAAATATATTTATATACCTAATATGTATAACAACTAATACATAAAATTCAAAATGAAAAACAAATAATGTATTTAATTTTGATCAGAAAACGTAAGGACTTCAATCGCTAAACAGTGAAATATACGTTATATACTATATCTATAACTTTTTAAAATGTTTTGTATAGTAAAACAATTAAAAACCCAAGCAATTTATATTATTTTGAATAATATAATGTGTACGATTGAAACTGTAAGTCATGGAATGAAGAATCCAAAATTTTAATTAGGAACAAGCATAAATTTGATATGATAAACAAGCAACAAGCAATAATTAATATAATATATATTTTCTCATTGTGGGAAATGAAATTAAAAGTTGCCACCAAAAATTACCATTAAGATCAATTAAAATTTGTTGTTTTTGGAGCAATTGAATTGCGAGCTGCATTCCATTATTTATAAAATCGTTAAATTCCGGGCGAGTTCATAAATTTTTCTTAACGGCTTATTTTTGTTGCTCGAGCGCAGCCAAAAAATTAAAAAAGAATTGAGAAAGAAATCTTGTGGAACGTAACTCGATATTTTAACAGAAATTTGCCTAAGCGCGTAACGTAAATTGAATATTTTCATTAGATTTCAGCATTAATTTATAGTTTTTTTTTTTGTTTAATTGATTTGATATATTCTTTATTGCGAGCAATTGAAAATGAACAGAATGAAGAACTGAAATTAAATGAAGTGTGCTGCTGAGCCACTGAGCCACTGAGACGTTGAGCTCTGCATTGTGGGTCATTAATTGGGCTGCGAAGTCATAGATTTTAAATGGATAATCGTCTTTATTGACCCGCTTCTTTGACTTCTGCGTATTACATTAGAGGCAATTCACGCTAGGGATAGTTGGGGCACAAAGATTGCGAGTGATATTCTGTTTAGTGTTTACTCTGGCAATGACAAGGTTCGGCCTGAGGGTCTCGGGCAGGACACAGTTGGTCGGGGACTAGCTCAACATTTCCCTTGATCTGCTCCTGCATGCACTCGAAATTTCGCCTGCGCAGACCAAGGGAGCTGCCAGCCGGACACTCGCAGTTGCTGAAGTTGCTCGGACGCCAAAAGGCCGGACAAAGGCCGCGATTGCAGTTGTAGATGTCGTCATTGAAGGTCGGCTTCTCAATGTCGGCGCAGCGACGTGGCGAATAATATCGGATTAAGGACTCCCGCATGAGCACACAGCGGAATATGGGCGTTTGGGTGCCCGGGCCACAGCTGCGATTACATTCGCCGAAACCCAACAATTTCCAACTAAATCGTCGACGCTTTCGCTCTTTCATGCGCTGCGCATAGCTGGCATCGGTGTCATTAATGAGCTTACCCGACTCATCCCAGATAGCCTGCAGCTCCTCCTCCTCGTTGACAGTGGAGGAGGCTATGGGTATGGTATAATTGTACTGAATGTCATTCACTCCACTCTGCGCATCGAGCACCAAATGCTGTCAGAGATGATCGCTTATTTAGTCCGAGATTCAATACAAGTTTTCAATTAAGATTTACCATCAGCATCACAGCCTTGGCGAGCGGACCCCTTGATGTAAGCAACGCAGTCAGCTGATTGTATTCGTAGGCGTTATCATTAAAGCTGAATATCTTTAAGCGATCTCTCGGTATGAGCAAGACCTCCTCGGCACTTTTCAAAGCTGCAAAATTGAAATTGAATCAAACTCGATTACATTTCTGCCTTATATTTCGACTTGCCCAATGAATTATTGCTTCGTGTATTTTGCTTGATCGCGAGATTCATCGCTCCAACTGGCACTTTGGTAATGAGATTGTAGCCCTTCGTTGGATTCGTTTTGTTGAACAGGACTGAGACATGTTTGCACATTACCGAGCCGCACTTCACCTGGCTGTCACGCGTTGTGACGGGACGAATTAAGCCGCTGCTATGCACTGCCTGTGAGGAAGAACGAAATACTAGAAAAGTGTTCGCACACTTTCAGGACATTCTAAAAAGTAGTATCATATACAAGAGATTACAGGGTATTACATAGTCTCCCACATTCATACTTATACATTTAAGTTGGCGAATGGGAAATCCTTAGATTTTCTAATATTTCTAGAGATCTGATCCGATTGAAATCAATCAAATTTCTGATCTTAAGTACTTTAATAAGATCCATCCAGATATTTTTGTTATAAATCTCTACGAATGTGAGAACGTGTTGGTTTAATGAGGCTGCAAATATCGGTGGATGTGTTTGATCTTCTTTTAGATAAAGTCGAGTAGCATATCTCTGCCGGCAAGCAGTGACTGGAGCCACATTGCACATCCACAGCCGGCATTGCTCTAATCTAGTGCACCTCCTAAGAGCCACTTGAATGTTTTGACACAGTTTCCCTTCTTCTTGCTCATTTTGTTTTAGTTATATTTCGAGAGAGTGGGCAGAGAGCCATTAAAACAATGAAAAGGCTTTGTATCTGGGCTAATTACATGTGTATGTAAGTATTTGAAATTATCAGGCGATAATGGGGTCATGTCAACAGAAGGCCCATCGCAACATTATCTATACATTTTCGTTTCTTTTACCAAGCCACGTTGCTGCTGCTGCTGCTGTGATGCGTATAGAAAAAAAACTAATTAAATTATAAATTGGAAAGACCCGAAAGCCATATGAATATGGAAATCATTGGCAAACGATATTAATTAAGATTTATTACATTTGGCAGCCATTCAAGAACCTCGCAGCTGCACTTGCAGTGTGTGTGGGCGGGTGTGTGTGTGTGTGTGTGTGTGTGTGGCCACCCATAAAGCAGTTTAACGGACTGTATTACAATGCAAGAGTACCTACATATATGCCTACATACCTGCCTGTATCTACCATACATTTTCATGTGCAATCGTATGTGCTAAGCACTTGAGCAATTTGCATGCTTTTGGAGAAAATTGGCTTTAGACAATTTAACTTGGCCATAAAGAGAAATCAAATGCATTCAACATTGAATTGTGGCTGCCCTTGCCGCATGCCCATCATTAAAAAGCCAAAATGAATGACTACAGAAATATTTCAATTATTTACAAAACATTGGCAAAGGCCTAGAGTATTGTTATTACTAACGTTGGAGCTTTACTTCAGTTAGTCCAAGTGCCATGAAAGCTTGCCTTATACACAAAGCCATCTAATGCATATTTTGAAGTTTCGCTTTTGCAGATGACATCACTCGGCGGCCCATAAACTTTGTGGAATAACGAGTTGAAATGAAATTTTATCGAGTTGCCAATTCAACAGCAGATAGAACTCAATTTGCAATTGGTATAAATTTACGCAATAAAAATCCAACCATAGACCGGAAGAGGCAAAGTTATTATTTGCAGATGTTATAGAAAATGAGAGAGATCACAAAGAAGAATAAGTATATAGAATATTAAATACCCTATAAACAAGTATTTTATCATAGATTACATATCATAATTGATTATATTCATATCTATCACTTGGTAAAACTAGCTCACTCACCCGACAAATTCCCTCCACACAGA
The DNA here is from genome assembly GCA_035047565.1 of Drosophila mulleri. NCBI lineage: Eukaryota > Metazoa > Arthropoda > Insecta > Diptera > Drosophilidae > Drosophila > Drosophila mulleri. Next base: position 21,231,567 of record JAWNPK010000012.1, read on the forward strand.
CAGCCTGTCGTCTGTAGAAGTGCGTATAGTATACGGCCGGACGATTACACGGCGTACCATCGGTGACCGATTGATTCATACTGATGAACAAATCAGAGTTTGTCGCGCGGCAGAACAGCATGCACTCGTCATGCTCTTTCTCATATCCGACCCAATTATAGAAAGTCTCACGATAGGGCATGTTATTGAATTTTTCGCATTGTTCGTCGCGCAATCGCTGCTTTCCTGGCTTGCAGCGCTCCTCCTTGCACTGGCGATATCGCTTCAGCACTCCCGAGCAGCCCGTTTGGCCATTGCCGGGGTAGAAACGCCTTTCCACTACGCTCTCCATGGTTGAGTTTTTAAATCTGAGAATTCATTAGATATATGTATTTGCGATGAGCATTACAATAATAATCTGTGAAGCACTTACCGCTCTAAGCATTTCCGTTGCTTGATTTGCACACAAGTGGTGGAGCATTTACTCCACTTCTCCCAACGGTCCCAGGAGTAAAACGTCCCCACTCTGTCGAATGAGCTCTGGTTGCGTTGTCGCGTCTGCTTGCTCACTTCATTCTCATCCACATAATCCGTATAATCATCATCAATATCGTCGCTGAGCTCAGATTTTATCAATATATTCGTACTATTGTCATTGACCGCTTGGGTGGCACCATTCAGACGGATCTCCAAGCACGATAGCAATAAAATACTTAAGACTCTAAGGAATTACAAATTTATTTCGAATATATATTCACTTTGACTTTATTATCTGACAGAATGACTTCTTAATCACGAAATTTGTTTGTGGCAAGGTTAATTGCTGGCAGCGATTAAAATATAAAATAATAATGTAACTTCAAGTTTTCAACAGATTTTATTGGAAAGCCAAATACTGTACATATAACCATAAATCTAATGAATGAGCTTTATGGGAATTGTATTAGTAATACAATTATTATAAATGACACACATACATGTGTATATAAATTTTATGAATGAGCTAATTCACATGCAATATTAATTGAACTCTGCTTATCTGTCGAATGTTCAATATAATTCATAAATAAGTCCACCGACCTTATCAACTGCATTCTCTTCTATTTGACTCGAAATTGTATGTACTATAGAACGATCAAGTCTGATGGAGCGCATCGAACGCGTGTGTCATTACAAAAGCCTAAGGCACAACTAAGAACATTTCGAATAAATTTTAAATACTGCGGTCAAAAAGCCAAAATATACACGAGGGTGGTATACAAAATTTATAACATAAAAGAATGTGTAAAGGTAATTTTATTTTTGTAATGATTAATAAAAAAAATAAAACAAAATTAATGTTTCTCTTTTCATCCCTCTCTTAATCTAGCAAAATTTGAAGATTACTCTCGAATATAAACAGCTCATCTCAGCTAACGTACTGAACGTATCTCTCAACACCACTCGCTCTCTACAACATTGACTATATTAATATACAAACTCAACTATTTGGCGTGTGCTCTTATCTATACATATAAATTTGTATATTCTAAAAACTTGAATGGCTCAATGAAATAAAAATACGATCAGCTTTCGTCGCAGGCGCGATTCAACATGGGTTCCTTGATATTGTAATACTTGGCATATTTCTGGAAAATAATTAATTAATAACGATCATGCATTTAGTAATCCATTTAAATAGTGTTTCTGTACCTCGCAGAGTTCAAGATCTAATCGACATATGGCCTGAAAAGGTTCGCTTGCAATGGATTCTCTTGAATTGTTTAGTTTGATTTGGGGCAATCCATCTGCACCGTTCTCCATCGATATCAGATTCTCTTTGATCAAAAACGATATAATCAATGAATTTTGAACGGTGTCCATAAAGTTTTGTGGATTACAGATCAGTTTAAAATATGGTATTGGTTGGTTATTGCCGGCTCGGTAAATATTTTTAATCTGTTTCATCACATGATTCACAGCCGCCGAGCCTTCGCCCTTACGTTCGAGCTTGTCGCTTTGTTTCGGACGTTTTTCTACGGCCTAAGATATTGAATGATTAATATAGATTTATAGATTGAATTATAAACTTACATTTAATGTGGTTTTGCGTGCTGCTCGCTGTTTGGGAACACGCTGTTTGGGCTCTACATTGATAAAAGGCAACATCGAGGCATTTGTGAAGCTAGGCACTCCATGCCGGCAAGCCAGGCTGCACAGGGCATTCCAATCCTCAGCATTGTCTTTGAAAACAACATTGTTCTTCATTCAGTAGGTATACACTTCAGGCAGTTCTCATCACAAATTGCGTTGTGGAGCCCTGCATTCAACATTTGGTATTGGTGCAGGGCTCTAAATTATACTTACAATTGCCGTACAATACATTCGATCTGTGATATTCGTATTATACTGTATTGCCTTTCCAACAACTTCGTGGTTTCTTCTTAAAAGTTCAGAGTCCAGCAAAATCTCTGTTGAGTTTGTTTTGCGCTCCTCGTATCCTTTCACTACATCGTTCGCTTTACCTAATATGTCAAAAATGGCCGACATGGACTCTCCGAAAGAACGGGACTCAATCTTTTGCTCTATAAAAAGGGCGCCATTAGTTAATGCATTCGTAAACTTGCCGCAAAACTTACCAATCTGTATATTTTTTTCAATTAAATCTTGAAGCTGGATTATCCGCCCGCTTTCCTCAGCTTCTGCGTCCTGTTGAGTTGTTTGCATATCATCTGTACAATCCATTACGTTTATTTAAATATGTCGCCTCACGAATTTAGGAACAAATTGCTACACTAGATAGCGCACGTTTATCGCTATTTAATAAGCGATAGAAGCTCGATTATCGAATTTTCACTAAGTTATATCGATAACTATATGTTTTAGTTTGAAGGCTTACAATTTAATTGAATCAGTTTATATATCCAATATGTCGACTTTAACGAATGTCCCCAGAACTCAAATATATAAACTAGCAAATGTATATTACTATCAAATGAATCGCATTTAATTTGTTTAAATATTATATTATATTACTTTCTAAGCTTATTTCCCTGAGGAGGTGGACGATTGCCTTGTCCTGCATTTCCGCCTCGCATACCTCCATTGCCAAGTCCTCCACCGCTGGGCCCACTGCGAACACCAAAATTGTTGCGATTTCCACTCCGTGGTGCACGTTGGTTTTGATTCTGTGATGAGTTGCCGCCACGATTTTTATTCATTTCAGCACGATTCCTTGATTTGGCTTGTGCATCTTCCTTAACCATGTCGATCACTTCGTCTGGAATACGTAGATACTTAATTGTGCTACCACGTATGTAGCATTCGGGCATGCGCCAAAATCTGTCGCCATCCTAAGAATAAATACAAATTGTTCAATACCCGTGGCATAGTTGTATAAAGAAAATTTTATATGTATATGAGTTTACTCATTGTATGCAGTTGCTCCTTACCTTTGAAGTACAAATTACATCACGCAGGTTAATATTCATCCAAGAATCGCAACTAACTAAATGTCCATTGTAGGTTTCTCCATTTTTCAGCTCCACCAGCTGTTAAAATAAATTGTTAATTGAATATAAACAAATCCAATTGGTACAGGCCGAACTAAATGCCGGCATACAACTTACCATAGGATGGCTTTGAGCTGTTTTTAATAGTGATAGCGGGAGCTTGAATTAAAATCATTCATTATAATTATCGTATATTATTAGCAACAGAGACAAATAATATTGCTTACCATTTTTATTATATATTTTTACAAAAAGAAGTAATAAGTACTTTAGAGATGAGACTTTTCAGGTTGTGGTTATCAATCGTTTATGTTAAAACACTGACCAGAGAACAGTCAGTGTTAAAATGGTCAGTGGTTAAAATGAATCATAATATTGGTACGCTTCTTTTGAGCTAGTTCACGAATCCAATGCAACTCTGAAAAGGCAAAATAAATATTTCTTTATTAACTAAGTTTGTTAATCTAACAAGCATACAAAAATATCAGCTATAAAAAATTATATTACCATGGCATCGAAAAGAAAACAAAATTTTGGTTTATCTGATAGTGATATATTTAAAAAGAAACACACTTTAGACTCAGATGAAGAGGACTCCGACGAATACGAACGGTTTGTTAACACTTACTAAAAGTAAAAGAAATAAGAAATATTAATTATGATATTCTAAATTCAGAGACAATCTCAATGATAGTGATATAGAAGGCGGTGAGGAGGGTGTAGGCAAAGTGGAAGATGATGTCAAAATAACACCATTTAACATGCGTGAGGAACTGGAGGAGGGACATTTTGATAAGGAAGGCCACTATCACTGGAACAAAGAAGCTCAAATTAAGGATAACTGGTTGGATAACATAGACTGGGTTAAGGTATTATTATATCTCCATATTAATCACTATCAGTTACTAATAATTTATTTAACATGGTTTATAATAGGTAGAGAAAGATAAAAACTACTTTGATCCAAACAACGAAGAAGACTTAGCTGTTGGCAGCTTACCTCCTAAACCATATAGCCAATCAATGGCGCTTACCAAAATGCTTGAGTTTATGAAGCCAGGGGAAACTGTGCAAATGGCTTTGCAAAGATTGGGTCGTAAACGACCTAAGTTATCCACTCTCGAGAAGCTTCGGCAAAAAAAAGCGGGCATTGAGAACACTGAAACGCAGCAAATTGCAAAGCTAACCGAATTGGCAAACGAAATTTTGTCAAATACAGGAAACATGGATATATATCAAGAGACATACGAAAAGATAAAGCAAAAACTAGAGGATTTGCCAAGCACTAGCAAGCCAGTGGGGGACTCTTTTGATATGTATGCCGATGATTTTGAAGAAAAGGAGTCTAAACTCTTAAAGGACTCACAAAAAGAGTCAAAGGAATCAAGTACAAATGAAATAAAATGGGAGTTTAAATGGAAGCAAACGGATGAAGAAATTCAGGGCCCATACAGTACAGAGAAAATGTATAATTGGTCTCAAGGAGACTATTTTAAGACTGGAGTATATGTACGAAAAGTTGGGGAGAATTCCAATTTTTATTCGAGTAATAGGATAGATTTCGATTTGTATTTGTAACAAAAATCATTTGTTAATGATTAGCGCTAAGTAACTTCTTTGTTCTTAACTACTATATGAAATAAAAACAAAACAAAAACATTATAAGCTTCTCGGGAAGTTGGAGCTTCAAAATAAGGTACATGTGTTTTTAAATAATGTTAATTTCGATATATTGCGGCTCGATAGATAAATGGTGGTAAATATAAAAGTTAATAACAAAAAAATACTTTAATTGCAAAGTGCACAAATAATTACTTTCTTGTCCTTATTAAATAATGTATGTATATAATAATGTATGTTTTTTTACGTTATGTTAAAAACATAGAGTCTTCAGAAAAGCCGGTCAATAGATTGTGGTGGCATGTCGATAGCACTTTATCTGATAGCTCGGTTTTCAACATCTCTGTTACTAATAGCAACACATTGTTGTTTACAAATTTATTGACATAAGAAAATTAGAATACTTTTGTAGTTGTGTTCGTAATCCTCACAAATTCCGGCTTAGCAAAATTTATCGGCCAGCACCCACTGGTCACATAAAAAATTGCAAAAGCTCGAGTTACTATTCACGACGGTCAATCAATTGCGCGAAATGTTCAAAAACACGTTTCAATCCGGATTTCTGTCAATACTTTACAGCATTGGTTCCAAGCCGCTCCAGCTATGGGACAAGAAAGTTCGAAATGGACACATTAAACGAATAACTGATAATGACATTCAGAGCCTAGTTCTTGAAATAGTTGGAACTAATGTTAGCACAACATTTATCACTTGCCCGGCAGACCCAAAGAAGACGCTGGGCATTAAGTTGCCTTTCCTGGTGATGATAATCAAGAACATGAAGAAGTACTTCACTTTCGAAGTCCAGGTAAGTCATACATATATGCATACGTATACGTAAGGAACGCTCATCGCAATTGCAAATCTGAACAGGTTCTAGACGATAAAAATGTGCGACGTCGCTTTCGCGCCAGCAATTATCAATCGACCACACGGGTGAAGCCGTTTATATGTACAATGCCAATGCGTTTGGATGAGGGTTGGAATCAAATACAATTTAATTTGTCAGACTTTACACGTCGCGCCTATGGCACCAACTATGTCGAAACACTACGGGTTCAGATCCATGCAAATTGTCGAATACGTCGAGTATATTTTTCGGATCGACTCTACTCGGAAGATGAGCTCCCTCCAGAATTCAAGTTGTTTTTGCCCATACAAAAACCAGTTCAAAAGTCAAACGCCATATGCAGTTAACCAGCTTCGATGTCGATTCAATTCCAAAATATATGCACATATATTAATATACATATGTCGCCAGCTATAATAACAAACCAAAACAAATTTATAATAATCACTTGGCAACAACAAATTTTTCTTGCAAGCCGGCATACGCGTTTATTAAATCACTTATCTATGTCAATTAAGCGCTTACTACAAAAATTTGAAATAAAAATTCACTATTTATGTTAACACTTTGCATTTGCACCATTCTACTCCTCTTTTGTTAGTATCTCAGCGCCCGTATCTGTGATCAGAATCGTATGCTCGAACTGTGCGCTCCGTGAATTGTCCAAGGTGATTGCCGTCCATCCGTCCTCCAAGATCCCGATTTCTCCACCGCCTAGAGACAGTATTGGTTCAATGGTAAAAGTCATGCCTGCTTGCATTTTACCCGGCACCTCATTATCTAAAATGTATATAAAATCGGAATTAATTACTAAAACAAATGTCACCAAACAATACAGAAATTGTCCGTTTAGAACAATCTATTTCAACATAACAACTTTGTCTCTTTCAGAGTCCTATAAAGGAAGCCTGTATGTTAGACAGGGATAGTAACCGTTACGTAGTTTGTGTTCCTCTCACTTACTTTCCCATATTTACATGTATGTATGTATGCACAAATGTATATATGCATGTGTACCATAAAGCAACTTATGCTCTCTCGATATCAACGAGCAACAGAACTGAGAGTCATGAAGCTAATGTGATAGACAGAGATAGTCAGTCACGGGTACTTAGCTTTATTGTTTGTGCCTCACTGAAATGTACATTTGTATGTTAAGTATGAGGAGCAGAGCATATCTTCCCTTTTGAGTGCCGAGTATTACACAATAAGTTAAAGTTAAAGGAATTGTCACTGTATGGCGATATAAATAAAGCACTTACCATAGTGATAAATTTCTGGTGGCCCATGGAAGTAACTGCCAATGCCATGGCCAATAAATGCGGCTACAGTTTCCAGCTGATGTTCCTCGCAGTATCTCTGTATGTATTTGCCGATTTCTTTGAAGGGCACGCCCGGACCGCATAGTTCGATGCACTTGTTTAGGCACTCACGCGTGCAGTTCACCAAGAACCGGCCTCGTTCATCGACGTCACCAATGAGAAATGTCTCGGAACAATCGCCATGGTAGCCATTCTGGTAGACAGTGACATCGATATTGATGATGTCGCCGTCAAACAGGGGTCGGTCATCCGGTATGCCATGGCAGGCCACATTGTTAACGGAAGTGCATAAAGACTTTGGGAAGCCGGCGTATCGTAGAGGGGAAGGGTAGGCATTTAAAGAGAGTATTCGTTCGTGCGCATAACTATCTATTTCATCCGTAGTCACGCCAACCGTTGCTATTTTGCCACATTCCTGAAGTATTTGCGCAGCCAATTTGCCGCTTGATCTCATGTGATTGATCTGCTCATCATTTTTTATTTCAGGACTTCCATTTGTGTTGCCTGGCGGCTGTGGTGTATAATAATATGTAGGCTTCTGAATATGTAGGGGAACGCTGCGCTCATTGGAAACTCTTCCAGTGGCCGTAATCATTTCCCATTTGCCCTTATCTCTGTAATACAGAGAGATTCGTTTGTAGTATTGGCATACTTTCCATTTTGTATCTGTTAATTAATTTCATTTATTATATAAGAATAGTAGGATGGCCGGATGAGCAGTTAGATCCTCGGTGATTCTATAAAAACATAATTTATCTGTGTTTTTAAACATTGTCTCCTGTATCCTATAATACTATTAATTAGTTGAACAAATTTTTAAGTGAACCACTTAAAATTTTAATTCAAGAATTGGCTCAAAATCTGTCGACCATTTATGTATTAATCTTTTACTGAAAGCATAAGAGGAAAATGTACTATTACAAACATTATATTTTAAATAGATCATACCGCTTGCTAAGTTGGAAGAAACTTCTTCGTAAATGTTGTCCATAAATTTGCCAGCTACTTTTTGATACTCGAAGCAGCATTTTATTAATTATTATTATTTATTTAACTACAATTAACATAAATAATAATGCGAACAGCTGAGCATGCACGGCGATTTGCAGAAAACTAACCGATAATACATCGAATTCGGTATTCTATCGATAGTACTAAACAAATTTGTAAACAAAAGGACCAATTTATGCTATTAGAAATAAATTGATATATCATGAGTTGTAACTATGCCGAAGGGCTTTCAGCCTACGAAAACAAAGGAATCCTCGGTGTACCGGAAGTAATCAATATATTTAAATTATATGGCACATAGACAAAATGGTTGACTATATTTGCTTTTAGAATTTCGACACCGAAGAAGTTGTGAACCAAAAATGCAAACAGTTGGCAAACTTAATTAAGGACTCGAAACATGTTGTTTTTCATACAGGTGCAGGTCTCAGCACCTCAGCTGGTATTCCCGATTTTAGGTAATAAATAATGAATTTTAATGAATTACTAAGCAAGCTGAAAAATAATAGGGGACCAAAAGGAGTCTGGACACTGGAAGAAAAGGGAGAGAAGCCTACTTTTAATACATCTTTTGACGAGGCTAAGCCAACAAAATCTCACATGGCTTTAAAAGCGTTAATTGAAAACGGATATGTACAATATATTGTGTCACAAAATATCGATGGCTTACATTTGAAGTCTGGACTCGATCGCAAATACCTGGCGGAGCTGCATGGAAATATTTTCATAGAGCAATGTCAAAAATGTCGACGACAGTTTATAAGCCAGACGACGGTAGCAACTGTGGGGCAAAAGCTATTGGGACGTCCGTGCAGATCCGCTGAATTAGGCCAAAGTCGCCGCTGTCGAGGAGGTGTTATGCAGGATAACGTATTGGATTGGGAACACGATTTACCAGAACGTGACTTAGATATGGCATTCATGCATTCCACGTACGTTTCTTTTACATTAGCACCGCCGCGTACGCAATTTAAAACCCATGTATGCTTTAATTAGTCTAGCTGATGTTAACATTACCCTTGGCACAACCCTGCAAATTGTCCCGAGTGGAAACTTACCTCTTAAAAATCTAAAACATGGTGGAAAGCTTGTCATATGTAACCTGCAGCCCACAAAGCATGTAAGTAAACTTATACATAATATGATTCACTATATCAATTAAGTTTCTTATTACAGGACAAGAAAGCATTTTTAAACATTTCAAGTTATATTGACAATATATTAGAAAAAGTTTGCAAACGTTTGGGCGTCGAAATTCCAGAGTATTCCGAGGATTGTGATCCAACAAAGAATGACAACATTTCGGAATGGACGCTGCCGCAAGAGTATGTTAAAGAGTTGAATAAACAATTCAAAGAGCATCAGAAAACATTCGCAAAAAGTAACAAAAACACATTCATAAATAAGAAACTTATCAAAAAGCGCAAACGGAGCGAATAAACAGCATTTGAATATGTAGCTACTAATCTATGTCTTATAGTATAAGTAAAGTATAAGTCAAATACACAATTAAGAATACTTCCTATAACCTAAAACTGTTTTAAAACAGGACGATTTTGCAAGGATTGCAGCTCACTAAGCATCGTAGCCACATTAAATCGCAAACGTTGAAACATTGACAAAGGCAGCTCTAAAGTACGATGTTCGCCATTATTTAATTTAAAATGCAGTACAATTGTGGGCTTATCCAGCTGGGCCATTCTACAATTAAAGAAAACATGAATTTTCAATCAGATATATTTCTTAAAAAGATATCGTTTGAGTTGATTTATTTTTTTATTTATTTTTTTTTTTTGTAAACTAATTTCGCTTTTTTGCGACTGTTGTGAATCGATATTTAATCGATTCGTTTTTCATTACTTTCGCATAACGGCAACAAGTTTTCATGTAAATAAACTCAATTATAGAATCCGCAAAAAACCTGACATGGAACGTCGACTTTACTTACGTTGAGCCCAAAGAAATATTTATCCGCCATTGCACGTCCAACATTTTTGGTCTTTCCATTTTGGTTTCAGCAAAATTTCTACTAAGCGTCGAACGGTGGTTAATCAGCACCTTGGTCAAATCGTCAGCGCAAACATCTGTAAAGCTATAAGCGCATACAATTGAAATTAACTAATTAAAATAAATTAGTTGAATTACATTGAATTGCATAAATATTTGATTATGTCTGGTTAGTGGTTTAGCTTACCACAAATCGTCAATTAAGCACTGTCGCAGTTCTTGCTCCTTAACCACACCCTTTGGATAGCGTAAATAGATTTGCATTATCAACAGCACCATTGTAAACAATTCGCAAAAATTCTTAGGCACTTCGTGGCCTGCATTTTTAAGTTTATTTATTGCAAGTTCCAAGACATCAGGTGATGATTTTTTTGTTTCGATATAGTGGACAGAAACTTGGATTAGAACGCGAAGTGTTGATTTACTTAATTGTGGAATGTATATGGTGTATGGCTTGACGCTTTTTAAAACATGATAGCGAAAATTTAAAGCCATTTTGTTATTTAAATTTTTGTAAATAAAGAAGTAGCCTCTTTCGTCGCTCCAATTGCACTAGTTCAATATAGTGATGCGCGCCATGACAGCTCGTGAACAAAATCATCGTACGTTTTGGTAATGAACGATAATTGCAAATAAGAATTCACGAGTGATATGCCTTAATATGTGAAGCCGATTAAACAAATTGATTTCAGTTTTATAGATTTTTAATAATTAAAATTTTAAAATTTCTTGATTTACATCACTATTTGATATTTGGATGAGGGCAAATATTAAAACCTTTACAACTACTATATATCGCTATGCGGGTAGTATTTAAAAAAATGATTGGTATCGTTGAGTAGTAAATTAAAAAGAAAATTTTCATGCTGAGCCGTTAGTGTGTGTGATAAGATACAAGATAATTTGAGATAACGCCAACAACATTTTTGCGATGCACTATAAACGATGTTAGCATAGTTCCGAAATTGACCAGAAACGCTGATAGGACTGGTGGATTTATTATTTTTAAATTAGATTATAATTAGTAAACATTTTGATTTTGGTTGTAGGAATATAGACGAGCTACAAGATAAGATACAATAAGTGCTTACATACATGCATATGTACACAGGCGTACATACATTAATAAGCAAATTTACGGTTGTTAAATGATTTTTGATTGCAGATGGAAATCATAATGATTAGATTTTGTACATTATTTGTATACTTTAATAATTTGCATTGAGTTGGTATATGCATAAATTAATTGTGTCACACATTTGAATTTCTTATGTTCTCTCGTTTTAAATTAATGCAACACAAACAAAATGCTTCCGTTCGATATACAATATCATTTCTATGTTATTTTTTTTCTTGTTTTTTGTTAAAGAACTATTATTAACGCGGCCCGCTTCTTAAAAACTGCTCTTCTTTTCCTCTCTATCTCCTCTTCATCCATTCACCTGAAGCGACGGCACCGACACACACACGCACGCATGGAATTATTAGATGATGTTGACGCTGCTTATGCTGGCAGTTGCAGCTTCTTGCCTTTGAGCACTTTGGTAATATACAGATAGAAGAAATCGCAGTAGAGAATAGTTTGGACGACGCCTGCAAAGATCGCAATCAGATCGTAGTGCGACTCCACCATGTAGCGATAGACCCAATTAAGCAGATATAGAGCACGGTACGAGCCGAGGGCAAACAGATAATGACTGGTAATCGATTCAGCTTCTCCAGTCTTGCTCACCAGGAACAGCTGCGGCAATATAGCGACCGATTCCAAATAGATCGAGAATGTCCAGAGCACCTCCATCACGGTAAAATCATGATTTATTACCAATGAGAGTAGAGCGCAAGGTATAAGCAAAAATTCAATGCGGAACGAATCGTGGTTGTGATCGTAGGTGGCTTTAAATTTCACATACATCAAGTAAACCGTGGCGCCCGATGTGGCCAGGAAGAGCACCTTCATCACCGAATTGTAGAGACTGACGTATGTGGTGAAGAGATCCAGATAGCGTGTCAGATAGACGACGGCGAATAGTATTTGCGATTTTCCCGAAATTCCGGCACATGATCTTGTTTTCCATATTTTCAGCAAAAGAATTATAATAGCAAATACATGCGATAAGTCTCCAGCAAATCGAAAAATATTCATTCTGAGTGATTCGTAAGTTCTTTTTTTTCTTTCGATTTTAGTGTGAAATATTCGTTCTCCTCGTGGTTGGTTGGTTGTATCCGTTGTCTTCCTAAATTGAACAAAATTATATTCAATTACGTTTTAGTGCAATAGCCAATATAATAAAGTACTTTACCAAACTAGATTATTTGTTTAATTTTCACTTGTTTTGCCAACGAGTTAAAACTTTTTAGTGTTGTGCCGCCTATATGTACGTAGAATGTCGGCACAAAAGAGAGAAACAAAGAGAGCCAAAGTGACGTGGCCACATACATATATGAGCGACTGAGACGTTTGAACACAATATATATGTTCTCAGTAGAATACGAAATACAGGGCTACACTAAATAGTCGAGTCAGGCTGATTCGATAGAAATGTGTACATTTTGCACTAAAACGATAACAATCGATGCGTCGATTTGCGGTTTGGACGCATTAGTTGTTTAACAATTTGTTTTCACGTTATTCTGCAGTTATTTTATAATAAGCTGATAAAGTTAATATTTTGTCAATAAACATATAGAGTAACGGCCCTAAGATGGTAAGTTCCGAAAGAAAAGCAAATAATTTTACCGCAAATTTCCATTTCACATATACGTTTATGCCGACTTTGCCGGCCATGCTTGTTTTTTTTTCTTTTTTAATGGATTTGTTTCTTTTTTTTTTCAGACTATTGGCAAGAATAATAAAATGATTCAGCACCTGAACTATCGGGTGCGGATTGTTCTGCAGGATTCAAGAACTTTTATTGGAACATTTAAGGCATTCGATAAACATATGAATCTAATATTGGGCGATTGCGAAGAGTTCCGCAAAATCCGCTCAAAAAATTCCAAAGTGCCGGAGCGTGAGGAGAAACGAGTGCTCGGATTTGTACTGCTGCGTGGCGAAAATATAGTTTCCCTTACAGTCGAGGGACCCCCACCACCCGAGGAAGGTCTTCCCCGTGTGCCCATTCCAGGCGCAGCCCCAGGTCCAGGCATTGGTCGTGTCGCTGGTCGAGGTGTGCCTATGAACATTTCGTCCGTGCCGGCTGGCCTCCAAGGCCCCGTCAGGGGTGTCGGCGGTCCTGCCCAACAGCACATGGCACCCATGGGCCGTGGCGTACCCCGGGCGCCTATGATGGGTGCTCCACCACCGGGAATGATACCTGGGGGTATTCCCGCTATGCCGGGCAGCCTTGGGCGGGGTGCACCACCACCCATGCGAGGACCACCACCAATGATGCGTGGCGCACCACCACCGGGACGAGGTGGATACTAAGTAAACAACCCATTCGCTTATCTTCATAGTAAATAAAATAAAGTACAATTTCAGTCATTAATTGGCTTCAGAGTCTTAGGTGGGTGGGTCAAGGAGATCTGTGAATATCATCCTATATCTGAGCTAAATTGATCGAGAGTTATTTTGTCTGCAATTTTGAGAGAGGAAGCTTTATTTTATTTGCTTAAAATATTAGGGATTTGAATATTACAGACATTGATTTGATTTCTTTTATTGATATTCATGGAAATTTAGTTTTACATCAATTTCGAATTTGATGAAAAAGAGCTTACATGTTGTAAATATATAGTTATACATATGTATATACGTGAAACATTGCTTATATTTAAAGTTTTTTCCATCATCTTCAATACTTACAGATGTATTTGGTATTTTCGTTATTCTTTTGTTTTTATTTAGTTTCATACAATACAATATTATAATTTTCTTTAGAAATTGAAGTCATGCTATCCTTGTGGATAGTATAGAATATAGCAAATAAATATTATGCCCAAATGGTAGACAAATCCCACACCTTGATCAGCCGATCCTGGCCAACTGTGAGCAGACGCTTCCGATCCTCATCCAGATCCATGTGCACAATGGAATGCTTGGCGTCGTGAAAGGCTGCCAGAGAGGGTCGCTCCACGGTCTGCAGCTGCTTGAAGCAGGGATCACAGCAGCGCACATCGAACTCAAAGCCCATTATTGGAATATTAATACGGTTCGATGAACAGTTATCGCAAACAGCTTTGCCACAATGACGACAATGGTGCTGTCGTATGCCTAAAATTAGATTCCAATTATATTGCAATTTAGTGATTCATCATTCCATGTGGGAGCTGTGTGACTTGCCCAATTGTTTCTGATCCATCATCGAGCGGAAGTTCCAAAAGAATGGCCTCGAGCACAGCTGGCAATTGTTGGACTCCACCCAACCCGGCACCTCCTTGCGCATCGCATTCATTTCCCAAAACACGACCACCGAGTCCTCGCCACACGATATCAATTGCTGAGTGTGATTGGCGTACGCTAGAGCCGACACTTTGTTGCTGAACGAAAGAGAATATACAATAATTCATTTAAGGGTTTCTTATGTGTATGAAGGTGTTACATTAACATATTTTTATTTTAGTATTACCTATGGCCCTGCAGCTCGTAGATTGTGCCGCGCTTGCCGCCAACGTCCCAGACAATAACGGATTGATCGCAGGCGCCACTAAACAAAAGCTGTGGTCCTTCAACCCATCGTAAGCAGCGAATACCAGCTGCAAAAGAAGATTTGGTTAGTCTGTTAAATAATACATGTAAAGCTGGCGGAACTGATATGTATATATATACGATTGAGGTCTGAATATTTTGTCAAACCTAAGTTGAAGATAAAAGGTTACACAAATTTAAAAGACATCTATTTAAACTACAAATAAATGGATAAATAAGGAAGAAAACAATTTTCAAGAAATATCATGACAACTTTTTGAGCCACACTCGTATATAAAATTGTACGTATGTATATATAGATACATATATTTAAGACTCCATTTACCAGTATGTCCTTTGAATGTGGTGATAAGCTGCACGCCCTGCGCCTCGCAGCGCAGCATTGTGATCTGACCCGCATGATCTCCAATGAAGGCGTACTTGGCCAACGCATCGAACCTAGATTAAAATGAAAGAGTGATAAAACGCTCTCGCACACTCAGCTGAGATTACAGAGTCACTCACTGAAGCGCTGTGCAGGGCGTCTCGAACGTGTATCCGCCCACTCGTTTCGCCGTTTCCGTGCAATGGTATGCGAACTGTTTATCTTTGCCAGCAGAGAGTATCCAGTTGTGGGTCTTCGAGAATACAACGGCTACAACACGACCCTGATGCGACAAATAGTCGCGCATGAATGATAAGCGATTGCAGTCCTCGGACAGTGTGTATTGGGTGACGGTGCCGTTGTCCTGACCAATGTACAGTTGGCGCTGCTCCGGCACGTATTCGATGGCTGTGCAGCCCGATGGCATATATTGGCAAATGCTGGGCCAGTACTGTCCAGAGTCACGTTTAAGCCACACACGAACAGTTCTATTCAAACATAAATGTAAGGGAAATTATATTCCAAGGCGTTAAGGAATTTTCGTATAAGGGAAATTTGGTTTGTTTATTTACGCACTTGTCGTCAGATACGCTAATGACCCCATTTTCGCCCGGTATTAAAATAGCTGCATTTACATCGTCACCGCTGCCCTCTAATTTGCTAAGCAACTCCGGCTTTTTTGTCGACAAAAAGCGATCGTTGTTGCTGCGTTGCGCTGGTTTTATCTCGGCTGCCATTCTTCTACTGAGAGAGAGCGAGAGTTAGGATCTATAACAAATGCAGCTAGTGCGTGCGTGTGTATGTCCGTGTGAATTGGCTAAATTAACACCGAAAACCTTTCAAGATTATCTGATATTATAATTTGCTTCAACGAATAAATGAATGAATCACAAATAAACTGATTTTATCCAAAAATTATGATCAGTGTGACCCTCACCAGCAAAATTGTTATTCTATAATTAATTAAAGTGGGAACACTTTTCCAATAAGAGCGACAAAACTATCGATTATTTGTCAATTTCAAAAAATATATTATGCGCGTGCATAAGAAATATCCATAAAAATAAATATTGTTATGTTACAAACAAATATAAAACATGTATTAAATGAAATCTGTCTTATTCCGCTTAAAGCTATCGATTATTTCGTCACTCGATTACTTAGTCGATTGAATGTCATTCAACGACATTCAAATTACTTTTACCGTGAGTGGGGGTCCTTTACTCCTTGCTCCAGTTCGGCCTCCTTATAAGAATTCCACGTTGGAAATTAAGGTAATCTGGATTAAAAATCAAAACTGATGAGTCAACTAACATGACGGTTCCTCGGAGTTACTGCCGTGTATGAATAAATAAGAAC
This sequence comes from Drosophila mulleri, assembly GCA_035047565.1. Lineage (NCBI taxonomy): Eukaryota > Metazoa > Arthropoda > Insecta > Diptera > Drosophilidae > Drosophila > Drosophila mulleri. Next base: position 21,248,218 of record JAWNPK010000012.1, read on the forward strand.
AATAGGTCACTTTACCTATCCAAAAGCCTCACCCAATTTACGTTTCACAATTGGTAAATCGATAATCGTTTGCTTTAACGAAAAAACGAAAAAAAAAAACACACATTCTAATCAAAAATGCCAATTGGAAGTATTATCAAAAAAGCATCCAACTTTATACTAGGCGAAGAGAGGTGTGATGAAAAAATCGATATTGCTTACGAAGACAACGAAATACTTTTCTGCAAAAACAATGTCTGCATTCATCCACCGACCGTGGCCCGCCAGGAATCGGATATACTGCACTACCCTGGCTACCTGACCTGCACTACCAAAACATTTATCGACCAGTACAACAGTGCCAAGAGGCCAACGCTGCTGCTCACCTGGATCCCGAACACCTCGCTCTGCAAGTGCAACTCGACCACCAACGAGGGGGAGCCTCTGAGCAATCTGCATCATGACACGTTACCTACCAACGGACACTTCTCGCCCACTGCTCAAGTGGCGGTGCCCGCGCCAAAGATCGCCGACGAACAGGCCGAGCAGGAGATAGGCGAAGAGAATGCGGCTGAGATGCAGGAATTGAAGAATGAGCTGCAGCCGCTGCTCGGAGGACAAACGGCATCTATTGGAGATCTGGCTGCCTTGCTCAAAAAGAATCCAATTACATCCGTAAACATAACCATTTCGAATCCACAAATCGAGAACAGCAACATCTCCCAATCCTACAATTGCATCATTCCCACTTCCTCGCCGGATAACGAGGGCGGTCATCCGTCTGCAATCGCTCGGGCCGCTCAGCCGGCACAGCAAATTAATTCAGACGGTTCTGTGTCGGATGACAACAATCCTAATTGGATGACGCCCGAACTGTTGGCTTTCAAGCATAATCTGGTATTCCCCGAGAGTGCCAATGCCACGCCCACTGTCCGACGTAAGGCAGTGATTAGGGGCCGGAGATTTTCCGTAGATCTCAGCCAGATGCGTTCGTTGCGTTTGTTTTTCAACGACGACAAATGCACATCTGGCCAGCTGGTGATAGCTTCTAGAGAATCACAGTATAAGATTCTGCATTTCCACTACGGCGGCTTGGATCACCTGGCTCAGGTGTTGCATCAGTGGCACTGCTTTCTACACAACATTACCTTGGCTCCGGGACAGGAGAAGATGAATTTGCCCTATCGACACTTCATGGTCTGTCGTCCGGAAGTGAAACAATCGGAGATGCACCCGGATGAGGGCAACGTGAAGCGGATCACCACGAACTTCTTCTATGGCACATTACTAAACGAAAAGGGCCAGATCGACGATGACTTGCTGCTCCGCAAGTGCGTCTTCTTCGGCGGCCTCGAGAAGAGTCTGCGTAAGACCGTGTGGCCCTTCATCTTGAAATGCTATTCGTTCTCATCCACCTTTGAGGATCGGGCCGTCTTGATGGACATCAAAAGGCAGGAGTACGACGAAATAACGCGAAAGCGTTTATACTCCATGTCACCAGAGCAGCAAGCCCAGTTCTGGAGAACCGTGCAGTGCGTCGTCGAAAAGGATGTTGTGCGTACGGATCGTACGAATCCGTTTTTCTGCGGTGACGACAATCCCAATACAGAGATGATGAAGAACATTTTGCTCAACTTTGCCGTCTACAACACGAGCATCTCCTACTCGCAGGTGAGTGGGATCCGGCTCCAATTATCGCTATATATACCCATATCGATCTTTATGTTGTTTGCAGGGCATGAGTGATCTCTTGGCTCCCGTTTTGTGTGAGGTGCAGAATGAATCGGAAACTTTCTGGTGCTTCGTCGGCTTGATGCAGCGTGCTTTCTTTGTGTGCACGCCCACGGACAACGATGTAGATCACAATTTAAGCTACTTACGTGAACTGATCAGGCTCATGCTGCCGCGCTTCTATGAGCATCTGCAACGGCACAACGAAGCCATGGAGCTGCTGTTCTGCCATCGCTGGCTGCTGCTCTGCTTCAAGCGGGAATTCACGGAAGCCGTCGTCATTCGGATGTGGGAGGCTTGCTGGTCAAACTATCTCACTGACTACTTCCATCTATTCCTCTGCCTGGCCATCATCGCGGTCTATGCCGATGATGTGATTGCGCAGAACCTGCGCGCAGATGAGATGCTGTTGCACTTTAGCTCCTTGGCCATGTACATGGATGGCCAGTTGATTTTGCGAAAGGCGCGCGGACTGCTCTACCAGTACAGGCAGCTGCCAAAGATTCCGTGCACGCTGAGCGGCTTGTGCAAGCGCTGCGGTCCGGGCATGTGGGACTCGGAGCATCGGCCGGCATTGGAATGCGTCGGTCATACGGATAACGAGAAGTGCTCCTTGGGCATTGACTAATGGATTGATGTGGCTTCTACTATTGTATATCGAGTTACCCTACTTATTTACACAATATATTACCATTATGTGTTATGATTGAAAGCTTTCAAGCAAGTGCTTCAAAATATACCAAATTACATTACGCCTATGCTGAATAAATGTTTCACTTTGTCAATGATAAACTCGAATAGTCAGCTTAACAATTAATTAATGGGTCTCAGCATTTATTGAGCACTGCACTCCTAGACTTGGTTCACAGATTATGCAAGCTTCAGGGCAATAAATCTCAATAGAAGGAATTTCTGCTTTAAAATAGACTAAAATAAATATATATACGCTGAATAAATATCTCGCAATGTCACAAAATAAATTAAAATTGTAAATATAACAATTGTCAGAATGAGTTTTAGTATTTATTTTACATTCTTAATTAGGATCGTAGAGCCAGCTTCAGTGCTGCATATTTCAACAAAATGAAGTTCATTCGCATTTCCGCATTTCTGCATTTGCATATGAATAAAATCGTACTTGTTTGCTGTTGCTGGTGTTGTGATTAAAGTATGGTCATTACAGGAATTAAATCTAGAGTTGTCCTACAAAACGCATTTCGCATTCATATCCGCGTTGTTGACGTATACGTGATAATTGAGCATCGATATACAAATATATATATATATATTGATTCTTCCTGCTGCCAGGTATTTTACATTTGCGGCAACTGATCAATCGGAGTCGTGAACTTGAAGTCCTCCGGGAAGAGTTTTGCAGCATGCGGGTACATAAGCTTATATGACTGGCGTATGGTGACATCGGCCACGCCTGCAATATCGCCAATTTCCTTTTGGCTGCGCTTGTGCTCCGACGCCTGCGATGCCATATAAATAGCGGCAGCAGCTACCGAAATTGGCGATCGACCAGGTACAATGTCCATCTCCACGGCCTTCTTGGCAATGTGCGTGGCAGCTCGCTGCACCATATTGGGTAGATCTATGAATTCATTAACATGAGAATTAGTCGCTCTACATAGTATACATATATATATATAAGAAAGGTCTCACTGCAATAACTTACCCAAATTGGCACAGAAGCGGCACATGAAATCGGCTGTCGTTATCAGATCTACACTTGTTTCCAGTGCCTTCAATGTTAGCTTAAAGCATCTGCCGATTTCCTTCTTGCTAATCTTGCTAACTGCACAGATTTCCTTGAATGTACGTGGCACACCCTCTTGGCGGCACGCTATGTATAGGCAAGCGGATGCCTTCGCATCATTCGAGCGTCCTTTTAGATTCTTTCCATCATGCACCTGGAAATATAAAATCAATAATAACGATTTCTTAATAAGTCTATGAGCCACATACCTGCTTGAATAAGTTATTTGCGCGATCGACGATTGTTTTGGGCAGATTGATGCGATCTGCCATAGATGAAATTTCTTTGAATGCTGATATAAGTGAACGATCTGAGCTGCTCATTGTGCGTCTGTTCTGGTATTTGGGTGCGCCGAAGGCATCAAACGATGCAGAGCCTGTTCCCGGACCAATGATTGTGGATAAATCTCCGCCACTGAGTAAAGGATTCTCCGGACCACCCACACGGCTGGGATCCACTCCACTTTTTTCATTGCTAAATGTGCGCCATTCAGAACCCACGTCGATAACACGATCGCCAACCACCAGACCACATTCCGAGCATATCATGTCGCCAGCTCGATAGTCCTCAATTAACGGAGACTCCGGATGGGCATAGCAACACACTTTGTTGTTTTCCAGTCTAGAAGAGTATCCCACAATATATCCCAATATTTAATCACAAATATTATATTTACCTTGAAGTTGACGCCATTTGATGTTTTTATCTGTTTGCATACAACTATTTTTTCAGATTTTTACTTTTTTTGTTTGCAAGCGCAAATTAATTTCGACACCAAAAAAGTTGTGATTCTTCTTCTTTGGTCTGTTAATATAACATGTGTCTAACAGAGTGCGTAAATATTTACTGAGCGGGTGTTACAATTTGTACAAATGTCTCTTAGAATTTTACAATAAGTAAAATGGACAACAAAAATTCAGTGAAAATTAACAAAAGTAGATAGATTTGCAAATTGCGAACTGAACCATTAAAGGTTGTTAACAGAACTATTAAAAACTATAAACAGGCCAATTATAAACAGCTGATCCTAAAATTGATCGACAATCGGCGTAACAGCGATAATCGAAACCGTAAAACCTATTAATAGAGCAAAATATTGAAATTTAATTATACTGATCAAATTAAGGCTTAGATTACAGTTCTTTAACTGAACAGAAATGCTATATTCAGTTCATATTAATCTAAAAATGAAGTCGGAACAGCATTGACTTAAGAAAGAAGGAGTACTGTAGAAATTTATTTCGAATCATTGCACGAAATTTACAACGTAATAAACAAGTTCCACCAAAACGACACAATTAATATCGACACTTATTACACGGTCAATCGATGGTAACCCTATCGATAAGTATTGGTGTTAAAACGATTTGTAAAAATTACCAACACATACATACTTTCATATATTTTATGCTGCAGGAAACTCGGAAAGTAGGCTTATTAAATGGTGCATCGGTATACAGTTTAAATGATTCGTCAATTCCGTTGTGGTCCTCTTGCTCCGGTTACTCGTGTCACTTGCTTTTGACAATTCATATGTCTACATAAACAAATTTTTCTGGAAAATACGAAACAATTCAGAAAGCAAAACAATTATCAACATGACGAGCAAACATATTTATTCAACCACAAATTTATCTGATTTGCAATTGAAGGAGCAGGGCAATTGTTTATTTGCGGCCCGCAAATATGACGATGCGATTATATGTTACTCGAAAGCCATTGTAAGTTATTACCAAAATTGAAAACTTAAATGATTCACGTATATATGTGTATATATGTATAAAAATATATTGTATTCCACATAGATTAAGAATCCCACAAATGCAACCTACTTTACGAATCGTGCGCTTTGCAATCTAAAGCTAAAACGTTGGGAACTGTGCTGTCAAGATTGTCGACGAGCTTTGGATATAGATGCCAACTTACTAAAAGGACATTTTTTTCTTGGCCAGGGTCTTATGGAGATTGACAACTATGACGAAGCTATAAAACATCTACAGCGTGGTAAAAATTTGTAAATGTTTTTTAGTATCTATACTTGTATAATTACTTTTTAATGCGCATATTTTAAGCCTACGATTTGTCAAAGGAACAAAAGCAGAACTTTGGAGATGATATAACCTTGCAACTGCGTTTGGCACGCAAAAAGCGATGGAATATTATGGAAGAAAAACGAATACTTCAGGAAATCGAGCTGCAAACTTATTTGAATCGGTACGAGTATAGATCAAGACTTCTTGGAATCTATACTTAGTTTATTTAACTATTTTCAGTCTAATCAAGGATGACATGGAAAACCGCTTAGCCAGTTTAAAGCTAAATGAAAACTTAAATGAGGAAAACTTAAAGGAAAAACAACAAGAAATTGAACAAGAATGTGTAAGATATCTTTGCAAAGCTTTCTGTTGATATCTATTATTTCATACAAAAAGAGATAATAGGTAGAAAGTGCAGTTGAATGTCGAACTTATAAATAGTTTGATTCATTTTGTAGTTTATTAATATATATATATATTTTATAGGATGATCATATTAAAGAGCTTAATAATATATTTGCTAAAGTGGACGAACGTCGCAGGGTAAGAATAAAAAAAGGTGTTATCTGTATATGTATATAAAATTTAATTATTTTATTGGCAGAAACGCGATGTGCCAGATTTTCTATGTGGGAAAATCAGTTTTGAAATATTAACTGACCCGGTGATTACTCCATCAGGCATTACATATGAGCGTAAGGATATCGAGGAGCACTTGCAACGTGTTGGCCATTTTGATCCTGTAACACGAGTGAAACTCACGCAGGATCAGTTAATACCAAACTTCTCAATGAAGGAAGTAGTTGACTCATTTATTGCTGAGAATGAATGGTCATTAGATTATTGATTTGTTGTAGTCTGTAAGCAACTCAGAGAAAAATATGTATATTGTAATTATATAGCTGGTAAAAGCAGTTAAATACAAAATGTCAATATAAAATTGTCTATATTCATTGTATAATTTGAGTAGAGAATATATTGTTTACATTAAGTTATTGTGTTATGATATTTAGTACTATACAAACGCCAATCGAAATAAATTAATTAAACGTTCGTAGAAGTTATTTGTTGTCTATACAATTAATATTCGTTTAAAAACATCGGCTGAATTAAAGACAAAATGAATGCGATGATTACAATTGAAATATCGATATATTTTTCAATAAGACTTGGTGGCTCAGAAAACGGCGCGAATGCATAAATGCTACAACATTAATAAAAATTTAGTAAAAATATGTCTGGAAACAATGGTACGGTTGCGCGTATGCCATGGGTGGAAAAATATCGGCCCAACTGTTTGGATGACTTAATATCCCATGAAGAAATAATTTCAACGAGTAAGAACATGCTTTGATAAAGGCAAATGGAAGACACCGCTAATATTTCTATTTGTTTTAGTCAATCGCTTTATTAATCAGAAGCAGCTGCCCCACTTGCTCTTCTATGGCCCACCAGGCACAGGTAAAACGAGCACTATTCTGGCCTGTGCCCGTCAGCTATATTCACCAGCACATTTTAAGTCCATGGTACTTGAACTGAATGCGTCTGATGATCGTGGCATTGGAATCGTTCGTGGTCAGATTCTTAACTTTGCCTCGACTCGTACCATTTTCTGTGGCACCTTTAAGCTGATCATAATGGACGAGGCGGATGCTATGACGAATGACGCACAGAATGCCTTGCGTCGAATTATTGAAAAGTACACGGAAAACGTGCGCTTCTGCATCATTTGCAATTATTTAAGCAAAATAATTCCCGCTCTCCAATCGCGTTGCACTCGTTTCCGGTTTGCCCCGCTCTCGCCAGAGCAGATGATGCCTCGCCTGAATAAAGTTGTGGAGGAGGAGAAGTACGTGTTCCATGCCGGCTGCACTTTATCCAATTTCTAAGCAGTTTGATTTTTTCAGTGTAAACATTACGGATGACGGAAAGAAGGCATTGCTGACCCTCGCTAAGGGTGATATGAGAAAGGTTCTGAATGTGCTGCAGAGTACTTCGATGGCATTCGATGTAGTCAATGAGGATAATGTTTATATGTGTGTGGGATATCCGCTTAGAAGTGAAATTGAAAATGTGCTACAGACATTGCTATCAGCAGCCACATTCGACTCGGCATTTGATAGTAAGTTTATAATTTATAAAAAAAAGGTTTCTTTTTCTAAACTTGTGCAATCGTTATGACAGCAATTGAAGAAGCGAAGAGTAAGCGAGGACTTGCTTTAGAGGATATTGTTACAGAACTGCATTTGTTTATTATGAGACGTAAGATAACTGAGCAATTGTTCCACTCTATTCTTATACTAACGTTTTACTATACCCTATAGTTGAGCTGCCCATGTCGGTGATGAATAAATTAATAATTAAGCTGGCAGAAGTTGAAGAGAGATTAACCAAGGGCTGCTCGGAGACTGCGCAAACTGCAGCGCTGGTATCTGCGTTCTTTATAAGTCGTGACATGGTGTCGCTGGAAAGCTAGAGAGCAACTATTTCAAAGATTATACTTAAAACTAAGAAACCATTAATTAAATACAAGCACAAATTAATCTATATACAAATAAAGATCCTTGAATAATTGTGTTAATATTATAAATCGATGTTTTCGATATAAACGATATCTACTTTCCCATGTCATCACTAATAAGCAGCAATCGATAGCAGAATTGTATATTTTGGTGTTCCAGTGCAGGCGAATTTACAAAAGTAATTGTAAAAATGAATGCTGTCGACGCGGATGCTCATTTGTTGGCCTTAAAGGGTAAGTAACTTGTTATGTGGCGTATAAAATAATAAACAAAAAATATACGTCTTACAGTAATGCGACTAACCCGACCTACGCTTGTTGGGCTTGGGCCAATTGTTACCTGCGAACCCAAGGACTTGCCTCAGAGTTTTAACCGACTTGTGGAGTTCGACGGTATTGCTCGAACGTCCGCTGAAGCCCTCGGCGCCGGACAGACGATGCTGTTGCCTCAATCATTTGGAAATATATACCTGGGCGAAACATTTTCGAGTTACATTTGTGTACATAATTGCACCACCCATCCCGTTGAAGGCGTTTCTGTTAAAGTAGATCTGCAGTCCAACTCATCGCAAATCAATTTGCTGATGCATGAAAATAAAAAATCTGCAGTGGTTTTAACAGCTGATGAAACACTCGATGATGTCATTCGATATGAAGTGAAGGAAATTGGGACTCACATGTGAGTAAGACATTTAATGAAAATTACTTATTTCTCATAGTAATTATTTAATCTTTGCCTTTAGATTAGTCTGTGAAGTAAATTACACGAGTCCTGCGGGATTCGCTCAATCCCTGAGAAAGTTTTTCAAGTTTCAAGTACTTAAACCACTCGACGTTAAGACAAAGTTCTATAATGCCGAAATGGACGAAATATATCTTGAAGCGCAAATACAAAATGTTACTACCGGCCCATTTTGTCTAGAAAAAGTCGAATTGGACAGCTCCGAGCAGTACACAGTGACCTCTTTAAATACTTTGCCCAACGGAGAGTCGGTCTTTACCTCCAAAAATATGCTGCAACCCAATAACAGTTGTCAATTTCTTTATTGCATAAAGGTTGGATAACAGTAAAAGTTTCTGAAGTCGGATAAACCATTTTTTTTATATTTCAGCCAAAAGCAGAAATTGCTAAAGACATTAAAACTCTACGTGAAGCAAACAACGTAGGAAAACTCGACATTGTCTGGAGATCGAATTTTGGCGAAAAGGGCAGATTGCAAACAAGCCAATTGCAACGATTGGTATTTATTGAAGTATTATTTTAACTTTAATGAGTGTTCAATAGTTCAACTTTTCTTTTAGCCCTTTGAATACAAAGACCTGCGCTTGGAAGTAATTGATGCCGAAAATATTGTCAAAATAGGAAACATATTCACATTCCAATGCCGCGTAACCAATACAGCGGAGCATCCAATGAAACTGCACGTGAAACTCGATACGAAAGTCTATCCCGGTTGCCCCTATACGGGTTCAGCTGATTTTGAATTGGATACATTGCAGCCAGGGCAGCTAGTTGAATTTCCACTTACAATTTGTCCATCTAAATTGGGTCTTATTAAAGTATCCCCATTAGTTATAGTCGATACACTGAAAAACGAGCAATTTATAATGACAAAAGTTGTGGAGGTGTTTGTTGTAGACGCTGATTACCATCAGGATGGTACGTTCTTGCTTAATAAGCTAATTCGTTATGAAAATCCAATTGATTCGTTGATGCAAAAGCAAATCCAGTTGCAGGTGGTTTAGTTAGACAATATATGAAATTAAAAGTTTGACAATTTGTAAATATGTACTTTTAAAGTTAGTATAAATTATAGATATAAGTAAACCAGCTTATTTGTGACCTATGAATAAGTCAATAATATATTCGGGAATTAGAGTTCATATCAGTCAACATTTACTTCTGCCTTTTGCTACGAAGAGTATCATCAAGGCGACTATTCCTAATGAGTTTAAACTCTCATTTATATTTCAAAATTTATTGCCTCCTTGGACACTATTAGGCGTTAATTTTTTTCAATTTGCATTTAGAAGTGATTGCTGTAGTTTAAATTGTCAATCAACTATGGTCGCAGCTATGCTATATAAGAAAGTCTTTCGCCTTGAACATCACGGTATAAATGCATTCGAGCGCTACAGGAGTAGTACTTACCTTGGTAAGCATATTTTGTATAACAGTTTTCGCTATGGAGGGCTCGGTTATAGTGGAATACAACACGCGCCTTGTTAGGACAAAGCAAAGCATAATATTTGCCTGCTCTGAGCATGGTATGTTGATCATATTTATAACTTCTTCACTTAAAAGTTAAAAGATTGCTTTAATTTTAGATATGTATTTCACTGTTATAACACTCATGGCAGCCAACCAATTTGTTCAACCGGTCCATATGAACAGCGCCTATGACTTGGTATCAATTTTGACAAGAGAAAATTATGCGCGAACATCTGTGATTGTGGACACGACCTGTGAAGGCGCTCCTAAACTGCTAAAAGAGGCGTCTGCGAATAGATATTTTAATAAAACCTATCAGTGGTTACTGTGGGGCGTCGAGGCGAACATCAATGATTTGCTGCCGACCGAGCTAGATTATGTTGGCCCAAATGCACAGCTCACCTATGTCAATAAAACAAGCGACGACTATTTGCTTTGGGATGTGCATTCCAAGGGCCGTCAACTGAAAGCTCCACTAGAATTGCAATTGATAGCAAAACTATCAACGGAGCCACAGAAGTTGGTTATAGTTAACGAGATATTCGATCTGCAGAGCATCAAATACCGCAGTCAGTTCAATGGCGTGACTCTGCGAGGCGCAAGTGTTGTAAGTAAGAAGGGATATTTGTTGGAATGTATATTATAGTTTCAATACTGTAGATCGATCAGGAGGACATTTTGACGAATCAACAAATTGAAGCCATACTGTCGAGGCCCACAAAGGACGCGGGTGTGGCAGCATTTATCAAATATCATTATGAGCTGTTGAGCCTGCTGCGAGATCTCTTTAACTTCACCGTCAACTTTCGCAATTCGAGGGGTTGGGCAGGCCGATTGGGCAACACAACTTTTCGACTCGGCTTGCTGGGCATTATAAAGCGCAATGAAGCAGATATTGCGGCATCTGGAGCATTCAATCGCATAAATCGTTTCGCCGAGTTCGACACTATTCATCAGAGTTGGAAGTTTGAGACAGCTTTCCTGTTTCGGTTCACGCCCGATTTGGATACGCATGGCAAAGGTGGAAATTTTCTAGCACCCTTTAGCAGGCAGGTGTGGCTCTTCACCGTGGCCACTTTGATTGGCATTAACAGCATTTGGCTGCTGCTGGATTATCTAAGCAAACGATGGCATTCTCAAGCAAAGCAATGTATCGATCAACGAATTTTTAACATAAGCGCTCATCAAGCAACTACGAAATCCCACAGCAATTGGACGGAACGTATCCTACACACCTTTGGTGCTGTTTGCCAACAGGGAATGGAACCAATTCCCAGGGATATGCCGTCACGTTCCATTGTCGTTACAGTTTTTCTCTTCTCCGTCGTAATGTATAACTATTACACGTCATCTGTCGTTGGTGGGCTGTTGAGCTCCTCGGATCTAGGGCCAGCTACCGTGGATGAAATAACTAATAGCCCTCTTAAAGTATCCTTTGAAGATATAGGATACTATAAAGTCTTATTTAAAGTAAGTTGAATGTTTCAATAAAGCCAATTCACTTATTAATTAAGCGTTTGATTTCTAAAGGAAAGCTCAAATCCAATTGTGACTCGTTTGATAAGCAAGAAACTGTCTGCATCTAGAGGTCCCAATGAGATGGGTGTCTACGGTCACATAGAGGATGCGGTTCCATATCTAAAGAGGGGGGGATTTGCATTTCACTGCGAAGTGGTTGACGCATATCCCATAATAGCCGAGCTGTTTGACGCCAATGAAATATGTGATCTACGCGAGGTGTCTGGCCTAATGGAGGTGGAAATTATGAATTGGATTGTCCATAAAAATAGTCAATATACCGAACTGTTTAAAACAGCGTAAGGATGTCATAAACCACTAATATGACTTTTATATACATATGTATTTCAAATTTCAGTATGTGTAAAGCTCGTGAAGTTGGGCTGGTTGAAAGACTTCTGCGACAGCGTCAAATGAAGAAACCGGAATGTCAGTCCCTGTACACCGTCTATCCAGTAACCATATCGGGTGTTTCTTCAGCATTCCTGACGCTGATAAGTAATATATGTAGTTTAATGTTGTTGTTGTTGTCAAGTGACTTATTGACTTATTTTAAGGCGGAGTCTTAATCGCATTATTTGTATTATGTCTGGAAATAGCATCGGTCAAATGGCAAATCAGAAGGTAAGATTATAAAAGTTGTCTTTTTTAGTTGTAAGATTCATATATATTTTGAAAACACTATTTTTGAATCATTTAATTATATTAAATATACTATTGAATTAGTTTTGCGAGTAAGAATTACAGAAAGCCAGGTAGATATTTTAATATATTGGTTTTATTTATTGATTAGGCAATCGACATATGTATATTATGTATCAATATAAATCTTTTTATGCACTAATTGAACAAAATTTTGTTGAAAGGTTGTCAAATAATAAAATAACTGCATTGCCAAATGTTTCGACTTTATTATAAGGAATTGATGAAGTTATTTTAAAAATTTATCTAAATGGTTACTTGCCTCGGATGAGTTGCGCTTGGCGCTGAGACAGTGTTTCGATATATAAATACACATGCATATACACACAATAAATTTAACTATTCTATTTAAGTTTAGTCTCAAAATAATTCCGTAAATTCAGTATTTAAAATCACAATTTTTCATTCCGAAAGTATTTTGCACTTGTCAGTGTTTTTCTTTTACCGAGTTTTCCTTTATCTTTTTTCTGTCAGCAAATATGAATTATTCTCATGTCTTCCTGATTTCTATTTTAAAATGAGCTTTAACGGATTTAACAGAACTCGAGATCATGTGGTTTTCTTTTGCCAATAAAATAAACGGTTGTTTGTGTAATGCGGATTATTTCGTCGATTACTTTCTGAATATATATATATCTATGTATATATACGATGCTATAATGGTGCCAAGACTAAGAAAGGGAGTCTTCCATAAATGTATACTAAGTGTGTTGTCCCCTTTATTATAAACCTCTACCGTCGTCCACAGTTCAGTTTTCAATGGATGCTGCGCCCAAATTGCTGCCACCCAATTGATTGTGTGCTATCATTAATATGTCCTTTTTCTCCTTGGGAAAACGTAGCTCGCGGCCTGCCATGCGTGCCGTCTCGAGCTCACGTTCAGCCAAGACTAATTCTCTTCGCAGCACTCCGGGATTCTCCTGCTCACGTGCTATCCAGTCCAGGGCCATCTGAGCTCTCATCTCATCATCCAAGCTGCGATTGGAGTAATGTGCAACCACCTCCTGTCTAGAGCACTGTCGCTCGCGCATTGCCTTCAATGATCCATTCCAATGTAGTAGTTGAAACACGGTCATCAGTTCTTGGAATTCCAGCATCGTACGGCCCTTATTGGCTTCGAGCATGAATCTAAACTCATATATATTAAAAATGATATATAAATTTTAGATATAACATCTCCTACATACCTAAATGCACCAATGCCCGATTCTGGCAATTCATTGTTTTGCGGTGTTCCCTTGAAGGAGGCGCGTGCATCCTGAACAGCCTTTTCTATAAATTCATCGGTTATGCGACGAGACGGATGCTCGTTAAATACCGAATTCATGAGTGCAATTTTAGCCGAACTTCGTCTAGCTTCCGCTTTAGTTGGACAATTCTGAAAGGATTGCCGGTTAGCAATGTGTACTCTATCAAGGCTGCTGAAAAAGTAATACCTGAAAGCTACCAAAACAACTGCCACCAGGTAATGTTACGAAACACACATAGGGTGGGCTGTTTGATGGAATCGATTCATAGATCACTAGAGCTCCATTCTTAAGCTCGACTCCTCGGGTCTGTTTCATTTGCCAAAACTCTTGCAAAGCTTCCACAACATTAACTGTGAGCGAAGAAATATATCAAATAAAAGATTGCAAAATATTTATAGAAATGGGTTTACCCCTATAATCCCGATCTTCGTATAATCCAGATACCATTGGCAAAGCCCAGAAGGGTTCTTCTGGATAGACCATTATACGCTTGCCGCTTGTTGATTATTGTACAAGAATGGAGCTAAAGAGTGTATATCATTTACAACTTAAATCATTACAAGAATTCGACAATAAATATTCGTCAATCTTCAACTGAAAGCAAAAATAAAACAAATAGCATGTAATATTATAACTTATAATTTGGAAATTTCTTGATTTCGATTTTTTTTCGCACAGTGTACATGCAGATATATGTATTCATTCAACACCCTACGCATTTGTAAAAGTACATTAAGTCGCTGATATTTCATCATCGGCATTTCCAGTTTGCTTCTTAAGTCATCTGTTTTATGCTCTTTTAGAAATCGCCTCTCCCACAGACACGGCGCACTGGCACTGGCACTCGCACACAAACACATACACATGCATATGCTTGCAGACGTACATATGTATGTATGCACATACATGAATGTATGTAGGTCTGCGAGTTGTATGTGCATATTTTACAAGTGGTACAAGGAGTATACACACTTGAAACCCATAATTAATATATGTATATACGCATACATACATACATATGTAAGCCGTTAAATGACTGTGGACAAACGACACGCATACTCACATAAATATATGTATGTACATACATGCATGCATACTTACAAATAGGTGAACAAAATTTTGTCAACTGTAAATGTCTTTTTTTTATTGCCCCACACAAATCAAATACTTGCGCACTGAAATTTATTATTTTATTTCTTGACTTGTGTGATGTTTTAATCAATTACAATCGTTATTTTGTATCTAATAATTGTAAAATGGCGTTCACACTTCTGCGCCAACTCACATTAGCTAAAAAATAGTTACACACGTAAGCATATACTTTTATGCATAGGAATAATATGCACTTGCAAGTGACAAACTTGCTGAGTACAATAAAACCAACCTGTGATTTTCATTGCCGACTACGCGTATGCGCACTGTTCAATTATATCGGTTCGCAATTTTTCACTATGTGATCGTACATAAGCTTTGTCGCAAGTGTTGGATAAGGTACAAATTTAATGATTTGCTTGTCAGATTTTATCATCATACTACAACAACAAAAAAGGGGCTCCTTATGTGGTTGGCAACATGCTTGTGTGACCGTCGTACATTAGTACTCCCATTCGCAACAATTGATCGCATCAAATGTTGCCGATAGCTATCGATATATTTGAGTAGCTGAGTAAAAACACGGAAATTAAGTTTATTTTAGAAAAGCTACTTTCTTCTTTCGAAAATATTTTATGTATTACCTATTTTACATGTATTCTTATATTCTAATTTTTATTAGGGATTGAGGTGAAAAACTAAATTTGTCTCGAAATGTGAAAATGAAACTTAACTGTTTCCATTTAATTAGTAAAAAAAAATTGCTTTAAACTTGGTATTATCCATATCACTAACCATACAACATATACAATGTATGGTTGGTGTGCATATTCAATTATTTTAAGTACTTCCCTATCAATTTCAATAATCCTTAACGATATAATAGATTTGGGAGTATTTTGCCGGATTGGTATTTCCATCTTTTTATATGTATATGCATGTATGTGCTTAAAAAAATATATTTATTATTTGTACAGTTGGAATCGTTTTTTTCAGACATTCACGTGACCTCAAAGAAGTAGCTATACAGGATCAAGCCTAATATACCAGATATAGCTACCGCTATAGTTAACTAATTTGGCGTTGGATGTAACTATGATGTAAATATTGAAAGACATAAATAAATTCTATTAAAATACAAAATAAATGCTTATTTTGAATTATAAAAGGTAATTTGCAGACATTTACTACAAAATTAAATTCATCCGGCACTAAATTTCCAGAGTTTCGTTTTGGATGATTCATGTAAAATACCATAAGCATGTTCAGAGAGATATTGTCACAGCATACCCAAAGTGTGCGTCGCCTATTAACAGAGTGCTATTAAAGAGCAGCCGGTGGTGCTGTAAAGCTCGTGAAAGTTACGACCAAATAAGAGTCGATCTTGGATAGATATATTATTGATTTTAGCATTAGTTCTTGAAATACGTAGGTTGATTTTGCTATGGGAGAGATTGGAATAAAAAATTGTTGCCATTTATTTGCCAGAGATATTCCAATTGTAACATGTTAAAAAACTTAAAATGACATGTATCTCATATATTTGTTTTTATATGAAGTCTTGTCAATAAAAATTACACTTTCTTGCCTAGTTTTTCAATGATAAACTCTTTTAGGGGCTGATAATACTGATAGCGCAAACTAAGCATTTCGGGAGTGTTTCGTACGCGTTCAAACATTTCCAGCTCTGATTCCATGATGAGGACGGCTGTGCCAGCCATTGCGATTACAACAAAGATAACGGATGGTATAAAGGCGTGTAATAAATGGAATTTACGTAAACTTTTGCCACCATTGTTGGGATTGGAGTGTGTGCGCGAAAATTTGCCTAAATGTTTCCCACTAGCAATACCGACGGAAGAGCTTGAATTTAAGGCGGGATTGGGTAGCGCATAGTACTGCTTGGATGAATAATAAAGATGCTGTTTGGAGTCGTTCTGGCCTCCACGCGGCTTGCCAGCCACATCGTATCCGCTCGCTGTGAGTCCACTCTCCGTGGACGAATGCTCCATGGAGTCGCGGAACGCATAGCCGGATAAATCGGTACCCATGTGATTGAGTCTATCTATATTCGAGGAGCGCAGACGCGCCTCTTCGCAAACGGGCTCCAGGCTCGGCATTTGCAGACTACCGTTGACGCCAGTGTCCTGGCCATAGATAAGAATGCTCGGCGCCATGGAACAGCCCAGTGGCTCGGACATTGTGGAACGTGGCAAACTGCTGTAGCCTGCAAAATTAAACAGAATTAATATTTATCATTCGGGTAATTTTAGAGGCTTTACGGCTTACGTATTTGTGCTAGGTCGCCCTGCGGACTGGAGGGCGTGGCTGGTACACTGCTCGCCTTGCGCTTGCTCGATGTTGAATTGGTCATTTTTTGCTCGCGTAATGCGTTTATGCTTTCAGTCAATATCTCACGTTCAGTTCGACCCGTATAACGGAACTTGGTGCCCCAGGAGAAAAAGCCACCGCCAGAGACAACAGCCGCATGCTGGCTATTTGGCAAGCTATGAAGAGAAGAAAATATACGAGATTAAAATCCCTATTCTTGCATTAAATGATCGAATAAAAGCTCTCTTTCATTCCTCTGCAAGAATCTTGTGATCGTTCAATTGTACTTACGTGAAAAATAACATTTGCTCAATGGCGCATCTCCATAGATAGCGGCAAGCGGGTCCTGATGGGCACTTAAAGCCAATTGTGTGTTTTTTCTATAATTATCATTGTTCTTATATACAGTTATTCCGCTTGAAGGGCTTGACTTACGGGCTCGCGGCTGGCATCCGTAAAGCTTAAATGTGCAATAAACATTTTGCCCTCGAAGTTAATTTTATGCACCTCATTCCAGCGAAAGTGTTGCGACCGCTTGCCAGCTACAAAGGTGCTGATGCCCGCATGATTGATGCCCACGTAGAGCAGCGAGCCGCGGTGATCCTTTACGGGATGCGGATCAATTCCATATGTCTCCAGGCCGCGCGCGATGCCCATGAATTCGTCCATGGCGACGGAGGGGTGCTGGCCAGGTTTTCGCTTCTTGTGCAGCTCAATGATTTTCTTTTCCAGACTCTCGGTTTGACGCAAAGCCAAGTCCAATGAGGATACATAGTCCCCGACGTGTATTAGCTCGTCATAGTCACCGAGTTCCTCTGGAAATTACAAAATGTTTATTCACCAGATTGCTAAAATGTTATTTATAGCACGATCTTACCCTGCACGATAAGTGCACCCAATGCAGCTGCCTCGCCCAGCGAACAGTATAAGCGCCCATGACGAAGATCTCTCTTCAGCTGCTGGAAGAGCATGATGCGGCCATTGCCGGTGAGCCGAAATGGATCCGCTGGATAAAATTTTACACGTAACGAAAACAGTACAGGATCGATATCTAAAAAAAATGCAATTCTTTTAGTTTACATAAATTTTATTAAGGAAATTCAAATGATTTAAATACCTTTGCATTGCTTTAATATGGATTTGGCTAGGTCCAGCCAGTGCTAAAAATAAATACATACATTAAATAAAAAATAACTAAATATTCCTGCATTGAGTCATATTTACCCGTTGTTTTCCCGTATCTACATAGCGTAAACCAAAATAGTCCTTTTCCTTAATATCTAGTTGCCTACATATATGGTCGACTAGGTAAATACCTTTATGGAATGGCTGTAAAAAGAAAGAAAGAGAACAAGAGAAGAAGAGAGAGAGCGAGAAAGTACGGCAATAAATATTTTGATTAAATTCATAAAAAAGCTGTTAACTTGGATTTTTGGGTTTGTTATAGCTGAGGTAAGTTACGCCCTTATTCTTATTTCTATAGACACGCACACATGTCCACACAGACCCACCCACACATTTACATACTCATACACACACGCACACGCACAACAAAACAGCGTTGATTTTCCTTGATTTTTCTCCCCTCTTAAAGCCGAAAATTGATTCAATCTCAGATTTAACTAGTTTATTGCTTAAGCTCACCTGAAATTCGCATTCTAAGACATCCGAATCATCAAGCAGACGAACAGTGCACTTGTACACAACATTACATTCATTTTTACTTTTAAACATTTTATTTTTAGACTTTATTATCGACTTTAGCCAGTGCTTTAATTAAAAAACACTAAAAACAGTATATAAAAATATAACTTATATCAGTTGTATGGGCGTGGTTTTGTTCATTATCTTTAAAGTTGTGTACTAAAAGTTTATTAGTTTTTAACGTTATTTTAAACTTTTGTTTGCCGACAATGTCAGTGTCCTTTATCGCCCTTCGCTTTTCTCTTAAGGGTGTTTTTTTTTGGGTTGAGAAAACAAACAAGACAAAAGCACCAAATATGGACAAATGTCTATAAAGTGAATTCTAGTTTAAGGGCGTGTGAGGTTTGTATAATTAAATAGTAGCTTTATTACAGAATGAAACATTTCTTAAAAGTTATGATATCAAATATTGCATATATTTCTCTTTAAACTAAAACAACGGCAAATCGCGCTGTAATCGATAAGTGTTTCATTTTAGTTCAAGTGAACAAAATCAGCTGGTTCGCTAAGTTTCTAGTTCAATTAAGCACGCGGCTTATCAGCTGTTTCGACAAAATAAATGTAAGTTTACTAATAAATATATAAACATTATTAAATTTTACCCCGTCGTGTTTTAGCACACTATGTTTCAACCAGAAGATCACGGCCTAGAGGCCGACTTTCGCCTGACCATGTTTTCCACTCTGCGCGGGTGAGGATGCAAAGTCCCCGAAGAGAAGCTTAAGCAATATCTCACGGGAACAGAAATAGTTAGTAATGCTCCTAGAAATAATGATGACTATATTGGTGAGTGTTTTTTTATTCCAAAATTTATAAAGAAAAACTTTGAATAATTTTGCAACTTAATCAACTAAAATTATCTGCTTACCCGATACTTATCTTAAATAAACATGACCTTGAATTTTTATTTACATATATACTATTCAGTATGTACATATGTACATACATACATATTATGAATATAAATACTAATAACTTGTATTTCCAAACTAAAAAAGGATCTGGAATGGATTGCGCGGTTATACCTCTATTACGGCATAAGGACTACTCACTCGTACAGACTGTTGACTTCTTTTATCCTCTAGTTGATGATCCCGAAATAATGGGCCGCATAGCTTTTGCCAATGTTTTGAGTGATGTGTACGCTGTTGGCGTCACGGACATCGATAAAATAGAAATGCTTATTAGTGCGCCTTCAAATCTGACAGAGAAACAGCGAGATATTGTGGTTCCCTTGATTGTCAAAGGCTTCCAGAGAGCATCGAGCAACAGCGGCTGCAATGGCAATGTGATTATAAAAAATGTTATTATTAATCCTTGGTGTATTATTGGAGGCATTGCAACTGCCGTTTGTTTAAAGCAAGAAATTATATTGTAAGTACATAATACTTCAGTATTAGAGAATATCAATATACTCCACTTAACACCTTTTCAACTTTTTAGACCCTCCAATGGCAAAGCTGGCGATGTTCTGGTTCTAACGAAGCCGCTTGGCACACAGCTGGCAACTAGTGCGCATATTTGGCAGAAGGAGAAGAATGAAAAGTATGAAAAGTTGCTAACTGAATATACGAACGACGATATCATGGAAACATTTGATATAGCAATCAAATCAATGACATATCTTAATCGCAATGGTAAGCTGCAGGAACTGTGTGTTGTATTAATCTGTGGGGCTTTTGCGGTGATTCTAAACGGGCTTAACCTTAAAAATTTCCTGATCTCCCAAATTGCTTAAATTTTAATATCACCATAAATACCACTGATATTAAATATATATGTATATTCGTTTGATAATCAAGGGTCTGCAATTAAGCATAGCTATGATAGAAACAATCTAATAAAATATTTATATTTTAGCTGCTTTGCTAATGAAGAAGTACGAAGCGCATGCTGCAACAGATATCACGGGCTTCGGTTTGCTGGGACATGCCAAAAATCTGGTTGAGTTTCAGAAGCAGTCGCTTCTCTTTGAAATTCACAAATTGCCTATCATAAAAAACGTTTTAAGGTTTGGCGAATTAGTTGGACAATGTACGAAACTAAAAGCAGGCAAAGCCGTTGAAACGTCTGGTGGACTACTCATTTGTCTAACCCCTGAAGCAGCTGAAGAATTTTGCGTGGAGTTTGCAAAACTGACAAATGGAGCACAAAAGGCCTTTGTTATTGGCGAAGTTAAAGAAGCGGTTAAATCTGCTGCAAATTTAGCTGAAAATGTTGAGTTTATTGAGGTGTCTTTTTAAAGAAGTTTGTTTTGTTTAACGAGTCAAACTGGAGTGTTCAACTTATGAATGTTATTTCGTAAAGGTTTTGGCTGGGAAATAATATGAATTGATTTATATGTAAATATAAATTTTTTGACATTCAGTTAGATTTTTTATAGCTAACAAACTACGAAGTGCTTAAATTCTGTATCGTTTTAATAAAAGTTGTCGAAGCCGCGCAACCCATTTTGTAATCCTCGTTTTTTAAACTTCAAATATAACATAGTTGGGCAATCGTTAAGAATCGAGTCATGTTATCACGGGGACCCATTATTATCGAATAAATTTACCCGATAAGACACGATATACTATCGCACATCAAACAGGTTATCGATAATATCATTTTACTTATGCATTTTCCAGTTCCAACACGCAAATTTTTGTGCCGGAAAAAAAAATTGAGTAGACCTATTATTTTGTCTAAGACAAAACATAACTTGTGAGACGGTCACAATACTGATAATCGGCTACCGTGTACATAATTTCATAGATCTATAAATATATATTTATTTATATATTTATATACACACCGTTGAAGCAAATATATAGATCATGGCGTCGCATCAATATCATCAAATCGCAAATTTGCTGGAAAAAGTATGTATAGAATATGCAATGACGGTAGGTAAGCAACACTTAAATATGTGTATATGTATTTTGCGATGTAGATGACATCTACGGACAAGGACTTTCGATTCATGGCAACAAATGATTTAATGACGGAACTGCAAAAGGACAGTATTATACTGGACGATGAGTCGGAGAAAAAGGTGGTTCGCATGGTGCTTAAGTTACTCGAGGATAAAAACGGCGAAGTGCAGAATTTGGCTGTGAAATGTCTTGGCCCATTAGTCAATAAAGTAAAGGAGAATCAAGTAGAGACAATTGTCGACTCGCTATGTGGCAACATGATGTCCAACGTGGAACAGTTGCGCGACATCTCAAGCATTGGCTTAAAAACTGTCATTGCCGAGCTGCCACAATCCTCCAATTCGCTGGCCCCCAATGTATGCCAGCGCATAACTGGCAAACTCAGCATTGCCATTGAGAAGGTAAACACAAATTTTGTACCATATATGAGCTACGGTAAAACAATTCCCTTGCAGGAGGATGTCTCAGTTAAGTTGGAGTCGCTAGACATATTGTCGGATTTGCTTTCACGGTTTGGAGAGTTCCTGGTGCCCTTCCATAGCACCATATTGAAGGCTCTAAATCCACAGCTGGCGTCTCCTCGTCAAGCTGTACGCAAACGCACAATTGTGGCGCTTTCCGTGCTCTTGGTACAAGCGAATAGCAATGCGTACAACGGAGTGGTCGATCATCTGCTGGAGGGTCTGGAGAATCCACAGAATCCAGGCGCTGTGCGCACATACATACAATGCTTGGCTTCTATTTGGTATTATTGAATATGGATCAAAAAAGCGGTGCAGAATTTTAATATTTTTCTTTATCGCTTTGCCGCTAGTCGTCAGGCTGGTCATCGCTTGTGCAATCATATTGACCGCTCGATGATCTTGTTGAAGCAATATAGCCAACGGGATGATGATGAGCTGCGTGAGTTTTGTCTGCAAGCCTGTGAGGCATTTGTGCTGCGTTGCCCAGACGCTATTACTCCACATATTCCCATGGTTTGTCACGCTACATGCGAGTCCCAATCAACAGGAATTGATAGTTAATTTAATTTGTTCCAATTCAGATACTCGAATTGTGCCTGAAGTACGTCACATACGATCCGAACTACAACTATGAGGCCGATGACGGTGACACAGGAATTGCCATGGACACCGAAGAGGATGAATATGTGGACAGCGAGGAGTACAGCGATGACGACGACATGAGCTGGAAAGTTCGTCGTGCCGCTGCTAAATGCCTTGAGGTTCTGATTGCTACACGTCAGGAGCTGCTTGAGGAATTCTATCGCACACTGAGTCCAGCATTGATAGCTCGCTTCAAGGAGCGCGAAGAGAATGTTAAATCTGATATATTTCATGCATACGTTGCACTGCTGCGTAACACACGTTCTGCAGACGATATTGCACATGATCCGGACTCCATGGATCAGGTATCTGGACCGACTCTACTGCTAATCGAACAGCTGCCACAGATCATCAAAGCCATACAGCCGCTGATGCGAGAGAAGTCGATGAAAACTCGTCAGGATTGTTTCCTCTTGCTGCGCGAGCTTTTGAATAGCCTGCCAGGCGCCCTTGGCCCCCATTTAGACAGCATCGTGCCGGGCATTAGCTATTCGCTGAACGACAAGGGCTCCACAAGCAACATGAAAATCGAGTCTCTGGGCTTCCTTTGCTCTTTGCTGCAGGGTCATCAACCACATGTGTTTCATCCGCATATTCCATTGCTGGTGCCTCTGGTGGTGACGTCGGTGTTCGATCCGTTCTACAAGATTGCCACCGAGGCGCTGTTGGTGCTGCAGCAGCTAGTCAAGGTGGTTCGTCCGTTGGGCACCAATGCAGTCAAGTCTGATTTCGATGTTACGCCGTTTGTGGGCCAGGTGTATGCATGCACCCTGCAGAAACTGAAGGTCACCGATGTCGATCAGGAGGTGAAGGAGCGCGCCATCGCCTGCATGGGTCAAATCATTGCCAATATGGGTGATTTGCTGCAGAGCGAACTGGATGTCTGTCTGCCCATATTTATGGAGCGTTTAAAGAACGAAGTCACACGCTTAAGCAGCGTCAAGGCTCTGACCATGATTGCAGCATCTCCACTGCGCATTGACCTCTCGCCCATCCTTCACGATGTGCTGCCCACCCTGGGCACTTTCCTGCGCAAGAATCATCGTGCCTTGAAGTTGCACTCCTTGGATCTTATTAATAAGATCGTCATCAACTACTCGTCGAACTTTGAGCCAAGTGTTCTGCAGTCTGCCATTGTCGAAATACCGGGACTAATCTCCGACTCCGATCTGCATGTGGCCCAATACTCGCTCACTCTACTAAGCACAACGGCTCGTCGCCAGCCGCAAGCTCTGGTTGGCATACATGAGAAGTTTTTGCCGTCGGTGTTGATTCTAGTGCGCTCGCCCTTGTTGCAGGTGAGTCAGTAGCTCTATATATAGTAGTACATGAGTCGGAATAGTAATTGTAATCGCTTTCAGGGCACTGCATTGCAATGCACATTGGATCTATTCCAAGCTCTGGTACAGACACAGCTCACTGGCTTAGACTATCATTCGCTGGTGTCTAAGCTAATGGAGCCCGTTCTGAAGGGCAGCGATCCGGCAGCCAGGAATCCCAATGAGCAGCTGCAGCTGCATAAGCAGGCATATCATTCATCGGCCAAGTGCATTGCGGCCCTGACACAGCAGTGCCCACAGGTGGCAACTCCATTGGCCACCCAGCTGATGTCTGAGCTACAGAAGCGTAGCAACAAGGATACCCAGATCATATTCTGCTTGCTGACAATTGGCGAAATCGGCAGACACTTCGATCTGAGCTCCATTCAAGTGCTGCCACAGACAATCATTGAATGCTTTGGGGCCACATCCGAGGATGTGAAAGCGGCAGCTTCGCATGCTCTGGGCGCCGTCTCTGTGGGCAGCCTGCAAACATATTTGCCGCTCATTTTGAAGGAGATCGAGGCACAGCCCAAGCGACAATATCTATTGCTCCACTCATTGAAGGAGGTCATTTCCTCGCTCTCTGTTACGCCCAACGGTCTAGCGCAGCTGCTGCCATCGGTGCCGTCGATATGGGCCCAATTGTTCAAGCATTGCGAGTGCTCAGAGGAAGGCTCACGCAACGTGGTGGCCGAATGCTTGGGAAAGCTTGTGCTTGTCAATCCAGAGGAGCTGTTGCCTCAATTACAGCAAGCTCTCCGTTCTGAAAGTGCTACAATGCGCACCGTTGTCGTGTCCTCCGTTAAATTCACCATATCCGACCAGCCGCAGCCAATTGACATGCTGCTTAAGCAGAGCATCGGCGAATTTCTCTTCGCACTTCGCGATCCGGATCCTCAAGTACGTCGCGTCGCTCTGGTCGCCTTCAATTCGGCTGTGCACAATAAGCCGAGCTTGGTCCGCGATTTGCTGCCGACACTTTTGCCCTGGCTGTATTCTGAGACAAAGGTCAAGAGTGAGCTCATACGTGAGGTCGAAATGGGCCCGTTTAAGCACACCGTTGACGATGGATTGGATATACGAAAAGCGGCATTCGAATGCATGTACACTTTGCTCGAACAGGGATTGGACCGTGTGGACGTTATGCAGTTCATGGATCACGTTCAGGCTGGCCTAAGTGATCACTATGATATTAAAATGTTGACGTACCTCATGACAGCGCGTCTGGCCGTTTTGTGCCCCGACAAGGTTTTGCTGCGTATGTGATCGACCTTTTAGATCTTTTTAAAAAAATCTCTGCTAAATATAATTTCTTTCAATAGGACTGGATCAATTTGTACAACAGCTACGCGACACTTGCACCCACAAGGTAAAGGCCAATTCGGTAAAGCAAGAGTACGAGAAACAAGACGAACTCAAGCGCTCCGCTCTACGAGCAGTATCTGCGCTCTCACAAATACCCAAAGCAAGTGAGTACTATCTAAAATATGCGATTTCTGCAAATACATTTCATTGATTATTGAAATCGACTTGCAGATAAAAACCAGCAGTTACTAGACTTTTTAAAGTCAATTAAGGAGACTCCGGAACTGTGTAAAATCTATGACTATGTGCAGAAGGATTCCATTACTGGCAATTCAGACATTGCCATGGACCAGACTTAAATATTGTGTTTTGATAGCGGGCGCTGTTCTATGAATATTATAAATTTATTGATAAATAATGTAATAAGCATGTGTGAACACAAAATTGTATCGTCTATATCTGATACAGCCATTAGTTTTTTAACTAAGCAATAAAACCGATTTGTAATACTGCTCCAAATGATTTGAAATATATATACTCTATCATAATAAAGAATATATATTCCAACATTTACATAGGCGCGCAGTATAAAATGAATTAGCATTTAAATAAAATTTTTCATGAAAAATGGATTTTGAAATTTGTATTTTAAAGATTTCTTGTTAACAAATTACAATTTCTAATTTAAGTGTTCTATGAAAAGTATCAAACGGAAGTCAAAGTTAGTTCTATTGTTTTCTAGACCCTTCTGATGTTGAATTAATTATCTATATTTACATTATTATGACTAAATTGTCGTCTGTCAAGATCAGCAACAAATTTAAATGATCGTTAATTTGGAAATTTGAAAGGCAACTGAATTCCTGAATATTCTAAGAATTTTTAATTTGATCTATCCAATGAGTTACACCTTAAAATTCAGATTTTCTTCGGAATTTCAAAAATGCAATAAATTAGCCAGACTGTTGCTTGGATCTCTTCTTCTCTGTATTTGCGTCGGAGATTAGTTTGCCTGCTGCTGGTCCGCCATCAGATGTTGGACCACTGTCTGAAACCGTCTCTGGTGGATGCTCAAGCACATGATCAATTATGCCTAGGGTCTTGGCCTCCTCCGGGGTCATGAAATGGTCACGCTCCATACGCGAACACATCTCGTCATAGGAATTTTTCGCATGCTTAACATATATATTCGTTAGTTGACGCTTTATCTTGATAATCTCCTCCGCATGTATAAGTATGTCCGTGGCTTGACCCTGAAAAACAAGCACGATTCAATCAGCAGATAGAATCAGATCTCTCTGCTAGTCAACTTTACCTGAGCTCCTCCGGATGGCTGATGTATCATGATTCGTGCATTCGGCAAGGAGTAACGCATGCCAGGTGCTCCAGCTGCCAGCAGTAGGGAGCCCATCGAACAAGCCTGCCCCACACACCACGTCGCTATTGGCGGCTTCACATACTGCATCGTGTCATAGATTGCAAGGCCTGCCGTAACCACGCCACCGGGTGAATTGATATACAAATGAATGGGCTTGTTGACATTTTCTGATTGAAGAAAGAGCAGCTGAGCAACGACCGTGGAGCTGATATCATCTGTAATGTTGCCCATTAGACAGATGATACGCTCCTTCAAGAGACGTGAGAATATATCATATGCCCGCTCTCCTCTGCCCGTCTGTTCCACAACCATGGGTATCAAATTTATACCCCTCACATGCTGCGCGGTCGTATTGCACTGCTTCTGAGTAGATGTGGGGTGAATTACAAATTATGTATGTTTCTGTTCTTGCAGATTTCACTTACGTGTAAACCACGAAATAATCGACTGCCGGCGTTCCTGAACATAATTCCCTCGCTGGTGTTGTTTCTTTTTTTGATCAAACTGAATCGCAAAAACTTCCGCAAAACAGCTGGTTTTATGAGGCTGAGATGTGTCGCTCCCTAGGCAGTAAAAATCATAGCTTAAACAATTAATTTATAACACAGACTGCTTAGTTATAAGATATTTCGTAAGCAATACAGGAAAAACAAAAAAAATTAAAAGAAATTACATATACGTATGTGATGGCACTTACAAAAAACACTCACTCCAATCGCAATCGATAATGTGTATCGATAGTCCACAAAGAACAGCTGATATGCGGATTTGAAGAAATACTGGATGAAGACATATACATATGTATATGTACATATATTTAAATAAATTAAGTAAAATAAGCAATTGAGGATAAATTGTTTGCATGTGCATGCTGAGCTTGGCTTATGGAAGTCATTTTTTTATTAATGGATTCTTCATTTTTGTAAAAATTCGGAGGACTGCTAACTGGGCCACTACTGTTTGTTGACATGCTGACATACGGCATAAGCGACACGGCCCTACATAACCAAAAAAAATAAATAAAATAAATAAATAAATTTTCTATTTTAATTTGTATTATCAGCAACGCTTATTGTTAAAATATCAGCTATGTATTTTTGATATGTTGCAAAATTAGTCCGAAAATTGCACCAAATACAAAGTGGTAATCAGACTAATATCTTTGCCACCACTGTGAGCGCTGAAGCGCGCCACATTAACTTCTTTTTGCTGCTTGTTTGTTTGTTTGGCTTGATATATGGACGTTTGTGTGTGGCTTTGCACATGCATATGCTACGTAAATGTTGCAATTGTATTGAACTAGAATTCACGCAGCCAAGATCAAGGTAATTGCATCTTACCAACTGCTACTCTAGTTTCATTCGGCAATTTACTTTTAAACCTATTGGATGTGGTTTAAAGCGCTCTTCAAATATTTCCAAATCAGTTTTCGCGTTTTGTTTAATAAAAATGTTTTTAAAAATCCACCTCATGAGAATTATGATATTAATTGTAAGTACTGTTGTGCGTGCAAGGGATACATTGGCATCATGCTTATTAACTTGACGAATTGAAGTCTATAAAAATAGTTTTTGCAACTTTCCAATTGGATTCTCAAAGTTTCTTAATAGCCTTTTCAATCACCTTCCTTGTCACAGGTTGTTCCTTGTTTCTGCACTGCCCAGGACTATGAAGGTAAGTGGAATGAAACGCATAATACAATAATTACAATTATTTCAATGAACAGTCGCTGATGTTCAATGCACATTTTCCAACTCGGGCTCGAAAATTGAGGATCTGATAACGGCAACGCTGAAGAGGCCAGCTGGGTTTAAGGGCGCGCCCATGTTCGCAGATGATCGAAGTGGCCTGAAGGACTTGAATCCGCATTGCCTGATCTCAAAGGATATTAGCGATGTGGACGAGCGGACTTATCAATTAAGAATCAACGACTTTACGCAATGTGGGGTGCTCAAAAGAAACGTATGTAGATTTTTGAAAAATAACAGTTCTTATTATGCGCTTGGACATGAATTGAAAAGAGTTTTGTATACACCGCCTGGAGGCGTGTCTAATTGGAAAGAAATGCATTTTATTTCAAGTTAGAAAGAAAAGCAGAATAAGATTTTCCACGAATATCTATATACAGTGAGTAACATTAATAGTCGGTTTTTTATTTTTCAACTTTTTTTTAAACATATATTGATCATAGGAAAAGTTGTTTTTCAATTTACAATTTAACATTATATGTTTTATAGGCGTTTGAAGTTGAAGTTGAAAATAAAAAAAAAAACAGAATATTAATGTCTCTCACTGTACGTATATATGTATGTACTTCTAGACTTCTAGCTTTAAAACTCCAGAAAATACAGTTTTCCCAATTTGCCAGTAGATAATTCCGTCATATCTTATTATTTGTGGGCTGCCAGTTCCAGTATATATTAAAAATTCCAAGAGTCTAGCATTAATTATGCTCAATATATATAAGGATTTTTATAAAATTTTGGTTCGGTCTTTAAAAGTTCGTTAGAATTACTCGGGGGTGTTCTAGCTCTAAGACTAAAGAAGATAAATTAAATGAGTATTCAAAATGATAGCTTCAGTGAGCCCATCTTAACAAAAGTTACATGCTCCTCAGTTTTACAGTCTAGTTACTGGAGACTCCCTCTAAGACTAGGAACAAATATAATATTTATCAGCAGACTTTTTTTTCCCTGTTTATGTACTATGTAATTTGAATATAATTTTCATTTGCAGGGTTTTGTTCACGTTCGCATTTGGTTTCCACAATTCCCTGGCGTTGTGATGCAATCGGACCAGGAGCTAATCATCATGTGCAAGCCGCCAGAGCCAACTGTAATAGAGAATAAGGCGGCTGGCTTCGCGGGCTCCTTGTGTGTAGAGCTTTGGCCGAATCTTTAAGATGGCATTCACTTAATACATGTATGTTTCTTTGCAGTCCACATGGCGCACGTGTCTCGGGCATAGTTGAGGAGATGCCGAATCGATTGGAGTATGAGGTCGCGCTGTATAAGGAGGCGCCGCCCATAGCACGTGTCAGCGGCACGAACAACCCAGTCAGCTCTTCGAATGACCCGGCCTCCCTGCTGGCCGACAACGACCAGGCCGTGGACCAGGCCGTGCCCCTGGGCACCAAGCTGCAGCTGCGAGCACGCATCAGTCAGTCGGTGTGGAAGTATGTCAAGCTGATGGAGGTGACTGTGTCGCCAGATCCGGGTAAGTGGCAGGTGTCCTTGGGTGTGCCTGATTCCCTTATCGTCGCATTATCATTCAGAGAATCCACTGGCAACGGGCTCTGTTTCCCTGGTGCACAACGGCTGCCGCAATCGGGAGCTGGCCACAATTATTCCCCATCAGCCGGCCAAATATCGGGATCGACCCAACGAGGTGTTTCTCGACTTTGAGGCCTTCTTGCTCAGCTCGATGAAGGAGAAGGCCACACTCTGGATACACTCGCAGATCAAGGCCTGCATCGACATGGCCGACTGCACGCCCGACTTCTGCGTCGATCTCTACGAGCCCTCGGGCCACGGCCGCAGGCGACGACAGATTGAATCGACAACGGCATCTGCGGCAAACACAACAACGGCGAACGGTCCCATGGTGCAACGAGCTGGGAATTCCACTGCTGCGTCAGAGTTCAAGCGCTTCAAAGAGAACATCGAGTACACCGTTATAATGCCCGGGCAGGTGAACAAAAAGGTGGGCCTCCTAATCGATTTGACGTCGCAGTGTCGCGGCGCCCTGCTCATTAGCTCGTTTTTTGTATTCATGATTACGCTTTGCTGCTCGATTGTAAGTGCAATTAGAACCGGCCCATGCTGTTATATAACTCGCTAATAATAATAATAATAATAATAATAATAATATTTCCTCTACCTTCAGAGCTGCTTGATAGCATTGCGCGTGCACAACGAGAAAAAACTAAGACATCGCCAGTTCACCTCCGGGTTCAACACAGGTTATGCAGGTCGAGCGACGGTTCAGTGAATGAAACGGAAAATACTTCATCAACTAAAAAAGCGAAAAACAAAAGGCAAAATAAACACTAGCCGAAATAGCTCTGCATTTAGTATTAGTCTTCGAGCTATGTATATCATATGCATTTATCAAGTGTACCTTTACTTTATATAGAGAATAAAGCAATTAGATGAAATGAATAATATTCGATAGAAACCTTTTGTGTTTTTTGGTTTTAAAACATGCATTCACAACTATAGTACTTTATTCAAATTCCTTGAGCAGCTGTAGACTTATCTATAATTTATCATAGATTATATATCATAAATGATATCTATATAGATACATATATGTATATGTATATGTGTATATATATCACCTGGACTTGCTCACTCACCCTTCAAACTCCCATTCGCCCAGATATATTCCCTCAGCTTTAATAAGTGTAAACTATTTGCAAAATTTTCATTGATTTCTTGTATACATATATGTACATATATATAGTGATATATCCAACAGCAACACACATCAACAATTAAACTTAAATTCAATGGGAAAATCACGCTCGCCCTACTATAAACAAATTATGCATCATAAACAAATCAATCGCTCCCACATTCGAAGACGTGACAAGATCAAATTACATCCTTTTTATGGCAACCCAACAGTCAGCATATTCCAAAGTCCAACCAACAAAAGCTCAAAGAAAGATCTAGAAACCTAAAAGCTCAGCATAATCCAAAGTCAAATCAACAAAAGCTCGAAGCCCAGATCGAGAGAGCCAAAAGCTCAACATTCCAGAGTCGAAACAACAAAAGCTCGAAGCCAGACCTATAAAACATCCCCAGAATCTAGCTGAGCAGTTCAGTTGTAGTCCAGTTGCGTTCACAAATTCTGTTGACTTAATTTTGAAATAAACAAATCAATTGTACTCCGTAAAATTATTTTTCTTAAAAGAACTATAACGTGCAATTTATTAAAGTGCGTTAAAACGTTAAAGCCTTAAAGAAAAATCGCTTTTCTAAGGTACCGGTAATTTGCAAACGCCGTAACAAACTCTATCCGCCAAAGATTGACTAAAACAAAGAAAAACTCTTGAGTAAAGCAGTGCTTACATAAAAACAATTGAAAGACTTCAACATGACTCTAGAATTGTCAGAGGCCCAGCTCAACCAAGCCCTTACCCTTTTGCGGCAGGTGCCCAAGTACGACGGTGATGCTAAGTCACTAAGCACATTCATCAGACGCAGCTTTACCCAACAACAGAGGTCCGACAGGAATGCGTGATGTGCTGGACCATCGAGAAGCAGCTAACTGGAGAAGCGCAGAGGGTGTCTCAACTCTCACTGCCCGGAGACTGGCCTAACCTACGAGCAGCTCTGATCAGTGAGTTCAAGACTCACACACCTTGCGAAGAACTACTACGACGCCTATACAACACTAAGTTCAATGGAAGTCTTCGTAATTTCATCGAGGATCTAGAAACTAAGACATTCATAATTATTAATAAGTTGGCACTAGAAGGCGATGCCGCTAATACAACACTTTACACTAATGCTATGAATAATACGGTCAAAGAAGTTATTACCAGAAAACTACCATACGAACTTTACACGATCTTAGCGGAATATGATATTTCAACGGTGTCCAATTTAAAACAAGTGGCTCAAAGAGAAGGTCTATATGAGAATAGCGTCACAGGCAAACCTAGGTATTCTTCACACAAAAATCAAACCAACTCAAACAGTAACCAAACTTACTCTAAACCGAACCAGAACCACACTAACTACACACAGAATTATAGCTATCAATCTACCCCACCAGCGCAAAACAATTCCAGTAATCATCAAACTAACTAACTATACTAACTAATTAAGCTAACAAAACTAAATCAGGGAATACAGCAAAACCCTTTAAACTATCAAAAAACTACTCAAACGCAAAATCAAAATTCATTTTCAAATCAACCAACTAAACGAGTAAGAGACAGCAGCAATAGTGGTCAATCTAAGCTGCCTCGGATGCACAAGAATCGGATAAAAAACTAAATTATCTTATGTTTAACATAGAACATTTCACAGAATACATAGAAGACATTGAACTAGGTATGCAGCTGCCAGATTAGGAATTTTCAAACCAAAACTTTCAAAACATAAACACATGTTAAATATAGACTCCGAAAAAATTTTAAATATCAAAACTTCCATTTGGTTTAAATCGGACAGTAATGAGATATTCATAATTTCGCACAAACTAAACTATAACTAAAACTCTAAAACTCCACTTTATAAAATTCTGCCTTATCCAGACGAACAAAACAATACACTGAGAGAAAATACTTACGAAACATATTACATACACAAAAACAAATCATATGTAAAATCAACAAGAAAACAAAAAATGAACGAATGTATAGCTAACATAACACAAACACCAGCTGAATGCAAATCCACTCAAATATTCAAAACACACCAGCTTAGTTATGTAGAACTAAATATAATTGTAACTTGGAATTCCAAAACTAAAATAATTCAAGATTGTAACAAAAACAACATTCATAATAACATAATTAAGATATATGACTGTAGTATTCCAATAAACGATGTTTCAATTGTTAACAGACTATCGGATTATTCTCAAAGCATTTATGTAACAGATAATATAACAAAAATATAACCGATATCATAGCCTCAGACAAACCAAACAGTTTTATAAAACCCTAAATATAGCAAGATATTCAATATTATAACAACCACAACATTTATAATTACACTAATAGGCTTAACATTATTCATCATTGTTAAATTTACGTATATACCAAAAAAAGTATCATAAGACACGAAACAACTGTAAAACCAGAAGAACAATTACCCCCCCGAAAACGTCCCCCTTGGACCATTGGAATCCACTCTACAACTATACCCGATATTTCCCGTAAGTATTATATCCACCAGCAATACACACATCAGCACTTGAGCAAGTCATAAAAATCACGCTCGCTCCTCATCATAAACAAATCAATCACTCCCACAGTCGAAGATGCAACAGATCACATTACACCCTTTTTATGGGAACCCAGCGTTCAGCTGTCCAAAGTCCAATCA
This sequence comes from Drosophila mulleri, assembly GCA_035047565.1. Taxonomy (NCBI): domain Eukaryota; kingdom Metazoa; phylum Arthropoda; class Insecta; order Diptera; family Drosophilidae; genus Drosophila; species Drosophila mulleri. The sequence goes on from JAWNPK010000012.1 coordinate 21,282,146, forward strand.
ACAAATGCCCAAAGCCAGACCTACATATAAAACATCCTCAGAATCTAGTTCAGTTGTAATTCAGTCGCGTTCACAAATTCTGCTGTCTTAATTCTAAAATAAGCAAATCAATTGTACTCCGTTATAAAAATAAAATAATTTGTTTTATTAATAAAATTATTTTTCATGAAGAACGTAAATCCATAAAAAGTTATTAAACAATTAAGTTCCCATGGGAAGCCCACGCTGCAGCCCATGCGTGTTAATGCGTGCGTGCATATGTGTGCCTATGTATGTGTGTTTTCGTGTGTGTGTGTGTTTATATAAGCAGAAAGACGCTAAACATTATTGAAATGGCTGTTGCGCGACGGGTTCAGGGGATCTCGTAGTCGAGCAGTCTCGATAGTGAATCTCACTATTCGTCAAAATAAAAAAATGTTTTGGCATTCGTTTATATATGCTGAACTCATTGAAAATGGGAAATTAGGCTATAATGGTTTTGTGAAAAGTATGTAAGTATGTAACCCCGCAAAACCCATAAAGTACATATATATTCTTGATGATGACGATGAGCTGAGTCGATATAGCCCTGTCCGTCCGTCCGTCCGTATGAGTGCATCGATCTCAGAAGGTTTAAGAGCTAGAGAGCTGAAATTTTGTATGCATACTCGTGTATACCATATTTATCATATTTTTTCTATAACTCATCCGATATCTTTTTTATCGGGGATAATCGATAAATTGATATTGTTTTCTCAGCCTAATTTGAACACAGACATAGAGACTTCAGATTCACTGTGTATACACATTTTGTAATTTACAGATTTTGGATACCACGCCCCCTTCGCCCACAATTTGTAAAAAACGTATATCAAGTACTAGAGACTTGTGCTTTGGAATGTACTTACATTCACACTTTATTATTTATATATCTTTATATATATTAAATTATTTAACAAACGAATTCTCATAATATTACCCACACTGCGCACACTGCGCAGCCCTAGCGCAGTCGCTGCTTACTGCGCAGTGAGTGTGTGTGTATGTATGTATATACATTGTATATGTACATAAAAGAAATGCAGAATAATTAGAATATCAGCTTGGAGGGTTCAGGGTATCTCCTAGTCGAGCAGTCTCGACTAGAGCCTTCTTACTTGTTCTTTAACTCAAATACGAACGAATGTCACATTCGCCACTAGAGAATTGCATATATAGAGATGTTAAAAAAAAAAGAAGAAAAAAAAAAAAACAAATAGAAAACATGTAAAAATAAATATAAAAAAATAAATATAAAAAAATATATATAAAAAAATAAATATAAAAAATAAATATAAAAAAATAAATATAAAAAAAAATATATAAAAAAAATAAATAAAAAAAAAAATAAATATAAAAAAAATAGATATAAAAAATAAATATAAAAAAAAAAATATATAAAAAAAAATATATATAAAAAAATATATAAAAAATAAATATAAAAAATAAATATAAAACAAATATATAAAATAATAAATAAAAAATTAACAAAAAATAAAAAAGAATGAAAATTAAAATGAATTTCAAAAAAAATATTAGTTGAATACTAATAAATGTTTACCCACTTCACTGCACTGCACCAAAAAAAAAAAAAAACAAAAACTTAATACAAAAAAAAAAAAAAAAAAAAATTATACAAAAATATATATATAAAAAAATGAATATACAAAAAAGCATATACAAAATATTTATATAAAAAATATTTATATAAAAAAAATTTATATAATAAAGAAAATGTATATAAAAAAAAATTATTATAAAAACAAATTCATATAAAAAAAGTTTAAATAAAACAAAAATTTTTAAATAAAAAAAATTTGAATAAAAAAAAAAATCACTTCACTGCGTTGCCCTGCACGTACGACTAACCCCACTGTGTCTGCACGACTGAATTAATGCCGCAGCTGCTGCCCTTTATATAGGGCGACTTCCACTCAAATTTTGAGCAGGGCGCGAGTAGAGATCAATGTGAACATTCTATGCTGCTGCAGGCATTTTCTGAATGATCTCTTGGAGTTCTTCTGCATCCCTTTCTCTTCTTAGGCAGATGGACAGAGAGACAGATTGTGAGATAGACATGCATGCAGGCTTATACGGGAGGGGGGGGGGGGGTGTATCGACAGAGAGACCGATATACCACCAAACATGCGAACAGATACATCACTGCATATATACATCCAAACAAACACACATAGTTAAATAACCTCATTAAACTGTTTAAGAATATTTATGTATATATAAAGAAAGCGCTCGTATATATATATATATATATATATATATATATATATATATATATATATATATATATATATATATATATATATATATACATATATTAATATAATATATAATATAATAATCGGATATACTCTACATTAATTTGTTTTTTCTTATATAATTTTATTTTGATTAGAATCTGGCTTGTTGTGCTTGTATCTGCCAATTTATTAGCATTTGTTGAACTTGACTTGGTGCAAAACAATTATTTATTTATTTAATGCCTTATTAAGCGTTATCTGCCGCGGAGATATCCGAGCACAGAGGTCAGGCCACTGGTAAATGGCCAACAATAAAACTGTCAAGTTGTCAGAGGCGGGCCAACTAAGCTGCAAATGTCAAAGGCAAAGCCCTGGCCAAAAAGCTACTTTAATTGATTCGCAGGACTCGGCAAAGTCCTGTTGGCAGCAGCAGCAGCAGCAGCAGCAGCAGCAGCAATAGCAGCCTCCTTCTGATTGTATTCGGTAAACACAGCTTGACATTATATAATCTATGTGTATGTATGTGTATACATACACAAATACACAAATACAATTGCTTATAGTCGTACAATATCGGCTCGAGTGCTCATTCATCGCCCATACGATAGTCGCTGCCAGATGCATAAATCATGCGTAATTTATATATGCAAGTTGCGACGTCGGGCTAGCTTGTTGCCGAGCTGAATTATGTTTCCTGCATCTTAAATAAATAATATTAATCAATTATCAATACTATATTTTGCTCTTCAAGCATTCATAAATATAAAATATCCACTATCGACTCCACCCCCAATAGATATGACTGAAAAACTGTACGAGAAATATTTGTATGTATGCATATATGTTTGAATGTTTAAATGTATGAATGTTGTATGAATGTATGAATGTATGAATGTATGAATAATTTAATATATGAATGTATGAATGTATGAATGTATGAATGTATGAATGTTTGAATGTTTGGATGTATGAATGTATAAATGTATGAATGTATGAATGTATGAATGTATGAATGTATGAATGTATGAATGTATGAATGTATGAATGTATGAATGTATGAATGTATGAATGTATGAATGTATGAATGTATGAATGTATGAATGTATGAATGTATGAATGTATGAATGTATGAATGTATGAATGTATGAATGTATGAATGTATGAATGTATGAATGTATGAATGTATGAATGTATGAATGTATGAATGTATGAATGTATGAATGTATGAATGTATGAATGTATGAATGTATGAATGTATGAATGTGTGAATGTATGAATGTATAAATGTATGATTGTATGAATGTATGAATTTATGAATATATGAATGTATGAATGTATGAATATATGAATGTATGAATATATGAATGTATGAATATATGAATGTATGAATGTATGAAAGTATGAATAATTAAATGTTTGAATGTATGAATGCATGAATGTATGAATGCATGAATGTTTTAATGTATGAATGCATGAATGTATGTATGTACATTTTTTCTCTGTGTAGAGTGCAGGCTTTGTATAGGAAGGACAGAATTTCACAATTGAAACTCCTTAGATTTAGATTACAGAATTCCATATGGGTCCGTCAAATATGGACGGATATGCATATTCTAGATCAGCAACTAACCCATTTTAGTTAATTTATAAAATTTTATAGCTTACGTTTTTAGAGCATATTTTATAAAATTTTAGTTGCAAATTTTTAGTTTTTGATACCAAATCAAAGTCTTTAAATTAAAGTTCAGATGTGAAAGAGTTTCAATATCTGCTAAACTGGAAGATTTCTGCTGAAGTTAGGTGTAGAAGTTAGTTGTGTGCGTGAACTGGGAAGTGCTAAGAATTAAACCCCGGATTAAAGATGAGTTAAGAAATTATATCTTGCGCATCTGAAGGGCTACAATTTCTAAATACTGTATTTTATATATATTATTTAAAAGTTTGTTATATTTTTAGAAAGGGTATTCATTATTAAAGTCGCTTGCAATATAACTTTTCTTTATCAAATTTGGATTACCCTTTAGTTCTTAAAGCTTCTTTCTATTTCACTTCGTTCTCTACTCCCCTCTTTCAGTCCTCAATCTACAATCTCCCCTTCCCCCACTGCAGAATCGAACTTTTGCAAATAGTTAACAGCCGCAAGGAAAGGCCTGTATTCACTTAATTATGTCTTGGTGTGGGTTAACAGGGCGTATGATTAATGCAGTCCTCGCAAAGTCGGCACAGTGAAAATCAATTAATTAGGCGCGGGATAAAAAGAACAAAGCACACGTGTTCTCATGAATGAATCAGGGAACAACGCGAACGAATGAACGAATCAACGAATGAATGAACGAATGAATGAGTGTAATGACTCTTTCATTAGGCATTCGAGCGTGAATAAAGCATTAACTACCCAGACAGTCAAGCGGGCAAAAGAGCAGGTGGGCAGGTGGCTAAGTGGGCAAGTGGGCAGATGGGTAGGCAGGGGGTATGAACAAACTGCCTGATAGTCCTTGTGCTCGCTGGGAATCAAAAGTGAGCCAGCTGCATAAATTTCCATTTAGACAAATGTGACAAACGGAAATTGCAATCGACGCTGCGCCACGCTCTCAACAGAATTTCAGCTTCCTCTGCAGCAGCGACTGCAGCAAAGGTATTCGCCAAGGACTTGCTCCTGCTGTTGCTGCTGTTGCTGCTGTTGCTCATCTTATTGGCATTTCAGTGGAGCCTCTTTAATAAATGATGAGCACGTTGAAGCATATTGAAATTTAATTCATAACGTAGCAAACGGATGACGATGAATTATGTGCAATACACATCGGAGTTTCTGTGCATGTGTGGCCCATGTTTTCTCTGTGCGTGTGTGTGTGTGTGTGTAGGGACGAGACCTTATTGCATGCTGATTTAATTATAAACCAACGCGAGATAAACATAATTAAATTGGCTAGACTGAAGCGAAGACTACCAGAAATTCATTCGGGCCACGAATTAGTCTGAATATGAGAATTATGTGGAATCGAATTATTTGATGAGCTCTTCACTTTTCAGAATGTGCTGACACTCTGAACTAATTTTAAATATGATTAGCGGAAAGCATACTTAAATGAATATGTCACAGACAATATAATTGATATAGAAATTTCAAATTGCCTTGACTAAATTGATATATACTCCTGATTCGAGGCTCGATAAGGCTCTTAATTGATGGCTTTAAAGCAAATATAGTTTTTTTTTTTTTTTCAAATAAGTTTGATATGCGCGTGCTTTAGATATTTCATGTCATTGTCATTGTCACATTCGGAAATTTGAACATAGTTCGTCCATCTCCAAGATCTCCTATTAGCTTCTCATAATAATAAAATATGTGTGCATGTGTGTGCATTAGTTATTTGATATGTATGCAGAAAAGAAGTGAAGAACGATTGGGATTTCAGTTATTCAAATATTTTAGTATACATATTAGATTACTAAGGCGTAGTAGGTATTTCATAGTAGACATTTCGAAAATAGGAAAAGAAAATGTCAATTTATAAATCGAGAATGAGAAAGTCTATGATAGGGTTAGCTGAACACGGTTCATAATTTCCAAAATTCTATTTTCTATCTTTACTCTATATACTATCTTTAATAGGTGGACTGTGCATTTGGGATCCAGTGAAATATGGACACCACTAGTACCTATCATACTCGTCGCTCATATTTTGACGAAGAGGAGGTCGAATTAACTCCAGAGCAGGAACGTCGCCGTCGCATTCGGCGCTATACAGTCTTAACCCTAAAGATGGTCATATTTCTTATCATATGGATATTCTTTGCGGTTAACATGTGTATTACGTCAAGAACGGTTGTGCATGAGAGAGTTGTGGCCTTAGAGAAGAAATCAACAAAGTATTTGCTTGTCGGGGGAGAGCTGAAAAACAATATGATAAAGATTATGTTGAATGGAAACTTCGATAAGGAGGTCACCAATTATCCACGCCTTGCAGCAGGTTCCCAAAAATATTTATCAATCAAAGTGCAAGTCATCAATAGGGACTTGAACCGGACGGAAGAGGTGTCGGAGGTATGGACCGTCTATTTGATGAAATATGCCCAGCCACGTTCGCATTTAGCTAATGTTGAAAAATATTTTACGTTGAGACCTTTATACTCAAATAGCTCAGATATCCCGACTAGAGCAGCAGGCAACCAACGTCAAATTCAGGTGGTATTAACGAATACCTTCAATGATGTATTTGCACTCAAAATCAGAACTAATATCCACGCGGTGGAGTTGAGGTACAGCGTACTCGCAGCAGGTATATTACTTTGTTCCCTATATGCAGTTATCATCATGGATATTACGGATCCCACGTTTGCCGCCATCCTCATAGCATCGTGCGCGATCGGAGTGCTGTGTATGTTCGATGATCTGCCCTCGTTGAGCAAAATAGTGTCATGGATCGATATCCACACGCTGGTGCTGCTCTTTGGCATGATGATAATGGTGGCCATTATATCGGAGACCGGCGTCTTTGGCTACCTCGCTGTGCTGGCCTATCGCCTGTCCAAGGGTCGGGCCTGGCTGCTCGTGGGCTTCCTCTGCCTGATCAGCGTAATACTGGCCGGATTCCTGGAGCTGGTCACCATACTGATGCTAATGGTGCCAGTTGTGATCCGACTGTGCGAGTGCATGAGCCTGCGCACCACCACCGTGCTGATCTGTGTGGTGATCTTCTCGAACATTGGCTGCGCCCTGACGCCCATCGGGGACCCACCAATTGTGCTCATTGCGACGAACTCCCATGTGATGGCCAAGGGCGTCGATTTCAGCATATTCATCATTCACATGTTTCCGGGCGTGGTGCTCAGTATTTTCGCTGCTTGGACGTACATCTATCTGATGCTGCGCAAGAACTTGACCCACGGTGCCGAGGAGCAGACGAATAACTCGCTGAGGATCCTAGCCAAGCGAATGGGCGAGGGACGAGCTACACCACTGATGGCCATGCGCATCGAAGGCAAAAAGGTCAATTCGAAAAAGTATTCGGAATCAACAGTTTTTCGAATCATGGCTGCCTCCAACTACATTGAAACACTCGCGATGATGGAGTCCAAATACAAGGTGCAGGACAAGCCGTTACTAATCAAGTCCGCTGTTGCCTTTCTATTCGCCATAGTGCTGTGGATGCTGCACTCGCTGCCCTTCTTTACGGGCGCCACACTGTCCTGGACCACTCTGATGGCCTCGATGCTGCTGCTGATACTCTACGATTCGCAGGACCTGACCGCTGTCTTAATGCGGGTGGACTGGTCCATGCTGTTGTTCTTCAGCGCACTGTTCGTGCTCATCGAGGCCTGCTCGGAGCTGGGCCTGATCCACTGGCTGGCTGAGCTCACGATTAACACAATCGCGAGTGTGGATCCGAAATATCAGGTGGTTACATCCATTATAGCTGTCCTGTGGATAAGCGCGACCTTCTCCATTTTCATCGAGAGCATTCCAATTGCCACAATGCTGCTCAAGCTCACCATCCAGGTGGCCCTCAGTGAGCGGATCAATATACCCTTGCTACCAATGATATGGGCTCTCACCTATGCGATCTGCTTCGCCGGCAACGGCAGCTTGTTTTCGACCACGGCAAATGTGGCCGCCGTTAGCATTGCCAACCAGCATGGCTATAAGATCACCTCCTTTGAGTTCTTCAAGTATGGCTTCCCTGTCATGATTATCACCAATAGCATTGCTTCAGTTTATCTGCTCATCGCCCACGGACTTTTCAATTGGCACTAGGCTGAGGGCCATCTCTGTCCTCGTCCGGCAGAAACTTGGCATGACCGAACATTCTTTCTGTTTTTTTTTTTTTCGTTTAGCCGGCAAACTTTTTAAGGACAAAATGAAATTTCCACGCAGAGTTGTGGGAGGGCAGAAGTAGAAGGTCGAGATGCGGAAGTGGCCCAAGGAAAGCTCGCTGATAAATAATATTATAATTGGATGTTTATTAATAGTTAACGAATTCGGGCAGCCGTGACGTTCCGCAACTTAAATATGCATCTATCGGACATCGATGCCACCTTCATCTCTTGGCCACGTCCCTTACCCACGCCCAGGCGACTGGGCAGCAAGCGGAAGCTGTCATCAATGGGCAGCATCAATGGCTGTGAGGCCAGTGGCCATGAGAACTTGTGCTCCTCTATTCATGCCAAATGGCTGTCTCTCGAGCAACGTGAATTGTGTTGCAAATCTCGATCGATGGACAATACCCCTCAAAAACGGACGGACAGATGCTATACAAAATCGATAATTTATGTTATAAAGTGCGAAAGCATTTAAAATCAATGTCTGTAAATGTATTTGGTGTATAGAAACATAAAAGCTTTATTCAATTTAATAAAAGTTCTTCTTAACTAACTAACTTAATGGAAATATATTTTATTTATTTCGTACTGGAAAAGGATTACTTTGAAGCTCTTATAAAAATTTGGCTATAAAATTAAACTTCGCACATCCAAATTTGTCATATCATAAAATTCCTAATGTATATTATTTAATTTGAGTTTTTTTTATATTATTGTATGTGTTTCAAATTTAATTATTTTATATTTTTAAAATGAGATTCTGATGCAAATATTGCCAATATGTGATTTAGTATTACTATACTATATTATAACAAAATATTTTTGCAAATTGACTATCATTTAATAGAGTATTTGGTTACACAACATAATATATGCTGTCTGCCTTATAGAATATTCGAAGAATATCCACAAGTATCAGCGGCAACTTTAGCAAACATTTTCTAGATGGGCGGCTCAGCAGTGAGTACTGGAAAGGCGGTGTTACTTGAAGCGGTGCGTGTTGTTACAAAGTTTGGGTCCTCAATGCCAAGTAATTATTATTATTATTATTATTATTATTATTATTATTATTATTATTATTATTTTTTTTTTAATTTTTTTTTTTTTATCAGAAGTGAAGATGTTGGTAGAGGCACTACGTGTAACTCAGTATAATAAGTCTGTACGAGTTTTGCTGTCAAAATGTTTTTTTATTATTTTTGTTTGGCTTTTGTATACCCTGAAATTGTTAAAAATGGTAGATTTCCCTGATTATGTATGTAACAAGCAGCAGGAGGCATAAGATAAAGAGAATACTTAGGATACTCTTGTTTAGGGCGACAAGATGGGTCGATTTAGTCCTGTCCAGCTGTCTGTCTGCCCGCATGTGTGAAAGCGTCGATCTCAGAAATTATAAGAACTTGAGACTTGGCACTTTTTTTTTAAGTCTGTATATATCACGCGCAGATTGAGTGAGTTTCTAAAAATAGATAGCTTCTTATGATACCCATTATCAAAACCTTATCGAGAATCAGTTATAAAATTATATCTCCTACATCTTTAGGGTCATAGTCTCCAAATCTTATATATAGATTTGCATTTATTTTATAGAGACCTCTAAATATTTCTTTTAAGTATTTCCTCTAAATATGTCATCTAAATATATTCTCCAACTATTTTGACCAAGTATTTTCTCTAAATACTTCTTCAAAGCTTTTCCTCAAAGTATTTCCTCCAAACATTTCCACTAAGTATTTCCATTAAGTACTGCCTATAAGTATTCCCTAGTTATACTTCCTCTAGGCATTTCCTATATGTAATTATTCCAAGTATTTATATTCATCCAAGTATTTCCTCCAAGTTTTCTCTGAAGGATCCCGCACTTCACGTCACTGTACTGCACTGCACGACCAGGCCTAGGCGATTGAAGAAATGCTGCAGCTGCTGCGCTTTATATAGGGCGACTCTCACTCAAAGTCTAAGCGTAAAGTTGCAGTCAACCAATGGGAACGATGAGAAGAATTGGAGCACTCTCTGCTGCAGATATTGGCGCACAAACACGCATAGTTAAGAATATATGTATATGCTTGCTTGATATGCTTAATATATTATGTACATTAATATTTATAATTATTAGATTGCATAGAGAGCAGTTTCTTCTCTTAAGGTCTTGGACTTCTGCATAGTGTGCTGGCTATTCCATCCCATACTCATGATTACCAGAACCAGTGAAAATGGGCAATCAGGGTATGTTTTCGTTTTTTTGTTAAAAGAATACATATTCCTGATAGTAGAACACTCTCGTTTCAGTTTCGCTTTGCATTTTTGTGATTAGTTAAAATTAGTATACCATATCGTTATATGCCATTGAATTCAGAGTCATTAATTGAGTTGAAAATTTGAGAAGCTGCCATGAATATAATTGATCGTAAATTGAATTGTTTAAGGAAGGTGGGATGGGAGATATATCGTCTAGCTGCTAGTAATTAACAAAAGAAGTGGTATCACTTAAATCGGATGTGCGGTCTCCATCAAAACATTACATTGTCAACTATATACGCCTCTATTTATATATATGGACGGTGCTGGCAACACTTTGAGCAACTACCGTGTGGACACGGAAGATAACGGCAGGCTTCCTCGGAAAATTTGCAATATTGTCAAGTTCTGTTTGTTTCTGCTAGTCTGGCTGTACTCTTCAGTATATCTTATCACGACTGCGCCAAAAGTGCCAAGTACCTTCCTCGTGCCGGTGCTGCCCTACAGGAAGTATGTGATCAGCTCTAGGGATAAAACACATCACAGTGATATAGACATTCAGTTCACCGGTCCCCTCAACAAGCGGCTCATAAGAAATCCCGAGAAGGCAACCGATTTAGATCCACATATTAAAATTAAAGTCGAGAGCTTCGATGCGATTGCCAATGAGACGGACCTGGAATCCGAAACGTGGTTCCTTTTCTTGCGCGCCAACCAGGATGTAATGAGCTACACCATAAACAAGCAGTTCACACTCAGAAAGAAAAAAAAACAGCCGCGGGAAAACCATCAGTCGACAGGCTACGGCGACTACCACGAGCTCAACGTAATACTCACAAATTACCACAGCAAGGCGTTAGCCCTATTCATGGTCATAAATTATAACCCGGTTAGCACGCATGTCGGCATCGCGGGCGGAGTAATGCTGTGTGTCATGCTCTATGTGCTGGTCATATGGGATCTGGCGGATCGTGCACTTGTGGCCCTGCTCTCTTCCATGGGCGCCATCGGACTGCTGTGCATGATGGACGCGCGTCCTCAATTGACCGAAATCGTGCAATGGCTCCACCTAGATTGCCTCATGTATGTCTTTCTCCTGATGATAATAGTCAGCATTGTGGATGAGACGGCTGTCTTTGATTTCATAGCCGCCATCACATACAAGGCCTCACGTGGCAAGCCCTGGCTACTCGTACTCATTCTGTGCGTCTGCGCGGCGATCTTTTCCGCCATACTCGACAATGTCACAATAGTGTTGTTAATGGGTCCGATTACCTTGCGGCTGTGCCAAAAATTGGCACTGTGCACCACAATAGTCCTCATGAGCGTTACGATGTTCGCGAACATCGGAAATGTTTTGTCCATTTTGAATAAGCACTCGATTATGAAGTTTGATATCAATCCGATCCTCAAGACGCAGCACATCACCTACGGCAACTATGTTCTGCATTTATTTCCGGGCATGATTTTGAGTATGATGGTTGCCTACGGAGTGCTCTTCGGATTTTTTAAGAAATATTTATATAGCACGAGTAAAGTATTTGAATCGCTAACGTCGCTTCAAGTTCGGGCCGAAAAATTGAAAAAAGTCGGTGCTCATCTAAGCCAATATCAGAACAATCGTATTACACAGCTGAAGAGGATCGAGGAAGAAGAGGCCGGAAAGAGACAGGAAATTGATTTCGAGTCGACCCTGTCCGCCTTGAGGGCCAACTGTATCGTGACGAATTTGCCGCTGCTCATTGGCGCATGCGTGTCCCTTTTCGTTCTATTTTTACTCTGCCTGCCCGTATTAGGTACCGTCCTCCACCAGATGGCGCCAAACTGGATAGCACTGTTCGCTACAACGCTGCTGTTCATCTTGGGCAACCTGCAGGAGCTGGACGTAATACTGGCGCGCATTGATTGGAGATCCCTAATATTCTTCTCTGCACTGCTGGTACTATTCAAATCGATTCGTTACCTGGGTATCAATCACTGGACGATCAACATACTTCACAAGGTTGTCAGCAGTACGAGAAAGGACCGACAGCTGGCCGTCAGCATCTTAGTGCTAACTGTGGTGGCGGCCCTTGAGTCCGCCATCATGCCTAACATGGTGATGAAAACCATGATGGTCAACGAGGCCATCACCTTGAGCGCCAATTGTAATTTGCCCTTTGCGCCGCTCCTGTGGTCCATCGCCTACGGCTCTTCTTTCGGCGAAAATTCCAATCTAATTTGCTCTTTAGCCAATGTGATATCAGCCGGAATCGCCCATCAAGTAGGCTACCGATATACGTATAAAAATTTCTTCATCATCGGCTTTCCTATAACACTGGCGACGTTGTTGATGTCAACCATATATCTAATGATCGTACATCTATTTTGTAACTGGCACGGCGGTTCAGTCGAGTTATAACTTCCACTTTTATTTCTCTCATTTCATATATAACCATATCGTGCTCCTATGCCCTGGAGTGCCCTTGTCATGTCCCAGGACTCGTTGATCTCATGTGGTCCAAAAATTACCCACATAGTAAATGAAAGTAACCAGAATGGGAACAGATAACGTATTTTACCACTCACTACCTTCTATTATTGAGATAACTGTTATACAGCGCTACTGTGGTCGAAAAGTCTGATTATCTGGCATTAAGTCAAAATTGTTGCGTTTCGAAAATCAAAAATATTTTTTATTTTTTAATTGTAAATACATGAAATAAGAAAAAAACGATGTAAAAAATTTGTTAACATTTTTTATTTAAGTTTGGGGCGGAACCAAAGTCAGCAGTTTAAAAATAAGCTTTAGTTATTGATATGCAACCGCAAATGTAATTAAACTTTGCAACACAGCGGTTTGACTCATTTCTATGTGGAATAACTGTTATACTACTACACAAATTGTTCGAATATCTTATCGAATTCGGATCTGTGTCCAAATGCTTGACTGCGAATGAGCGAATGCATCAAGCAACCTAAATGAGATACCACTCAGTATCTCTTTTAATGCTGCTACATTTCCAATTGGAGTAACTGTGATACAACTAGCCACACTACTCATCTGATTTGGATAACTGTTATACCACTAATCAATCTGTTCGAATATACATGTATTTTAAAAAGAAATCCTTAAATAAGTATTTCTCTCGCCATTTCAACGTTAATTACAAACAATTTATCTACGTAACGTTCATTTGGGACACATAAAATGTGGAGCAACATGCGGGCAATAAACTAAGCTAAACGGCTCTCCAGATAAGCCGAAAATGTTTTTATTGTTTGCTAGTTTGGCTGTTGCTGTTGCTGCGTTATGTTTGGCTGTGTGTGTTTCCTTGTGGCCATTGTTTTGGCCCTCTGCACCTTGCCTCTTGGCCAATCAATCAAACGCATGTCAATGGGCAGCGGCATGCGAACAGCCACAGGCGCGCACAGCTCCCAAAGTGCATATCCATAAAATCAATAAACACATTTTTTTCTTTCAGTGCATGCCGCCTCATTTCAACAATCAGTCAAATGCGACTGAAAACTACATTTGTTTGTTTTTGCTTTTTGTTTTTGTTTTTGTTTTTGTTTTTCTTGTTGTTTTGCCATTCGGGCACGGATTTTGATGGCTTTCGTTTGTTGTCTTGCGACGTAAATTGCTGCGCTCACATGTGCTCCGAGCCTGGTAGTTTGGCCATAAATCTTTTGCAATGCCAACATTAGATTCCGAAATTTGTGGCATCTGTAGACGAATTTTTTGTTTTTGCAAAATATTCTTGCATCTGTGAAGTGATCAGAGCTAGGTTAAAGTTTTTGTGTGTCTCTGCCATTGATTGATGAGTCCTTAAGCATTCAAGTGGACACAAGAAAAGGGGTTCTTATATGTATATATCTTATTTATATTGCTACCATTCGCTCAGTTATAGAATAAAATATCAGCTTAAATATAGTGTTGACTTATTGGCATTCCTGAGATTTGCATAGAACGGCTGCATTCCTCACATCGAGGCTTTTGAACATTTGTTACGATGCGATTTGAAGCTCTAAAAAGCATATTAATCAAGAAATATGCTAAACGTAGAGAAATTCAATTTGTTTTCTGCTCCACTCACTGAACGTTTAATATATGTAGAGATTATGAGGCATTTGACCTTGGCAAGGGTATTATAACAAGAGGCTTACTTAATTACTGAAGCGGCTCTAATTTAATTTCACACAAGCAGCACAAACATTCGGCATGAATTTTTGGGCCGCTTTTAAAATGAAATATTTATACGCAAAACAAAAGAAAGTGACCAGCTAATGAGTGCCATATTCTTCAACTCACTCATTCGCTATCTCTATCTCTCTCTCTCTCTCTCTCTCTGTCTTTCTCTCTCCATCTCCCTCTCTTTATGCCTCCGCCTGAGTCCCACCTCAAAACTTCAGTGGCATTCTGCCAGTGACAGGCTGGAGAGCAACTGACACTGAGAAATTGCACCCATGAAATTAAAAATAACTCAAGCGAAACGCTTGAAAACAAAAGCGTTGGCAATTTATGAAACCGACTGGATCCTAAATAATAATAAAGGAGAAAAAGAAAACAAAAAAAAGGAAAAGAAAACAATACAAAACTGCGCACCGTTCCACTAAACAAAAGGCTTAAGTTTCGTTAACCCGAAGACACGTGAGCAATTGTTGTCGTTGCTTGGGATAGCAACAGGGCGAAAGTGAGCGAAAGAATTGGTTAGCACCTTGATTTATCATCGACAGAGTTGGCCCTAGGACTAACCCACGGTCAGAGCTCGACCACATCTAATTCAATAACCGAGCGGCAACGAATGCCGGCGAGCAACTGCGCCCAACAAATGCCAGTAAATTGTGATATAAATCACAAAAATCTCCCATGTCGGCGACTGACAGTGCGAAGCAAGGAGGAATCGATGCCCCCGTAGCTGTGCTATGGAGTTTTGGAGAAACGATACCCAAAATATTTGTTACAACTTTGTTGCCCTGCCTACTGCCATACCAAAAAAAGAACAAGCAAAGATGTAGATACGTTGCAGTCGGGCATTACTCACTGCAGCATACTCATTCACGGCTCAACTACTCCCAGATATATTTGCCGATTCGCCATGGCTCCAATTGCTCTATATAAATGTATATATATTAACTTCGTCAAAATGAATAGAGTCGAGCGTAATTTGTTAAATTTTTACATTCTAGTTATAGTTATATATTCGTAATTTTAGAAGGAACATTTTATATATTATTTAGAAAAGTAAACGATAATGAAAAACATCAAAGCAATCATGCTCGAATTCTTATATTATATTTGTATATATTATAAAACTCAATTTAAAATGAGTCAGCAATAATCAGCAGCTTTGCTGACCTTTTTTCGATTTGTACTTAAATTCAAATTAAACAAATTTTTTATAAATTTATTTATATTAATTTATTTGTAAAGTCCTCTTCTACACGAGGCAGTCGACTTTCATAACAGTCAATCCCCACTATCGACGGTCTCGCTACGGCCCTGCTCATATCTTGAGATGTTCCTCTGACAAATGATAAAATATTAACCATTAGATATTTATTTAATGCAACAAATTTACTGTTCTTCGCCATCTATTGAGCGTAGAAGCCATACAAAATAAATCTGGAATAATGTCTAAAAATGTTGGCAAATATTCGGCCAGAAGAATAGTATTGTGTTTTCCCTATTTTTTTTTTCTTTTATAGCTAAATTAGTAATTTTTGGATAACTTTCGAAATCAATCAAGAGATCAGTCAATTGCTTTATAAATCTCAATCAACAAATGTTGCATACACTTGCACTGGAGCCTTATACCTCACCTTGCCAATCATTAAGGGGTATTTTTCACGTAAGCGCAGTTGGGCCAACTCGGCAGGCGGTCCCGGCCATTCGTTTGCGAACAAACGAGCTTTATTTGTGGTCATCTGAAATGGTTAGAAGTTTGAGTAATTGCAAACGACTTTTAAACTAACTTGATTCACTAAATTGTTATCTTGTGAGAATTAGGGAATGCTATTAAGCCAAAGATTGCAAGTTAATAGACCCGACATTGTTTGCAACTTTAATTTATGGCTCTACCTAACGGACTCCTTGATGAATGTGGCTGAAATAAAATTTAATTAAATTGTGCAAAAAATGAATAATAAATAAATTGTGCCATACACCATGGGCAATGGGGCGTATGTGCGATGCACCCCAAAAAATGCAATTAAAAGTTGCAGCAAATAAATAAAATACGCATATGCATGGCGGGGAGTCTATCACGTATATCTGGGCAAGCCACAAGTTTGACAGTTCCAAATTGCAAGCTGCAGCTAACTTAAATGGACTTTGGCAAATATCTACAAAATGATTTATTTTACTTTCGAAAGTCCAGCGTATGTACTGCAAAATGTATCCTTCGAGTTTGCAGGCCAGACATATGCATATATGAATATTTGGCTGTAGAAGTGAAGTTAGGTTAGCTTTCGATAGGACTTTGCTATAAAGTTGCTCAGAAATATGGGAACAAATCCGGTGAAAATCTCTAGTATGTGTTAATGTTCGTTTCGAATCTAAAAATATGTTTTGCAGCCCTGTAATCTATCGATAGGCCGCAGCCTAGCTTAGATATGTCGATTTAATAATCGTTAGAAATAGTCTAAAAATTTAGTTTAATCTTGTATTTAGTTTTCACGCTCTTGATTTTAATTTAGTTTGAGCATGAATGAACATGTTTGAAAATACTGGAAAATATAGTGAAAATTATATAAAATTTTTCCATTTTCATGATGTAATAGGATTAAATTAGTTGATAGCTGGAGTAGAAACAATTGGGATATGTTGGTATCTGGAAAAACTTTAATTTTATTAAGGCACTTCAGTTAATTTTTGAGCCTTATTCGTTATATTTATAATTTAGGTCTCAATAGTTCCGACTTACATTTAAATAATGATTTGTATATAATATTAGTATGTGTTATATTTCATTAGTATTCTTTAACACATTTCAACATATTTATTAGAATCTGAGTTTCCATTCACAGAACACAAAATTTGGTTAGAACAAGCCTTCATTTAGTTTATTCGACATTTTGTATGATTTATTATCATTAAAAATAAATGGCTGACAAAGATAATGACTGACACAACGAAAGGATATATAAATATATGCATTCATTCATGAGAAATGTGAATATACACAACATTCAACTTTCATAACAGCTTTCATAAGTTGAATTCAACATCTCAATCTCATAGAACTAGCTAAAGTTCTTAGGCTATATTTCCAAACAAATATATTCAGCCCTACTCATGCTTCATTTGCGTATTCCCCTTATGAGATAGTCAAATTTAATTTTGATTTGGCATCTCTGATTTAAGCGTCGCACTCGGCGCAACTGATTCAATAACTCGACCGTCTGTGACCAATAAACGTGACTTGCCAAGCCACGTTGCTTGGTTTTCTCAAAATGTTCTCTCTTTATGTAAATATGGGACTGGGCCGCATCGGCTTGTCTCTGGCTTGTTTGCTGTATTGTTGCAGCTCAGCTTTTGGCAGATGGGGCCACTGCACTAATACGAGCACTCACACACACACACGCAGACACAGATAAAGATACACACGTACACACTTAAATAACAGTCGCATGCGGCCTTCTCTTATGAGCACACATTTAGAGCAATTTGTCTGCGTTGGAGGCGAGTGTGAGGCTTGTGCAGGCTTATCTCAATGCCAAGCCTGTTGAAAATGGATAGAAATGCCTATACAGCTTAAATTTAACTGAATTCCAAGTATATTTAAAATTATATACAAAAGTTATAGCTAGAAAACTAAATACATATACAGAATTTACAAACAAAAGCTATCAATATGTTAAAAAAAATGTTATTCCATGTTATGTTATGTTTTTCAAATTATAAGAAGAAATCTCCAGGATTAAAATATTTACGCTAGAAATTGATTTTGTAATTGATTTTTATAGATTTTTTGATGATAGATTTGATAAACAGAACTTACAAAATGAACAAAAAAGTAACTAGCTCCATTTCAACAATTGAAAACTAAAATATTTCCTTAATTTACAAATATGTATAAAACTAAACAATTATAAATCAAATAAGTATAATGAAAAACTTTTTATAGAATATTAAATACGATAATCAAATTATAATTACTAGAATAAAATGTAATATTTGAGAAATATACCTAAAAAAAATTTAAAAAAAAAAAAAAATTTGAATATAATATAGACACAGAATGTTAAATAATCGCAATTTATGTTTGTAATTTATAAGAAAAATAGCTCAAATAAAAGTGCTGAAAGAACTAGTTCGTATTGTACATTTTGAGAGCATTGTAATCGTGGCATTATTGGCTGAACTAATTGAAGAAACCTAATTCCATTTTCTTGTCTCTTTCGGTTTGTATATTTATTGGGAGCATCTGGCATCGAGCTGGAGCTTTAGTACTTAACCTAATTGTGTGGACCGTGGTGTTTGCCAGGCAGCTCCTACCACACGATGTTACACAATTACGCTTTAATTAGAAATAACTTGGTAGGGCAGCGGGGTGGAGGAGGATGGGAAGGGAGTGCAGGATAGCTAGGGGAAGCCGCTTAGTGAATGCCACTCAACAGCTGCAGTTGGGGTTATTTTTTGTGGCTGACATGTGCTGTTGATGTACTTGTGCGTGTGTGTGTGTGAGTGTGTTGCTATATTGCTTTGCAGTACATTAGCACACACACAATCACACACACACCCACACATGAGATGCACATCGCCTGCTCAGTTCGGTGAGCGCATCCTGAGGCGTCTTCGGTTAGACAAGAAGATTGGAAAACAATATGCAGAAATGCTGCTATTGAAAGTTCATTTGCAATTGAAATCAGAAAGTCAAGCCGGAAAATGGAAAACGGAAAAGTGAAAATAGAAAATAGAAACCAAATGGGCAAACAGGCAAAAGCCGACAAAAGCCAAACAAACTTATTTGTTGTTTCTGAAATGTGCGTGTTGCTCCATGAAAACTGATTGAAAATTCAAAACGATTTGTTGCACAGCCATTTCTGAAGTCTTTTGGAATTTTTAAGCTTAGGCTCAATAAGCTAACTAGCTTATGCATGTCAATACATATTTGCGCTAATTGACTTTCTCTTCTTAATTTTATTAAATAAGTCTAAGTTGCTTTGGCTTTAAGTTAAAAAACTTCTTAAGTTAATTTCGATATATTCCACTTTTTCCTCGAGTGTATGACAATTAAAAGCAAGTATTTTTGACCAGTTAGCAACAATGTATTTGACAATGTCAATTGCATAAATTAGGGTCTATGTCTTAAATAGATGTCACAGTGGCTGCTGATTGTATGCGCATAATTGCAAGATGTCCGTTTGCCTGCTGGCTAATTGCCCCAACTTGTATTAATATTATTATTGTTGTGCTTGGCAATAGTCATGCGAGCCAACATCTGGCATTCGTTAAGCCCTTAACTCGAATAGCTGACAGCTTAGTTGAGGGCATTAAGTTTTAACTGGCCACAGACGAAATTGGTGTTTTATTCAACATACGAAAATGAAATAAAAATTAAAACCTCTTGCTTGAATGAGCAACATAATATTGAAAAGGAAAATAAATAAACAGCTAGGGGTGCTTATCTCTTTAATACTTTTTACACTGAATATAAAAGTTATGGTACCAAACACAACCCGTTGACAGCTAAAGATTAACTTACTATCGATTACTTATCGATACTTTATCATAGTGCCATCGATATTTAACTACATGAAGAAGAAGTGTATTCATTTCAATACAATTCAAAAAACAATAAACAGCGAATAAGATGATGGAAATTTATTTATTTATTAGCCTCTAGAGTTTATCTAAACCGTTTTAAAATTCACTATAGATTTTCACACTTAATAAAGAGTCTCATCGTTTAAAGATTGACTGAATTTGCCTTTTTACTTTAATCTTATTTACTTTATATATGTAGTACGAAATCCCTCAATTCCAGGGAAATTTCTAAGTACGTATTACTATCCAATTATTTGGCTATTATATATTTTGAGATTGATGGTTTCATACATAGGAGAACGGTGAAATCTGAATGTCCATTTAAGCTGATTATAAGTGTATATACTTAATAAAGAAGATCACTCTTTCTATCCCTTGCTAGATACATTTGCAGAAGAACATAATCAAATAATGAACAAATAAATCATACATCTTTGTAGTGGAATGAAATATTTTATAATTAGAAAAAGAAAACACAAAACAATCATCCATTCAATGCCAAAATGGAAAACTGCTTGATTTATTGTGGACCGCGAGCCTGCCCCAACAATGTGTGCATTAAATATAATAATCAAAACGGTATTTAGGCAAACATAAATCGATTTATGTGCAACGGTTTCAGCGCCTCACAATAGATTTAAGCAAATGCTATAATTGGCTTAAATGGGTTTGCATTTTTGGTTCGATTGCGGTGGCAATAAAATTTATAATGCGTATTTTACGGCATTATTATCACAGAATTTGAATAGCATTTACTGTGTGTGTGTGTGTGTGGTATTCGTTGGGATATCTAATAAATTTGATAAACGAAATTGTGTTGGCATTTGATTAATTTGGAAATAAACGCTGAATTCAAATGAAATATATTTTCTATCGAGGCCAATACGCATCTTTAATAGAACTCACACACTAAGCCAGCATAATGCTGGGCAGAAAAGCCCCATTAAAGCCCATGACTTGAATCCTCTGATCCTGTATGGATTCACAGCGCGCCTCTTATCCATAAGGCTATCAGTTAGTTCAAAGAGCTATCAGTGTCATATGAATCTGAATCTGAGCATGCCTTCTGCTCGGCGCTGGCAATCATCCGAAAGCAAAACTTAAAGCAATCAAAGCCAACTAAGAAAAAACCCCAAAAGCCCCAAAGCTCAACAGAAACGAATGCGAGTTCGCAAAAACAACAAGACCGAAAAAAATCCAGAAAAAAATCACATCGATGAGTATAAAGGAAAGGCAGCAGGCAACGAAAAACACAATGCAAAACTAAAAATACGGCTCAAGCGAAATAGGTGCAAAAGTATCGGACAAACGAATGGAGGGAGTTCGTTATAGCGAGGGAGGATTACACACGTGGCACGCTGAGCACAGCCTGTGCTGACGCCACTTGGGCACGCAACGGCGGTCATTGCGGCAACAATGACCCCGCCCACCCAACATCTGCGCCCTTCTCAAAGGCCGCTGGCTAGACTTCCACTCTGCATCATCCTAGCCTATCGTCTTGAAGCCTACGTTATGAGATATGTGAGACATTGGAGTAAGCAGCTGCAGCATCATTAAGTTATTATTGATTACTGATTAGTATACGGTAAACTAGAATATAACGTCTCACGTATCTTGTATCAGATCATTTGTACTTCATTATCTTATTATTATGAAAATTCCATATTAAGTACTTAGTTTGTATGCAGGCAATATTTTAACAAACTATTTAAAACATAAAAAAAAAAAAAACAAAGAAAAGATATATTCAAAAATATCTCATATATATTATTATTATATAATAAAGTTAGCTAGCCAAAAACGTAGACAACTACTAAGATATTTACATATATTAGACTTGTCGTATTATATATTTTGTTGAAATTAACCCCAAATTATTTCAGTAACCGTCTATAAAACAATCCAAAATAAAATATAGTAAATAAATAAATACATAAAAAAACAAAATTAAAAGAATAAACTTTTTTTATACAAAACCCTCAAAAAATATAATTTATTATAATTTATATTATATAAAAATATTATTATTTATATTTTTTAATTATAAGTATGTATCCTTAAAAAGTCCTCTGAAAATAGTTTAATTATTACGCATAAAGTTTTCATTAATAATAGGAATAAATTGAAAACTTTTCATGTAGAAAGCTTTTCAGAATAAAATATTATTTGGGATTCAAGGAAATTGAAAATTGGTATATTTGATTAATAAAATTTGTGGAGAGTATAAAATTAATTAATTCCATGATTTATTAATATGTGCCCTTAATAAAAGCTTTTACTGAAATGAATAAAACTTGCAGTTTAATGAAAAGTTTGTTTAATTTTGCAACAAGGTTCCATTAGACCAACTCATGAGCATCTGATATGCCTCAGGAAATGTATATCTAACGTATGTCAGCTCAACTAACTTTTGGGTTGAATAAACATAAATTTTAATTTCATCAGCACTTGAGCAAAATGCAAGTGAAGTTATTTTAGCATTTGGCGAACTTGGGTGCTGGCAAATGCGTCAAACCCTTTTGCTGTCTTGTGCAATCAAATTGCAATTAGCATAGAGTTAATTAATTACATTTTCCTCGACATGCAGTAATTACGACACATACACACATTCGCGCGCGTACACACACACACACACACACAGTGAACACACTCGTACGACGGGAACACGTGTTAAATCAACATGTTGCGCTTTGCAATATATGTTTTTATATGTATATGCCTGTGTGTGTGAGCTACTTGTGCACACACACACACACTCGTTCATACACATGAGTGTGCACTCCCTTTGCACCCAAACCTTTCAATGTCTTTATTTGACCCGTTTGCTAGCTGAAGCAACCGCCGCAGGTTTAAAGCGCAGCTGAGAGTTAAGCATCCTCACACGCCTACACACCTATACACGCGCACACACACAAAACATGTGCGGCTGCACAAATATTTCTTCAACAAGTTTGCAGCGCGTGATTTTTGAATTTCTCGGCTTTTGTCTTTGCAGCCTCTGCCTGGCTTTCGCGTTCTACTCACACCCTCACGGCCTCCCCCACCAAAAATAATGTAACAAAACAAACAAATAAACAAACGCACAACACACATACACACATCTATATAGATACTACTACGCACCCACTTAGTCAACTCCCCTCTCTCCAGTCTCAATCTCCCTCCCATCTCCCTCCCACCCTAAACAGTGGCAAAAACAAAAGCCCAGCTCTCAAGCGATTCCTCTTGTTTGCCTCTCTCTCTATATATTGCAATCTGACTCTCGCTCTCTGCGCTATGCGCACTCTCGCTCTCTCTAGTACACTCCGCGAAAAACTCTACCTGCACTCCATATGATATACAAATAAGGATAAATACTTTACAAAATTTAACTCAGGTAATAAATAATAAATAATAAATAATAAGTAATAAATAATAAATAATAAATAATAAATAATAAATAATAAATAATAAATAATAAATAATAAATAATAAATAATAAATAATAAATAATAAATAATAAATAATAAATAATAAATAATAAATAATAAATAATAAATAATAAATAATAAATAATAAATAATAAATAATAAATAATAAATAATAAATAATAAATAATAAATAATAAATAATAAATAATAAATAATAAATAATAAATAATAAATAATAAATAATAAATAATAAATAATAAATAATAAATAATAAATAATAAATAATAAATAATAAATAATAAATAATAAATAATAAATAATAAATAATAAATAATAAATAATAAATAATAAATAATAAATAATAAATAATAAATAATAAATAATAAATAATAAATAATAAATAATAAATAATAAATAATAAATAATAAATAATAAATAATAAATAATAAATAATAAATAATAAATAATAAATAATAAATAATAAATAATAAATAATAAATAATAAATAATAAATAATAAATAATAAATAATAAATAATAAATAATAAATAATAAATAATAAATAATAAATAATAAATAATAAATAATAAATAATAAATAATAAATAATAAATAATCAATTATAATTAATTTCTTTATTTAATCTTTTTTACGTTTTATCAAAATTATTTTTATTTTTATCTATTTATTTATTTATTTTCATGTATTTATTTATTTATTTACCCATTTACCTTAGTATAAGACCAAAGCTTACTTTGATTTGTTTATCTTGCATTTTGCCCATTGTTCCCACTGTGCATTCATAAAGCGTATAGCTCGTTATTACGTATCCGCAGCGTGTGCGGAGCACAAGTATTGAATCAAATGTAGACGAGAGAGAGAGAGAGAGAGAGAGAGAGAGAGAGAGAGAGAGAGAGCGAAATCGAGAGAGGCAAGCGAGCTGTAGTTGCGCTCTTTGACGCATTTTTTTTACTGTTTTGCCTGGCCACAATTTTCCAGGGGGTATTTCATCTGTGTGCCAATCTCGGGGCACATTTAGTTTCATCTGAGACGTTTGGCGCAGCGGTCGATAATCAGCTCGAGGAAAGAAATCAAAATCTAGCTAACTGGCCAAAAGGCAGCGCGAAACGCGTGTCTGGGGACCCCGATTAAAGGGGGCATAAACAAACTAAAAGTTCTGTTCAAAGTCTGCTAATTGTTAAGGACGAATGTACTCTAGTTAAACAACAATTAATTGTTCCGCATCAATAAGTTGCAGTTTGTTCAATCGAGTGTCCGTGTTGAATTGCCGTCGCTGTTTGTGCGAAGCAGAGAAAAAAAAAACTGAAAAAGTGAAGAAGGCGGCTTTGCCTTTGCGGCCTCAAACTGGGCGAATATCGCAAAATGACACGTGTTCGACGCATTGTGGTAAGTCTTAAGCCCTGAGACACCTACACAAGCACACAGACACACATACAAACACAAACACGATTCAGCCGCTAAAAGCGGGCGCTAACCCAGCACGTAGCACTTCTTTAATATTTTAGCTAAATAGCAGTAAGGCTCCCCAGCACAGGAAAATCAAACTCAAATTCACATCTAACTCGTTTGCATGCTCAATCCACGAGTTTGGCTGTTTGTTGTTTTTACTGCTAATTATACACTGTTCGCAAGGTGTAAGCGAGTATATGGGCTTTGTGTAATGCCCGGATGGGAGGGAGGAATTGAATTTCCGCAAAGTATGAATGCATTATTCATGCTGTTTAACTCTTCTTATTTAATACGATTTACATATTAAACAAAATATTGTATTCTAATATAAAATATTATTATTTAAAAGCAGACTAAATATATTTCATAAAAAACTTTTGCTCTGTGAACAGTGTATTGTGCAGTCGGACCTACTCGACTGGAATGTGTTTTTTCGTGTTATATATATTTATTTGATTTTCCCCGAATTTGTGCTCTCAGAACTTTTTGTGGTTTACAAATGCGAATAACCACAAAACAAATTGAAATTCTGCGCAGAGTTCAAATAAAACAATTTTTAAAATTTTGGTAAAGGTAATAAAATAAATTCGCTATAAGGCCTAATCTAGCTGTGCATAGCAGCAATTTATTTGAATGCGCTTCATGTTTCACATATGTATTTATTTTGGCCATGATACTACAAACGCTTCGTATACCTGGCTTAAATGTAATTTCATACGAGACATTCACAAAATGCCTATGTCAGGTTTTGTGAGCCAGCTCGTGCTGCTCAATTGAATTTCCAAGTCCCTGTGAGCACCTGTCTGAATGGCTATTCGGATCAGACGTAGCTTATGCAAAAGCCATCAATCGAAATTTGATCCCTTAAGTAAACCCACAGCTATTATGAGGCATAGCAGACAATTAGCTACACTTTTATGTACGATTTCGCCTTTTTGTTTATTAATCACGTATACATGCGTAATATTTTTCCTATGTTATTGATAATGTTATTTGGCTGCCAGAGTATTTTCTGTTCGGCATTTCAGTCCGCAAGTTCTTTCTACTATTTTACGGTTATTGCCCAACGACTATGAAAAAAAAAAAAATGCAAACGTTCACGTGACGTACACGCAATATGAGGCCCTGTAAAAGTGCGGGCCAAAATGTTTACTGCTCCAAATTGTTGAGGTTAACTTTAAAGCCAAGCGCTCCCAGACGCTCAGCCAGCGCGAAGGGGGGGGGGGTGGGTTTGTTCAGCCAGGCAGAGGAAAGGACAGGCAAGTGAACAGAGCCGCGCGGACAAAGGAATTGCGCACATATTTCTGCCCTGTCTGAATGCGCGAGGGGCAGGGGGGCCAGGCTTTATCAAAAGACAGCGCTGGCCGCGTTCGCTGCCAAAAATCATGAGCCACTGCGGCTTAATTTCCAACAGGTCTTATCTAAGCCTTGAAGCTGTCCGCCAAGTTCGCCAGCACGAAATGCATAAAAAACCTTTAAAAAAGACGAGAGAAATAGAAATGCAAATGCAGTTTTCTGAATCGCCGGCCAATTTTAATCCATCAGGTATTTCGAAATTTTTGCAGGCTTTGGCGGCATGAAAATTGCGCTATGCCAGGAAAAAAAGGAGAAGACGGAAATGGGAGCTCCAACACAAACGGCAAAGTGGGGAAAAAGCTCTCAATAAAGCGAGCAAATATCAAGCATACGCTCTGTTGCAGCTCAAAGAATTTCTGTTGCAATTTTCATTGAGGGAAATATTTTTGAGCTAGAAAGGAGTTTCAGCTTGAAATATGAATGAAAAAATTTGAAGGTAACTGCAATTAAGGACTAATTAGATGAAGATACTATGCTGAAATAAAAACTAGTAATTTGAAGAATGAAGATAAGAGACATAATAAAACAATTAAAAATGTTACAGTCGGGCGTTACTAACTGCAGAATACCTATTTATGGCTCAAACGCTGGCATATCTGTTTCCCGATTTTCCACATACTTCAATTAGTATTTATAAACTGTTTTTAAGTCAATCAAATTTTCATGATTGAATATGAATATGAATAAAAAGTTTAAAGAATATTATGTTCTTAAACTGTTTATGCTATATATGATAATATGATAATATATTTACGTATATATGTTCACACTTTAAGAAAATGATGTGAAATATCACAAGACCATCGTTTAGAAATTTTACTTAACATTAAGTTTTTTAGGTAACATCTGCATCCTTTAATGAAAAATATTTCAATGTAACAAATAAATCAGTTCGAAGTGATTCTTGACTTGCTGAGGTAAAATTGAAGAATATTATTTGATTTAATGGGATCACAAGTTTGTTCTTAGAGGACTTATCTTTTCGTAAATTAATGGTATTTGCTCTGAAGTTAACATGATAGAAAGAAGTCATATATTTTGCTAACTAACAATCTTTGAAATTTGTTATTTCGGAACTTCAAATAAGAATTTAGTCATAATATTTATTTGTTCTATTCTGAAAACCCACTCTCTTATAAATGATTTGCTTTGCTATATTTTGGAAAATGTTTATTTCCTTTTAGGGGTAATTTTTTATATGGCATTGCTCATAGGATTTTACACACTTTTTGTTGGCCCATTAACCTGTTGTCCTGGCGGTCTCGATGTCTACGCATTTGCGTTGCCTAAAACACACATCCAATTGGAAACTCGAAATGTCCTGTCTGACTGCCTGACTGTTGTCATTTGCCTGGTTATATTTTGGGGCGTGTCCTTGTTGGGCAGACGCGTCACGTTTATCACAACAAGGCAATAAATTTCATTTGCTTGTTGTCGCTGCTGATCTTCTATGTGCAGCAACAACAACAACGAATCGAATCGGATATTCTCCAAGCTAATTTGCACGACTAAAATATACTCTGTTGAAGCGCTACACTCGGTGACAAGGGGAACTTTAAATTGACATTGACTAATTATAAATATTCCGGACTACAAAATGAATATCTCTTCATAGTATACAATAAACAATTATGATCTGGCAGCTGGCTTCGTCTAATCATGACAAGCCTTAGCAGTTTGGTATCATACCCTTTTTGGTATCATATCCTTTTGGCTGGGTGCAGGACATCGAAATGGAAACAACAATGTTTTTAGTGTCTCTTTACTTTTTGGGGGGGGCTGTATCAAAAGCGAAGCCCCATCTGCTGACTCGTGCCTTTTCGGCGCTCAATTGGCATGGAAAATACATAACATACATTGTTAAGTATACGCCGTGTCTGCCCTGCCCTGCCCTGCCACCCCGCTGCGCTCTGCCTGAGCATGATTTGGCCTGTTTGCGTCCGGGCAAACAGCTAAAACAAACATTTTATTTAAGCATTTTGATTGATGGCATAAGCTTGACATTTTTTGCGGCTATGCGGGCGTTGCCATCCAGTTTGCTCGCCTTTAATTAAAGTGCGGCGTGGGCGTTAGTGGGCGTGTCACGCCACTGTTCATCATGCCATGCCAAGCTTAATCAGTGCGCCCTGAGCTGTTGGCAAACAAAAGCAACAAAAATATCTGCATCACGAGTGTGAAAATCAACTTCAGCTCTAGCCAAAGGCAAATTTTTCTTCTCTCACACGCTCTCTCTCTCTCTCTTTCTCTCTCTGCTTGATTGCTGGGATTAAACTATGGCCGTGGCATGCAATCATTAGCACAAGTTCTGCTCGTCTGGCTCTGACCAAGGAATTATGAAATATATGCGGCTGGCTGGCAACTTTCTTGATTAATGACACGCCGCGGAAGAACGTATTATGTTGTGCTCAAGATTGCGGAAACGATGCCTGAAAAGTACCAAAAGTATTCCGAATGCCAACTGCAAGAGCTGCAACTTGTACTCTGTGTATTATATTTTATTCCTCTTCGTGTATAAATTTTGAGAGAGGAAGGAAGGAATTGTTTCCACAGTTGTTAATGGCAAACACTTCGCATAGAGTTTGTTGGCTGTCGCTGGGCATTTTTTGCTGGCTCAAAGGAAGCACAGCTCTCGGATTTCATTTTTCCCCTTTTGCATTTTATATTTCGGAAAATCCCGTCTTACTCAAAATTAATTATTTTTCTGAGAACTTCACATGAGAGATATCCAGCTAAGAGAGTAACAAAGAGTATGGTTCGATGGCAGCCAAATACTTTTAATCAAGCTAAAGCTTTCTGTGCTCCTCTCCAAAGGGGTATATTGGTTTGGTGCGCTCTTTGTACGTCTATCTATTTGATGATTTGTTTCTTTTGTATATGAAATTCAATTCGAGCGTTTTTGTTGCAGTCTAGATCTGGATCTGGCTATCTGCTAATCTAATGAGCGAGCTAGTGCAATCAATGCTGAATGGCTTCTTTTCGCTGAGTATCGTAGGCAAGCGATTCTAAGTATCAGATGGGTCAGCTTCAGCGATTTATGATCATCGCCTTTTATATAGTTTTCTAATGGGATAATTTCTGATATAAATTATCATTTTTCAAACTGCAATATAACTTGCAGCGCCTGCTGCCAGTCTTTAGTTAGAGTTCATTTTATATTAATTGTAACTTATTAATAAGTAAATGAATAAGAAATAACTTGTAGTATGAAAAGGAATAGGCATAGATGGTTTCGTTTGTCTTTTTTTATTCAAGCATGAACATGTTCGAAACTATACGGTCTTGTCATAGAAGTAATACTTCTCATGTTAGCTCTAGGAAGTACAGGGCTGTCCATATTCGACGGATTCATATGGCAAGCCCATATCTTTTAACAGAGACGGTTAAAATGCGCCGTACAGGCTCTATTGAGATATATCGTATTTAAACGAATTAATTATTATCGTCAAAATAAAAAATTGTGTTTTTTCTTGATTTAAAAATACATGAGTCCGTCGAATATGGGCAACCTTGTGGGATTGTCAGATGGGTCCGTCGAATATGGACATGCACGGTAAAAGTTCACTTCTAATCTTCAATTAGGCAGATGTGGAATTATTTTATAAAAATTTCCAACAGTTAGCAACAATTTAAGTTTCGAGTTACTTGAGCTGCATCTTTTTGCATCCGATCAGATGAGCATTCGAGCCAAAAGTAACTTTGTCAGTCTCAGAGTAAGCATGGTTAAGTTTGGCGTTTGATTTACTTGATATACTTCCTCATCAGCAAGATTTATAAATTATGCAGTGCAAAGCACAGAATTTGGTATAAATTTAACTTATTTTTGAGTCGTAACCGAATATTATGTGGTTGGCTGCACAGATTACGTACTTCTTGAATTTTAATTATTTTTCTCAGCATTTCATACCAGACATTTAGTCAGCAGACTAAGAGACTAAGTAGCTCAACAGTTAAGCATGCGAGATTATTGCAAACATTTTCTGCATTTTTGATCGGTCCGTCTGTGTTAAATGGCAAACTCTCAGCTTCGTAAATCAAAATAAATTTAAAGTCGACAATTTTGTTGAGCAGCTCAATCAGTCGAAATGCGTTTGGCTGCAGCTCAAAGCTGCAATGAGCCATCTTGATAAACTTGGCGACTTTATTTGCAGACATTAAAAATGGCTTATCAAGTATACGCAGCGTCAGCCAAAATAACAAATTTAATAGCCCAAATAATGCACTCAAAACTTTGCAATTGCTTAATGTCACTAAAAAATAATCCAACCTCTAAAAAGTTCACTTTTATGTGAGGGCTGTCGAATTTTCAAAGGCAGCCAGCCACAGACCATTAGGCAGGTGCCAAGCATTCGCGGACAATGTCTGTCTCTTCCACCTTTTTTTCAGTTCCAGGTCCTGCTCCTGCTGATTGTTGTTGTTGTTGTGGTTGATGTCGCTTGCTGTTGCTGTCGTTATAAAATTGAAGTGCCAAAGCCAGCGGGGTATCAACGCCGCAAAATAACAGCAGCAAA
The DNA here is from genome assembly GCA_035047565.1 of Drosophila mulleri. Classification (NCBI taxonomy): domain Eukaryota; kingdom Metazoa; phylum Arthropoda; class Insecta; order Diptera; family Drosophilidae; genus Drosophila; species Drosophila mulleri. The sequence continues at coordinate 21,312,973 of JAWNPK010000012.1, forward strand.
GCAACAACAACTACAAGAGAAACTCGAAATGCCTTGTTTGAGCTTCTGCTGAGCGACAGACAACAGCAAAGGGCAGGGGAGGCGGTGGTTGGGTGGTGCAAGCAGTGGGCTGTTGCGGGGGCTCACGTTAGCCATCAGCAGACCAAATTGCTTTTTGCTGACTATAAAGCAGACCTACGGCTACCAGCAGGTGACCACTGCCAGGCACTGGCGCTGTGAATGCAACGCAAAAAAAGAAAACATTTGAAAACAAGCAAGAGCAAAAGTGGAGAGAATAAACAGACCACCCGATACCCTGGCTAAAAGTTAAAAATGGAGAAATAACAAAGCAAACTACGTTCTGAATGATCTGAAACTATGAACTGAAAAAAACTATTTTTTTTATAATAATAATAGCTTTTAATAAGTCATACAGCTTACAGTTTGCAGTTGAAAATCTATAGAAATGTAATATTATAATATTTATAATATTTTTAATGATTTAATAACATTTTTTTCGTATTGTATATTCTTTCATTTGTATATAGACAAAATAATAAATATAAATAAATATATAGAAGACATAGAATGTATAGAATATATAGAAGTGCAATTCCATATGGGTTAGCGAGAAAATAAATGGATTGTCGTATACCTTTTCTATAAGTGAACAAGTAAGAAAGCTCTAGTCGAGACTGCTCGACTACGAGATACCCTGAACCCTCCGAGCAACAGCCATTTCAATAATTTTTAGTGTCTTTCAGCTTATACAAACACACACACACACGCAAACACATACATAGACACCCATAGGCACGCACGCATTAACAGGCATGGGCTGCAGTGTGGGCTTACTATGGGAACTTAATTGTTCAATAACTTTTTTTGTGGACGTACGTTCTTCATGAAACTTTCAGAATGTGGTTTTATCATTACTATGCGTATATTTGCCAAAGCTCAAGTCTCTAGTATTTGAAATACGCCTTTTACAGAGATGAGGGTAAGGGGGTGGATATAGGGGTGGGGGGTGAATTATAACAAAAACCGAAATTCTATCACGTGCAGTCGAGTCTACATTTAAAATTTGGAGACTTTAGCTCTAAAGGTGTAGAAGATATAATTTTATAACTGGTTTTCGATAAGGTTTTTGATCGATAAAAAAAGAACGGGATGAGTTATCGATTTTTAGTGATAAACTCGATATGCGCGCGCTATATACGAGCATTTTAAAAAAAAGTTGAAGTCTCTAGCTTCTATATCTTCAGAAATCGACGCGTTCATACATACGGACAGACGGACAGACGGACAGACGGACATGGCTAATTCGATTCAGTTTGTCGCCCTGATCAAGAATATATATACTTTGTGGGGTCTGCCACCTGTTACATACTTTTAACAAAACCATTATACCCTGATTTCCCATTTTCAATGGGTTCAGGGTATAAAAATAGTGCAATATCAAAGCAAATTGTTATGTGAAAATAGCAACAACAATTTTTAATAAAATAATAATAATTTTAATCACTCGTAGCATTTGTAATATTATCAGGGATATTTTCAAAGTTTTAATACAAATATACATATTAATTCTTATTAAATAAAATACAAATACATGGACGAGTTGAATACTTAGAGAATAAGATATAAATTATTTTAAAAATGGATCAAAAACAGCTGCTCCAAATCGATTATAACTAAAATCGGAATGGCGATATGGCCTATGAATGAACTAAATCAAATCGAATTTAGTACGAACTGCAAAGGTTTTTGTCAGGCCGTGTCCGAATCCTTAAAATGCAAACATATGAGGTCCTTTAGCAACCAGACGAATTTTAATTACTATGTAAGGGTTATTTCAAAATTTTCAAAAATATATTCGTTATTAAATATTTTTCAATTTTTGTCAAATTTTCTTACAACAACAATATTTAAATTGAATATTTATAATATAATTTCGATGAGTAGATGCTTCGTTATGCTCGCCTCTAAATCATCAGCCATTACAATATACCCCATTCACTGTCTTTTCAAGAGGTAAAAGGCTGGGAGAACTAAAAGAAAAATATATAAAAAATATGTATTTCATTTTTGGTCGCTTACTAACCGCACGTGTCGTATTTGCATTGGGTATTTTAATTAAGCTAAACAAATACAGCGACAGGGCACCCACACACGTACACACCCACACACACACACACACACATCCACAGTTACCTATATAGACTTTTAGAACCAAACTATTTCTAAAAGTATTTTTTCTGTGGATTTGCTTAACACTTGATTAAATTTCATTTGAGGTTGCCTTGACGTTTCGCTCTTTATGGCGCTGCCAATTACGCCACGAAAGTTGCTTTATTATATAACTTGTACGACTGAAGTCGAGCGCAGATAAAAAGTGGGAAGAGCAAGAGCAAAAAGAAGAGGCCTCCATGCAGCCAGAACCACAGTCCGGGTCCTCAAATAGCTGTCATTTTAATTTTTTTTCCTTTTTCGTTTTTTTTTTGCTTTCTTTTTTTGGAAGGCAGCGCTCGCTGCTCGTCAAAGTCATCAAAGTCTTGAAGCTGCTTTATTAAACCTTAGCAGGCCAAATCGCATAAATGAGCGCACTTACAAACACACACATACACACATATGTATATTTGTATGTGTGTATAAGAGCAGCTGAGAAGATGCTCTATAGAATTACCTATGGGGCTACGTGCAACATTCGTGTTTAAATTTAAATGACTTTGCTCCGATGCTACACAGTTAGCGAACGAGGACTCGGGTGAGGGGTGAGTGGTGAGAGAGACAAGGGAAAAGCGAGGGCAAGCAGTTGTAGAGTGTGAGAAATTCACACCTATAGTCAGAAATACACACAGACACACACACACACACAGACTGTGCTCATGACCATGCAACGATATTAGTTAAGCCTCGACAGCAACGTGGGTAGCTTAACAAATTTGCCAGAAACATGAAATACACACACATATGTTGCATTATGTTACAGTATATAGATGGTATATGGACACCCACACCCACACAGTGCTTGACGGGTTGTCTTAGCGGCTTACTCTTTTAGGCAGCTGAACAGAAATGAGTTTCCTTACCCCCCCTCCAACATCCAGGGGCTTGTGTCAAAACAGTTAATGCGCTGTAACTATGGGATTACAATTATAAACAAATTCAAATGTCAATTGAAAAGTGTCGTGTGCAGAAGAGCTTCGAATGTATCTCTTTGAAACGACTTTAGTTGTTGTTAAACAGAACAAATAATAATAAATATAGAAATATATTTTATAGAGTTTTGTATGACTTCGCTCAAGCTAGTGCTTCTTGTCTATCGTATTATTATATATATCCTTATAGAATTATATTTATAAACCATGTATTTTTTAAGGTTTCCATTTCAAGAAAATATATTCTTTTATATATTTTTTAATTAATTCAATTAATTTGACTATATGCTAATTTATAAAATATATGAAGAGAATTCTTAGAACGGAGTTTGAGCTAATAACTTTGGTGGTTCGCCTCTAGATTCACAATGATACTTTACATAAAAGAAGAGTCTGAATTATACAATGTCTACTAATACAATAAATTGCTGAATTAGTTTTCCCTGTAGAGTCTAGGAAAAAGTAAAGTAAACTAGTTTATAAAATACTTCTTAAAGCCGACTCATGAATGCAATGAGGCAACAAAGAACTGCCCAATCAAAGCTGACATCAATTGCGTTTGATAAGAAATGAAGTATTCGTACTTTTTGCACAAAGAGGAGCGAGCGTCTTTCCCTTTCTTGCTTAACATCGAGTCCAAGTTGAGTATCAATATGATATTCAGGTTCACAAAGGGAATCAGAAGACACGGCTTGAGCTCTTCAGTCGCGCTGCCCTTATTTTTGTTGAGCTTTGCTTAATTGAAGGCAATATGTTTTAAATCGCCCCACTCTCTGCACTCTACTTACAATGCTCAATGCCATGGGCTCAGCCCCATGTCCACGTTTACGTCCCTGACACATGCCCCCCTCCACACCCACCACTGCTCGGCTCGCAAATGCCTTTGGCCATTTCTTTGCGAAATGCGTTCACATCAAACTATACAACACGTTCATATTTCTTACAGTTCGTTACACATTTAATATTAAAGCAAATTACCAACTGTGAAGGGGTGTGCATGTGTATGTGTGTGAGTGTGTGTGGGTGTGAGTGTGGGGCTGTGCAGACAGCTAGTTTGTCAGAAGCCTCCCCTGCTTTTTTTTTTCTCAGCACATTCTTTTCAGCCGTTACAAACGCTAAATGATATGCAAATAAAATGGAGGCTACCTCCTGCAGTACGTGAGAACCTCCAGCCTGTGTCCCTGCGAGGGTGTGTGTGGGTGTGAGTGTGTGTGTGCAATGGTGTACCTTTTTGAATTCAAATTTAAATTGTTCGCTTCATTTAAGCGCCGTAAATCGCCCGCCTTAACATATGTGTGCGGGCCAGTGTAGAACTTTTTGGGCTTAATTAACATAATTATGGCCAGAATACGGTGCTAAGAAACTTTACGCCACAGAAGTTTGCAAGGCATCCAACAGTAGATACCCTATGGGGACCAGAAATAGCAGCACAGCTTATATATTAGCTGGCTAAATTAAATTAAATTAAGTGAGCAAAAAAATGAAAAGCTGCTTCAATTGAAGACATTAACTACGGAGCTACCCTCTGTGGGAGGATTTATGTAATTATATTATTTCCACAGATCTTAAAAATTACACTCACATTCTTCTGCTTAAGCTATTCACGATCATCGCACTCACAACAACTATCGACACCCCAGCAGCCATCGATATGTTTAAGTATCGATACATGTAGAGCTGTTCTTTCTAATCTCTTATATGCGATGAAAATGCTTTGAATTATAATAAATTATGTTAAACTATTTGATAAAGCGTATGCTATCAGTTGAAGAAGCAAGAATAGAAAGAATACTCCAAACTATAGTATAAATATGTACATATGTACCAATACTCATATTTATATTCATTATATGAACTTCGAAGAAGAAGCGGAAGGTTTATTAAGCATCAGTACATTTGAGATGTAGAGCCTACATATGTATGTATGTATGTATGTTACATATACATATGTATATGTGCCATGTGAAGGCAATGTGTGCTGTTTCGATCTATCCTCAGTGCTCTATTGCAGGGTAGATGTAATGAAAACCCTATGAATTACTTTTGATAGTCAAGACCGCAAAACTTTTGCGTACCTTTTGGCATGCAAACAATTTTAGTTTTTTTTTTGGCCTCACAGCAAAACTTTGCTCAAACTTCGCTCATCGCGAAAGGAAGCGATAATGAAATGGGCCTGGAAAAGGGCGGGTGGTGCTGCCAAGTGTTGGAAAGTGCGAATAGTGCAGTGCTGCAAGGCACGGCCTGGGATTTATTTGGCGCTCGCAGCTATTTATCTTAAGCGCGCTCGCGCCCCAAAGAATGCAGCATAAGTACTGAGCTGCCAGCACTTACCCAAACGCACACACACACACACACACAGGCATATATATGTATATATAGACAGCGCTGCGCTTGTGTTGTGTAGCGTGCACTTTCCACTTTCATTTGACGCTCGCTTGTTGACTGCAGCTTCCCCCATCGGCCCACTCGGCCTTCCGCTCTTAAGTCAGGATCTCCCCTTACTTTATTTGCGTTTAGCGTACCCAAGTCTCACATTACACACTCACACACACATTCGAAAACAATAAGTTTCAGCAAAGTTGCACTGCCGACAAGATACACTGTCAATACCAACTGCTTCCAAATTTTTAATGAATACTAAATAATCAATTGAAACTTGGTGAAGTTAATAAAATATTCTCATAATATATTAAATGAAATTAATTAAATTTTTAAGTAAATCATATTGATAAAAACTAAAAATATATTGATTGACTTTTATATATTTTATGGTGTATATATCTTTATGTACATATATGTATATAATATTTGTATTACATATTTTTACAAATTAAGAATATCTTGGCTATTTTGTTGTAGTTTCCATTTGTTTGATTTCCATTAAAATTAATATTGTTTTACGTTTTTCAGTAAACAAAATTAAATCAAAAATCGATTTTTATTTATAGCTATTAAAGTAGGCGGGGTAGATCGAGTTAACTATGGTTAATAATATAGATTACATTTCATTAATTAAAACAAGAATGATACTACAAAATTAATTACTATTAAAATTAATTAATCAGATGAATTTCATCAGTCTTTGAAGCCAATCAGGCTACTGTAAGAGCACACTGTATTGAAGTTCGAGTATACCCCATTCGTAACCCTCTTTCAGAATGGGTTCAGTAGACAGCAAGAGTAAGCAACAATAAGACAGCACTTACCATTGTCATTTGGGGGCAGGAGCATATGGTTGGTCCTTTTTGTCGCTGACTCATGTCCATGCACTAGAAATTCCATTTCAGCAGCAATTCCGACATGTTATACTCTGCGCTTAGGGCGTTATGGCTAAGTCATGCAGTTGACAGCTTCAGTTGCAGCGCGAACAGCTTTATCTCAGCAAAACTAAGAGAGGGAGAAGGCGAGCGAGAGGGCGAGAGGACGAGGCTAAGGTAGAGACAGAGGCAGAGGAAGAGACTTGACAGTGGTTAACAGTAGTCTAAAATTACAAAAGTCATAAAGAGAAGTGCGCTGTTTGAGCTTAAGCAAAGTCAACGCGAGCGAGAGAAGCGTAAAAGAGAATATCAATAAAGGGAGTATAAATTTACAGACGGGCCAAGGCAAACATTGTGAAAGCAGATATGGCTTTGTGCTATATTATCTTGAAATATTATGTTGATACACAAGGATATATTTAAACAAAATTAGTGTTTTATATTTAACCAATTTATAAGTCAAACTTGAAGTTTATAAAAAGCTAGGATACCAAAGTATATGAAAATAATTCAATGAGAAATAAATAAGCCATAGTTTTATAATCATAACTATAAATATTAATCATATAAGCAAATTTTCTTAATAATATACTATGTATATAATATATAATTAAATAATATAGTAAATACTAATCAGAACTATTCAGAGCTAGAAATCGGAAATTCGATTTTATCGATAGAGATTTTTAGTGCACATTTTCTATTATACATATATCAGAGATTAGATATCTTAGGTACTATACAAACATCATATTTTACTTGCGCTCTAATATTTTATCAAAAGTTTTTAGATTTATGAATTGCCCAGCAAACGATACTTTTGAATATAATATATTAGCCAAACAACTTCAAATCGAGCGAGGTACAACCTCGAAAGTTAGTCCAAGTAGTAATTTCGCATTCAAAAGAGAAAAGAGCACAACTTTTGGCATGGGGTTAGGGTTTGCGTTGGTGGGACAGCTCGAATCTAGATACAGCGCATTTTCAAATCATCCCATTCGGACTGAAGCTCCCTTGTCTTTATTGTAGCTCTGGCTCTGCTGGCTTTGCTGGCCCTGCAGCATTTTGCTCTTGTTAGCAGCCTGTCCCAGCTCCAGCCGCTTCACATGAGGCTCTGTGCCCGGCGGCTTAGCGTCCAAAACTTATGCATCAAGTCGCATTTTTTGTTTCATTTGTGTCTGACACTTGGTTTTTGTTTTGTGCGTCCAGTTTTTGTCATGTTTGTTGATTGTAAAAGTTGCTGAAGCGCTTTTTAACAGTTCTCGTGACACTTTTGTTGTGGCAACAGTTGCCCAGCTGAACACATGAACACGCCGTCCTCGCATTCTAGCGCTCTGCTGTCCTCGCAACGGCCATCCGTGCGCTTGGCCTGAAAAGGCGATTATAAAGAATCTGCCTCCATGCACAATGCAATTTGATGGCAATTTAACTGTCACGACACATGAAATTTAATCGATGTTGGATTATTCAACAGCACGTAGCCCGCTGGAGTTCGAGTGATCAATAAATTGCAATTGCAATTGCAATCGCAATCGCAATTGTAATCGCAATTGAGTAAGCACTCGATGGATTGCCCACTTATGATATCTCCATCCTGTGGCTGCATTATGAGCCACCAGCCGTGATATCCTTATAGTTCACCCCTGGACTCCCATCGCGTGTGGCCCGTCAATAAGTGAGCATACTACACACATGCATACATGTCCCATAATGCATGTCGCTGCATGCAATAAAAATGGCGGACATAATACCCTTTCATTAAAATGCCATAAGCTGAGCTGCTTAGCTCGAAATGATGAAGGTCATTAGGAAGCGATAAAAACGACATTTTTGATAGGGGTAATTGGCTGACTGGATAGATAGACTTTTATTAGCCTTTTTAATGACCTGCGTAAAACTTTCTATTCCATTCATTGGAGATATATATATTTTTTAAATGTATAATCACAACTGATTTCAAATAATATTTATGGTATTTTTACTTGGCACAATCTTTGGAAAACTCTAAAAATGAATAGTATGAAATGGTTTCAAATTACTTTAAACTATTTTATCGATTGATTTATTCATTTTTAAAAGTTGGAGATTATATCAAATAAAAACTAGCTCATAGTCTAGATTATTGGCTGCTATGGCCTTTGACTACGAAGATTCTTGGACTCTGATTAGATTTTTAATAATTCAGTTTAGATTTATATTCGCAAAAATGGTAATATGATTTGTGTACTTTTGAATTTCCAATATATGTATATATTTACATTGGTTTGGCGAAATTTTTTTGCTATAAAGAAAAAAATTTGTCAAATCAAATTAAATACTGCTAAAACTAAAAATAAAAATAAATTTTATTTTAATTCTTACACAATTATTTTTTTTATTAGGCGTTAGAATTAATATAAAACTAAAAACTAAAAATACAAACAAATAAATAATAAAACATTATCGGCTTGGTTTCCGTATTTATTTTCTACTTCTCTGTTCATAATCTTTTCAAAATAATTATTTTATGCGGATTCCTAAAACACCTGATAACAGATAAAATAAAAAGAAAAATCTGTCAATAAAATATTTCAATGATTCCAAGAAGTTAGTTTATAATATTTATAATATTTCAACTAAAATGAATTCAATTCTGATTCTCAACAGAAACCCTAACTAAAAGCCAAGATATCATCTAGTCAGTCAAACGCTATTGTTTCACTTGCCCGAACTTTTGTGGGCGTAAATGCAATTGAATTGCGGATCGTAATGAGTTTTTGTGGTTTGTTTATTAAGTCGCTTTTGTAGTTTGTCTAAATGGACATTGGTTTCATGCACTCTGCGGCTCAGTTGGAGCTTAAATGAAAGGCATTACGTTCCCACATGCACGACGACTAGTCCAGTAATCCCCAACGTAATCTGTTATATTTGCACTTACATAGTCAATGCCCAGCTCATGTGGCCAAGCATCGATGCGGCTAATAAATAAAGCGCACACGCAGCTGTCTGCTTTAATGCTTTGCCAAGATTTACATGCTGACACATTAATAGGGCGATTTATAAATACCTCAATTTGTATTGTGCTCATTGTAATTGACGATAGTTCAAGCATTCAACATGTGCCTCCTTTATTTTATTTACCTTTAAGCATTTTAAATTTGTGTGAAAATGAAAATGCGAAATCAGAGTATAATTGTTCTATTAAAATGTAACGGGAAGAAGAAACCCTATATATATGTATTCTTGCCCGTCTGTTTGTCTATATAAACGTCAAGATCTCAGAAAATATAAGAGCTACGAAATTCAAATTTTCCATGTATACTACTAATATCGTATTTCAAGTACTAGAGACTTTTGCTTTGGCATATACACAATTTTTACTATCACGTTCTGAAAGTTTAATGAGTATAGACTCACTGCAAGTGAATTTAATCAACAAGAAATTTCCCATAGTATAGCCCCACTTCAGCTCTCTCAGCAGTCTCGACTAGAGTGCTCTCACTTGTTTTCAATTGCGTCGTTTTCGTTAGTTATTTTTAATATGTATTTAGTTTACTTAATTTAACCATTGTTCGCAATTAATTTTCAATTATGCTATAAATAATTTTCACATGCATTTCAATACATGAGCTGCCCACTAAATAGATAATTCATTTTAATTTCAATATGCAGAGCACATAAATCTCTCTGTTCTTCTGCTTAATGGACTCCGGAAACAAAACTGTCTTCATCTCTCCACCCCCGCCCCCAGGCGTCCAGCCCGATTTGGCATTGGGCATGCACTCACGTCCGTCAATCAGACTTGTATATATGTATATACGGACTGTATAGAAAATGCCCAAAAATCAATTCAATAATAATTTTACCTAGACACGGGCACGTTCATCCAGTCAAATCGCACCCACTGCCCCCCACAGTCCACATTTCTTTGCGTTTGTTTGTTGGCTTAATGTAAAATATTGCGCATACGCCACGTTGTACATTAAAAGCTTTATGCCAGCCAGCAGAAATTTTGTTTTTATACCCTGATCCCATTGAAAATGGGAAATCCGGGTATAATGATTTTGTTGAAATGTATGTAACAGGCAAAAGGAGGCGTGGCAGACCCCATAAAGTATATATATTCTTGATCAGGGCGACGAACTGAGTCGATTTAGCCCTGTCCGTCTGTCTGTCCGTCTGTCCGTATGTTTGAACGCGTCGATTTCAGAAGATATAGAAGCTAGAGACTTGAACTTTTTTTTAAAATGACCGTATATACAGCGCGGATATCGAGTTTATCACCAAAAATCGATAACCCGTCCCGTTGTTTTTTTAACGATAAAAAACCTTATCGAAATGCAGTTATAAAATTATATCTCCTACATCTTTAGAGCTAGAGTCTCCAAATTTTAAATGTAGATTCATATGTACGTTATAAAATTTCGGTTTTTGTTGAATTTCACCCCCAACCCCTATATCCACCCCCTCACCCATAAGTTTGTAAAAGGCGTATTTCAAATACTAGAGACTTGAGCTTCGGCACATACACGCATATTAATGATATAAACACAATCTAAAATTTCATGAAGAACGTACGTTCACAAAAAAGTTATTATACAGTTAAGTTCCCATAGTAAGCCCACACTGCAGCCCATGCGTGTTTATGTGTGTCCGCATATGTATGTGTGTTTGCGTGTGTATGTGTGTGTTTGTATAAGCAGAAAGACGCTAAAAATGATTGAAATGGCTGTTGCTCGAAGGGTTCAGGGGATCTCGTAGTCGAGCAGTCTCGACTAGAGCTTTCTTACTAGTTATTGATAGTTTACTTATATTTTGTTATTTTTATGCTTTTTTCTGTTCATTCTGTTGTATGGATAATTTGGCGAGCTGTTTTGTTTTGGGCCCGGGTGGGCTGGCAGTTAAATAATGTCTAAAATGTATGACAATTTACTGTTTTTATGGTTATTATTTGTATAACAGTTCTTAAACATCTTATGGTTAACAGTAAAGAAAAAATATGGGATAAATGCAATGCTTATACACTTATATAAATATAAATTTTCTTTAATATTAGCTTAATGGATTCACGTACATATTTTAGAGTTACATTCTTTTCCCATGTTGCTTGTAAGCCATATATCTTTTGAACTGACAACTGAATGAGTAAGCCATTAAGGCATTACATCTTGAATTGACCTTTTAATGGTGTACATCTGTATCTATGGGTCATCGGCACTTGAAATGGAGCTCAGCTGCCCTGTCATTGGCATTACAAACGCTCTATTTATCGACTGATGTGATTGATAATCAGAGAGCATCAGCATTAGATTTTCTTTGTTTTGTTTTTTTTTTTTTTTTTTTTTTTTTTGTTTACGCTTCAACGTGGCCTATTTGTTGTTGTAAATTATTTGTAGAATTTTCGTTGTCGATTTTTACATTATTCAGCGTCTGTTGTTTATTTTGATTGGCCTGCAATTTATTTGATGTCTTGGTCTTGACTTTTACAAGGTGAACAATTTTTTTCTGGAAATATTTTGTGTTTGCGACATTAATTTACAAAAATATTAAGCAAACAGTACAAAAAAATATATATAAAATAAAAAATCGGTGACAAATTGACAGAAACTTGTCTTCTTGGTTGCTTGGTTGCCTGGCTTCCTGGTTTTCTTGGCTGTCTCTATTGGTTCATTTGCTTTGGCTGCCTTTGACTATAATTTAGCTTTTTATGCGTTGCTCCTCAATGGCAACATGGCCGGGTTTTTTGGGCCAGTTAACTAAGCTACAGAGCCAGGCACAGCGAAATAGACCCGCTTTGCGTCTCTGGGCAAACATGTCAAGCATTTTGTTTGCTTCACTGGCATTTGGGCGCCGCTCTTTATGGCCCGTTGGGGGCGGGGCAGGGGACAGCCAGTACTCAAAGTCTTGTGCCATAAAAACGGCGTCAGAAATGAAGCAGCCGTTAGGCCACAAGCACAGAACCAACAATCAACACTGAAAGCCAGACCAGAATCCACGGGGATGCGAAACAAATACTAAGCAGAAATAAAAACAACCAAAAAACCACTCAAATAATAGCTAAACAAGTGCTGGATAATTCAAATCGAATTTTTAATGCTCTTGTGCAATTATTGAGTCATGCTCTGAGCACATTCAAATGCTGAAAACAAAAACAATTAAAGCAATTAATAAAAATTTGTTTATGTTGCTCTTATTGTTATTGTTTGATTTATGTGTGAAAAAAGAAAACTTTTGCATTCTTTTTCAAATGGAATTGAAATTCAATTATTAAAAATACTAGTAAATAACATTTGTATTTAGTTTTTTATAATATCTAAATAAATATAATATTCATAGATATAATTTAAATTAAAGTTTAAGTTACTTCGGGGCATAAAATTATTTTGTTTGGGCTAAAAAAGATTTTAGATCCATTGATAAACAAGGAACGATGAATCAACATATGAAAATCTACGTAAACATTATTTATTATTAGATGCAAATAATTTACAGCAAATAATTTCATTCTTATTTCTGGATTGTTGTTTTGTAAAACTGTTAACTTCCAAAATTTTAAATTGTAAAGCATGATCATAATTATATTTTGGGCGTAAAAGATAGTTTGTGCAGTTAATGAAATGTACCTCAATTGGTTATTATTTTAGGCGAAATAGCTGGATCATATCTTGGCCAAAAAAGGCTAACTTGGGCAGATAATGAAATGTACCTCAATTGCTTATCATTATATTTTAGCCAAAAAATGCTAACTTTTGGAGTAACTAAATTGCACATACTTAAGTTTCAGTCAAAAAAGGCTCAATTGGGCAGATAATGAAATGTACCTCAATGGCTTATCATTATATTTTAGCCAAAAATGCTAATTTTTGGAGTACCTAAATTGCTCATACTTAAGTTTCAGTCAAAAAAGGCTAACTTGGGCAGATAATGAAATGCATCTCAATTGCTTATCATTATATTATAGCCAAAAATGCTAATTTTTGGAGTACCTAAATTGCTCATACTTAAGTTTCAGTCAAAAAAGGCTCAATTGGGCAGATAATGAAATGTACCTCAATTGCTTATCATTATATTATAGCCAAAAAGCATAACTTGTGGAGTTAACGCAATGTACCTATGTAAATTGCTCATACTTAAATTTCAGCCAAAAAAGGCTAAGTTGGGCAGCACTCTTCTCTCTCAGCTGACACGCTGTGTTTGTCGTTGGCTGTTTTTGGCAAAACGAGTGCCGGTAGCAATGAGCAGCTAAATTTGGTATTTGCTGCCTAACTTACGATGCGGCCATCGCAATGTAAATGGAAACCTCAAAAGCTCGCTGAACTCGACAACTCAGAGCGCCGCAGAGCCGCAAACTCTGCCGTATTCCAACGACAATTTATGTAGCAAGTGGTGTTGTTGTTGCTGTTGTTGTTGTTGTTGTTGCTGTTACTGCTGCCAGTTGGCAGTCGCTTGGAGGCACGCATTTATTATTTTTCTTAATTAAATCTTCAGTTCGCTTTATTCAGGCTGGCCTTGATATGGGTTTATATAGATTTATACAGCCCCTGGATGCATGCAATGCAGCTGCAGTTGCAATCGCATGGCAAATTACATGCCGTTAAGGCCATGCTCCCGCCCCTGAGAGCCGCTACAACATTGAAGCCCATTTCAGTTGAGCCGGGCGACGTCAACGCGAATGCCACTAATTAAGCCTAATGGCGCATGAAACATGCATTAAAACTAATGTGCAATCCTTGCAATCCTGCCCACTCCACTTCCCCTCTGCCAAGCCGAGCGAAACATCCGTTCCTTCAATTCAACTGGGAGCCTAACCAAGCCGAGCCGAGCCCAGTCGAGCCGAGCCACTGTTAATGGTCTCTGCCTAATTTTATGGCGCACAACAGAACTGTACAAATTTATATTATTGACATATACATATATACATATATATTTTTCCAGCAACATTTGCGTTTTATTGCGTGCTATGCCATGGATGTTACCGTTTATACATAAATATATATATTTATTATATACTTGTAGTTGGGCATAAATATATATGTATGTATGTATAGAGATTTCTATCTAGTCATAATTAAAGCAGCTGTATTTATTCCAATTTAAAGTATTGTACGCATGCACTGCAAGAAGTATAATTAGCAATTCTTGTGAATAGTAAATGACGAAGAATAAATTTTATAGTCTGAGAGTTTCATAAAGCTTGAAGTTGAAATTGAAAATCGAAAAACTCTTAGTTTTTATTTGAGAGACGTAATAATAAATGAAACGAACATTTTTAAAACAAAAACTAATTCTGAACTTTTAATCATGAAGACAGACGAATTTTTAAAACTGAACGAATTTCAAAGAAATAAAATTATAATAAAAAGTTAATTGCATATTCCATTATATAATATTTAAAAAAATATGTAATACATAGTTTCCAATGTAAAATATGAAATAACTATATTTAATTTTTTTTCTATTTTATTTTGGTATTTATTTGATCAATATTTGAAAAAGTCATTTACTTATTTTATTTTTTATACAGTCATTTATTATTTATTATTAATTATTATTTATTATTTTTGTACATTTTACCTGATTTGAACCTGTTTTAATAATTAAGGCTTTGAACAAACGACGAACGAGTAATTTAATTAGAGAACATGAATGCAGCTCACGTTCAAGTGAACTTGAGTATGCATTTGATTATTATCTAATTTTGAATTGAACTTAATTGGAATAAAAAACATTTACGCAGGCTCCTTAGTTAGCCGCTGCCTCAAGTCCGCTGCTATTGAATTAGCTATCGATTGATTCGTTTCGCTTTAGCCTGGCCACAAGCAAGTGTGCCGCACATTGATCATTATGGCTTGTAGCACACTCGTCTGGACAGAGCGGCAAAAGCAACAACTACAACGTGACTTGAGTTCAGTTAAGGCTGATTGCCAGCCCCGCAGGATGCTTGAGCCAAGTCAGAAACTGACAGGGCGCAGTTAGAGCTGGAGCAGGAGCTGGAACACCAGCTAGGCGCCCACTAATGAAACATTATGGCTGTCGTAACCCGGCCACGCCGCACAAATCCACTAAAAACGTTTACGGCTTACGTGCAACATGGTTGACTGCCTGGCTGCCTGTGCCACTAAACTCGGCAGCGACATAAGTGGCACGTAGCTCTGACTGTGCCACCAACAGAAGCAGAGGCAGCAGCAGCTGCCACAGAAGTGTCCTGGCAAATTGCTGGCTGCAACACGTTCTGTGGCCGAGTAGCTGCAATTGATTTTTGCACTTGACGGTTCAACAAATACACGAATTTTTTCTGACTGCTACAGACACACACACACACGCACGCACGCACACACATTTATATATATATTATATATGTACATATACATATATGTTTAATGTATGTGTGTGCGCTAGTTATGAACAATTTACAATTTATATGCTTTGTCGCTTCATTGAAGCAATAAATTTAAATTTCTGCAAAATGCCATGAAACGATATGAAAACATTTGACAATGATATATATGCGTATGCGTGGCGCTCGAGAGCCTTCGTCTGTCAAGCGGAAGCAGCTTACGCACGGTTGCATTACGACCGGAAGTCAGCCAGTGGGCGAACGAGTGTGAGAGTTGCAGAGAGTGGGGGAGTGGGAGACTAAGGGCACACAGAACTCGCACGAATGTCAACACGTTGATAACAAAATACAAGCGCACACTTTGCACAAAATGTTTTGTTTAGCGTCCTACACAATGCTGCAATGCAAAGTTATAAAATATATATACATGCATACATACATAAATAAATAAATGTGTATCAAAGTTTCGCCTGCAAATGATGGCGTTTGAATGCACTTCAATATTTCATAAGCCATTGTTGCAACTTCTGCGGTTCGCAGCTTGAATGTTATGCATTAAATTTGTATAAAAATGAATTTTTAGAGCAAATTTCACAGTTCGAAAACGAAAATGGGTTTTCGGTATACTTAAAAGTTAGATTTGAGCGAAGGCAAAATGTCACGAGATCAATTATTTTCATTTGGAAATTTCCATAAATCAATTAATGAAACTATAAATAAAAGTCTAAAAAATGAGCAAATTTGAATGTGGTAAAAATAAAATATGCTAGAGAATCCAATGAAAAATAATCACTGAGATGAATTTGCATTAATTTATATGCATATGTATATTATTCAAATAAAAAAATAAATAAGTTTTTTTTGTTTTGTTTCACAATAGCTCTCTAAGCTATGTACTAACTATAAAAAATGGAAGAGCATATGGTTTGGAAATTAACTAATTCCAGCTAAGAAGTTTATTACCAGCGCTTAAAAACATTATGAATTAAGAGATGTACCAAAATATTTATGTCATATTTTGCATCAATTTCAAGTATTTCATTTCAATCAACGAATTATTTATAGAGAACTGTTGTTGGGCTTGGCACTTGTTCTACATATATATATGGCCAACAGGCAGTTAGTCAACGAGTCCTGGCTTTAGAAACTATGTAATGCATTTCATTTATTTCAACTCATGTTTTGAGCTCCGCTCGCTGCCCGACAGGCTTTCAATGTGCCGTTGTGTTAAAAAATGATAATCATTTTTATGAAAACAATAAAAGCGTCGAGGCGCTTGGCTGACCTGCCACAAAGCCAAAGCAAAAAGAGAAAAATAAGAATAAAAAAAAAAAAACTTGTGAAACAATTTGGCTACGCAAAAATTAATGAAATTTATGTTCTTGGTGCTTGTTGTTATATCAAACAGTTTCCATTGTTTTGCGGGGGCGCTACGTAAATGAAAAACTGTTATTTTTTTTTTTTAATTTATAGCCGCGCAGGAAGGTTTATGCGATGGAAGTCAGTAAGTAAATGCCACGCTTGTCCAACAGCGGGCGAATAAAGGCAAAACTTTTGCATTGTCATATTGTTGTGCTCCGAATGGCGCACAGTGAATCCTGCTTAACGGGACTCGAAGCGAACAACAATAGTGGCAGAGCCAGAGACAGAGAGTGAGAGAAAGATGACTATGAAAATCCCTAGACATAAAGCATCCTTTGTATAGATTATGGCACATTGGTTAACAAAGCGAACCCAGTGGAGTCGAGCACCGAATACTTTGAAATGTCATCTGCTAAACAAACTATTGTGCTCATTGCACTTAGCGAACTGTAAAAGGTTAGCGCCACATGCACTTAATTGTATGCATTAAATGAGTCGATAAATTCACTAAGCGAAGCTTTTAATGCGGAATGAGAGCACAAATTTAGGAATGAATCAAGCAAACGACATTTTAAATATATGAAGTTATTACATCTTGTAGTAGGCCAATAACATTATGGTTAATTATCAATAGATAAAATCCTATCGATACTTAACCATATCGATAACTATGAGGCTGATGGGGAATGGCTGAAGACAAAGAAGAAGAGAGTGTAAATTGGAAATGTTTGCTACGGATATAGTTTGAGTGAAGAACGAGTTAAAAGCTCCTACAATTTAGAGAAAATTCTATACCTTTTTATTATTTATGTATATACTTGACTGTGCACTATTGTCTCCTTTATCCATTATTTCCGTAGACCGGACTTTAAAATACTTTAGTGGCCTTAAGCACTCCTTAATCACTAACTTGAATAATTGTAATTGTTATGCATACTTTTCTTGTACACACTTTCCTCTTTCACTCCCTCTCTCTCACTCACTCTCTCTCTCTCTCTCTTTGTCCCTCTACTTGATTCTCTCTTTTCGTATATTTCATTGTTCTTTCACACTCTCTGCACATTTTATTTTGCATAAACTGCTGCTTAGGCGGCAGTGGAAAAGAAACTTTTCATAACTTAAATTGCAAATGCAATGATATTAACGCTATACAACTGCACACGCACACACACGCACACACGCACACACGCAGACTCGCACACACATAGCAACTTGATCAACTAATTTGCATATAATAAAGGCGCCAGCTATAATAATCCGCTTTGGCCCGCCCCCTACACGTGCCGCATTGCATGCAACACTTTTGCATACCGAATGCGTTTGCTTTTTAAGGTTAACAGCATGCTGCCCACAACACAACAATAACAAGAAACAGTCCCAAAACATGCAGAACAAGAGCGTGTGTCAAAATTTTAATTAGAAAACATTCCAAAGTTTTTGGCGCTGTCCTTTGTTTATGTTAATTTGAGACGCTACACAGCAAAAAAAAAAAAAATGTTTCTAATTAAAAAACTATTTAGTTAGCATTTCAGTGAGTTAATCAACGTCTAGTAGATGTAGGATAAGGGAAGCGTACATCATAAGAGAGAGAGAATTATACATTAAAAATGTTGCCTTCTTTTTGGGGCCGATTTTTTATTCATGCAAATCATGCAAATCTGCTTTTGTTTTTATTTGATAAATTATTTACAGATTAGAGTGTCTTGCTACCTTTTGGCAATTTAAGCTAAGTCGAAATAAATATAAAATATACGAATTAAATCGAGCCTTTTCATATATTTTTTGACAACTTCTTGTCTCCAATTTTTCGTCACCTTAAGCAAAAGGAGATAATTATTAATGCATTATGGTTCGTTTTTTTATGCATTGCATAACTGATTGAGTAATAGTTAGTTACCAAAATTAACTTAGAAAGCATTTAGCTGAAAGAGAGTATATTTTAAGCCATTAATTTGAGCCATAATCTGACGCTGTCAAGGCGAATAACGATTATGCTAATGCACAGTGGAAACTGAGAGATATGATTTGCTTTAAAATATTTGCATATTTTCTAGGTTTTACTTATTTCTTATTATGCGAGCTCAACATTAGACAGTCAGTAATAAAAACAATAGTTAACAGAATATATAAAATATAATATATATAGTATATAATATATAATATATAATATATAATATATAATAAATAATATATTATATATATTATATATTATATATTATATATTATATATTATATATTATATATTATATATTATATATTATATATTATATAGAATATTATTGTATTACATTTGAGGCAACATTGCTTTTTACTGTGTAGACGACTTAACCTACATACGCTAGCAAAGGACGCACACACACATTCACATACAGACATCCATTCATGTTCGTATATGAGGCATGCATTATATAAGCACTAACAAATGCTCTACAACAAGAACAAGAACGATATCAGCTGCTGCAAATGTGTGGCACAGGCACACACACACACAAAAGCAACTCACACACCTGCACACACCTGTACACACGAAAATTGGCACTAACAACACGCTGGAAAATGCAACAACACAACAACAAGAATAACACTTGGAGAATTGTGCTCATGTTTGACTTTGATGCAGTGTTTTAAATGTGTTTTCCATTCTCTTTCAATTTAGCGCTCGACCTAAAAGTATGCTGCATCATTAGTGTCAAGCTTTTGGCTTTCAGACTTTCAGCCAGAGCGAAACAGCGAGAGAGGGTACCAAGCTGGGCTGGCGGCTCATTAGGACAACAGCAAAAGCGCATTACGAGGGCCAAACGACAAGTTCCTAAGTCAACTTAGACAGTCAGACAAAGCATTCATAATTACGCCCAGCAACAGCAACAGCATCAAGGCGAATACAGTTGCTGTGTATCGCATAAAGTCAAGGCCACGCCCCATGCTCCACACCCCACGCCCAACGCCCCCAGGCCCGCGTCATAGTAAAGCATGAACATAGCTTGGGCAGCAAACAGAAGTAATTTGTGCCACTCAAAGCTCTGCAGGATGCCGGCGAGCTGATGCGCTCCAGAAAACCAGCAACAGCAGCACCAGCAGCACCAGCAGCACCAGCAGCAGCAGCAGAAGAAGAAGAAGTCCTTTCAAGGAAGAGAGGAGACAAATTAAGAGCACTTGCAAATTGTTGCCGGGAAATTGATATATTCGATTAGCAATCTACAAAGTTGAGCGAGGACAGAGACGAAGCCGACGACGAAGAAGCCCCGGCAAGCAGCAGGAGATACTGGAGGCATTTTCAATTTATCAGTGCACGGGACACGCCCATACGCCCAGACGCCCATCGACAGTTGCGCTGGCATTGTGTGAAAACAAGTAGAAGAAAATTTACATCCTGTGCACCACGCATTAGCCGCTTTAAGCCGAGTCATGCCTGAGCAGGATAATTACGATGATGAGGTAATTTTCATTGTTCAACCAGCTACAAACAACACACCCACATACCCAAACACACACACACGCGCGCACACACACACACATATGTATGCTGACAAATAAATATGTTTTATGCATAAATATCATTAGGCATAATTAATTTTAAAACAAATATTTAAACACGTGTGCGTGCGGCCCTCCCCACAGGGCTTTCGGCTTTTATACTGTTATTTTGGACATACACTTGGAGAAATAGCTGAGTACTTTTTATACAATACTTCTTTAATAAATATAAGTCCAAATTTGCTGATCTGATCGAAAAACCTGTTAATGGATAGCCAATGGAGTTTGGCATATCAAATCCTTAGACATTGCATTGCTACCCGCACTTTTTTCTCAGTGTACGCAGTATCTGCTTGGAGTGAACTGCGTCTGCAATGACCTTCAAGCAAAAAGCGCGTGTGCAAATATGATTCAGAATACGTCAAAAGTTAGTTAGAGCTAAAGCTCTTTGCAGAAAATATTCTTTTAGCAAAAGAAGAAGAGGAAGGAAGAGAGAGCTACAAAAACAAATAATGTTTAATTCAAGGTTTGTGAGTTATACACTAGAATTAGAAAAGAAGAAAAATAAATAAATAATAAGTAAATAAAAATTTTAAAAAATATTTATATTTTTATAGGAAATAAACAAAATTGGTTCATTAAATGGAATCTCCGAATCAGAGCGTATTAGTGTTTTCCTTTTTCGATAAATGTTCAGCATTGTATAATTTAATTTCAATAAGTTCCATTCCAAGTGCATTAAATTCTCTAAATTGAAAACCTGTTTATAAACTGAACCTACATAAGTGAGTGAAAAATCTCTTTGGTCTGCTCGAGCAGCACTTCAATATTCAGATTTTAACTTGACTAAGTGCAACACTTGGCAAAAGAGAAAAAAAGCAGCAAAGTGGAAGAAAAAGTTGATTCAACAACTGGCAGGGAACACCAACTTGAGCATCATCTAGCCTTTTAATGCAGATGCTGATGGCTAGGTCAACTTCAGCGGGCACTCTCACGCACCGCTGCACACTTGGCGGCATTCCGAAGGAGGGCGAACTAGGTACAGGGCTCGGGGAGAGAGGCGGACTACTGTGCAGCCGGCAGCCACGATAATTGAAATAAATTCCGCATGTAATTCAAATGCAAAGCGCTGACAGGACGCTGACAACAAATGCAAAATTGAATTATCAAAGCGTTGCGTGTGTGCCATTTGCATACAAAAAGAAAGAAGCAGGCAGGAGGGGGAGCAGGGCAGCGACAGTGGAGCTGAGTGCTGAACAAATGCGCAAAGACAAACAGCCCGTCGAAACGACAATCAAACATATTCAGGCATTTTCGCAGCAATTAGATGCGAGTAGAGTTCAAGTTGCGAATTAGTTCAATCATTGAAGCAAAATCAATTTGCTGAAAAACGTTCATTTGCGAGTCATGAATTCATTTTAGTCGTTCACTAGCTCAGTCATGAACGATTCGTTTGAGTAACAACATATGGTTCATGAGCAGCAGACTAGCCAATCGAAATGAACCATTCATGAACGATTGAACAAGGCAAATTGTTCATAACCAATTGAACAATATAGTGCAGAATATTCCATATGATTGATTGAATTATATATATATATATATATTCATGTATATGCACTGATTGATGAGTGAACAAGTTCATAGCTCTAGCTCCCGCCAAGTGCATAGCGAAAAGTGCTGCCCACCCCAGGCGCAGTTGAATTCAATTGGAACAGTGTTGCCATAATCGATTGTCTTCGTTAATTATTCCGGGCTAATGACTCCGAACAATTGCCACCCAGGCGAATTAGAGTTAAATTGAAAGGCCTGCAGGCGACTGATTAAGAGTTTTGCACACAATTAGCAGATATTGTACGGTTGAACAGCTTATAATTAGTTTTGAATTAAGGGAACAGCTTAGTGAACATATTTTCAATTTACATATACTGACAATATAAATACCTTATATAATTTGATATATCGGGACAAAATAATATTAATAGAGTCATAAATTTGAATAAATTATCTTCAAGTGCTTAGGCACAACAATCAATCAGACTAAATAATCGTAAGGGCTGCAATATACTGTTATTTACATATCATAAATTACTTTTATGTGTGACAGCTTCGCTGTGGAACGCCACGTTTCATTCGAACTATCAGTGTAGGCATATTAAATATGTGTTTTATGCATTCTTCAAAGACAAATTCATGTGACTTAACGACATTTGACAGGCGCGACACCTGCTGGAAGAGAGCGAGAGAGAAAAAGCAATCATGGCCATGTAATGGAAGCTTGAGTATGTGTTGACATGGACGCAAACACAGCAAACTGCAGATACACACACACGCAGCCATACACCTATACAGGGACAGATTAAAGATGCGCGTGGCAGTTATAGCGAACGCTATTCCTTTACGGCCTTGAGCTAAACTGTTGTTGACAACGGCAGCCGTTGAAGGTGGTACGCTGCGGTGCGGTACGGCGCGAAGCGGGACACAGACAATGGTACTAGCGCACCGGAAAGCCAGACACAGACGACAACGTCGACAGAGTTGCCTAATGCGAGCACCGTCCCGCCTCAACTCGCACCGTCCTCTCCAATTGCAGCAGTAGCATCCTAGGATGCTAGGATGTGTCTGCGTATCCTTTGCAGTCGTGCCCTGTGGGTCTGTTTATGGATTTCATGTTTGTCAGGAAGGCAGCAAGCCATAAAGATTGGCTTGTAATGTCGCCCAGTTGCAAAATGCAATATTGTTGGAAGCTTTCAGCATTTACAAGAGCTGCCAACTCTTAGAACGTGTAAGGTACGCCCAAAAAAAGAAAAAAAACCGAATAAGCGAAGGCAAAAGAAATAAACTATTGAAGGACAACTGATTCGATATTTTCAACAATAAATTGAGGCGATAGCAGTAGTTGAATTGATTTCGTCATACAAATTGAAACTCAAATGGAATATAAATATTTATCAAAATATTTCATTTACCAGTCGAGTAATTTAATAACTAAGCTATTTCAACTCCACAAAGGTGAGCTTTTAATTAGTATCAAGGGTATTATTTATATTAGGTTACATACATAAGCCGATTAATAGACGTTTACTTCATCCGAAAAATTCGGAGGAATGCCTCTCTTTGAGCAATGCAACTGTCGGCATATAGGGTCTGCTCCATTGACAGCTAAATGCGCTTAGCACCTGAGTAAACTTCACTTTGATCCTCTTGAACGTCGCCCTTTGGGCGAATTAGCCACTCTGCCCTACCGCCCTACCGCCCTCCCGCCGTCAATCGGTGTCTATGTTTAATGCGCTTAAGTGTATGCAGCGTAAATTTTTCGCTCACAGCTTAATAACTCTGGAAACTAATGCAAATAACTGAAGGCAACTTTGAACTTTTACACAACAACAGCAAAAAGAACTAAAGGAAGAAATTTGCAAAAGTTGGCAATGCTCTCAGCTCGACCGCAAAGGCAGCTAATGCGCTTAGAGACAGGGCAGAGCAGAGTGGACTGTGGAGAGGGGGAGAGGCAAGTGGATTTACATACGTATATCCTATAGAGAAGGACCAGTTGTCCGTCCCAGTATCTGTTACCGCCAGAGGGGCCAGCGAGTCCATTATGGGCATTATGTATAAATACGCTCTTAGTCCACTACTTCCTGCTGGAGTGCCGGCGTATTGCAGCTAATTTGTGCATAGCTCCAGAACTTTAACTTTAACTCGATGGCAAAGTGAATGCTGGCGCTTTAACTTCAGCTTTAGCTCACCTAACGAGGCAAATAGCAAACAACGCCGTTTCCTCTAGGGGGCCTCACTCCAAAATGAGCTAATAATGTTGTTGATTTCATTGTGGACCCTCAGTCCCAACACAATCTAAACAGAGCTCCCTGGCAACTGTGCTTACAAGTTCAGGTGCTAAGCTCCTTTGTTCAGCTATGCATTAATCACCAGTCTGTCCACCAGTTAATCAATCGGCCTAAGCAACCACCCAAAGGTGTATTAGCGAATTGCAATATTCTATTTTGTGCTTACGACTGACAGTCAATCAGAGAATTAATCGATCATTTTAATCGGTTTTGATCGCAATCTAAATGGAAGTATGATCAATGTTGTGATGCTCGTCAGTCAGTCAGTTAATCTTAGACACTCAAGGAATTGATCACTTCACTACTACGCTGTTAAAGTTCAGTCACAATGTTCATCAGTGAATCAATCAATCAATCAGTCGTGAAGATTTATAACATAAAGAAGAAAAAATATATTAATATATTCGTCTAGTGTAGCATTGTTAAAGTACTCCTCAGTACGTGACTAATGTTGATACGCATACAAATTTCAAGCTTCCAGTTGTAAAAGAGGGAATACAAAACTTCAGAGTAAGATTTAAATTTAAAAAGATTACACGTCCTGGACTTGACAAGTAGAGACTCACTCAATGTTATTATAGATTGAGATTAATTTAACTCAAACCATTCAGCTATCTAAGATTAAACCAAAAAATTTATTTATTCTGACATTAAAACAGATTGCAAATAGAATATAAATTTTACTGTTTATTTTACAAATATTTTTAAAAAATGCTGTTAGTTAATATATATGTATTTATTTAATTAATTAATTAATTTAATTTAATATATATTTATATTTTTCAGTTATTTATTTATTTTCTATATTTATTTATTATACCCTGAATCCATTGAAAATGGGAAATCAGGGTATAATGGTTTTGTTAAAAGTATGTAACAGGGAGAAGGAGGCGTGGCAGACCCCACAAAGTATATATATTCTTGATCAGGGCGACGAACTGAGTCGATTTAGCCCTGTCCGTCTGTCTGTCCGTCCGTCCGTCCGTCCGTCCGTCCGTCCGTCCGTCCGTATGTATGAACGCGTCGATTTCAGGAGATATAGAAGCTAGAGACTTGAACTTTTTTTTTAAAATGACCGTAAATACAGCGCGCATATCGAGTTTATCACCAAACATCGATAACTCGTCTAGTTATTTTTTTATCGATAAAAAACCTTATCGAAAGACAGTTATAAAATTATATCTCCTACATCTTTAGAGCTAGAGTATCCAAATTTTAAATGTAGATTGATATGCACGTTATAGAATTTCGATTTTTGTTCAATTTTACCTCCCACCCCTATATCCACCCCCTCACCCATAAGTTTGTAAAAGGCGTATTTCAAATACTAGAAACTTGAGCTTTGGCACATACGCGCATATTAATGATATAAACACAATCTAAAAATTTCATGAAGAACGTACGTCCAGAAAAAAAGTTATTAAACAATTAAGTTCCCATAGTAAGCCCACACTGCAGCCCATGCGTGCGCGCCTATGGGTGTCTATGTATGTGTGTTGCGTGTGTATGTGTGTGTGTTTGCTGTTGCTTGAAGGGTTCAGGGGATCTCGTAGTCGAGCAGTCTCGACTAGAGCTTTCTTACTTGTTTTTATTGTATGGTGTTTAATTTCGTATCTTTATTATTCTGAGCCTGGGTTTATATACCAAGACTCATGTTTAACCCTTAAAGCTAGTGCGACTATTGCTGAGAGTAAAGGCTCAGCACTGGTCTATTACATATTCTTATTTTATCGCAGAGCTTGTAAGGCTCCGCGTTGGTCTATTAGCTATTCTTATCCTATCGCTGAGGTTGTAAGGCTCAGCGCTCGTCTCTTACGAAATCTCACTCTGGAGTTGCAAGGGTTGGTGATCATCTGTCTATTTATAGAGTCCGTACATGTGACCATTATCTTTTCCCATCGAACCATCTGCTAGTTGTTGAGTGCGTCGGAGGCATTTATACGATTTCGTATATTCATATGTTCATGCCTGAACAATATATATTTATATTGTTTTAGTTATTTATTTATTTTATAATTTATTTATTTTTATTTTTTAATTAATATTTATTTAATTGATATATGGCAATGTCACCAAAGCTAATCTTAACGAAAATATCTATTGTGAAAATCAGTCAATCAATCAATCAGTGTGTCGGCTAGTTATGGTAAATATATAATATATAAGCGACAATTCCTCCAGTTTTTGCACTATTTTAGACATAAATCAAAGCAAAAATTCAGGTAGCTAGGACTCTTCATTTTAACTGTATGTGAATCAATTAATCAATCAATCATAAGTTTAATTCAGATAATTGATTTTATTACAAAAATAAGAAAAAAAGCATATATATTAATATGTATTATAAATGTATATACTTGTATTAATATATAAAATTATGAATATTTCACAGTTCGTTGGTGTTATTTATTCCATCAATCTTTCATTCTACTTAACACATTGAATTAACCAAGAACAAGCTTATATAAATCTCCTAGTCACCTACAACAAATACCACGCTAAAGGCATGTCAATCAATCAATCAGAGTGAAGTCCTAATCCATTCGACTTGTACTCAAAATTAGAATTTCAGTAAAGTTTCTCGTCGTTTCTGTGAGTAAAGCCCCATTGTTAAATTGTTACCAGAGTTGGGTTGACTTAACTTGGGTTGATTTAATAGCTCTGAATATTGACTTAATCATTGTTTTCACAGCAGTTGCTGGTTGCCGCAGGACCTTTAGCTTCGCCTAATTGCGGGCCATTAAAAATTTATTGAAATAAATAGCACGCATACGCCCCGTGGTCGGCTCCGCATGGCCAGATAAAATTTGAGTTGCGGGCAAAATGGATGACGGCAAATTACTTTTAATTCTTTTAGCGTTAAAGGCAACTCATCAAGCTGAGCATTTAAATTTCATTTATGCTCGTTATATTTGCATATTTGCCGAGAAATTCGACTGCAATCATGTTGAGTGCTTTCTTCAGCACATGCTAAGAGAGAGTCCTTAAGGTGCCGACAGGCGTCCTGCACCCACGAAACACAAACAACGGGAATCCAATTCAATTAAACGAAGTATCAAGAGCCAACCCTCTAGCTATTAAATATATTTGCGCATATCTAGCGAAATTCACAGATGTTAACGAAGAGCTGCTTCCTCTTGCCCTGTATTGTATCTTGTATATGAGAGGAAACTGAAAATATGAAATGTAATAAAAAACTGAGCAGAACTTGCAGCCAGCGCTGCCTTTCGTTATTGTTTCGTGTATTGTGGGCGAGGTGTTTAAGTTTTTAGCTTTCGGTTTTCGTTTCAGTTTGCTGTTGCTTCAGGCACTCGTAAAGTCGAGTGTGTGTGGCTTATGAATATACATGAGCGTATCTGGGTGAAATACCTGTGCGCAGCACGTGTGCAACACCTGTGCAACAACTGTGGTGTTTGTTAATTGTAGCCGGCGGCCCTTTACGTGCAACTGTTCTAATTGCAATGGTTGCCAGCAAATATTTATGCGATTTTAATGATGAATCGGACAACATTAAAAAATCACAAAGCAAATCGCTGCCACGCGTAACTAGCCAAATGATGGCCATTCATGCTCCTGGAACAAGCAAATTGATTGCGAAATTCATGTTCTCCACACCAATGGATGCACCTCATTTCATTTTTGCTCTTCAAAAGACGATATATGTATGTGGGAAATTCAATTTGTGTGTTCGAACTTTACAACTTTATTATTACACCCATTCGGAGTATTATTGTTTATATATTGAACTGACTTTAGTTGCAAATAACAATATATTAAATTGAAGAGCACAAAGTCTCTCTATATCAGCTTGTGTCACAATGTAACTCAGTATCGAATACCACAAAACTACAAATGAGAGACAGAGAGATAAAAACCTACAGTCTTTGTCTTTAGTTTATTCTTTCTGCAGTTCATTTGCCTGATATGTTGATATATTTTCCAGAGATCGTATAAATATTCTCAATTATATATTCACTGATGGACGAACTGCTACACATTTACATATTGTATATAGATCATGTCCAAATATCTCAAATTATATGGATAAAGTTTTTAAGATTCAAAACTTTGCCCTTAATGAATATGTAATTATTATATACAATGCACACTGTAATTTTACAATAATCATTTTGTACATTTACAAAAGGTTTATAAATGATATAATAAAACAGTATCTAAACTTTGTATTTCAGTTTCAGTTTCAGTTTCATTTCTAATATAATAGGATAGAATATGAAATACTGTTTCCTTTTTTAAATGGGTACTATTCTGACTAGATAATACGTTTATTTAGTATTCACTATATTAAAGAACTATTAACAAATTAAATTTCAATTATGAGTACTCGGGGCAGCATTTAAAATACTAAAGGAAACTTAAGTGTCTGAAGTGTGTTCTTTTCAACCGAACATAAATTCCTTTGGGTTTCCCCATAGGACTCTTAATCCGACTCCAATATTTCTGCACTGGCTATGAATCTATTCTAATCTAGAGCTCTCCTCCAAGGTACTTTAGGTATATATCTATAAAAGTCTGAACAATATTAAGCTGACATAGTCAAGTTTCGGTTACACATACTAATGGGCTATTTCTGCGTAATATTAAGTGTATAACTAATTTCTGTCTGATTTCTTACGATAATTTACCCCCACATTAGACGATTTCCACCTGATTAGGATCCGGCACACAATTAATAAGTAATTATACTTTTCTGCTAGGCAAAAACTCTGGCTCAGCATAATTAATTAATTATCCTGTTATGGAAATCCGCTGTGTGTGCGTGTGTGTTTAGTTGTATATGTGTATGTATGTAAATGTTTATGGCTGACATGATTGACTAACCAACTGACTTAATCACTAACCCACTGAGTAATTATGCCAACCGATAAAATGAGTAAAAGTCGGTGTCAGCGCGTACGAGTCGTTTGTTAGGATTGCCATGGGTTCACAAAGTTGTTGTTCAGAAAGGAAAAAAGCCAACAGCAACAAAAAACAAAAGAAAAATGTTGCTAAAATTTTTGTTGTAGTTATTGTTTTGCTCTCGACTACATTAAGTATGCATTAGGCGTGGGTATTGTAAAGCATTGGCTGCGGCTCAATTTGTATGCATGCAGGCATAATATCAGACATCTATATTACAAATTGTACACTGAGAGAAAACCATACTATTTGTTATAGTATTGTGAATGAGGGCATAATTTGAATTCAGGTTACTTTCAAATATATATCGTATATTTATTATGATATATATCTCACTTAAACAAACATTGTATACCATTGCACACTGAGAGAAAACCCATATTATTTGTTACAAACATTGTATACCATTACATACTGAGATAAAGCCCATATTATTTGTTATTATTACGCGGAGCAACTAAATTCTAGATGTTTTAAAATTTATATTATGTATTCATATATTTAATAAAATATGTATATCACATTTAAACATACATTGTACTTTATTGTACACTGAGAGAAAAGCCATATTTGATATAATATCTTTTATAAGCATAGAAATTTTAGTTCGTTCTTTTTTAACATATACATATATCGTATTTTAAATATATATGTATCGTATTTTATTAAAAAAAAAAATTCATACGATTTTTAAAACAATCTTTCCACAAAATATATATATGAGAAAATGCGTTGGGCTATTTATATGACTAATATAGAAAAGAACTGTTTTTTTTTTGTACTTAAACATAAATATTATAAGCTAATTGACTTTGAATCTTCAATTTATATTAAATATTTCATTTAAAGTTTTTAAAAAAGAACAACAGAAAGGTTTAAATATAGAGGCTCTTGTTATTTATAATTGTTTCTTCAATTAAGTACTCTAACTAGGCAACGCTTGAAATAATATTTTTCTGCTGTAGAAATTTAGAACAAAGACATATTTGAGCAACTTGACTCTTTCTCTGAGTGTATAGTGCGTGTGTGTATGTATGTGTACGTCAGTGCGTGTGTGCGTCCACTGTCTAGTAAGTTTTGCCTCCTTATAAATTAGTCAAGCAGTTGTTTTGCGTACAGGTTGTTGAACCTTGAATGTTCTGTGGCACGCCTAATGCTGAATCATAAGTTGACCTTGGACTGGGTTAAAAGGTTTCCTTTCCGGTGCATCCCTCTGGCCAGCTTCTAATTTACTTCTGATTTTTGTGGCTGCACATATTCTTTTGTCTCTAATTTGTAGCACGTGTCTTTTCCTGCGAAATACCATTTCCTGAAGGCATTCCAATTAATTTTTGTTCAGTGTATATTGCATAACATAAGAAATCTGGCGATCATTGTGATTGCATTTTTTATTTCTTTTATTTTCGAAATATGAACAATTTAATAAAAAGTAAGTTTTTAGTATATTGATTGAAAAATTGACAATGAAGAAAATGTTTATTAAGAAACTAAAATTTATATAAATCTATTAAATGAATAAAGGATATTAAAGTTACATTAATTAACACCTGAAAGGAATATCGAATGAATTTCCAAATATTTGATTAGCTAAGCAATGTTTTTCTATTTTTGTAACTTTTTTATAAATTCCGCATTTCCCATTTTCCAGTTGGTTTCTAGCAACCCGAATCAACGCAATTGGCGCGGCATTCTCATCGCACTGCTGGTGATTATCATAGTGCTGGCCCTGATTGTAACCTCGGTGGTAAGTCGCTAGCTCGGGGTAAATATTTTCAGTGTACACATTATATTCCCTGGGAGAAAACTGAATTGATTCAATGCAATGAAAATATTAATTAAAAATCCAGCTCTAGAGTTTTCGGTGTTGTAACTTTGTACATAACAAAAAAGAAAACATATTCCAAATGAAATTAATACGAACGCAATATTTACTCACTCCCACATACACGCCTGTACAAATACAAACACACACACACAGACACCGACATAAAACCACAATATTCACAATAGTCCATTGCAATTGTATTTTGTTTTCTGGTCACAATGTACAGATGAAAAAATAGTTGAAATCGTGTCGGATGCAACCGACTTGCTGATACTCTGTTCACAGTTCTCGAGCTGCTTTCAGCTTTCAGACTTGAAGCGAGCACGAATACTCTCGCTTGCACTGTGTGAACAGGGTATTATGACAATTGAAAACCTCAAATGTTGTTTGTGTAAATACGTTTCGCTCATTTTTGTCTTCTTCTTTGTTTGTTTATTTATTTTTTCTTTCCTTACAACCTGGCTGCGTGATATTTGTGTGCACCTCTTTGAAATTCCTTTTCCATTCTCCCATTGTTTCCATTTTGTGTTGATGTTGTTCTCTCGTTCGTTGTTGTGGTGTGTTGTCCTACTGCGCATATAGAAAACAACATATAAAATTTCTGCATTTATCAAAAAAGGTGCTGCTCACGCCCCCCGATGAGGGACCGCGCGTTAAGGGGCAACGCATCAAGCTGCAGGACATTGTCGACGGACTCTACGTGCCACAGCGAGCGAATGGCAGCTGGATCGATGGTAAGCTTATCAGATAATGCTAATCTCAGCTCTGCTCGAAGATTAGGTCTTTCCTCAATGTCTAGTTACGCTGTTTCACTCATGCTAAATTTGATGTTCAATTACTGTTAATTTCCTAAACTTAAGAGTTAACTCAACTATTAGTTAAGTCAAAACTTGAAGAGGAGCTAATTGATTCCCTTTATAATTAATGCATTTTCCATTTCGAAATGGGCAGTTAATTTCAGAATTATTCAGAATTTTCGTCATTGTCTTTTGTCACTAAATATATCTAAAAGAAATCTCAATAGCTATCCATCTTTACAATACATTTACAATATCTAAATATAACTATGTATTCATCAATTGAGAGAGTTTAACAGTTCGCATGGCATTTAAATTCTGCTGAATTAATTGCCTGTCACGGAAAATATTTATTCATCAAGTAATAAAATCAATATAAACATGGAATTAAAATTAATTATTATAAAATATGCGCTTTCAATTAAATGTTATCTTATCAGGAAGTCAATTAATGTGAAATTGAGACAAGTGAAATCACATTAAAAAAAAACTGTTTGAAATTGAATTAAAATAACGACTCCTAACTGATATTAAAAAAAAGCACACTTTTACCTACTGTTTAGCAGCTAATAGAACTCCTCTTTCATGGGCTGCTTTCCAA
This sequence comes from Drosophila mulleri, assembly GCA_035047565.1. Taxonomy (NCBI): domain Eukaryota; kingdom Metazoa; phylum Arthropoda; class Insecta; order Diptera; family Drosophilidae; genus Drosophila; species Drosophila mulleri. Next base: position 21,345,510 of record JAWNPK010000012.1, read on the forward strand.
TTAGAGCCCTAGTTAGAGCCCTTCCGTGTTTCGTTGCTGTTACACATTTGTTTAATTCATTACTGGTCTGTAGAAAATCTTTAGCCCCGCAAATTCGGGGCAGAATATTATATACCTGCTGTGAGTGAAGATGTGAGATCTCAGAGCTCTGCTGCCGCCTTTCCTCTCCATTGAGCTCCACAGGTACGGACTCGCATAGGATTTTCCTTCTGCCTCTCTTTCGTCCTGTTTGCGATTGCGTATATTTCGAACACATATAATATAAATAGACATTCTTGTTTCTTCAACTCTGAATAACTTCACCCAATAATATCAAATACTTATATTAACTAACATTCTAACTCGACATTGTGGAAGTGTACGCGAATCAGAATTTACAGCATTTCATTTCATATTTTTCCGTTTCGCAGCTGAGGAGTTTCTGTATCAGGATCAGCTGGGTCGCATCTGCCTGCTGAATGCAGCCAATCGCACGGAACGCGTTCTCATGTCTAATGTGACATTTGTAAGTACATTTTTGTCTGCAGTGTATGCTTATTGCTTATCTGGGAGCTGAATAAATATTTGCAGCATGTTATTTACGATTGGGGGTGTGGGCGGCAAAGGGGCGCGGCAACTGCTATCTCAAGTGTACACACTTGACTTGGCAGCCAAACAGTTGGCAGGCACTGTTAACTGATACACACACACAGACAGACAGAGAGACATACATACACAGACAGGCTATGGGCAATGCAGCAAAGTAGTCAAAAACAAATGAGCCAAGTTATCGCTACGCCATAACGATAAAAGCCAAACGATTCTTATGTCAATGCTTGGGTAAACATGAGCCAGGAAATATATATGTATGTGTATACACGTATGTATTTGTATATGTATGAATTTATAGTCAAGGGCGGGGGTAGCTATTCGGCTGAAACGATTTTCTAATGAATAATGCGCGTTCTGAAATTGAAAAACAAACAAATAAGCCAACATAAATGTTTTACGGCCACACACTGAAGGCGCCCACAGGAATGGGGCCCACTTTTCACAGTTGCGAAGAAGACGCCAGCTCCCTTTGGTTGCTCTCTTCCAGCAGCAACTGCAGCAACAAGTGCCACAAACTTCAAACTGACAACTGCAACATGCAAAGGCAAACACCATTGCTTGTGTCAACACTCGGCAAATAATTAATGAGCAGCCAGTGGAAAGGAATCACTCAGTCGGGCTAGATACTACTCGAGACTAAGCACATTCCATTCGAAAGTAAATAGTCATGTTTAACTAATTAAATTTGTGTCGAATTGAAATGATAGACTTCGCAAGCAGCTGGAATAAACAGGACTTGGATAAGTTTTCTCTTTACTTATGCAATTTGGTGCTTAAGACTCGAGTGAATCAACTCAAATAAAACATTATTAATCTAGAACAAAATATAATTGAGTCAGTCAATGCAAAATATAAAATAGACATTTATATATATATAAATATGAAAATATGTTTTCTAATATATTTCTCTTTAGTCAAGGCAAATAATTAAATAAAATTAATTCAAATACCAAAGTATGTACAATGCTAGAGTGGGATTAAGGAAAAGCCATTTAAGGCTGCATTGAATTATGAATTAAAATCTAATGAAAAATGTATTGAAGTGCTACAATTTGATATGTAGTTGCAGTAAACAAAATATTAATTGCAAACTATAAATGCATTTGTAATTCAATTTCACATATGTTATATAGTTGCACCAAGCAGTTAATTGCAAAATATAATTGCATTCATAATTTAATATAATAATAAATAACACTAATAAATATACCCGAAAGCAAATGTGATGCAGTAAAATATATTTGCAGCTTGTAAGCAATATATAGATTCAGTGAAATTTATCTCACCGCTAGATTATTTACAGCCTAAATAGCAAAAGTAGTTTCATCAAACAAACGCAAATGATTATAAACAAAATATAATTTTCAGTGCAAAAACTTTTTGGAAAAATTGTTTCGGCTTATGTAAACTGAGACAAATTGAATGTTTGATTTGCATAAGACACTTAATGCCGCTGCTTAAACTTGTTTTGTTTGTCGGCTCAGCAAATGGATTGAAGTGACTGGCTAGATATCTACGTACACTCTGGGCACACTTAAACTTATTTGTTTGAGTGCCACAGAATGGCATTTGAGGCACTTTGTCCTTATCTGGCGTACTTCAGCGATTAATTAACAAATCTAAATTAGAAATTCGCACAGCTGAGATGTCAGCATTCGCAGAGCACGCACTGTGCAAACAATTAAAAAATGTTAATTAAAATTACGCATACGCAGCGTTTGCCATTATGTAAACGACGCATTGTTATGGCAGCTGCTTAACAGCCATTTGAGCGCAAAATTCATTTGAAATCAACTTTCAACATTCAGAAGAACGCACTTAATGGCAGGCATTTTGAATGAGCTGCTACTAATTTGAAGCATCTTCTCCATGTACACAGAAAACCCTGGCGCCCTTCACATTCAGCATATCAGCAGATAAACGCTACCTGCTTCTGGCCCAGAACGTGGCCAAACTGTTTCGGCACTCGTATTTGGCGCAGTACACGCTCTACGACATACACACGAGGTAAGTGAGCCACTTACGCCTCTCTTTGCGGTTCTCATCAGCACCAATTCCCTTTTCAGCGAGGCCATTAAATTGCGCTACGATTCCCAGCAGGAGGAATGGCCCTACATGCACTATGCGCGATTCGCCAGCTCTGGAAATGCTCTGATCTGGGTGCACAACTATGATATTTACTATCGCAAAGAAGCTCGTGACTCACACGCCTATCGCATCACTCACGATGCGGTGCCGGGCATTGTCTACAACGGCATACCCGATTGGCTATACGAAGGTAGGTCTACATTAGCAAAAAGTAGAGTTAGTGCGCTCATTCACTCATTTAATTAAGCAGTTCCACCTACTCATTAAGAGAAACATAAATGAATAGGAAGCGATATTTTAGTGATGTGTTAACTGAACTAGGGAGCTGAAGTAAATTCCATTGCTTAAAAACTACGAATGAATGCATGAATGCATCTAAAAGGAAATGAATGCAATCATAAAGACCTGTAATATATATTATCTAATATGGCGGCACACTCGTTGCATTCTATTATTCATATATGGTTATTACATTAACTATTTCCTATTGGATATTCTATTCATGTTTCGATCTAATAATAGATAGATAGATAGATAGATATCTATATTTGCAATGAAACTCTACTTTCTAAGGCTGACAAAACTTGGCAAACTTAACATTCCGAATGAATATAAAGAGTATTCAGCATTCGTTTCTAAAGTTTTAGCGGAAATTTCACACATCTGTTTAGCTAAATCTATAAATGCGAAATATTTACATATCACGTCATTATTCATATTGTAGTCTATTCCGTTCATAGAGGAAGCTGAACGCTTGTTGCCAATTACCGTTATCATTCCATAAAGAAACACAGCATACTCGAGACACTACAGACACAGTCGTTACTCATATTATATCTCCCCGTTCTTAGAGGAAATTCTGCATACAAATAATGCCATTTGGTTGCCGGATGAGGGGCACCTGCTGCTCTACGCCAGCTTCAACGATACACACGTGCAGGAGCAGCACTTTGCATGGTATGGCACCACCTCTGCAGGCGCCGCAGGTGGTGCTGCGACAGGCGGCACAAGTCATGGCGCTGGCAATGCAAATGGCGGGGGCGGTGGCTCAGCTGGTGGCACTAATCCGCACGCCAACTTGTATCCGGAAATTAGATCCTTACGGTAAGTTGTGCCCTGTCCCAGGCAATATTACTTTTCGATTAGGTGTTAATGATGTGCTCGTGACTGTCATTAGCCCTAAATAGTGCTCGGGTAAGCGAATGCTTAAAATTCATGAGGTGCAGATAGTTTTCGGCACTCCCTTTCACGACGGGGCCAACCCGAATGTGCCCAGCTATGCAGGAAGGTATAAAAATGCTGTGTACGTGTAGCAGCATTCCCATACGATGTGCACAAAACAAAAGAAGGTATATCGTCTAGGGAGTACGAGGGTTGAGTAACAACTATCAGAAATCAACTTAAAGCATGATATACAGCTGAGAGATTAATATGTATGCTTACTAATATCAGATGAATACTGATTTCTAATTATCTATTAAATAAACGGGATCAGTAAATATCGTATCGATATGGTCGAGTCGCTAATTTCAGACTTATAAATGACAGAGTAGGGAGTAGCACGCAGTCAGCTACACCGGACTAGCTCAGCTGGACATTAAAATTAGTTGGCAGCAAATGCAAGACTTTTGGCACTTGGCCACGTTAGTCCTTTCAGAACTCGAAACTGAGCTGCTGTCATTTGCGATTTGATAAATTGCCAAATGCACAAAAGGTTCAAATGCTCAAATTCCTTGCTTCGCCCCTTGGGCTTACGAAGACTGACAAAATTGCCAACTAACCTGTTGTGTTTAGTGTAATATCATCATTTGGGCATTATATATGCAAATGTGTGTGCGTGTGCGTGTGTGCGTGTGTGTGTGTGCGTGTGGATAAGCGTAGATGCCATCAGTGGTAATTGAATATGCCACGAATTTAAACGTTCAACTTTAGCTCAAGTGCAAAGCCGAATTTTAAATTGAGCTGTCTTAAGTTGAAGCCTGATTAGAATCGCAACCAAAACTTAAACAATTTAAATTTATCCAATTAAAGTGAGTTGCACATTTAGTTAGTTATTTATGGTCTTAGATGATGATATGCAGAGCTAAGATTTCATTAGGAATTCAGGAAGCTTCGCAGAAGTTGACCTTGTTCGATTGAGTGAAGTATTAGGGAGAACTGACCTTGATACAAATCTAAAGTATTTTGAATAGCTCGATGAACTCAGCAACGTCATCATAGGGGTTGCCGGGTAATAGCAGCTGGAAAGTAAGTTTACTAAAAGCTACAAATAACTGTACTCATTTCTAGACTTATCCATCAAACAGAGACATACATATAGGTATAGAAATGCACACAGTTGCCCTTAATCCATGAGTTTCTCTCTTTTTGCAGCTATCCAAAGCCGGGTACGCAGAATCCCACAGTTACCTTGCGCGTGGCTGACCTATCGGATCCGCAGAAGATACACATCACGGATCTAACACCTCCAAAAATACTACAGAATGAGTGCGTATGGGCGGTCCTTGGGCTCGACTGCAGAGCTAACTTATTCTACTCTACTGCTCCTTTAACCCCACAGGGATCATTACTTTAGCAGCGCCAGCTGGGTGAGTGCCAAGGAGATCGCCGTGGTGTGGCTGAATCGACCGCAGAACATATCCGTGGTCAGCGTTTGCAGGAGTCCCTCGTTTGTGTGCACTGAGGTAGGTTGTGTTTGACCTAATTAAGCCTGTGTCTGCTCATAGTCAATTTGTGTGCGTGTGTGTGTGTGTTTATCCTTGTGTGCAGACGCATCGTGTGAGCGGCGATGGACGCGGCTGGGTGGACACCGTCTCGGTGCCATTGTTTGCGGCAAATGCGAGCATCTATGTGGCCATATCACCGCTGCGCGACGGCTCGTTTGGTAAGTGAGCCATATGTCAATCCGGCTTTTGTTTTGAGCTCGATTCACAATCAACTCTTCCGCCCCTCCCTGCCCCGCCACCTTCGCTTCCATTCGCAATCGGACAGGCTATTTCCGGCACATCGTGCACGTGGACATTGACAATAATCGGGTGCTGCCCCTCACCCACGGCCCCTACGAGGTGAATCGACTTCTGCACTGGGATCAACTCGATAATTGGATGTAAGTAGCTAACGGAAGCAGCAATTCGACAGCCCCACTCAAAACTGAATCCCGCATTGCGACGACCGTTGACCAACGGCAAATTTAAGTATCACATAAACTGACTTTAATGCACGAAACGCGAATGATATCATGAAAGCTGACAGACATTAAAGCAGAGCACAAACTAGAACGAAATTGTTGGGGAGAGTAAAGATTTTACAGATAGTTAAAGCATAAGATCGAGGATTGAATTGTCATGCTCAGTTCACATAGTTTGGTGCAACAATTTAAAGTAAATCAAAATCATTTCAGTTTATAAACTCTTTTAACACTCAGCTTGACTTTCTGAAGACAACTACGTCTCTATGTAGAATGATTAAATTAAATGAATTTCAGTTTATAAATTTGTTTAGTACTTTTCTAGCTTTTGTTTTTAATTTTGTTTGGTTTTGCTTTGAAATCTATATATAATTACTAATGACAATTATTATATAAGCAATGAATTAGTGTAAAAAGTGAAATTTTAAAAGAGAAAGAAGCATTGGGACATTGGACATTGGACATTGGGAGTAATATCCCTAAGATGATCTAAGAGTAGATAGACTTTGGATAAAAAGAACAAATTCGAGCTATGAATCATGTTTTATTACTTATCAGTTCAGTTCAGTTAAGATTTAACTCTAAATATAGTTCAAGTATTTTAGCAAGCAGGCAAGGTTTACCCATAAGAATTGAAACCAACTTAGATAAAACATATATCCGTTCTAAATAAAGCGTTTCGGTTCACAATTAATTAAACCAAATGTGTTGTTAAAGTATAAAATTGATGAACTGATTCCAGACTTCATAATATTAATATAATAGTCAAGAAATCAAACTAGTTCAATTGAGTTAAACTGCTTACAGGTAACAGAAAACAAGGTTAGATCTTTAAGTTAAAACTATCCTTTAAGGTTAATTTAGATTGATGCACGTACTTTGAAGGTTTCGATCAAAATGTGTTTATCATATATATTTCATCATATTTATAATATAATTAAAAGTTCAAGCAAAAACTTTTGAAAACCATTTATTCGCTATAAAGGCGCAAATATGTAATGCCTTAAAGTCGAATTTTCGTAGATAGATGACTGGAAATATCCTCTTAATGCCTACCTTAGGAATATGTCAATTCAATTTCAAGCTTAAGTTAAAGATGCTCTCTCTACCTTTTGTGCAATAAATTCAATTATTGAAGCGTTCCCTAACCCACACTAAATTTCGGCTCACAGATATTTTTTAGGCACACCCGAGCGTTTGCCCTCGCAGCAGCATTTGTATCGAGTCTCCGCCCTGCCCGCTCGCCAGGGCCAGGCTCTGCAGGCGCCGGACTGTCTGACGTGTCCGGCGCTAATGCACAACAGCGATGGCTATGACGAGGGTCACACCAAGTCGCCGCCAAAGCTAGTGACCGCATGGGACGACGACTGGGAGGACTCTGAAGAGGCGGAGTCGCTGCCACCGCCGCCAGCGATGCCCGTGGAGCAGCAACAGCGCCAGTCGCATGCACATGGCGGAGCCCTGCCCCCACCACCCAGCGATTGCCTGTACCATGAGGCGCAGTTTCCGCTGGCGCTTCGGGCTCGCTTTGTGCTGTTGGAATGCCTGGGCCCAGTCGTGCCCAGCTCCATAATATATGGCTTGAAACTGGCCAGTGGAGCCAAGGCTAAGAAGCAGGGCGAAAAGCAGCTGCCAACGGATGCTCCTGTCGAGGAAAATATTGAGCCCAAGTCGCAATATCTCGAGCTGCTTGCCACCGTGCAGAATAACACGAGGCTGAAGGAGAAAATGGCCAAGGTTGCGTTGCCGCAGGTGAAAACCTTTCCGGTCATGATCTCTGGGGGCTATCATGCCCAGGTGCGCCTCCATCTGCCGCCCGTGCTGCGCGAGGATGAGATCACGCGCTATCCCACCATACTGCACGTTTACTCGGGCCCGGGCACCCAGCTGGTGACCGATCGCTGGCACGTGGACTGGAACACGTATTTGGCGGGCACCAAGGATTACATCGTCATCGAGATCGATGGACGCGGCTCGTCGGGCCAGGGCTATCAGCTGCTCCATGAGGTCTACAAGCGCCTGGGCAGCGTTGAGGTCTCCGATCAGCTGGAAGTCAGCGAGTATCTGCGCGACAACCTGCATTTCATCGATGCTCGGCGCATGGGTGTCTGGGGCTGGAGCTACGGCGGCTACACGGCTGCTCTCGCTCTCGCTGGGCAGCAGTCGATCTTTCAATGCGGCATCAGCGTGTCGCCGGTGACCAATTGGAAGCTCTATGGTAAGCCCACACCCTTCACACTCTCCATCGGCCATCTCCATTCTCACTCCTCTCGCAGATTCCACCTACGCCGAGCGCTATCTCAGCTTTCCAAATGTGACCGACAACTACAAAGGCTACGAGGAGAGCGACCTATCCAAATACGTGGACAATCTGCGCGAGCGGCAGTTCCTGCTCGTGCACGGCACGGCGGATGACAATGTGCATGTCCAGCAGTTGATGGTGCTGGCCCGGGCTCTAACCAGCAAAGGGGTGCTCTACAAGCAACAAATCTACCCGGACGAGGGGCACAGCTTGTCGGGTGTGAAGCGTCATCTGTATCGCTCGATGACCGCCTTCTTTGAGGACTGTTTCAAGAAGCTGGTGAGTCGCCCATTGAGATCTTGGCAGCCGAACACGTTTGGGTCTGCTTTAACAATCTATATATATACATATATACATATATACTATGCATATATATATTCTACCACTTTCCTACCATAACTCTCTATTTCTCCTGCTCTCCACCACCTCAACCACAATAATTACAAACCACCTTCAAAACTCACCTCATCATTTCATTTCACATGATCGATTGCCATCGATCCATCTCTCTCGCGCGTAGCTCGACCAACAACAGCAAAATCAAACTGACTCCATGGATTTCCTGGACTTTCATAGTTTCTATGGCGGTTAAACAATTAACCCTTTGCCTAGGTACAGTCGCCGTTGTTATCAATCGTCGTCGTTGTTATTTTTGTCGTAGACTTCTCTCTGTTTCAATGTCTCTTGTTGAGCGTTTTACGGGAACTACCTATAAAAAAAAAAAAAGAAAACATATACTACCCACAAAATTCAACGATCAAAGTTATTATTTGGTACCATTCAGTTTCTGCTATATGATTATGCTTAAATGGAATTTCTATTATTTGTTTAACTCTTAAATCTATTATCAGCATGATCTATTGTTAGTCTATACATACTCTCTTTTTGTTTTACGAATACAAATAATTTAGAAAATCTAAAAACTAAGCAAATAAAATAAAAAGCTTAAAATCTTTCTTAAATAAGGATAAATATAAATTAAAGCATATACTCAAAGAAAAAAATACATTTGTAACCAAGTCGATTATTAATACCTATTGAAAATGAGAATATAAACTCATACATTATACATATATACATATCTTGAATAGGAGCAGTACATGCTATTTGGTTTATTTATTGATTCGATAATAGAGTTGCTATAAAGTTAAAACAAATTTTAAATTAGGCACTTGCTAGTGGGGCCTTTAGCCTCATTGATTTACATTTGTCCTTCTGTCCGTGAGCTTTGAGTCCATTACTTTCGGATATGCAATGAAATGGATAATTCTTTTCATTTGGCCGATATTTAGTTGATATTTTTAACGACCTAATTTAGCATATTTCGCAAGCAAGTCATGCTAATTAAAGACATTAGGATATACTATGAGATGGTCATTTTACAGTCGGCTACTTTCGACTATTACATTTATAACTGTTGTTTTCTTGAGTGTATGCATATAAGATTTTCGATTTTGAGTGCCGTTATCATGCCTTTTCTGTCTTACTTTGACTTTTGGTATTTTCTTGCCATTTGGTTTATCGTACGCAAGTTTTGGCTATTTCCACTTTCGTTTTATTTCGACTTGATTTTCGTGCATTTTTGATGCCACAAGCAAATTTGTTGTATGTGGTTGTGAGTGTGTATGCGTGTGTGTGTGTGTGTATGTTTATGTATGTACGTGCGAATATTTGGGGCTTGTTCTTTATTGGAAGCATTTCAATGTGATTCTTTTACTGTTTATTTTTTCCTTGGGTGTACACACTTAACTACCCACACACACACTCTCACACAAAAACACACAGACACACAGACAGACAGGCACACACTTGCTATTTTACCTGAATGTTGCTTATGCTTTGATTGTGTCTTTAATTTACATAATATCTTTGCCCGTATCAGTGGACCTCAAATTCAATTCGAAACTAACTCGTAAAATTTCATCTTCCATGTAAACGCGCCAACAGGTGCCACCCGAGACGAAGGCTGGACTGGGCGGAGGCGGCGCCGAGATGCAACAGCAATAAAAAGCATCAACAACACGAGCGGCAGCAATAAAAATTTTTGATAACAGCAGCGCGAGGCATTAAATGAAAGCGAACCGTGAGAGAAAAACGTTTCCGTAAATTACATAAAATGTAATTTCAAATAAAAGAAATAACACACACACACACACACACACACACACACATACACATCATGCAGACTTTGTTTACAAGTTTATGCGCGAAACTTTGCGCATGAAAGGCCCCTGCAAAGCGTTGCCAGATCTTGGAAATTGGAAATTCGCAACTGCAGATCATTCGATGCAGCCCTGTATGCAAGCACAGCCAACTTTAAGCAACTACAACAGCGCACATGAATAGGCATTTTATTCAAAGTAATAATCAGTTATAAAAATAATATACCTGAATACCAAGTGAATGTGCAAAAGAAATAACCGAAAGAAATAGTAGAAAGCAAAATGGTTGTGAAAAAATACACATACGCACGCACACAGATACACAAACACTACAATAAATGTGTGCAATAAAAAACTTACACGCGCAACATTCCTAGCTGCCGACAGAGAGAACAACGCATGGGTGCCGCTGTTTCATTTTCATCTTTATTTTTATGTTATTTATTGAATTTTTTATGCAATTGCTGCACAAATTTCCAATGAAACTTTGCCCAAAATGAAATAACACAACTCATATATGTATATGTATATATACATATTTATATAGTAGTGCAAAGGTCGCCTGCCAGGTGGCCCAACCAAATGCCAGCCGTGGGGGGTCGTGGGTTCACGGGCTGAATGTTGTGTAGGAAATTATGTTCATAAATCAATTTTGTAAACATTTGAAAAAGCAATTTAAATGACATTTTCTGATAACGGAGCACACCTAAAATACTTTTCGAATGATGGCCACATAAATCTCACATAGAATTTATGAGCTGCAAGCACATTCTGCAGCTATTAAGTATCATTACTTGTTCGTTGATTTCAAAAAAAGAGGAAAAGAAAAACCTTTTTGGTTTTCAGTTGAGTGCATGAGTAATTGAACACCCTACATACAAGTCAACTCAACTCAAGAACCTATTTATAGTCTGATATGATTGCTCATAGTATACAAATTGCTCAGGCAGTCCAAAGCGTTTGCTTCTGTTAGCCCCCAGACACTTACACATATTTGCAATTGAAAATGAATTAAATGAAAATAAATTGCATAAAAAAAGGAAGAGCAATAAATAAAACGTGGATAAATGAAATGCGCGATATTAAAAGCTATAAATAGAAACGGAAATATAATAATTTTGTTCTCTGCGATTCACAAGAGCTGCAAAAATCAATTTAATTGAATAGTGAATTAATTATGAAATGAAATGGCCAAATTGAATTATAATTTTTAGCGACATAAAGCAAAAATACTGTTTGCATGTAAGTAGCGCAATAATATTATATACATTTAATATTTAATATTTAATACTTAATAATTAACATTTAATAGTTATTAATTATAAATTCAGTTCATTGTTGATTGCTACAAACTTCGCACCGAAGGCAAGCATTAAAGTACATTTCTAAACGAGCGTAGTGAATATAGAATTAAAACAGAAACTCGATTAGCGTAAGCCAAATACCAAAGTAAACATACTTAAAAATACAAATTAAACCAAAAACCAAAACGAAGGTCAAAAATAGCTGCGATACACGTAAAAAACAAAATTCGAATGCGTCGCGCAGAAAAAAGTTGACAAAAAGTAAAAAATTTGCCAACAAACTGAATGACAACGCAACGCAATCCTGCTGCTAGTCCTGCGGACGGACGGCAAGAGATAGACATGTGTGAGAAAGGGATTAATTTAATTAGACTTTTACATTTTTTTTATGTTTGTTTCTGCTGCTGTTGCTGGTGCGCCACAGCTCAGGCAGTTAATTAGCAGTTGCACAGTTGTGGTTGCTAATTATGATGGCGTAAATATGCTGTTGAGCCAGGTGATCAAAATTAAGTAAGAGCAACGGCGACTATTCGCATACCCTTACTGAGGTATTGGGTTTACCTTCCTTAAATTCATATTTTTCTTTTAAAATAATATATATTTTGGAAAATCAAACTATAGATATCATTTATAGATTCTATATAAATTCTGAATCATATCTGAACTTTCCACATCAAATTCAAATTTCATTTCCGATGTTTTTCACAGCTCGAAGGTTTAAATTATAGCTTATAAACTATGATTTTAGACAAATTTATAAAGTAAACACATTTTTTTATAGTTTGTATTTTTGTTTTCATTTAAATATTGTAAAAAATTTATTTTATTTTAAATGTATTTTTAGTTTCTTCTTAAATAAATACAAATCATTTCTCCGCAAACAGATTCCTATTTAGAAAAAAAAAATTATGTATTCATAAAATCTTTAAACAGTTATAGTTCGGTTAGAAATTTTTCAAATTATTTCTATTCTATTTCTAATCTATTCCAATTCTAATCAACTTTAATGTTACAAATTATCGAAATATTTTTAGCTATTATCATCTTTAAATAAATTATTTTTTGAAATATGTTAACAAAATATGCGTAAGTTTTTGTTTAGATATGCAATTTAATTAAAAAGTAACGTATTTCTTGTTCCAAAAGTCTCTGACTCAACTCAGTTATGCCTATATTATATTTACAAAATGAAATGGAAAAGTTAGTTGTTTTTATTTGGCTTCTATCTCAACTTTAATTTTTCCGCAACTAATTTTGCGCTCGCGAAAAACTGCAACAGAAAAAGGCACAGATGACTACCTCGCTCATATGTATGTGTAGATGTGTCTGTGCGAGTGCGTGAGTATTTGTGTGTGTGTGTTAAAGCTCCACAAGGCCAGCATAAATTTATATATGGCTGACACCTAATGTGCGGCTTAGCTGGTTTTTTTAGACTTTACATTTGGCCCAGCTTTTGCCTGTTTTGCCAGGCGCAATTAACATGTGCCCCGCACTCACTCACACACACACACACCCTAATACACATACACACGCACAGACGCATACAGGCATACACCTGGACAGTTACGCCCAGAGGCGTGGACGTTTGCATGGGCTTTTCAAAAGGTCGTCACAGCTGTGGGCAGCATAAAAAGGGCAGCTGCCTTTGAAACACGGCTCCGCTCCATGTTTGTTGACACAAAAAGGTGTTTGCTTAAAGTAGATGACAAAAAAAGTGAGCGCAACTGAGGCAGGCACCTGGACAGTTGGGATGCCGAAATATGCACACACAGGTGGTGCGCAAGGCACTGTGGGAAATTCGAGTCGTTTGGAGGGTAAACAAGTAATTATTTCTGGTTATCTTTAGAGCTCGGCGCTTGACAGACCTCAGCATAAAGACAGCATAAACACGCGTACAGGTGGCTCGCAATGTACTATGGGAATATAAGTACTTTATATATTAGAAAAAATATATATGTACATGTATATCTTCTACAATGTGGAGAGATATATTATACATTCTTATGACAAAAAAGCAACTTTAGCCAGAAATGTATTATTATGTGTCTTATATCCTATACTGCTTACACCCTTTTTATTTAAAATTCAACTGAATTTTTGTCAGATAAATTTGATCGATTGCCCACCGTGCTCACTGCTCTTAGCTCTTATGGCTAATCTAGCCGTGGGACATGGCTGAGCTGCAATTGCCTCGCGTTGTCATTTGGCTGCGCGCTCAAATGTATGCTATAGAGATTTAAATTGCTCTACACTTTTTAAACGCTTTCTATGTAGTGTACTAAGGACCAATTACCGAAAGAATTCTTAAAATACGAGTACTAAACAAATATAACAATATATATATATATACAAATACATAGAGAAATCGTAGTGAACAAATTACAATTTCATAATTTGCAATATATATATATATATATATATATATATATATATATATATATATTGAATATCGACTTAATAAAAATATAGTAATTATACAAAATTTATATATGCATAAGCATAATAGATATATACGGTTTGTAGTCTAGTTCATTTAGTGGATCAAGCGTTGGCATTATTCGAGTTAAAATTCATAGTACAGATATATTAAAAAGAAAAAATGAGAAACCCATTTTATAGGAATAATCAATTAGATGGTTAGCTCAATGGCATGTAAAATATATGATAACTGTAATATATATGCGCTCTACATAACTATAAACAGAAAAACAATTATACTTTGATATATGATACATATATATTTTATAAAAAACTTTTACTCTTAAAGAATAAAATTTTAATACTCTGTCTTCAGCCTTAAAAATGAAAAGAAAAAGCAAAACCAAAAACTAAGAGTTACCTAAAAATATAAAGAAACTCTATCTGTGGAGTCTCAGATCGTTTCAATCTAAGCCTAAGTATAAACAAATGAAAAAAGAAAAAAAACTATGCACTCGTTAGTTATGTTTAATGTAAATACGCTTTAAAATGGTTACTTAACTTGACATTTTTTTGTTATTAGAGAATTTAGCGAAAAAAAGAAAACAAAAACCTACTTATGTGATCCAACGATTTCTTCTCTTCCATGAAGCTAAAAAGAACAACCAATTAAAAATTCAAAACAATTAATTACTAAATTAATATAAATTTAAACTAATTATGTAATACATTGACTTAATTAGCTGAGATGTTCAATAATTTCGCCAGACATTTAGCAAATTCAAAAAAAAAAAAAAAAATTAAAAAAAAAACAAAATATATATATACATACAATAAATCAAAGCATGAAAGCCAAGTAAAATTAATGGAAATTTATTTAAAGAAGCATTTTATTACTCAATTTCAGATAAATAATTAAGTTGAGGTAGCTCCGAAATTGAAATACAGCAAAATTTTGAAGGACTTCTGATATACCACATAAATTATATAAGTATGTATTATTGAGTAGCAGTTGAGCTGATATGACCAAGTCCATCGGATAAATGGGTACGTATGAACTTGAACTACTTCCCCCTTTCTATAAAACAAATTTATGTAAAATAGGGAATATTTTGCTGTAGCATTGCTTGAGGCCATATGGCACGGACAGATAATCCACTTTAGGAGCATCATATGCTCGATCTGGATCGGCCCCTGTTATTTAGATTATATATATTTCGAATCAGCGATGTTGTGGACATTTGGTATGACGGATAGACCCCGAAGCTCAACTTACTTGCTAAATGAATAAGTTTTAAGAATGATAACAGTTCCTCAATATTCAACATTCTTAACAAGGTTAGTCCATATAATCTTTACTCAAAACTACTCAATGTGGATGCATAACTTTGCGCTGTATGATTTCTTATGCAGCCAGTTTCGCTTAGTGTACTTATAAATCATGTTCGCACCTCTGGGGACCGAATTAGAAATGAAATATATGGGCCATTCAATTTGCAATGCCAGCATGTCTGCCAAAATCGAACACCGTGAAAAAGCCCAACGACTGCAAATCTGCATAAAACATGTTACCAATTGCAGTCCAAAGCTGACCGCACTCCTAGCCATCCTCCTGTGCATCGTGCTCTTTTCATGGCCGACGAGGCGGCACGCGAATGGCCACAAAATGCTCGCTTGGCATGCGAAGCAGCAACGCCCCTGCCCCGCTACCTCTGCTCTGCCATAACCCAGAGACGTTGTGGAGAGGGGACGCCGAAAGTCGACCAAACTTTTGACTTAATTGGCCAATTGTTTCGGCTGGTTCACACAAAAAAGTGCTGCATATTTCACAGCGCAAGGCATCACAAATTTTTGAATAGTAATCATTTCATAATATCAAGCGGCTGGCCACTGCTTAGGGGGGCGTATCTGCACCTAATTGCCAAATCAGAGAAGCACACCTTCATTTTTCGCTTACTTTCTGTGGGCGTTGTCGAATGCATACACCCGACCGAGTCCAGAACCAGCAATTAGCCGTCAAGCTGTTGGCCACTTAGCTCAGGGCAAAACGGGCGAGGGCACTAAGCCAAGTTTACGAAAAGGAAGAGAACCTTGAAGGTGTATGATAGACTCTATTTGAGTTGATGAAATTAGTTGGCCAATTTGAGCTATTTCATTCCGAGAAAACATCATTGATGAAAGAGATGTATAGTTAAAAATACCAAGAAAACTATAATAAAAATATGTTCATTAAAATGATATATATATATATATATATATATATATATATATATATATATATATATATATATATATATATATATATATATATATATATACATATATATCTATATAGTCCTTATACCTTTTAGATCAGCTTAGAGCACGTTTAATTAGTTTACTTAGTCCCGTGCAAGCAATTTCACACAGTTACATAATCAGGGCCAGTACGTAAGAACCTTAGTTCCCAGCTAATCCGAACCTGAAGAGCAACTCAACGCAAGTTTGTCGTATCTTAACTTATGCTATAGATGTTAATTTAGTCTTGTACCTGTACACACCACATTTATTTCTTATGGCCTTTAACACACGCGAGTTTTTAAATGCATTTGAAACAACAACTAAAAATTGTATTGTAAATCGTGTACACGACCTGAATACGAAGCTTTCAGCCTGTTGTTCACTCTCTTATATATATGTATCTTTTTTTTTTCAATATATATTGGTCGTTCAATTGGGAGTTTCTAGGGGATAATATTTGTAGAATCCAAGACTGAGGAACATAGAACGTATTTTTGACTTACAATGCTTATAAAGAATAGAAACTCGTAGTAATAATTAGCACTCAATCAGTTATTAAGTTCTAAATCTTCTAGTTTCGGAAGATATATAAAGTTTCCTCTGACACTCAGATTTAACTTCATGCCAAGTTCCAACCGCATTTTAAGTTGAGTTTTCGAATTTGTCTGTTTAATTTATGCAAAGCTTGACATTCAAAGGCACAATATTGGCTCTGACTCTGACTCGATTAATTTTGGTTCTAATTCAGAGCACACAAGCTATATTTGGGTCTGGCCAACTGCCAATCAATGCGCAGTCCTTGCCCCGCTCTATGCAGGGCAAGGAAGGGGCTCCCCGCCTAGTTAATATTCGGTCATCTTTTTTTTTGGCGGGTTTAATGCTTAATATAAAGACGGTCAGAAACAGCTACATCGCATATAAATAATTTACATTTCGCATGGTCACGCACAAATCATATGAAGGGGAGCTTCACAGACAAAAACTGACAAAGTGAGGGCTGACGCCGAGCCACTCCCCCTCCGTTTTCCATGTTTGGGCCTGGGAAGCGGAAGGCTTGGCCTTGGGCTTGGGTTCGGGTCTGGGTCTGGGACTGCATGATGCGTACAGAAGTGACAGTTAAACATGGAAACACACTCAACATGTTAATTGATATGCAAGGCATAGAGGGGCGTGGCGTGGCAGCAGACAATAAAAGTTTTGCTGCTTTTTTGGGACAATGAAACTGTTGGTCATGACAGTGAAATTCTCTTTCACTGCCATGGATGCCGTTTTCCTCCACATTCATTTGTGATCAATATGTTCTAAATATACCGCTTGAAGCCTGCGAAGCAGATGCCACAATCAAAAGTGTGCTATGAGAAGGTAATTGAACTATTTATTGAGACATACATATTGTTGCTTTTGCGTACTACGTTAAATTGGGATAAACTGAATTAAGTGCTGAGCGAATAGAGGAAGTCAGTATTTAATTAAATAATATTCATGTAGTCACATTAACTATAAATTGTTAATTTCAATTTGATTATTGTCGCAGTCTATCTTATAAACAATTGTTCATTGACATTTTTGTCACGCCCACAACTTACATATGTATATCGTCAATATCTTCGAAAGCAGCAAATTGGTTTGCACTCAGACAGGCAGTCAGAGGGTCGGACAGCAAGAAAAACATTGCAAAAAACTAATATACGAATGAAATGAGTTTTAATTAAATGAGTTTTTGGTAAATTATACTTTGCGCCAGTTACTTTGAAATAGATTTTAGTATTTTTCTTACTAATTAGTATATTAGATATATTGTGTGTTTTGCAAGCAAACGGTCACCCTGCACATATGCAACAAGCAGTTCACCGCAACAGCTGTTTGTCATTGTACTGCGCCACAGCTGTGTTTGGATTCTTATTCCCAGTAAACGGTCACACTGCACGCAAACAGCAGGCACTTATTTGCAACAGCTGTTATCTTGTTGTTCTATTGTCGTTCAGGTGCTTCCCTCTCGTTTGTCGCTTGATTAATGAGAATGAACATCGATGAGCTAAATGACGACTGTCTCTGCATTATCTTGGAGTACCTGCCACTGCCCGATCAGATTGCCATGGCGCGGAGCTCGTTGCGCTATGAGCAGCTGCTGGGCGAGATTGTGTGGAGGAAAGCGCGTTATCGTGAAGTATCCGTATCGGATGACATGTTGAAGCCACTTAATAAGGAGGACTACATGTTCTTCTTTGAGGTGACGAGCCCACATATGGAGAAGCTATACATCTGGAATGTACACGAAAAGGCCTTCGACTCGTATTTGGGGAGGCATTTGCTGCGACCCGAGCTCGCATTCTATTTGTGCTTGAAGCTCACAAACCTGCGCGAGCTGTGCGTCACGGATGACTACATGAACAACAGCATGGTACAAATCGTGAGCAAAAGCTGTCCTCATTTGAACAGCTTAAGCGTATCGAGCGCCTATATAACGGGCCAGTTTATGGTCGATCTGCACAATCTGCAAACGCTCGTGGCGAGAGAATGCTCCATCGAGGCGTCGCACCTGGCTGAGATGCTCACCCAGTTGCAGCTAACCACACTAGACGTAACCGCCAATAGATATAATATAGAGCAAACTATACTGCAAGCGCCTACAGCTAAGTTGCTGCGCATACAGCGTTTGGGCATCTCGGATGCAAAAGACTTCGGATTTCACATCGGCGAGCAGCTGCCGGCGATCAGGGAGCTGGTCGTGAGCTATCACGGCGTGAAGGCGGAAGACTTGCGAGATATGATGGACACTACACGGCAACTGGTTGTGTCGTCCTACTCCAAATTCACAAAGCGCCTGCAGTCGATCATGTGCAATGTGGTTGATGTGGAAGTAGCGCTCGAGCAGATGACGGGACTGGAAACTCGGAGTCCGCGGGCCTCTCCTCAGTTCTGTGAGCTCTTAAAAATCATTTACAAATGTAAATAGGGCATAGAATGTTTACTTTGAAGTTATTTTTATAACCTCGCGATTAGATATTCTAATTTTGGCAAGCGACATGCACGCAAGTACAGTGCAGCCTTGCCTTAGTGAACCTTATCTGGTCACAACGAGCTGTGCTGATTTATCAAAGATTTCACAAAACGATAACCACACATTCAAAAATCCTTTCCAAATTTTACAAAAAACAATTACTGAAAATTGATGATTGTTTTTTAGTAAATCCGAGTCGAAGTGCAATCAAACATGTTTCTTCTGGCTGATTTTTAATTTTAAAACGAAATGACAAAAAGACAATGAACTGTTACAAATTCTTACCCTGTTACTAAGCTATTTAATAAATATTGTTATTTAAAAAAACAAAAATTTTGAAATCCATTATTCTTATACATTGATTCCTTTGATTGTCAATCGAAATTTATTTTTAAAGCATAAAAACTGTCGTTTTGAGATTTACTGTTTTACAAGACCCATAAAAAAATAAAAAAATTGTTATATTTTTTGTTTAAGGCTTTTTCTACATAATTTTGTATTTATTTCAAAATGAAACTATTAGACCTTTTTAAAACTCCTTCCTATTGTAAATACTCTGGATTTGATAAAGATCTTGTGTAAATGTGACATACAGAAAATGACGCATCAGACCTTATAAAGCATATATGTACATATATTCTCACTCTGGACTGCCTCTGTATAATGCCATTTCGTAAACTTCATTCTGGGAATTTTATATTATCGGTTGGTGCAACAGTTTCTTTCCATTGTATGTCTGGTTCGACTACATAACTCAAATAAAATACTGTAACATTTATGAATTTGACGATCATATGAAAGTAGTTTCTATACTCTTTCATTAGGTAAAGAGAATATGTTGGATAAGTAACTATCTATATAAGGAGTCTATAATGAGGTACACCAACAACCAATATCTTAATGAGGATTTAGAAGATGAATCGTCGCCTCAAAATATAGACATACCCATTAAATACTCCTATTAGGGTGTAAATTTATCTTATGCAAGAGTATTTCGTTGTGCGTACAGTAATCACAGTCTCATTAATATGATATTTTGCCAGAACTAATTATAGATTTATTTTCGTTGCCTGTTGATATTGCCTATATCTTTAATATATTGCTTGATTGAACCATTTGTTCCAGCTCTGTATATTTACCATATTTGATTTTATCTCTTTCATAGACTGCTTATCGTTGCGTAATGAAAAAATACTTATTTCAAGTTAATAAATATGTCCCAATGAATGAATGAATGAGTTCTCATAGTTTAGTAAGGTATTTTATCTTCGTAACAATGAAGATATTTCGTTTATTTTGTACGTAGAGCTTCTTACAGTCAATAATTAGTATATAAGATTTACTTTTTTTCTTTAATAATATCCAGTTGATATTTGGGTTAATGACATTTGTAAAAAAGAAAACGTTCTTCATTTGTTGAAGCAGAACAAAATTTCAAAGTTGTATGATTAATGGACTCAAGTAGGAGAACATTATGCCGGCGAAAATTCCCGAGATAAGGACGGCAGAGGCAAACATGCCAGCGTTTACTTGATATTTCGCATGAACAGTGCCTGGGGCATACATCATGCCCAAAGAGCTTAAATAGCCGGAGCTGTAAGACATAATTATCGCAATCAACCAATAGACCCATTCATTTGTTATATAAACGGGCAGAGTTCTGACAATATCCTTCGGTGCATAGTTGCAGAACAGCAGAAGAGGTATGAAAACAACGCGCAGCACAACAGGAACAACAAGATACTTGGGCTTGGGCCACTGTACCCAAGATGTGGTTAGGCTGCCCAGCATGGCAAATACATTGAAGGTGAGGAAGCAGGTGACCAGTGTGAAATATTTGCTGCCTATGATAAAGTCATCGGAGCCCTTAATGTCCGAATGGACAGCAGGAAAAACGGCCAATGTGACAAAGAAGGTGAAAAATACGTTAAAAAGCTGTGGCGAGGCCTTCTTAAATATTTGCCAATAAGGAACATTTAATTGAGATCGGGAGTCCGATTTCTTTTCGTTGTTCAACATTTCGTAATGCCGATAGAACTTGGTCAACGGCAGCGCGAAATAGGTATCAAAACAGAAGAGTAAAATCAAAATCGCAGTCACGAAATAATATATAGCCGATGTACGCATCGAAGTGAAGAACGTCGTACACAGCATTGACATAATTGTGGCAAAGCAACCGCTGATATTAGATCCCAGCACAACGGCACCCGTATACTTGGGGGGCAGAGCTGCAACAAGTCCGTAAATTGTACTCTGGTAGATTCCATTGCACTGCAAGAAGAACGAAAGCAAATCGCAAATTAGATTGATCCAAAAGATAAAACAAGGCGGTATACTGATAGAGAGGGTGATAGAGACACAGAGAGAGAGAGAGAGAGAGAGAGCTTCAAGGGAGGTGAGATAATATTTATATATATATTTGTTTATTGACCAATGAGGAATGGGCCGAAGTGCGAATAACGAAGTACGAATAACGAACAAATGGCATTGGTTAATACGATAAAGTCACGTTCGGATTTACTCGCATCTATAATTTCTTTCGTTTGAATTGTACGAAGAGATTTCAAAAACGCTTAATTCCGTTGCCCGACCTGGAGCATAAGCAGTAAGACACTCCTCTCGACATTTTGAAGTTTTTTTTATAGTCACTCGCTCTTTAAATAAATAATTTATATTCTTGAAATGGGCTCACAGTTGAGTCGATGGATTTTTGTCCGTTCTCCGTCTGTCCGTATGTATAAGTGCGTCAATCACAGAACCTATAAGAGCCAAAGATTTGCTGTTTTTTTTTTTTTTTACATCCGTGAAATAGTCGGCAATTTTTTCGTTCCCAATAGAACTTCTTTTTCTCTTAGAGTTGGGCACTTATCGTATTGATAATTAAAGATCATTTACATTTGAAGCATCTGGAAGGAAGTGCATAGAAACTAGTTGCACTCAATTGAAGCCATACTAGTTTGTAGCTCTTAATCCTTCCTTATATTGCCCTTAAGTTGATATCCCCAAATAATATTTTTAACTGCATATCAGAGGTAGTCTTAAAGCAGGCCATTAATAAGTCCCAGAGTGGGGAATTATTTAAATGCAAGGGTTTTTTTTTTTTATAAGTATACAATAATTGTAGAAGGAAGAACAGCTGGAGGAGGAGGAAATCAAATTTCTTTTTGTTACTTCCAGATGTTAAAGATTAAATGCCAATTAACTCAAAGAAGACGAAGTAAATCAATATGTTCATAGCGATACCACGAGACTGTAGATGCGAATCAATGTTATATAGGGCATTCTGTTGGACGGGGGTATTAAACATCTGTACTAAGCTAAACACATTTTACTGACAGAGTGCTCAATACATTATATACTCACCATGTTTATAAGTACAATTGAGGTCATAGTTGTCCAAAAAAATATGCCGGGCCACTAAAAATAGACAGAAAAATTGAATTCTTGTACATATGTAGCTGTAGATAAATATTGCATATAAGCCACGTGCGTACCTCGTATGAGTCCAACATGGCCAGCACTACGGTTATTATAAGGATAATGATTTCCAATAGAATGCTATAAACAATGCGAGTTGTTAGATCACCGCCGAAATTAATGAAAATATTTAGCCAGTTGAAGAGAACATTTGGAATTTGCGATGCAAAGCCTATATTCTGCATAAAGTTACCGCGATAGTTAACTTCAGTTTTGATCGTGTAATTTTCACCCAGCTTGAAGTCCTCGAAATACGATTTCGCTGTTATAAACATATTCCAAGGCATTAGCGTGCCCAATCCATGAAGCAGAAAGATGAAGAAGACCAACTTGTATTTATCAACTGGCGGCTGCAGATTCGATACAATTTTGGATACTGTCGAGCCTTTGCCTTTCGGATCAGATTTCATCTGCGACTCCCACGAGGGATTAAGAGTCACCGGCTGCTTGCCTTCGATGAAAGGCGATTCTTCACTTTTGCTGGCTACCATTTTGCTTTGTTTTCTTTTTCTATTTTCTTTCCGCCTGATTGCTTCAAACAACAGGCGCGGCTCCAATCAACTGTTAATTAGCTGTTGCTGGGGTGACAACAGGTTATGCGAGTAGTCCACCAACGAGCAGGGGCAACAAAGTCCAGGGACCGTTACGTAGACCTCTGATGTAAGGCAAGAAAAGGCACTTCTTAGCTGATTAAATTAAATAGATTAAAATTAAAAGCGGTTATCTATCAATATTACACTTATTTATAAACGCATGTTGATAATCGCGTGGCTTACCTAAACAGATAGTATTTTCCGAAGGCGTTGCCAGCGTTGCCTTTCCGAATAGTCGATAACCGACCGGTTTATTCAAAATCACTGACCAGAGAACAGTGGTGTCAAAGCAGAACAGTGTCAAAATATTAGCCTGTTTAGAGATAAATAAAATCGATAAGCACTTCCTGGTAGTGCTTCGATGTAACATCGATACATCGATGTTTGAAATAAAATGAAAAACATCAACATAAAAATGTTCCCTCCATTAAATTTATTGGTTTAATAGAACTATTTCTATACATCACAGAATAAAGTAGAAGACGTGTTGTGCGCTTGGTAAGAAAAAATTTGCATCTCAAATCTCAAATGACAGGCCAGTCACAAAAAGCGGCAAAAAATATTTATGCATGCCAGCAACCTCTACTGAGACGACAGGATGTTCAGTAGTGCTGGGCGCAACATCGATGTAATATCGATACATCGATGTTTGAAATAAAATGAGAAACATCGATGTTTGTTTTTCGATGATCGATGTTGTGTATAAATGTTCCCACCACTAAATTTACTGGTTTCTTTACATTAAGCAAAAATCGTGTTGTGAGCTTGGTAAGAACAAATTTGCATTTATTTATTTCTTTCTTTTTATTTTTTATTTATTATTTTTGTAGGATATTGGTGCTGGTAGGCAATGGACAAGTTTTTGAGAGACGCTAGTGGCAAAGGTATTATTAGCATTCAATTATATTTATATTTCTGCAGATGTACATATATGTATGTGTTATTTTTGTGTAGATCGCAAATCAACAGACATTGACGAAGGAGAAACTCAAGTAAAAAGGACAAGGTATGGACAGTCGGAGGTGTGGAAATTTTTTACCAAATCGTGTAATGGTTCAGCAAAATGCCTAAAATGTGGAAAAATATATCTTACAAGTGGCAATACCAGTAATTTATCTGGCCACTTAAAACGAATGCATCCGACGCTAACTATAAGCGAGCTTCCTAAGGAGACAGGGTCTATTTTATCGTTTATAGATAAAAAATATGAACCGTCTTCAAATAGGAAGAAAGCTCTCGACAGTGCGCTGATGTACTACATAAGTTCAGATATGCGACCATTTTCGGTTGTCGAGAACAAAGGATTCCGACACCTTGTCAAAGCTCTTGATCCAAGATATGAGTTGCCATCTAGATCGAAGTTGCGGGATTCTTGCATGACAGATCTCTATAAAAAAATGAGAGAAAATCTCAAGTCTGTCCTTGATCGCGTGGAACACTGCGCTATAACAACTGATTGCTGGACCTCACGTGCTAACGAAAGTTATCTTACAGTCACGTGCCATTTTATTACAGAAAACTTTGTGTTACGCACAGCAGTTTTGTCCACCAAAAAACTCTTAGACGAGACTAATCATTCAGCCGATAACATATCCCTAACCCTGCGTGAAGTCCTGATAGAATGGCAAGTAATTGAAAAAGTGACTGCAGTAGTGACGGATAACGCCAGAAGTATGATCAAAGCTTGCGAATTGTTACAAAAACGGCACGTGCCATGCTTTGCGCACTGCATAAACTTAGTTGTCCAAGGCTGTCTATCCAAAGAAAAAATTAAAAACGTAATAGGGAAATGCAAGAGTATTGTGTCGTTTTTCAAGAACAGCTCTATAGCGTATGCCAAATTTAGAGACGAGCAAAACATAGAGAAGCCCTATAATTTAAAACAGGAGTGTCCCACAAGGTGGAATAGTGCTTTTTATATGGTAGAGCGCATTTTAAGTACTCATGTCGCCATCGCAAAGGTACTGCTGAACACCCCAAAAGCAGTGTTGCCACTATCTGCGGACGAGATTCTTGTGTTGGAGGACTTAAAGCTTCTACTCGCTCCTTTTGACCACGCAACAAAAAGGGCATCATCGAGTAGTTCAGTGACAACATCAATAATTATTCCAATTGTATACGGACTTATACATAATTTAGAAAAAATTAATGTCCGACTGGTCTCTGATGATGGTCGTGAGGCATACAATTCATTAATGGAAGGAATTCGACAAAGACTTATGCAATACGAAAAACGCACAGTCACGCGAATAGCAACTCTTCTGGATCCCAGATTCAAAAAGGAGGGTTTTCTATCGATTGAGAATGCCAGCGAATCCCAAAAAATTTTAGAAAATGAGCTTGCTACCCTCTACAGCGTTTTGCCCGCGTCTCCCACTAACGACATACAATGCTTGCCAGCACCGAACTGCAGCTCCACAGAACCAGAGCTTTTTGAGTTCTTGGAAGAAAATATTTCAAAAAAAGTACGGAGTGGACGAGTGGACTCTATTTTGGCACTTCGTCAATATTTTATGTCCGAAAATTTATCATCATCATCCAGTCCATTAGATTATTGGAAGGTAATGTTTCTCAGATATAAGATGATTTAAAATTAAATTGATATTTTATTTGCAGATCTCAAATGACAAGCCAGTCGTAAAATGCGCTAAGAAATATTTATGCGTGCCAGCAACCTCTACGGAGAGTGAGAGGATGTTCAGCAAAGCTGGACTACTTGTAAGCGAAAAAAGAAGCTCGCTGAAGTCAAAAAATGTTGACATGCTGGTGTTCATCAACAAAAACGATTGGGTCTTAAATGAGACCCATTAGAATATGAGATGGTAAGTTTCCCATACTTAGATTAATTTTAAATAATGATATTAATAACAATGTAATTGCAGATCTTAAAATACGATAATTTAAAAAAAAGACTGATGGAGTGATATATTTTTTATTTTTTATTTACTTTTGTTATTGTTTCTTTTTTATTTACTTTTGTTATTGTTTCTTTTTTATTTTTAAGTTTTGAAATGGATTACAAACGAAAATATATAATTTAATTTGATTAAGAATGTAAACATTGAATTCATTTATAATAAAAAAAAAATTCCGATTTTTCATCGATACATCGATGTTTTGGATTGAAAAACATCGAAACATCGATGTCGTCAAACATCGATGTATCTCCAGCACTAATGTTCAGCAAAGCTGGTCTTGTTAACGAAAACCGAAGCTCGCTAGAGTCCAAACACATGTGTTGTATGTGTTCTTTGTTAGGTGTTCTCTCTACATCATCCCTGCCGATTACAGTTCATTTTTGACTGGTTCATTGTTATCGATAACCGCATTTTGTTTGTAAAAAGTAGCGTGCTGTCCTGTTGCCGTTGACTTAGCCAGAATAGATTCAGCCGCGATGGCGATAATTCAGTTGGGCGATTATATTGTTATTCAAAGGCAAAAATATACAAAGTTGCAAAAATTTGGAAGTCTCGATGCGACAGCAACGTTAGGCAAGGAACACCTGGAGCTGAAATCACTGCTGGATCAGCCATACGGCTCGACATTTAAGATGTGTGTAAAAGAGTCGAAGGCGGGCAAACGTGGCGCACAGCGACAGCACAGTCTTGAGCTGTGCACCGAAAATGAATTACGAAGTATTAGAGACGTGCTTAATATTTCTAGCAGCGGAGCCGATAATCGGGATATTAGCGACAATGGCGAGGCACAATCGCTGAAATCATCAGTAAGTGGGGCAGGAAATGTATGAACAGTAGATCCTCATAAATTCGCTTATACTCTTACAGGACATCGAGCAGATGCGTGAGGAATGCAACGAGTCAAGCAAGATCATTGAGAAGCTAGTGGAAAACTCGAAAACGTTTCACACCCGCACCGAATACTCGCAGGACAAATATCTGATGAAGAAGGAGAAGAAGTATTTTGAGTTTGTCCAAATTCGCCAGCCCACCATACGGCTAATGGTCGACATATTCCATCGGCAGGATCCGGAAAAAATAATGGGCATACGTGTGGATACGCTCTCCCAAATTATATCCTATTCGGGCATATCCGGCTTTGGCAACTATCTGCTGTACGAGAGCGGCACGAATGGCCTCCTTCCCGCAGCCATGCTAAACTCCATGGGCGCTGGCACGGAGGCGACACTAGTTCATATGCATCCAGGCAATGTGCCGCAGAAGCAAGCGCTACTCGCTCTCAAATTGCCTTTCGAACAGCAACAACGTTGCATCTCTGTTAATTTGTATTCAGTGCTGCGTGAATTCTATCAAGGCACCAAGACAGAAGCAACAAAGTCCGCTGACGACGAAGAGAAGGTTGAGGCGAAGGTTGAGGCTGAGGCTGAAGTGACTGCAGAAGAGCAAAGCGAAGGTTTTGAGCCCAGCAGCAAGAAGGTTAAATTGGATGAGTCACCAAACTGTAAGCAATCCTTTTCTAGCTAATTAACAAATCTTCCATTTTTCCATGCCTTTCCATGCAGTTGTAAGAAATCTATCTCTCAATCGATACTACTGGCTAGATGATTATCTTCTTCAATCAATTCACCTTTTGCTTTTTTAATCGAATGCTTTCTGTTCTCTTAAATCTGTAAGCTAACTAACTGATTTATCACTTGACTAATATTCAATAGAAAGTAATCTTCCTTTGAATCACATTAATTTCTGCTCCATCTTTCTCTTCCAAAGCCAATAAAGCACCTCAACGTTGGCAGCTGGAGAATAAGCGCGCTGCTACTTTGATGAATGAGAAATTCGATAGTCTAGTAATGGCATCCAAGGAGCACCCTTCGAGTATATTGCAAGCATTGTTGCCACTGGTAAAGCCCTCGCGACCCGTTGTCATCTTTGGCACGTGCAAGGAACTGCTCCAGGAAATATACATGGAACTGAAGGCAACCGGCAAAGTGACAAATCTACATTTAACATCCAACTGGATGCGCACGTATCAAATACTGCCAAATCGCACCCACCCGGAGGTCAACATGAGTGGTAACAGTGGATATCTCTTGACGGGCTACACATTGAAATAGCAGTAGATCACATGCAGCTCCAGGAGGATTTAGAAAGCGAATGAGAGTTCTGATGAGGAGCTAAATGGATGGATCCAGCGTATAACTACTTAAGCAGTTAGTAAGCAAATCACAAAAACTCTTAAGTTATATATTCCTATGTTTGCCTTAGATAAATGAGTATCTAAAAATCATTTAGCTTAAGTAACAATAATGTCATATTTAGCTCAAGTCAGACAATCTAATAAACATTTCTTGCTATTCATAAAATATCTAGCTTTAAGAAAAAAAATTTGATGATTGTATGTTCAGCAGAAATTAAATAATTTAAATAAGTTTAAATACTTTTTATGTTCTATTGCTTAAAGGAATATATCCGGCTATAACGACGCTCAAGGGATCGTTGTTATACTCGGAAGACGCTATAACCATAGAAGTTTGTTTGCGGGTCAGAATTTTTGTCGCTATAACCGTACAGACGCCATTAGAGGAGTCGTTATAGCCGAATTCTACTGTAGAATTAAGAGTACTCTGGACAAACACTGAAACAACCAACTGATACTTACTGATGCATCGCGAATAGTTAGAAACACAGATTTTTGGGCTCAGGATATCTCCTTGTCGAGCACCTCAACTCACTGCAAACACAAGACTGTATTCCCATTATGAATGAAACACTGTATATATGTATATGTATTTAGCAACAATAACAAGTAAGAAAGCTCTAGTCGAGACTGCTCGACTAGGAAATCCCCTGAACCCTTCGGAGAACTGATATTTCAATAATTATTCGCGTCTCTCTGGTTACAAAAGAAAACACACACACACACACACGCACACGCGAAAACACCTACATACATACATAGCCGTACAAAGGCACGCACGCATATACACGCATGGGCTGCAGTGTCGGCTTACCATAGGAACTTAATTGCTTAAAACTGAAATTTCATAAATTACATGAGTCTACATTTAAAATTTTGAGACTCTAGCTCTAAGGATATAGGAGATATAATTTTATAGCTGACTTTCGATAAGGTGTTTTATTGATAAAAAATAACGGGACGAGTTACCGGTTTTTTTTTTTGTGATTTAAAAATAATTTAAGTCTCTAGCTCTTATATCTTCTGAGATCGACGCGTTCATACATACGGACAGACGGACGGACAGGGCTACATCAACTCAGCTCGTCAGGCTGATCAAGTATATATGTATGTATGTACTTTGTGGGGTCTGCCACGCCTCCTTCTGCCTGTTACATACATTTCAACAAAACCATTATACCCTGATTCCCCATTTTCAATGGGTTGAGAGTATAAAAATAGGCAATAAACACTACATTCTACATGTAATAAACATTAAATAATCTTTCTGAGTTTAGGGCGCGACTAAAGTTTTCTTTCTTGTTGTTGGACTATTTTTTTTATTTTCTCGATATCATACATAGTGTGAATGAGCTCATTCCTAAATACGGAATACAAGGTAATACAAAATGTGGTGATGCTAACAATTGAATGCATTATCTCATTCAATTGGTTTATTTTCAACTCGAATATTGGCCGACCGAGTCTTAGGCGAGCACATCCATTCACTTTATCTTTCTTTTCGGCTTCGCATTTATAGTCTTTCCACTGATTTTCCTCACTATTCACACTATTCATATATTTGATGTGTCTCGTCATTTATGAAGATTTGTGATGAAAGCTGCATTGATGTACTAATTCCTGAATTTCTACAAAATTTTCTATATTTGCTTATGATAATTTCGGTTTTCTGTCAGATTCGAAATAACACCTGATTCACCTACGTGAAAGACTCCAATCTACTACTTGGATTTATAAGTAGACTACACACATGTTTGCTTGTTCACAAATATAGATCTAACAAGTAAGAAGACTCTAGTCGAGACTGCTCGACTAGGAGATACCCTGAACCCTCCATGCTGATGGTCCAATCATTCTGCAGTTCTTCTAAGCACACACACATACACATGCATCCACACGCACGCATAAGCCCGCACTCTGCTAACTGCGGAGTAAGCAGCGACTGCGTTTGGGCTGCGCTGCAGTGTGGGCAATATTATGAGAACTTATTTGTTGAATAATTTCGTTTGTAAACATACGATCTTTATGAAACTTTCAGAACGTAATTATAATGTGTAATTGTGTGTACATTCCAAAGCTCAAGTCTCTAGTATTTGAAATATATGGGTGAGGGGGTGGCCATAGGGGTGGGGGGGTGAAATTTAATAAAAATGGAAATTCTATAACGTACATATGAATGAACATCTACACTTAAAATTTGGGGACTCTAGCTCTAAGGATACAGGAGATATAATTGTATAGCTGACTTTCGATAAGATGTTTTATTGATAAAAAATAACGGGACGAGTTACCGGTTCTTTTTTGTGATTTAAAAATAATTTAAGTCTCTAGCTCTTATATCTTCTGAGATCGACGCGTTCATACATACGGACGGACGATAGACAGACGGACAAATTAACTCAGCTCGTCACGCTGATCAAGAATATATACTTTGTGGGGTATGCCACGCCTCATTCTGCCTGTTACATACATTTCAACAAAACCATTATACCCGGATCTCTCTTCGGCAAGGCTACATCGTCGATTCGATACAAATGCAAACATTACTGTATTTTTAGACTGAAATGCATTCCATACAAATTCCATTCATGAATAGAAATCAGTTTATTTTTTTGTAATTTCTGATAATATCATGCAATGTTCTATGAATACCTTTCGAGGTTGGATTCAAGCCTGTGGTTTAGTAGATCAGTTCAATATTTGTAATTGTTCAAGTCTCGGGATGTGTATGTCAAGTGCAGGTGTGCAGGTGTGTCCAAGTATTTGCAGATATGAGCAGGTGTGCAGTGTGTGAGTAGATACAGCGCTCCATTTAAGTTATTCGCGATAAGTAAGTATGCAATGTTTCAAACAGCGGGCACATTCTTAAGCACAAAGTAGTGTCCGCACTCGCAGCGCTTGGGAGCACCCTTCTCCAGCCACATCCACTTCGCTGAGCGATCCCCAAGGCAGACGCAGCCGACAATGCGGCCATCGAAGGCGGAGGGCACCTCTGTGGGATCGTTCTCCCTGCCGGCGCCGCGCTTCATGGGCTTCTTCATAGACCACGGATCGGAGCAGCCCGCCTTACGCAGCATCAGTTCGCGCTTAAAGATGCCCGTGGCCAGCTCCAGGTCATCCGTCAGCTCTGCGCCAAGTGAGAGGACCCATTAAAACTAATCACCAGCACTCACAGCAGCCCTACTTACTCTTGTTGCTGACCGGCGTGGTGGCAATGCCACGATTAGCCACGCCCACGAACTTCTTGATTCCAAGAGCTCCTAGCACACGCTGCAAGCCGAGCTCGCGCAGCAGCGATCCCAGCTTCCGTTCGCCGCGTTGCGTGAGCTGCGATACGAGGCGCTTTGATGCGAGCGGAGACTTGAGAAGGCGCGAGATAAAAGACGACATCCTAGCTAACTTAGCTCATGTATATAATATAAATGTATGTATGTCCATATACACAAATATTTATGTGTATATTTTTATATTTTTTTGTACTTTTTATGAAAATGAATTGTATATATACGATTGTAGCTCAATGTAACATCCACTTCCCATGCGAAGTAAATGTTGAATGAGCTAGCAGCAGAAAGAGTTGACAAGGGTATAGAAAAGTTGTTGGCCTACTTCGATAGCGTTCAGATCTAATTTGAACTATCAATGGGTTTATGAAATTAAGCTTAGTTACTGCCAGCCTTACGGGCTGGAAAACTATCAATTACAGATTAACTTATTCTAGTATAGTAATACACCATTCCTAAAAATTCAAGATCTACGGTTCAAAGAGACACGATCCACAGTTGTAGACCTCTTTAAAGTATTTGTTTAAATGTAGTTTATTTAAACGTTTTTACACGTGTCTCGATTGCAATCAGCGTGTCCAGCCAAAACGTAAATAAAAGCTTCATCCAGACGCGGTGCATATGCATCTGCATTTGGTTTCGGTTTTTGTTTCAATTTTGGTTATTTGGATTGATGTTTGTTTTTATTTGGAAAGCTATTATGTTGACTTTTAGCTTAATAGTTGTGGTTTTTATGTGTGTGTTGTTTGTTTTTGTTATTAATTGGTTTATTTAATTAATTAATAATAACTTTAAACAGCTGCCTTCTCAACCAACTTGAACCAGTGGCCGCACTCACAACGTTTCTGGTTGCCCTTCTGCAGCCACATCCACTGCACATAGGTCTGATCCTCTTCGCCTGCAAGTTCATGAAAGAGTAGATTATTTTCTCCAGCTAATGTGTGAAGTCTACTCACAGATGCAGCCAACAATGCGGGCATCGAAGGCCGATGGAATCAGGTTGGGGTTCTCCTTAGTGCCAGCACCGCGCTTGAACACCTTCATGTCGAAAGGATTATCGTTGCCGGCCGCCTTCAGCAGCAGTTCACGTTTCTCGATACCCGTGGCGTGCTCCAACGGGTCGTTCATCACTACGGGAAAAGGAGAAGCAGTTAGTTGAGTTTATCATTAACCGTGTCCGCAATTCATTCCCTTATATTTTTAAATTATTTTAAGTTTCCCGAGCGAACGTATTGTATTAATATCAGCCTATTTATCATAGTCAGTTCATACTATATATTCAGTAGTAGGGTTCTATAGCTTCGATTACTTATAGTTCTTTCACTCACATTCTTTTTACCCTCCGTGTGCAGATACTACTTTACGTATGAGTCATATATTATTTATAAAATAGGGTGTTTTATTTTCGGTCACTTTTCTCTTGTTATGATGCAAACCGCTTTATCACTGTATCACTTTCTTCATATGATGCTCTTATCATAGAGGATAGTTTGTCTTCGCTCACTCAGCGTTTTCACTCTATAAGCACCTTCACTCCGCCCCTGGTTACATTAACCGCTTGCTGAATCAGCTGTCTGCGCACATTGATTATATAAAAGCCTTAACTCCTTCGACATTAACACGCACACATCCACTACTGCCAATTATTATTGTATTAGTATGCTAGCGATAACGAAGCAAGGTGCGAATTATGATTTCTGCGTTTTTCTTTGCTTTGGCATACATAGAGTGCAAAGGCAAATAACGGCTTTCCACTGGACGCAGCTATTACATAACCTCCAGCATACAGTGATAGTTGTTGGTCATTCGAAATGTGGATAAAACCTTGTTGCAATCACAGCAGGCTTTGTATCGCCTTTGATTTAGATTCCTATTATGTAATATGGATGATGCAGGCGCTGCCTTGGTAGCGTTTCCCCTGCCACACGGACATGGCGAACGTGACGGTTGAATTGCGCGTTTTTGTTACTTACTTTTGCAGGTTCGCACGGAGTTGTATGTCACATTTTGGCGTGCGGCGGCACGAAGCGCCATGCGTCCACAAATTGATGCCATTATTGTTCGTAAAGCAAAGATTTGTTGATCTTGGGAAGCGTTGAACAACCGAATTCTTTCGTAATTTTTCACAGCGAGACTCAGGGCAGGTGTTGATTAGTGAGTGGTATACAGTAGCTCGCAACTGGTTCGATGATGGAGTCGATTTCGGCGCACTAACGAACTGGTGCTGCGCAATTGTGCGCACAGCTGCGCAGTAGGAGTGTTGCCAGATGTTTCGATAAAAGAGCTATGCCGCCAAAGTGGCTGGCAAAGCGCAGTTTATTGAAAAAAAAGAGAAATGCTGAAACTTTTATAATTTCAGTGATTAAAATGTATGCAAAAGTGACTTAAGTGTTGAATATTTATGTATCTAGTATACTATTTAAGTAATCCGCTCACTGAGCATTAATATTGTAGTTAACAGCTGTGCGGTTTCTTGGAATTGTTTTGCCGGATATTGCTTGGCAACCAAAAACTAAATAAAAGATTTAATGAAAATTTAATTTATGTAAAAAAAGAAACTAGCAAAATGTCTCAGAAACCTACAATTTGCTTTGATATATCTAAAAATGAACGTTTTCAAATAACGGACAATTACAAAATGTTGCATCGCAAGCTAAAGGCGAATTGGAATGTGGAACAGTAGGTGGAATTAATCTGACTAGATTTATGCAGCTAAATACATACATATGTACATATCTTATTGTAATACATTTTATCCGATTCATAGAAACGATGTTGAGCTAAACAATGACTGCCTGGCAAACACTAAGATTTTCGTATTGGCCGGACCGCAGGAGCGCTTCACCGAGGAGGAGTTCGAGGTGCTCAAGGATTATGTGGAGCAATCGGGCGGCAGCTTGTTGGTGCTGCTCGGCGAAGGAGGCGAACAGGAGTTCAATACGAATGTCAACTTCTTTTTGGAGCAGTACGGCATCTACATCAACAGCGATAACGTGGCGCGTCCGCATTACTACAAAAATTTCCACCCCAAGGAGTGCATCGTGGGCGGCGGCGTCGTCTGCGAGTCCATGTGGCGCCAGCTGCTCAAACGGGACATCGAGAAGGTGGACTACGACTTCAGCGATGAGAAGTACAAGATACACTTTCAATATCCCTACGGTGCCACTCTAAATGTCTCGGAGCCGGCCAACGTACTGTTGACCACGGGACCCGTGGTCTATCCCTTCAATCGCCCCCTGGCTGGCTACTATAGCAATGCCATAGGCGGCAAGATATTGGCCCTGGGCTCCGGATACATATGGCACGACAAGTACTTGCAGGACAAAACTAACGATGCCATGCTGGAGTATATGCTCCAACTGCTGGGCACCGAAGAGATAAGCTACACGCACTTGGATTTCAATGATGTGGAGGTTAGTATTTCTCATGCGTCCGGCTGTAGGTAGAATGTAGTATAGGCATATATTATACATATAATGATAGGCTAAAAGGAATTGTTGATATTCCAATATATTGAATTATCTTAAAGCATTTCCTAGTTAATAAGAGCTATCTTTGTGTATAGCCTTTCTTTCTTCTATTATACAGTATTATATTTCTGTTTTCCATTTATCTTTTCCGTTCGCTTTTCCCCACAGCTAAACGACAACAAGCACTTCACGGACCTGGCCTTTCTGTCCGATATGCCCAAGGCCTGTTTGATCGACTCCATTGGCACTGAGATGCCCGCGGACTTTAAGCAAATGTTTGACATGTCGCTCTGCTCGCTGAGCAATCGACCGCTGAAGGATGTGATCGACACCTACGCGCAGTTGCATGTGAACTACGAGCCGCTGCGCATAATCAAGCCACAATTTGAAATACCTTTGCCGCCGCTGCAATTGGCCACGTTTCCGCCAATTTTCAGTGAGCCCCCGGCACCGCCGCTCGAGCTGTTCGACCTGGACGAGACCTTCAGTCCGGCTCGCTCGCAGCTAGCTCAGATAACTGGGCAATGCCTGCAGGCGCTGCGCTCCAAAGAGCCGGCTCGACGAGCGCCCAACCAGCGCGAGCTGGAGAACTATGTGAAGGAGTGTGCACGCATCACGGCCATCATCAGGGAACAGCAGGAGATGCCCGCCCGTGAAATACTGAACATTGTGGCACGCCAGATCACCAGCTATGCCCCCTATGCTGAGGACTAAGCCCCCCAGCAGCAGGTGATCCAATTACAATAATTAGCAAACAGTGCACATTCCGTGCAACCACTCGCTGTCTCTTTTCTTCAATACCCTCAAAAGGGGTGTTGCGACTGTGTCGAGCTATGTGCAGCAGCTAGGAGCAGTCTGGGATCAGCTGGCAATGAAATAATCGGAATCATGTTTGTCTATAATTTCTTATTTTGCAATCAACTTGAAAGAAGTTGGAATGCATAAGAATATTTTAATTGAATATACAAAATAGATGTATAAAATATAAGTCATCTACATATGTTAAAATTCTGTCAAATGGAATGCCTAAAATAATTCGCTAAGATCTCAAGTTATGTGTAAACGAGTAGAGTAGAGTTAATTCTTTAAGAGGTGCATACATATATAGGGGTGTATAGCCTCTTTACTTAACTGAATATTCTAGAAATAAGAATGCTTAATCTATAGATTAATTTTATTTAATCTATATCTTAGATCAAATAAAATATAATCTGTACATTAATAAAGATTATGTCCTACGCCCTGAATATTTAGTTGATTGGAATAAAGTAAATAATATTACGCTCACTATATACATATACATATACATATACATATACATATACATATACATATACATATACATATACATATACATATACATATACATATACATATACATATACATATACATATACATATACATATGTACAAAGTTATAGTGTTTTTATACTAGGCTATTTAACAGTAAATTATCATCAAAATTAAGTAAAGCAGCTCGTTTTATAGATGTGCTAGTACGAGAATTTGCTACAATGAAAACTTTCTCTTTGTATACAATGTTTTTTAAACTATATATTCAGTTGTGTTTATCTGCAGAGTATTTAACATTCGTATTCACTGCTTTATTCTATATTTCATTTGCTTTTTGTCAAAATCAGCATAAATTGTGCTTTTTGTTTGAGGAGCTCGTTTTTTTTTTAGTCAAATTGTAAACCAAGTCCATTTTATGTAAACATGTTGGCGACTCGTATTCAAACATGGTCGGCGCTCTCCCTAGACCCTACACTCTACACCCTGTACCCGATGCCCGATCCCTGTGCCCCTTGCCGCCTCCACAGTGTGTTCGAAAAGTTTGCTTCAATTACGCAGAAGGTGCAGAACGTTTCTGGTCCGTAATACAAAACCTGTGGGAAGTAAGGCTATAGACTTACCAAAAATCCACAATATATGTATTTATAGCCAACAAAATTATTGTTTACTGCACTGCATTATTTTTATTAATATTTCCCACATACGGAATGGCGGGCGCAGGCAGCGGGGGCTGGGGGCCTTGTATTCCCTCTGGGAGCCTAGTTGTTTGGTTTTTAGCTGGCGACAATTTGTTTCTGCTTGTGAAGAGGAAAAGGGGAGGGGGTGCTAATTGTGTCGTAGGGGATCGCCGAGGGGTGTGTTGGAGCGTGTGTGAAACCGCTAGTTAATGCTTGTCACAACAAATGCCTGTCATCAATCGCTGCTCCGCGATGCTCCAGGGAGCTGCCCCCACCGAAATGGGGCGCAACTCTGTGCTAGAAAATATCCTGTTAACAAAAAACTCTGCAACTGACGCTTGTAAATTTAATTCTAGTTTTTATCACGCCTGAAGGAACTCTCAAATCTAAAAAAAAAAAACGAAACAGAAACAATTCTCTGGAGCTTTCGCTCTTCTTGAGCAGCTGCAACTCACGCCAATTCGTCCTTATTATTATATAAGTAGAGAGCATACATATATGTATGTTAAACATACAATTTTTAAAATGTTTGCTATGAGAATGGATATAAATGAATGCATTAAGTCTGTTTAATAATGATCTGAATTAAGATATAAATTATTACATACATACACTCATGATGAAAATAATAGGTACAACAAAAAAATGTTTGAGATTTTGTCATAATTCAGTTAAAAAAAAAAAATAATAATAATAATAATAATAAAAAAAATGGATGTGTAGCATACATATCTTTAATTTATTTAAATCTACATTCCTCTATCACATATACATATATATAAATTAATATATAATATATATATAATATATTATATTTTAGACTTTAAATTCATACTGGAATTCTATGAACTATTTCAATATATCGTATATGGTGATTATCTTGAAGTATATATGTTGTATATATATATGATTATCATGGAGTAGAAAAGTACCAGGGTATCCTGTACTCTTAAATGAAAATAAAAAAATAAAATAAAATAAAATAAAAAAAATGTAAAACACAACAGTTTTGTATACCGAAATTGGATTACAAATAAAGTGTTCCATATTAAAAAATAAATAAAAATTATATAACAATAATGCCTGGATAGAATATATGAAATGTTGCCAAATGCATCTTATTATATTGTTATTGTATATTACAATACATTCTGAGTATAAATTGTAATAAATTGTATCCCATGAACTCTTTACCCAATGAATAAAATCCTTGCTTTCAGATCATCATAGGGAAATCACACGGAATGCCCATTTGAAACGGATGATATAAACATTTTGTAGTGATCTTTTATATTATAATTATACCTAAAATTTGTCTTTATTTTCTATACTTTATCGATTTTCATAGTTCTTTAATATTAGCATTAACCACACATGGCTGCGAATTGTGGCCTAGCTAGCCTGCTCCCCTCTAAGTTGGTGTTTATTATTGATAAATATTGTTTTCCTTAGGCTATATAATTTATTTTTCAATTGTTTATTGTTTAAGAATGAATCTAGTTTTGTCGACATCTTAAATAAAATAAATAAAGAAATACATGTTTATTCAATTATATGTTTATATACACTACATATATGTTTATACATATATACTTGTAAATAACTGGAAATGAAAACCATAGCTGGGAAAGGATATTGATGAGTTTTGGTATGAATAACTCATATACCTTTCAAAGTCTGTCAACTTCTATCTCTAAAAACCTCTAAAAAATCACTACGAAAATAATGTAAGGCTATAAGTAAACATATATTTCATATTTAATTTATATTTTTTTTCAACTTATTGTGCTCTATATTTCAATGCACTTTTGATGACCTATCAATTCTATTAAGTAGTATAAGTTTAATATTTGATTAATAATAATATATTTTTAGTTTTTCAAACATTTTCCCTAGATGTCTACCAAAGTAGATTTTTCGATTTGAGCGAGACGATAGCTCTGAGGCTTGACTACCACTGCTTCCATGAGGTTCCTTTCCAATTTTCTGGGTTATTTATTTTCTCCTATTTGTATATATGTATAGATTATTCTCTGTATCTCTAGCCTTGTATACTCCATAAATGTTCTATAGTAATTAAATTTGGTTTGTCAATCAATCAATACTCCCACAAGCTTCTGCTTTTCCACAGTCCGTGGCCCTCATTCGGTGGCCATTTTTTTGACCGCTAAATGTTGCTCTTGTTGTGTGTGTGTGTGTGTGTGAGTGTGTGGGTGGCACAGAAGGAGCAGAAGGGGTTCATTGGTACGCAGTAAGCTGCAAGTAAAAAGTATGAAGAGGTTGGGCTGAAATACGATCTGAGCCAAGTAGGAAGTTACCTTGAGTGCATTTCTACATATTGACAGTGACAATGCTGTCCACAACAACGTTGTTGTAGCTGTTGTTGTTGTTGTTGTCGCTGCTGCTGTTGTTGTTGGTTGTTGGTTGTTCATTCATGGTTTCAGTGCAGCAAACAGGTTCACAGGCTCAACAGAAGCCGCACAAGTTTTTCCGACCATTCGCTGCGGCTGTCGCTTCTTTCACTTTAAACAGAAATAAATGAAAGCAAAGCAAAGCAAAGCGAGACAGAGAAAGAGAGAGAGAGAGAGAGGCTCAAATGGAAATGGAAATGGAAATGGAAATTCAACTGCATTCGCTCGTATCGCAGACCATTTGCCAATGTCTGAACAGCTGTGTTTGTTGTACTTCCGCCTCGGCTCGGTCGCTGCCCCTCTCCGCCTCTCCGCCTCTCCACCTCTCCACTTCCATGTCCCTCGCTGCGTGCAAATATCATCATCGGAAAGTCAAGAGGTTTGTTTGACTCTTGGTCGGCATCCTTTTAGCAGCTGTGATTGCCGACTGTCTGGCGAGTTCATCTTCACTCATAAATTATACAGTGACTGAGAAAAGTAATCGCACACAGCTACACACGGGCACACATTTGTCACCTGTGCGCCGAAAATTCGGGGAAAACCCTCATGAAAAGCGTGCCCTGATGCGGGTCGGGGCCGAACATCATTTTAATTAAATTACACCACCAAAACGTGCGACATCACAATAATTTTCATTGTCAAAAATTGGACAGCATAAAAAACCACACGTCTGCATCGTATAACCAACAGATACAACAACAACAACAACAGCTCTAGTGACAGCCAACAAGAAGAACAACAACAAGCTGAATCTATCGTGGGAGCGAAAGAGCTAGAGGAAGACACACACACACACACTCACACACATTGAAAGAGAATGTAACAATCAATTAACAGGTAAACGGCCTAAAGCATCCAACATAAATATTTCATTTAACCCTAGAGCATTCCTTGTGCTATTATAAATACCAGAGTGTAAAGCATCGTTTGAATACGATTTCAAGTCTTGCTCCGTTTCTATTCAAGTCTGTTAAAGGTTTTTAAATGTAAAACTATTGAACTTGATTAATATTGTTAATGAACTTTAAGATGTTCTAATATGTATATGCGCGGTACAGTTCAGCTCTCAATTGTGCAAGGATTCGATCGGATCATTAGATCTATGAGCACTCCGAAATATTGAATAGTTTCTAGTATTAATAATAATGCTCTATTGAACTATAGATTTGTTGATCTAACTCTATGTATCGTTCACGAGCTGCTGACCTCATCTAATCTCGTACTGAACCATAATTGATTTAGCTGATTCATCAAACCGAATGATAAGAATTGTTAGCTCTATAAGTTCAATATGTTTGCAATGAATCAGAGGCTAAAACTCTCGAGTTAGGTTTTCAATGTGACTCGATAGGTTCATATGAAAATCAGCCCATCGCTTGGCTTATTCATAAAACACAGAACATATGCCGGGGACTACGCAATGCGACTTTACTGCCATGAATCACTCTTGAGAAATTTTTTATGTTTCAGATCGAAATGCACGCCATATTCGACGGATCTATAACCCTACAAGGTCTCTTTTCTTAACCTTTTTTTTTTTTAATTTAAAGAAAACTGCAATTATTTTATGGTAATCATTTTATAAGATATAAGATTTTATAAGAGACAAATGGCTACTTAGAGCCGGTACGGCGTATTGTATCCGTTTATCTCAAAAGATATAAGCAAATGGGTGCGTCGAATATGGACAGATTTATGTATAGTTAGTTCTGATCTTTAAGAATTCTTTACATTATTGGAATCTTTTGAACAGTCAGTGATAAGAGAATTAGCAGTAGTCAATGCGAGATATCTCATAGACTAGGTGCTATCTATATGATAATATAAGTAAGTATGCTTGATTCGAATTTGAGATTATGTGTTGGAGCAGTCAAGCTTGAACTGCTATGTATGTATACATACCATTTTATTTACGTAACACTTGCAATAGGGGCAGCATCAGTAAATCATTTAATCGAGCAGTGAAATTTATAAAAAAAAAAAAAATTTTTTTTGGACTTATTTACAAAGGTTAAGCATTTCCAATTTTATTATATTTCAGCTAGTCGAATCTATATTCTTACTTAGTGGCACTCACATAAAGGTTAAACAGCGACACCGTTGACCCGCGCCTTCTGTCCCTCTCGCACTCTCTCCCGCTTGGCACGCTTCAGTGTCAACTTTAGGTCGTTGTTGTTGTTTGAGCTGTCTTAGGAATGGCTTATGGGAACATGGTTAAACCATCATTGAAATAGAAAGCTTGTCTATTTTATGTGTGTTTATTTATTTATTTTTTTTTGTGATTGTTATTAATTTGTCATAAGGCCGCAACACGCTCTAATGATGCGTGTAAATGCAAAATAAATGACCAGCCCGGCCCAGCCCAGTCCTGAACAGAGGCAGCTACATAGCTACAGCGACAGGTCCAGCGAGCAGCATTTGAAAAATAAATTTAAAAGCGCGTGTACAATTTAAAATGAAATAAAAGCAGAGTGCTGCAGCTTTCGAAATTTTATGAGCATGTTGCGCTTATTAGCTGCACTGCGAGAAATGGCGACAGGCCAGCTCAGCAACAGCAACAGCAACAACAACAACAACAGCAACAAAAGCGACAACAACAAGCCACGACACGCATTTCCACGGCTAATTTTTCACGCACGCTCCAAGCCCGTTGGTGCCCCCTCCCCTCCCCTTCGAGGCAAAGCCAACGACAGCGAGCGACAGCTCCTGGCCAGCCGCGAGCTTGGCATGCCCTTTCACATAACTGAGCAGCAGGGTATACTCTAGCTGCTGACAGAGTTTGTAACGTGCTGAGGAAAATTTTGATTTTGTTTGAATTTTATTTTTATTTATTTAGTTTTAATACAAAAATAATATAAAAATATATTTAAAAATTATAAATATTTAATTATAAATATATATAAATATATCAAATAAGAGTTATGCATTTAAAAAAATTAAGGCTCAAAAAAAAAAACCGTAAGAAAAGAGAGGAAACACACAAGGATTTTTTCATAGCGAATTCAAAAGGATTAAATTTCATTTGCAATTTTAACAATTATTTTTAATTATTATGTATTTAATATATATATAAAATTTATATATGTTAATTATTAATTTGTTTAGGAACTTATTCATTATTAAATATATTATTCATTTTAATCAACTGCACTACTTTCTATAAACTAATTATATATATAATTAGAATATGTATATATAAATAACAGAAGATGTGCTTAGCCAAGAGGAGGGCTGGATAGCGTGGGCACTTCCAATTAAGCCAAGTCGTATGCTAGACAAAAATGGTAACTAAATACATTTTTAACTTTTATAAAATGATTGTTTTTAGCTGAATTTATAAAGCCTCTAAGTTGGCTAACAGGAACAACTGATTTGGTTCATTGCACAGTTATATTCAATTCATACAAACAGAT
Source organism: Drosophila mulleri (assembly GCA_035047565.1). Lineage (NCBI taxonomy): Eukaryota > Metazoa > Arthropoda > Insecta > Diptera > Drosophilidae > Drosophila > Drosophila mulleri. Next base: position 21,388,573 of record JAWNPK010000012.1, read on the forward strand.
CTTCAAATATTTATTTTATATATTATATAACTTAAATATATGATTTTTTTTTTTAATTTAGTCATAGACACAAATAGAAAAATTCTATTGAATATATGTCTGTAAATAAACTAACTTAAATATATGATTTTTTTTCTTCTTATTTTATTTTTATTTTTTTTTTTTATTAACACATATATCAAAATTCTATTCAATAAATAAATTTATTTAGACTTTTGGTGTAAAATTTTGGATTTCATTTCGACAAGATCAGCCATTAATTTTTTTATATATATGTTCAAGAAAAAATTATATCAAATGCCCAAATATTTAATCTTACTTAACTCTATGAACTTCACATATAGAAAATTTCAAAATAAATGAACGTATTTGGTGATTTTATTATTCAAGAAGATAATAGATTTGTTTTGCAAAGACCACAATTTTTTATAATCATGTGTATTAATATTATTTATAATATATTTCAATATGAATTTTAATTACTTTTCTCTTTGCTATAACTACAGATATTTGCGAATGGTATTTTACAATAATTTAATAGTTTAGGCTAAGAAATAGAACTTTTTTGCTGTATATATAATATATAATTTTTATATATATAATATGTGAACAAAAAAATAATAATAAATATCTCGCTTGAAATACATTTAATGGAAGAATGAAATGTTGGATAACTACAAAAAGAACTAGTATATCAAACTCTTTGTATATTACAGGGTTGTATCTGCATTGTATTAATATTATATTATTACTATCCTATATTATTATAAGATAATATATTTCATATAAATATTTTTTGTCTTTAAGTTCATTCGAAATTATTTCACTACTTTCTTTCAGAAAAATTTTTCCTGGCGTAGTTAACCATATATTCATGAAGCTAATAGCACAAAGTCTATTAAGTGTCTTTGTTGGTTTTTTCCCTTTTATCTTATCAAGCAACTGAGGAATTTGTTATCGACAGTGTATTAGTGCATTCGCTAAACTCCCATTTAGTTAGTGTGTCGCTTTTGTTGTTGTTGGTGTTGTTTGGTTTGGCTTTTGTTTTTGTTTATTTGTTTTTTGGCACAACGACACGCACGAGAAATTCCAAGAGATAAGCATCGTGTACGACAAGGTGTATTATGGACCCGAGTCCGATACGCAGTCGAGTGCCATACTGTTGACTCTGTTAAATTGCCAATATTTATGGTTTTGGCCGTTGAGCTTGACTTGTTAAATGGGTGTTCCAGCCAGAGACAGGAGGCAGCAGCCAGCAAGCAGCCGTCCAGGAGGCGTCCAAAAGCTGGGTAGCTGCTAAAGCGTTTAAATACAAAACGTGTTGGCTCGATAAGCACGCAACCAAATCGTGCCTGATTCGTGCCTGTTTCGTGACTTCAATTCTATTTTTGACATGTGCCTATCAAAGCTCTCTGCTAGAGTTTAGCTACATATGAAACTAAATAGTTTATGTTCATAACTGATTCGAGAGCGAGTGAACAAATTCACTTATTTAGTAGTTCGCTATGGTACTTTTTGAACTAGTATTTGCTGTAATGTACTTGATTTTGCTGCAGCGACGCCATTTTGTAGTTTCTCTTGTGCAGCTATCTCGCTCGCACGGTGTGCAGCAAAGCATTAAAGCAGAAATGCGACATGTCGTCAGCGAAGCTATAAAAATGTCAAAACATGCTGCAAATAAAGCAGAATTATAAAGAAATCTAGCGAGAAAAATAAGAGAGGAATTATTAAAACGATACACATATACAGACAAGGTAAAATGCTTTGTTTGCGACGCTTTGCAAACCAGTCGGGCAGTCCTCAACTCAGATACACTGCAAATCGAGTTGCGCGAATTTGATAGACATTTTGCTACACTAAAGATGATTACGGATAATCAAGGAGTTTTTGCTTACACTAGCCGAGGTAGATCTTATAAAATTTAATGTCTGAAATCTCTTTTAATTCATTTGATCTTTCTGTATAAGACTGAACTTCGATGGTATGGCTTTATATATGTATTTATATTTACAGTTCAATTAAAAATTATTGCAGATATATATATAGAATTGTGATTATTTCCTTTGTGCAATCTGAATATTTATTCTCACTTGATTTACTATCTTTCTAAATGTCTCCCTTTTATAATGATTTTGCATCTCTTTAGTATGTTGTCTCTCTCTATCTATACAAGCTATTCAATGTTTGTCTGTCACTTTCAATGTGTCTGCGTCTCCCTTTCTCTTTCTCCTCTTTATTTCTGAACCCGTCTCTCTATCCTATTCTTCTCTCTCTCTCTCTCTCTCTCTCTCTCTATCTTATTTTCTCTAATTTTCCCTTTTTGTATCTTTATAACTTTCTAAACAATTCTTTCTGTCTCTTAATTAATATCATATCTCTCTTTCTTTATTCCTGCATCCATCTATGATTCTCTCTCTCTCTCACTCTCTCTCTCCCTCTCACTTTCTTTGTTTCTCTTCTTCTCTTTGCTCTCTCTCTCTCTTGCCTATAATTGTGTTTCGCAATCGCATTTGATCTCTCTATGCACTTTTGCTACTCTCCCAATCTCTCTTTCCCTCTCACTCTCCAAGTATCTAAGTCTCTGTCTCTTTTACCTTGCTTACAATCAGAAGTCATAGAGCTACGTATCATATTCCTCTCTTTAGTCAGCTTTTAGTTAAATCAACTGGTATTATTTATTATTCATAGGTATTATTATACGACTATTCTTAAGGATATTCAGAAATTCTTATTAAGTGCAGATCTTAAATACATTTTATACATTTTTGTTTGATTTATACAATCACCTATATATCTTATCTCTGTTCATCTTAGAGTATTTAGCTTGCTATCATTCATCCCATTCGATGCCAATTTTTTCTCTATAGAATACGAAAAGAAATTTCTACTTTTGTTGTTGTTTTTGTTGTCGTTGCTCTAGTTAGCTGCGCATCTTTCATTTTAGGTGTTGCTGTTGTTGTTTTTCTTGTTTCCAGGTTGATACGTTTGCTGTTCTTGCGGTTTTTATGGTTTGTATTTTTCGTTGTAGTTGCCTTTTAAGAAAAGGCACTGCAAACGCGAAGCTTTTTAGCGTTTTCAACATTTTCGAAACGAGATTTGAAATTTTAGATGTGTGAGATGGTTTGAGCCGAAAATTTTGAAGCCCTTACGCTTGGCGGCGGGGAGCGTCGTTCAAAATGCCATAAGTCACACCTGATCATTTGTCAGAGCTGTAATACAGCACAGCAAACGCCCACCAGGCTAGTCGAGGGCCCGGCGGGGGCGCTGGTGGGGCGGGGCAGGTCTAGTTGTGCCATAAATCAAAGCGCTGCATGTTAAATTTGACGCCACATAAAAATGCAAATCGTATGCATATATAATAAAATATAATTTTTATAACTTAATTAAGCGAGCTCCAATCGGGCCTGGACTCTCGCGGGGGGCGCGACACGCTGCGCGCTGTGGCTTGTGGCTCATTTAACTGGCGCCAAGTTTCAAATTGATTTTGGCCAGCTGGTCGACATTTACATGACAAAGCCGGACGACCGGACGACCGGACAGTCGGGCAGCTGGACTGCCGGACAGCTGGCTAGTTGATGTCGCCCGTGATAAGAACAAGTGCTTATCAAATGACCAACCAGGCAGTCCGTCAGTCTGCCGTCAGTCCGACAGTGCGCCAGTGGAGTGAAGGTAGCAGCAGCAGCTCATCTCATCTCATCTCGATTCTCGGAAGGCCCATCAGAGATTGAAGCAGCGCGCTTACGTCTGACATGGCATATAATAAAATAATCTACCTCTAATTTGGGTGTCGTTTACACGTGCCACGGATCCAAGCTCCGACGCTTGGCATCTGGGTCGGGGCAGCTCATTAGGCGGCTGCAATCGCTAAATCTGAAACAAGACATGGTATGCAATGGTCGTGGCTTTGAAATTCAACTTCAAATTCGAACTGGCATTTTCAGCTTTTTCTGCTCTTAACGGAATTTGAAAGTCCGACGTTTTTATGAGCGCAAGTTACGATATTTTCGTCTGATTAGCTTCTACTTTCTCTCCTACGCACATAATTTCTATAGCTTGGGTGAATCAACTTAATTCCTTTAAAAATGTCCTAACTCTCAGCTCAAAAAGTGCGCTGAATATCAATCAATCAATCGATCACCTCTATACATCAAATATAGTTAACCAGTTGGGCTTACTGAGCTCGCTTTACACCTTGGAATTCAATTCCGTTCGGTTTATGTGTTCCTGTTCAATCAATCAATCATTTAATATCGTCTACATAAGAAATGTATTTTGCCAACTAAAATCTAGCTAAGCTATTTTGCTGAGAACAATTTGGTTTTCTAACTTTTAACGATTTACATTTGCATCAGTCATCAATCAATACATCAAATATAGCCTAACAAATCAATCAATCTCTTTTACAAATTATATATAGTAAGCCGGCTAAAATTTTGATGATAAACTCATTCTCTCCCACACCTTCTAGTTCAACTCTCTAGTTCAGTTTGTGTGCTTATCTTCAATCAATCAATCAATAATTTAATATCTCCTATATAATAAACTGGAACCTGACTCTTAGCTATATTTTCAGCTCAGCTAAATGAACATATTTTAACTCTTTTAGATTTGAATATACTTTGCTCATCAATCAATCAATCAATTAATCAATCAATCAATCATAAAAACCATTCCAGTATAACGAATAGTATCCTTGGGGCATTTTACAATTCGTTCTTTACTATGAAGCTACAAATCTCTTAGCCTTTCTAAGTTTCGATCAGATATCAAGTCATCAATCATTCAATCTCTTCTATAAATAAGGTACAGGTTCACATTTGAAACTTGTCATTTTCTCACCTTTTCATTTTACTCCCGTCCAAACTCCAACTATATATCTTTTAGACTATTTTAAGCTATGCATCGACCATCAATCATTCAGTCACTCAATCTATCAAACAGATAAACTCTATAGTTGTAGTTTATTAAATTTCTTGACACTCAAGCCTAACTTCCAGTTAATCCAACTATCATCTAGACATTTACTTTTCTAAGCCGTTCTTGGATTTTTATTTGTTTGTTCTTTTCTGTTTAGACTTGATGCCAACATATTAGTTGGGCACATGCCATCAATTAGAGAGTTCTCCCGCTATTCTGGCTGTTCAGTAAACGCCTTGACCCCACAATTTGTCATTGGGCTCCTTTGTGGGGCTGACGTCTCAGACATTTATTTATATTCATGTGTGTAATTTGCTATTTTCTTATGCTTTACTCCTCTTCTTGATTTTGTTGTTCTCTTTTTTGAGCGACACTTGACCCTATCAAATAATAACGACTTGTGTACACGACTGGACTGGACTGGACTGGACTGGACAGGCGCTGGCATTGGTGACTGTCTCGAAATCTGGCGCCGTTTACACCGCCAGCGGCTAAACAAAAAATAATGACGAAGAGAAAAAAGAAACATCAGCCAAATACATATACAAAAGTCAATAAACTCGAATGTGATAAGCGAACTGCGGGCGGTACGGCTCGAGCTGGAGGGAATAAGGGGGTGCGACTCCTGCTCGAAAGAGTTGGACGTGCAATTAGTTAAAGACTAGCTGCGACTGCTAAGGGATAATCAGTTGCAATTGCACTTCAGTACCTAAGATTGTTAAGGCGCAGTCAGTGTCTTCGTTTAACCATGTTCAGTATGATATACTCATTTAAAAATTTAATACTTCGGAAACTAACTTTGTTTAATATTCTACAATAAATTATTCAATATATATTCAATATTCAAAGTAAATCAAAATGAATCAATTATATTTATTATAAATTAAAACAAATCAATATATTTATAAATCAAATTTAAGAACATTTTTAATTGAAAAAAAAAAAATAAATAAAACATAACAAATAAGAGAACTTTTGTTTTTAATCAATAGATAAATAAAATGTGCTTATATCTTTTCTCTCGTAAGGCTTGATTTGATTAAAAATAAATAAAATAAATTTTATAAGAATTATTAATAAGAATTGCAACGGAAACTGTTTTAAAACCTGATTTTAGTGACGTAACATTAATATTCGGTTTTTATTTTTCAACTTTATGTATAATCCTTGTTAGTTATGTTAAATACAATATATGGATATATACCTCATCGGAGAGGTTATTTTTCTATGAACAATTTAGCATTTACATTTTTAAAATTTTAAGCAAAATTTTATGTTGAAAAATAAAATAAATAAAAACGGAAAATTTGTGTTACTCACTGTATAACTATTGATAAATATCGATATATTCAAACTTCCTATTCCTATTTATGCTTTGATTATACTTTGATTAGGCCAAGCGTAATTGAGTTTCTTTTCTTTTACTAAAGAAATACGTTCTTATGTTTTTCTCAAATTATCTGAAGTATCCCTTTCCAGTTATAGATAAGATATTACGCTGTAACGGTGTTGTATAAGAACAGTTAATTGCATTTATATCACTGAGCTTTCATATAATGAGCACAAATATATACATTTCATTTATATCTATATGAGTGCAGAGTTTCACATCAATATCTTATTTTAGGACAATTGATTCAGATATTTTATTATAGGTATGTGGATGTATATTTTATTTTATTGCACAAACGATGCCTTCAGTAGTAACTGAACCAAAGAGGATTACGTTGACCTACCCTCAAGATTTGTGCGTCTTTGTTTAGTTGAGAAGCCAAAATAGTTTTATAGAGGGTTGCTTGATTAACTGTGGCCCTATCTGTAGCCATATTTTTGATAGGCTACTCTGCGAGTGCGGACCCTCTGCTCTTCGATACTCTCTTTTATTACATTTTAACTAGCTGAACCCTTGGCCCCAGCTGAAGCGACGCGTTGACTCATTTCAGTGTTTACTGTGTGTGAGCCATCGCCAGCTGGGTTTCCTTTTCTGTTTCCCCCATCCGACTTACTGTCAACTGGCGCTACAGCAAGCCGTTTGGCATAAATTATAAACGCACGGCGCCCAGCTCGGCCCGGCCAATGTAAACGGAGTGCCATCCACGGAGTCGGTGTATCCAACTCCAACTCCAACTCCAACTCCAGTTCCAGTTCCATCCTCAGCCTCAGCCTCGGCCTCTGCATCAACTTCAACTTATTCCAGCGATTTTTAACGCGCACAGCGGGTGCCCATTGTCCGCGGCAGTTAAACAAGACGCTTTTCAGCTCGTAAAACACGGCACTGGATTTAGCTGGCCGTGTTAATGTCTGTTCCCTGTTAAGAAGGGCATATTGGCTGTCTGTTATAAGAGTCTGAGCTTAGCTTGAGAGGTAGGATTCAAGAATGTCAGTTGAACACAAATTTCAATTTATTTAAAATTGATATATGTAAATATATTACATTACTTTAAACTATGAGCGGGTATTATGTAGTGGTTTACCACGCACAGTAAAGTTCTTCGATAAGTAAAATTATTCCTTAGAAAACGCGATCATCATATCATTTTAGCTCACCTAAGCTTTTATAACCCCTTGAGCGAGTATTAGACAATCGTACTACCCCATTTCATAATGCTAACTTGCTTTTATACTTGATCGAAATGTGAAAAGGGTATATGGGTTTTGTTTAAAGTGTACCAGCAGTTAGTTTGAAAACTTAGACTATATGTAAAAGTAAGAAATATCAAAGAAATCTCCTAAAAATAAATCGATTAATCATGAATATATCTAGATATTTTAAATGTAGTTTTTTATAATATATAATCAGCAATCCTCCAATGTGCTTATTGCTCTGTAAAGTCTATTTTCTTCTCATTCTCGCTCATTTGCTGCTCTGATTGAAATTTGAGCGAGTATTGGGCAGTCAATCATGCTCCTGCTCTGCTTCCATATTTGTTTTCTTTCTTTGGTATTTTGGTTAATAAAGTTATTGATTTGTGTTTAAGTGGCGTGGGTGAAACGCTTGGCCGGCAATGCTGTGGGTCCCCCTTTTGCGTCCTATAAGGAAAGGTGCCCCAGACCCAAACAGAAACCTCGACAACAACAACAACAACAACAACAACAAGAGCGAGAAGTAGAAATTAATGTGCCGCATTTGTGGGCAATCTCTCTCGCATTTATCAGTTTATTTGTTTTATTAAATGCTGAGCTGCATTTCTGTGGAGGGCTTTAAGCTGACGCCTGTCAATTGCGACATGAGCAAGTCACGTAGGAAGGCCCCAGCCACAGCCACCCAAACCGGCCACTCAGCGCCCCTTTATCCGCCCGATTTGGGGCGTGGGCGGGCGGCGCGTTTAAGTAGCTTAAACAGACGCGGTGGTCCGAGGCATAACTTTGTCTAATGACTCGGAAATCCGTCACTAATAATAAAAGCCAAGGCTATAAAAGGCAGCGAGCATTTGAGACGTCAGTGCTCGATTCTCGTTCTTCGCCTCTCTCTCTCTCTCTCTCTCTCTCTGTCGCTGCCTCCATTTCGCTCTCTTTCTCTGGCTCTGGCCAGTTGCAGCAGTTGCTGCTGCATTCGAGGGGGGCAGACAGGGGCCCGGCTCAGCTCGACATTGAGCACGTGTGTCTCATAATCCTATTACCGCGAGAGCAGTTGTCGATTGTCGTTTCTCGATTTTATGAATGAACAACAACACTCGCTGCCAGCGCAGCACAGTCTGTGCAAAAAGTGTGCGACTCATGAGCTGCAATTAATCAACTCAATCCATTTGGAGCGCAAATATCCCTCAAATGCGAATCGAATCCACAGTGAGATTTGAATGTAGCTTAAACAGAGCAACTAACGGATTATTTTAAAGTCAACTTTTTATATAAATAGTGATACATGTATGTATTTATATATTTTCTCAAAATGTCTATCAATTCTATTACTTTTTGCATTCATTTTATTGAATATAAAGTAACTCATAAAAATTACATTAGGTCTAATTTGTGTTACACTCACAGCAAAAATATCAAAATAAGTTAAGGCTTGGAAATATATTTTAAATCTTATTCATAGTATTTCTATTTGTTATTAAATTCATAATTTTCAATATTAAAAAATGATAAAGAGTACCAAACGCGCTATTCAAAACTTTACTTTTGTACCTAACTAGGCAGCTTAAATATCAATGTGTATGACAACTTTTATAAAAAAAATCGGAATAAAGTTATTTCCATTTTTAAAAAAATCCGTGAATCCATTTTTATACAAATTATAAATTTAAAAGTAATATTATTAATTATTAAATACTAATATAATTCAATAAGTATACTTACCAACATTATTCTTGTATTTTAATAAAAGATAGCAATATAAAAGAGAATTTCATATAAATAAAAAATTAAAAAAAAAAAATGTATTTTAAAACATCAGCATAATATCAGCTGAATAGCAAGTTATTCTTCTCAAAACTTAAATATCCGTTAAATTAAAGCAACTCAACACAGCAGTTTGGCAATCCTTTCAAATAAACTTAAAACTCACTTTGCAATTTTTGTTCTATAAAATATTTTTAATTATGCAAACATGTCATCAGGTTAATAATAATAAGGTAGTTGCAATATCTAAAAGTTAGCTAGATTGGCCTTCTAAAATTGAACTCTTCTCAATTTCAGTTGGGTTCGTGAACTAGTTCGGAATTGCTTTCCAGAGTAATCGCACTAATTACATCAACTTTAAAGTGCTTTCTATTTGAGCTTTAAATTCAATTCGATTAACGTCTGCAAGGAGTTGAGCACGCCCACAAAAAAAAAAGGAAAAAAAAACACTTTGAGTGCAACTCAATTCGCTTTTTGTTGTTGTTGCTTTGCTCGTTATCTCCTTTTCATACGATTTCTTTCCTGGGGTGACCCCACGCATGCGCCTCGCGTCGCCCGCGTCGCTGCTGCGGGGGTTGCAGGAGTGGTGTTTTGTTGTTGTTGCTGTTGTTGGTTTTGTTAGAATTATTTTTTCAAAATGGCTGCTCAAATATTTGATTATCGTCTGGGCCCGAAGTTGGCGCTGTTGTTAAGCCTAACTGTTACTGTCGCAATTCATTGAATTTGCAGGGCTAATTAAACACGTTAACAACTGTCGCGATGCGTTGAAGCGTGCAGGGATAACTTTGAGCCATTTGGGACGCCAGACGCCAGCAAAAAGAGCAATAAGAGCACAAAGAACAAGAACAACACAACTTTGCACAGTCTGCTGCCCTGGTTCCGTTTCATCCGTTTGCCCAGGGCTAAAGACCAGCGGCTTGGTAACTGTCTATACATTGAAACTCCTATCTGCAATATGCCGCATCGTTTGCCTAATGTGAGTGGACAGTTTGCCTGGCGCCCAATCAAGTGTTTTCAAATTGGGTTAAGCGAGTGCCCCAAAAATGTATGAAATCAAGAAGAAGAAGAAGAATGAACGAACGAACAGCAGCAGCAGCAGCAGCAGCAGTCCCTGCTGCAAGCACCGTTCGTGGAAGCGAAAGGTGCTTCCTGGAAGCCGCATTGAGTAGTGCTGCCCACTTGCTGCACAATTGCAAATGCCGTTAATGCGATGCTAGCAGCGAGCGCAAGCAGCTGTCCTGGCGCCGCCCTAAACCAACAACAATAGCAACTCAGACAACACCAACAAAATGCGCTCAACGCAATTCACTCAAATGCTCACGTGCAAGAGCGAGAGCGTGCGCATCAAAGGGCAAGCGAGCGGGACAACAACAAGTTTTGAGTGCATTGAAGCTTCTTACATTGTTGTTGTTGCTGCTGCTGCTGCTGCTTGTGCTGGTGCTGTAGTTGTAGTTGTTATTGTCGTTTTCGTCTGCCTCTCGCTGTTCGCCTCGTTTTCGTCATCGTCGTCGTCGTCGTTTGTTGGCTGCGGCTGCAGCCGACGCTTTCCAATGGGCGATTGGGCAAATTCAGTTGACACTCAGCTTTATGTGACAATTCGTCGGGCGAGCGGACGACAGCTGAAACAATAAAACGGTAAAAGCTTTGTGCCGACGGCTATACAATAAGAGAGAAGTAAAGTAAAGAAGAGAAGCGCAATAAAAATACTAATAAATTAGCAGCGTTCAAATTAATTTGGCACAAATTCATTCGCCCAACGGAACTGCTCAATTAGCACTGGCAAAAAATGTATGATTAAACGACGCGCGTGCAATAAAAATTATTGACGGAAATTAACGAAATAATTATGCACACAAATTTGTAACGTTTGTCAACACTTGTTCCGTTTTATATGCATTTGATAACACTCATTAAGTTTTAATTAATTGCCCGATTAAACGATCGTCATGTTTGCGCAGTCGCAGCGGGCTTGATAAGCAACAACAACAACAACAGTGATAACAACAAAACCAGCAACACTTGGAATATGTTGTATAATGTGCCGTGTTATCAAAACTTTTCAACACTGGATTACTACAAGGTGAGCAACGGATTCAATTTGCTGCTTTATTATTATTAATTTGGAGTTGCTTCTCCTTTGCCCGTTCGTTCGCATCTCCCTTCTTTTCCTCATCGCAGTCGAATGGGCAACGGATTATGTTTATCTGAGTTCCTCATCTGCTTATGTCACTTATCATAATCAAATACCATTTAATAGGGCTCCACGTATATTCGTTAGATCCTCTTAGTTGACGAGAAAGAGAGAGAGAGAGCGCTACCTGGAGATTTGATAATAGTATGAGGAATTCATGTTCTGATATGTTTGCTTTTTGAGAAATAAATAATTTGTATTCTTTTTATTTTATTTCATTTTCTGTTTATTAAATTGATTGATTCTTCTCAATAACTTATCATATTCACAGTAATTTCCAAATATATTTACTTTTGATCACAGTCCACATTATGGAATGGATCGAACTATTGACAATGATTTAATAAGGAATATAATTATTGAGGTATTACATAATTTAAGCAACCATTTTTATTTTTATTAATTATTTTTTTTTCTTTTTTTTTTTTTTTGCAAATGTCGAATAACGTTAAGTTCTCTTTGATCATAAGTATGTAAATTACATTTCGAATATGGTAGATCTTACTTTTATAATATATGTATATGAGGATATTCAGAGCACAGCTCTGAGATTTGTATTTTCATTTATTTCAAATTGACATTTGGCTAGAAATTTCCATTGATTTAAAAAAATTTAAAAGAATTTCATAAGATGTTGTTAATCAATATTCTCAATCTTTGGTAATTTTTAGAGGAGTATTCAATTTTCTTAGACCACACATATTGCATAATGCACAGGAGATCTTTGCGTAGACACAGTTCTTCAGCTCGTCAGCTCTTAAGACTTTAACTTTTCAACTTTCCAACTTTTGCTTTAAGCCTTCAATGCATCGAAAATTCTAAAATCTTTTTCCACATGAACTGCGCGTAATTACAAGCCTTTAAACCAAAACCTAGATCCAGTTCTAGATGCGAGAGAGATAGACTTCAGTGAGCTGTAAGAAATCAAAAAAACAAAATGGGAAAAAGGCAGAGCAGAACTGCAAATCTTTGGCTACTGAACTGAATCCAAAAGAATTGAGCCTTTAAATACTTGGACCAGACAAAGGGCCAAGAGACAGTAGTCAAAAGGGAATTTTCAGCTTAAAAAGGGCACACAACAAAATAAAAGGATCCTGTCGATCGAGTGAATCATTTGACCAGAAATAAAACCACAAAAGGCCAAACAAAACGAATTCGAATATGAGCATGAATATATGAGTGTGGATGTGAATGTGGATGTGAATGTGGATGTGAATACAAATACCAGAAGGCAGTAGGTCAAAACGGAGTTACAGATATGTAGTAGATAGATCAGTGTAGAAATCTTTGCTGCGTTGTTGATTCTTTTTTGATTGACAGTTATTATGTGTACGCTCTCTCTCTCTATCTTTCTCTTTCTCTTTTTCTTCTTCTTTTCTTGTTGTCTTTTGGCTTGCTATCCCTGTCAGTTGGTTGCCCGGACAGCAAGTCTCATTACTGTTAGCTTGTGCCACACCCCCAGCCGCCGCCTCTAGCTGGCGTAACTTGAGCGGAGTTGTTGGAGCAAAGCAATTTGCGCTGTTGTCGCTGTTGCTGCTGTTGTTGTTGTTGTTGTTGCTGTGCTGTTGGCGTTGCCAGGCGAAACGAGCAAATAGCAAAAATACACTGCGAAAAATTGTGCAAATTTCATTTTGTTTTCATTTCATTTGACTTTTGCAGAATGAAAACTAAACTATATCTTAAAGTGAATAACATATACATATATTATTTTGGTATATGCTAAATTTTATCTTGAATCGATATACTCTCATTCAAAAACATTATTAGCCACCTCTCTTCTTGCCTTACTTATAAATTAAACAATCTCCCTGCTGCTATTCGAGCATAATTTTGTATCTTCATATATATATTAATAATTCAGATATTTTTATGAGTTCAGTTTATATAATACTATTCACCATTTCTGTATTCCATGTCTCTCCCTTTATATGAGTACAGTAATAATTTTATCTCAGTTTAGTTGCTCCAAAGTCCCTCTGAAATTATTTACTGTGCTTATTTGGAGCAGCAACAAAATGGCGTCCATCGATGTGATTTTTTGGGGCGATGCTGGCAATGCTGCCGCTGCCTCTGCTTCTGCCTCTGTCGCTGCCAGCTCCGCCATTTTGTTTGTCTATTTGTCAATCTCATAAATGCAAATGCCAGAGTAACGCGAACGACGGGCTCTGCGGGCTGAGCACTCGTACAGGCTGCTGCTGCTGCTGCTGCTCCTGCTCCTGTTGAAGCCATTAGCAAATAATTTCAGCGAAATTTTTATTCAGCATTGTTGTGCTCAGACACACACACACACACACACACACACACACACATACACACGCACACACACAGACAGACAAATGCCGTCAGGATAATTTCATTGAAATTTGAGTCGTCAAAAGGAGCAGCAGCAGCAGTAGCAGCAGCAACGAGGCAAAATGTACAAAAGGACGCCCTGCAGATGCCTTGCGCTTTTCGTTTTTCGCTGTTCGTTGTTGTGCGCTACGGGCGCGCCATTATAACAACAAACAATACAAACAGCAGCAAGAGCAGGAGCAGGAGCAGGAGCAGGAGTAGAAGCAGGAGTCGGGGTCAGGGGAGTGGTAGTATGAGGAGAGTGGGGTACAGGCATATATAGCTATATCTATAGCTGTAGCTGTAGCTGTAGCTGTTGTTGCCCCCGCAGCACTTGAGCACTGCGGGTTTTTTAATTATACCCTGCAAGCACTCAAATTTATTTAAAAATGGGTATGTTGCGGTTGGGCAAGTGAAGTGAAGTGAAGCGAGCAGAAGATGTTGTAGAAGAATTGGAAGGGTATATATAATTTGATTTGTATGAATTAGGATTGGAGACAAAACAGGTTAAATCATTGTTTTAAATTATCGATAAATATCGATTTTAGATATTTCATTTGATATGATATGATATGATATCAGAGCGCAATATAATCGGCAAGTGACTTGAAGACCTATGTCCACCTCTCATCAACAGTAATGTTTAGTTCTATTCTAATATGCTAATAATATCGATATATCGATATTAGTCTCTGACTATTGCTCTCTGATATCTGATATGCATGCACAAGTAAGTGTTTTAAAATCTCAAATAGATATTCCATTATAGATCCACTTCTGTATTAATCATTAGTAACACAGCCTTTTCGATAAATATCGAAATACAATCGAACTGCAAAATTGCAGAATTGTCAGTAACACTTGAATCGATTAGGAATTCGTTTATTTTGGCCAACTTTAATCGAGCTGTTAAGTATTTATCAGATATTAAGCATATTTAGTATATAGTATATTTACAGGGTATACAACATTAGTACAGCACATCTACTAGTCTAATGATAACAATTAAACTGCATTCGCCCGCACTCTCCATTACAGCCACGCCCCTTTCGCACAGCATATAAATGTTTGTTTTTTTTGCTTTGTTTGTGTTAGCTGGGGGGAGAGATAAGCTGAAGGAGCGGGAGACCGTAATTATGGCAGGCTCGGCTTAATGTCCTGCGACAGTTTTACAGCATAATCTGCAATCTTTGCGCTCGTAAGCCGCTTTTTGTGCCTGGCATCGGGTCAAGGGTCGGCTTAAATGGCAAATGGTCTCGATGCTCTGCCGCTTATCGATGTATTTGCTGGGCGTGTCACAGGAAGTGCAGCCAGAGGCACGAGATGGCATCTGTGTACTTTGTACTACCTGTACTTCTACAGCGAAAGAGATAGCAACAGAGGAAGCGACAGCGCGAAAGAGAGAGAGAGAGAGACAGAGCTGGTCTCTGAAATGAACTTGTTTGTTTGTTTACATGGCTCTAACTGTGTTTGTTTTTCCCCATTGAAACTGAATTTCAGCAGTAGCAATAACAAAACTCTCAAGCAAATAAATAATATGTGGGGCCAAAGCTCGGCAAAGACCGTCCTCATATGGGCACGGGCTGCAACTGCAAACGTCTGAGGATCAGGTTTACTTCCAATGTCATTTGACGGACTTGAGATCGGACAAAGCGCTCCCTCAGCTGTTTCCAACTACGTTGATTCTGCAAGTCTAGGTGTACAATTAAGAAATATGCTCAATCTGCGTAAATATATCTTTGAGCAGATGATTTGTGCTCTTGAGAGAAGCCTTCGTGGTGCGAATAGAAATTTTTTGCTTTTATTTATACCCTGAACCCATTGAAAATGAGAAAGCAGGGTTTTAATATGTATATATGTAATAGCATATGGTTTTTAATATGTATGGTTTTCTTGAGTATCTCACATAATGCGTAAAATTTGCATTCTTTTTGTTTTAGAATAATATATACATATCTATTCTATATAATCTATTCATATTTGTTTTCTGAAATGAATATAGAAAAATGTATGTTGAAAGCATTATAGAAAATTGAAGTGCTCCGAGAAAGTATTTATATAATTTATGAGAATAATCGAACGTATTATGATAAATGCTTAAATACTAAATACTTAAAGTCATTCAAAATCTAGTCAAATAGCTGTTGATTTTTTTTAGTGTTATATCTCTATGGATAATCATATTCTGACATTATCAAAACAATTGCTTAAAGGAATGCTAATGATATAATATAAACTCAGAGACTCTTGTTTATCTTCTCGTCAGTACATAAACACAGTTAAATATTTGTAAATGCATTTCTTTAAGGGCTTATTTCAGTTAATTGAAGTCTTAAACATGTATATTAAACATAGTATATATATATAAATATCGTTGAAAATTTTACTAAAATTTTTAAAATTTTCTTACTAATTCAGAAACCCTTTTACTTTTTGTCCCGCACTATTGACAGTGTCAGCTATAACAACTATTTTAATACAGTTATATAAGACTTCATATTAATTCTTGTAATATCTCGTATCACTTTCATATTTCTTAAATTAAACTTTACGCATATATTTAAAAATATTTTAATAAATCATTTCTGTTTCGATTTCGCTCTTCACCCTCTTGTGTCACTTGGTTTGGGGCATATCACATCCCCTGCTTGCGACATTATGCGGCTTATCAGACAGAAAGCTGACGTCATGTTTGCTTTAAGGAAAACCACAAAATATATGCAATAAATTAGCATGCGAGTTACTTGGATTACACAAAATGCAACGCGACAGCCACTCAAATGCCACTCGTTCGTCGCCAGGGAGAACTCCTGCCGCTCTTACCCATATGGCTCACGTATAGGCTATAAGGACCTTCCGCTTGGAGGCATTTGCTTTGTTCGTTCCATTGTCCTGTTGCTGTGGCACGTAATCCGGTCGAGCTTAGCCCATTTATCCAGTTTTATGTCGCCTGTCAGGCCTGCCAGGCCGTAGAAATGAGAGCAACCTGCCCGGATGCTGCATCTGCATTTGCACCTGAGTGATTTGTTTTCGTTAGATTTTAGCCCTAATGCCCGCTAATGATTGCAAATATTTGGCCAGTCGGGGATTTGCGTGCCTCTGACTCATCCGGCAGTTGTTCTAAATTTAAAAGACAGCACCGAAAATAGACCAGATCGAGAATGGAATAGACCATTAGACGAGTCGTGTCGCGGGTCTGCACAAAATCAATTGTCACATTCGACGGCATATTATGAGCTGTACCTGTGCGATCTATAGATAGCTGCAATGGCCGCTATTTTTATATACTTTCCGGACTTTCATCCAAAACATTCAAAATAGATCTGGCTGAAAGTGCCCGTTGACGCAACGGCAACCGACCAGACGACACTAATGGGTATTTCATTGATGAAACTTTTCGCTGAGTGTTTTAGAATAGCTCAAGGAGCTCATCAAATACTCAGAGCTGCGACACGAAAGATTTGGCTTGAAAATGCCATTTCGCTGGATAATTAAAAAAGTATTTCAGTATTAGAGATTATGGAGATTATTAGAATTTTTGAGTTATTTTACTCGCTCACGAAGTAAGAGAGTAATGTAATATATTGGTAGAGTATATTAGCTTAGTCCATGCAGCTACAGCACCCTGTGACTCTTGTCTTGAGATTAGTTAAATGTGTTACATATTACATACATCATTTTAAGTAACCTCCAACTATTGGAAAGTTGATTGACGCCAAATTATATACAGAAGCCTCCTGGCTTTAGGAAAAAACTTGCGTTTGAATAGTTTAAGATCTGGGGAAAAACGAGTGATTGCTTGAGCCATCGTACTTCTTACATTTGAAAAGGATTTCTTCCACATATTTCGAGTAGTAATCCATAACAGAGCTTTTATTTATTTTTGTAGGTATATTATTATACTCTATGAAAGACTAAAAGTTATTTATTAATTTATTATTAATATTGCAGAGTGATAGATGTAGTCTACTACATTGTAATACTATAGTATGATAAATAGCATTGATACGCAATCTATGTTTAATATCACAATATCAGTTCTCCTGCTTTCACTTGTATTTCATGTAGAGAATTCCATGAATTAATTGATTTCATAATAGATTCTACTTTTCGTACTTAAAACATTTCTTTTGGTAGTCGGGTACCAATATATTTACCTATAGGTATATACCCGTCTATTCTATATAGTCTATGTAGTAGGCGAGCAATCTATAGTTCTCCAAAAGGAACGCATCTGTATAGCTTTTGATCGACATGCCGCGATACGCAACTGTCACATCAAAAGCGCGCATATTTACAACGCACCGATAATTGGTGCTTGGTCAGGGAAGGGGTTAGGTGTGGGGTATCGAGCATTGGGGCTGGGGGCTGGCTCTCCGCTTACAGCAATTCTCGTTAAAGCGGAACAACAGAAAAAACTATATATACGAGAGAATATATAGAAAATGGGAACTAAACAAATGAGCTAAAGTACGACGAAATGAACTTGTCATAATTATTTGACAGTTGGCTTGATGATGATGATGATGATGACGATGACGATGACGATGATGAAGCTGCTGGCTGTTTGCTGTTGGGTATATAATTCCAGTTGCCTTCTTGGAAAACATGGTGCGGCACTTTGCTCGCAATTGATGTAAAACATTTTGTTGCCAAGTCAGGAATTTGACATGCGCATGCCACCCGGCCAAGGGGTATATCTACCCCATTTGGCCCCATATCTACCCCGTATTATGGTGTCTCTGCGGATCGGCACTTTGATTTTGCTCGACAGTGTCGCGGCGCGGGGCAACGAGGTCAAGTGGAGAGCAGATTGTGAAAACAAAACGCATTCGACATTTGTGCCTCATTTCCGGTTCAATCAGGTAGAGTTGTGGTACGCCGATCACGGAACCAGCTCAATAGTTCACTTAGTGTGGAGACTGTGCCGTTCTGTTCAGTGTGGAGTACTATGAGTTATAGGAGCTGCTATTGGAAGTAAAATGAACGAATCTAGGAATCAGAAAGATCAAACAATGGAATCATTGAAAAATGGTTCAATAGAAGGACAAATCTGTGAGCTGATCAAAAATAATGAGAGTTTGAACTGACTGAGCTAGTTAGAATCTATGGCTAAGAATTTGAAAAAGAACTGAAATAAATACCAATTCGGAACTAGGAACTATTGTATGCAAAGATAGGTTCAATTGAACTAGTGTCTAAACTATTTATTGCATTGAAGCACCAAGAAGTTGAGCTATCTCTGGGTTTACTTAGGTGTGGCTGATGTCAGTCAGAAGGCGCAGACAGGCTGTCAGGCCAGCTGGTGCTCGAGTGGAGCGGCATGCAACCCTTCCGCCCTGCCAACGCTTCTGCCGCCTTAGCTCCCTCCGCCGCTGCCTGCAATTAAGCGGCTCGCGAGTTTTCCGAGACAAATTTGTCGGCAATCAGCGTGCGACCTTTGACTTGTCTGCGATCGCATTGCTCGTTAGCAGTCGTGACAGTTTATCTTAAATTCTATTTCTCCTGTTTTTTCCTTCTATTTTTCATAATAATTTTTACCACGAAATGGCCGTCTGCCTGCCCCTAACCTCGTTTTTCCGGACACTCCGCACAAAATATCAAATTTCGTGCTGCACATTTTCCTTCGAGGCTTCGCTCGCCCTGGGAAACGGAAAAACTGCATCGCGAGCCGCACAATTGGCAGCCAAAATGCCAGCAGCAACAGCAAATCATTTACAGCACTCGCATTTTGCTGCCCATTGATTGGCGCGGAGGCTGAAAAGGCGAAATTCGATAGCTCTTCGATCGCTCCCTAAAATTCTATAAAAAAGGCATTTCTATGTACGCTATACTTATATAAATCTGCGCACCTGTTCACGCGGCAATAACTTCAAATCGCCAGCAACAGTTGAGTTATGCTCACTGAATACTCTGTGCTCTGCTGAAAAGGGTATTTGCAATGCATAGTTAGGACAACTATTTTCCTAATATCGATAATTATCGATTGGCATTATTATCTACTCTTACTACATAGAAATTATTGTCAATTATTACCATTTTAGGGCATTCAAGTTGCATTCTCTTATATTTTATATACATGATATTGCAATTAATTACATTCTATTTAAATACATAATATTTGTTTGCTCTTGGATACCTCGCTTTAGCATCAAAGAAAACATCTACTAATTTACGTATATAGTTATCATGTAAAATGAATATTGAATGAATATTATTTATGATTTTCCTGATTACAGCAATGATGATTCGATCTAAATCTAATTGCTCCCTCCAAACTGACTTGTTTTTTAAATCGATAAATATCGATAGGTCAGTCAAGTTGCATGTTTCTGAGTTGAGTTTTCATTACTTTCTTGTTGTTTAAATTTTAATACAATTGAGTTTTTAGCATTCACAGAATCGTAATTTATAAATAAATATTCATAATGCATTTGCGTACAGCGCATCTACAAGTCGGGCACGCCCACTTGTTATCTGCCGCTGTCCTGTTTTTTGGCATACTTGTAATGGGATATGGGATGGCCCAACAGCGGCCTTGCGATTTAAGTAATTAAGTCTAACGGAAATAATCAACTATTTCTATTTCTATTTCTATTTTATACCTATTTATATATACATGCATATATAGGTATATATTTCTATGTATATGTATATATAGTGTATTCTTGCGGCACAGCCCGAGTTAATGTGGCCAAGGTCTGTGCTGAAACCGATCCCACGAAGCGCTAGGGTTGCCTCGAGAGTCGCGTAATTGATAGCGACGGCGACGACCATTTGTGGTATTAGATTGCCAATTCGAGTTGGCACAGTTTGTGCTACAGTTTGCTTTCAATAAGGAGAATCACGTGTGACGAATCGAAGCAGCTTAAATCTGGCAACAGCAGCAGAAATAAACAATCTATCTATTAGCTATGCCAGGTGTATCTACGATACGCACTTAAAGGGAACAAAAAGAGCGATAATCCCTGAATGATTCTCAAAATATACATATGTTAGCATAATGCAGAGAGAGCTGTTACAGAGTTTTCGATTCATCACTCACTGTGAGTACAGTAACTTCAAGTTTTATTTTCGATATATTTTCTATATTATATTTCTATAGAAAATTGATCACAGAAATAATTGCAATTGAATAGAACTTATGAATTTTATTATATATTCATATTTTAATTGGCGAACTTTGCAGAGCTCTCGTTCTATATTTATTGATAATAATTAGTTAGCAAACTCATTTTAGTTATAATATATTATAATAAACTTCCAACTTTTGTTTTTATTTGCTGATAGCATAAATCGTAAATCCAATTCAACTTCATCTTTCATTTTCTAAAGTTTTTATATTATATTACCTATACCTATACTTTCTTATACCTGACAGTTCTGGAGACTTTAATTTTTATATTTTAACATATATGTAGGCAGAAATCTCTATAGACCCTTGAATCGTCCTGCTCATTGTTTAGGTAATTGCATAACTGCAAGAACGCAATTTATTTTTCACTTTGATTTACCCTATTTTGCCACCGTTTTCTGAACTGAAATAGTTTTTGAAAATTGCAAGAAAGCATTTTCAATATTTCTCTGATTATCCCGTAAAGGGTTAAAATTTGCGTGCGAGGGATTTACGATATGTTAAGAGTCATGCCCAAGGGTTGTTCTACACTTTGCCAATCACATTTTTAATTAGCAAACAAAGAATCCGATTTCAAGCAATAATTTGTAAAAAAATAACATTGATTTTTTTCCAAAAAAAAAAAAAAAAAGAAAAGAAGAAATATTGGCGCGGTGAACCTTGACCGTGACATCTTGAGAATAGGTCAACATTGTTGTTTAATTAGAGGACAATAGCTGTCAATGGCTTGTCGGGAAAGCGGGCGCGCTCTCACGGGGGGTTGACGGACGACTTAATTCAAGACTGCGTTTGAGTGCCAGCTGTGAGTGTGAATAAAAAACAAGCGAAGGAACTTGATAAATAACAAATATCATTTATCTTAGTTATATGTTGCCAAATGAATCTTACAAGGGTGTATCCTACTTCTGATTGAACTTGAACTCATTGGATATGGAGTTCAAGAGGCGACCGTCATTCCAGTTAACTTTATGTATGTAACCATTGAAGTCGTAGAGTCTTTAACAGGCTAACAATATATAGGGATTCTACGACTTCAATGATTGCAATTTAGAGTTTGCTAAGCTACTTAAAATAATTCTTCAGATATTATTCGCTTTAAGATCTCTTAATTAGAAGTAAACTAATAAGCACTTATATCAAATAGTTATTTCTTAAAATGTTTAACAAAATCACATTAGAAAAACTAAATTAAATGCTGGCCAGTTAAATGAGTTAGTTAAATGTCAACATGTAAACGTAACCCAAATAAATTAGAGAAATAAATTATTCAGTTCAGTTCAGTTCTTTCAACAGTTCATGATTTGTTTCTATACTCTCGGTAGCTCAATTGAATATGTCGGCTCACAAGCATAACTCATTCATGTGCACTGTAAGAAAACAAATCATACACGAGTCACGAGTCACGAATCGTTGCTGATTAGCCAACTGAGCGGAACTATTATTCTCACTCAGTAGTTCCGGTTCAGGTTAACTTATTGCTAGCAGTGGAAGCCAGCGCATAGCAAGATATCTATGTACACAAATCTTATCGCAGCCAATCTTAATGACTACTTAAAGCCACTCCGCCCCCTTAGAGAGTGCGCCCCTGGCCCAACAGGGGCTGAAGTGCGATTGAAGCAGCTGTTGGCACTTGGACTTTAATTGAGGCCCAGGGGTGCCATCCATATAAAAACCTCAACATTAATAAGTGTTAATAATTGTGTGTGTTGAGTATTGAGTGTGTTTTTGTCGTAGGCTGTTTGTGAGTTGACACGCCCCACTGCCCTGCCGCCCTGCCGCCCCCTTCCCAGCCAATGTTCGGCTACAATTTCACTATACTTTCGCGAAAGTCAGAACGTAACATGGCTAGGATTACCACACAGCATCCACAAGTACCCCCTGGGATGATGGACTCCGGACTTCGGACTCCGGACTCCGGTGCCTGGACCCTTCCTCACAGAGCCCACAAAAAATGATTTGTTGTTGTAACTGGGCAACTTTACAAATTCAATTTGTCAGCGATGCTCGCAACGAGTCGCAGCGCGTCGCGTCGAGGGGTTGTTTTCTCTTCAGCTTTTTTTCCCAGTGTGCGTCGGCAAATTAAATTTCATAGGCTTGGCAACAGCTTAACAGCAACAACAACAACAGCAGCGAGTGAAAACATATGCTGCCTACTTGCGGGCGGTGGCGCCTGGTGCTGGTGCTCACTGTACAGTGGGCACACGAGCAGGGCTGCATTTGATTAGAGCCGCTCGCCCAGGCGTGACTATTTAATTTGCTGCTGTTGTTGTTGTTGTTGTTGTTGTTGCGTGTTTGACACGCGCAAGTCGAGAGCGCATAATTAAATTAATTAGAGAGTCGTTCCCACAGGTAAAACAAGCCACACGCTCAACCTGCCATGGATATGCAGCCAGACATGACAAATACCCTGTAATTGAAATGTCCAACAACTTAGTAATTGAACTATAGGCAAATTAAATATTTAAATATTGACAAAATCTTTTCGGTTAACCTTTTACCTATGCTAAGAAGTAGTTTTCTGAAAGATATTCCTGTTTTATTATTATTGAATTATTAATGTATAGTATTTAATGCATAGAAGTAGGTATGCAGGTATGTCGATAGTTAAAAAAAAATTGCATTTCAATAAAATCTGTTTATATTATGAATAACAAAGTTTAAAAAGAAATGAATTGACTATCATATTATAAATATAAGCCTATACAATGAGTTTGTTAGTAGACTAACTCTATGAGCCGCCATAGTTGCATATAATTTTTGAGTTTTTATTATATTTTTGGCTACTTTGAGAATTCGCTAAAATTCAAGAAATCAAAGAAAATCTACGTATACGAATATTAATATTTACAACGCAACAAATTCTTTATTAATATTACATAAATATAAGTATAATGTATGTATCTAATAACACATAACTCATATCTAATAAATAAATAGTATACCAAGAGATAATATATGTATCTAATATTATATTTATCATTTTAATTAGTAGTAAGTCTCTTGGTATAATACATCTATAGGAATAAATTCATTAAAAAATAGCGAAGCTTTTATCCCATCTGACTGAAATTATCTTTAATAAAATTATATTATTTTATGATATTATTTAAATTATTTATTATGAAACATGACCTCTTACCATAAATCATTTAAACATATCGACTTCTCGCTTTTCTACAGCACTCTGTCTTAGAACTAATTCATTTGATTGATTTCACACTCTCATAATCTCTTGCTCTCACATACTCAGCTGGCAGTCTACCCGCCTTAGCAATTCCGTGCAGGGTATAGCAACCTGCTTGGTTCATCTTCGCCCCTCGGTGGGCTTTGGCATTATGCGGCGGGCGTGCTCATCGGTTTTGATGCCTATGCCAAGTGACAGCTGACACACTTCGCTGCCGAGCTCTCCAGCTCTTTGGCTCTTCAGCTCTACGGCTCGCGTTCTCTTGGGCTCTACGTGGGTGGCGAGTTGTCCGGGCAACTGGGCATCCGGGTGGCTGGTGTGTCCGTGGCGGCTTTTAATGAAAATTCCTGACCAATGTTTGTGTTGCGCTGAGGTCACCATGGCAATGCAACTCTTCACGCTCTTCACGCTCTCCACCTCTCCCCACTCCACTCCACTCGGCTCTCTTACGCTGTCTCTTGGCTTTGCCCCATGCCTCTCCGCCGTAGCGGTTGCAGTTGCCGATTGGCGCGTGCCTCAAACACAAACACGGGTTCCGCATAATTTTCAGCGGAATGAAAGCATAAACGAGGCGTTCCACTGGCAACCCCGGTGGCCATTCATTCCAGAGAGACTCGCAAGTGTGAATCTCGGCTCCCCTTTAGCCCGAGCCCCAGCTGTGGGGCCCGTCCTCTCGCTCTCTGATAAAGCGCAAATGCAATTTCTGGCACGGTTTATTTTCGGTTCGTCTCAGAGGGTCCGCGCAAATAGTCCAAGTCATTGTTTCGCCTCCATTTGATTCATAAAAAAATAACTACTGGCACATAAATATTTTCGTTTTATTATTTATGCACTTCCAAGTTCAGCAGCCTCAAGATCTGCTTTTATAGCATATTAGGTTATACGAGTTTCTGCTTTGAGAACGTACAATAAAAATAGTTTGTTTTTCATCTCTTGAATATATCAAAGACGCAGCTCCATAAAGCCTCTGAATGGTACTTTGAAAAATTCACTTCTAACTATACATACATACAAATGTCCCCTTCACAATGGAGAAAAACTCAAGTAGGTCCATTAGGAATATAACCTTCATATATATACGATTTTTATGAGCACTATAAGAAATTCAATTATTTGTCCCATGTTTAGTCTCAGTTTACATTGTTAAAAAAAAGATTTCATTTGCAACTATATTTAATAGACTTTTTGGAATCAATTATATAGCTTAAATAACTATTAATAAATGGTATTTTTTTAACTATACATAATATGATAGATATTTATTATATGATGGATAAGAATTCTTCTTCTTCTTTTTTATTCAATTAAAATATTTGTAGTAAAACACAAGATTATTTTATATGTATATAATTACATATATTATATATAATAATAAAATATATAATATAATAATAATATATTATAATATTTAGGTTTTAAGTAAATAATTTTGTTTCCTCTGTTTTCTTATATAAAATAATCTTACACTATTTATATTATTAATAAAATAAAATTATTTTATTGTCTGCTTAAATTTGTTTGAAATATTTGTGTCAAAGTTGATTTTTATTGACACAACTGTGATTCCTGGTTATGAGCAGGAATAAAACTAAAGACTGCATGAATTATGAGTCTAATTTTAATTAATAATAAATTATTTTATATGTTACCTAAATATTTATGTTCATCTCCCACTGTAAGATCGTATTTCAATTCAATGTATCCTCGGATTGATATATATTTTTGTAGCAAATCCCACTTTGTTTCAAATATATCTTGCTTACAAATGTTGTTTTTATTAAACTAAAATATTTGTTGCACTTTGTTAGCTTTTAATGGAAAATTAATTAATTTATTTTTAGAAATTTTCTTGCTAATTATAAAGGCAAAGCTTTATTTGCACTGCGCTAATATGCAAACATTTATGAAAATCAGTTTTCGTTTTTCTCTTGGCTTTGCTTTTTGGCATGAAAAACGTTCAGGAATTAGCCAATTAGGCGATTGCGGTTAACAAATTCGATTTCCATGAGAAATTGTGCAAACAAAATATTGCAATTTGTTTGGGTAGCTGTTGTTATTGTTGTTGTTGTTGTTGTTGTTGTTAGCGGAAGTGCATGACACACTTCGTCGGACGTAGCGCACTTTTAACCCAACGATGGGCTGCAGGGTTTACTTTGAGCTGACTCGACGCGAATGGAATCGATTCGAGTCGGGCATTAAATATGCCTTAATCGGTTTAGCACGATCGTGAGACAACATGTCGTCAATTATATCTGCGCGCGATCATCAGCCAGCGAGAGACAGAGAGAGTGGGGGGAAGAGAGGCGAGAGGCGAGAGACGCGAGACGAGAGTCGCACCAAGTGCTTTCTGGCTGTCTGTAAACAAATCTGCGCACCATTTACAAATTCGCTGCATTTGCAGATATTTTTGCTTCTTCTCTTTGCGAAGCTGCGGCCGGTCGCTGCCTCTCCTGCATGTTTGCTGAGTCGCGCACATTTGTTTGGAGCTGGACTTGGAGTTGGAATTGGAGTTGGGGCTGGGGCCGGCTCGTTCGTCGTCCGTTGTGAACGTGCTGATCGTGCGCTCGAGAGCAGGCGAGGAGGCAATGCAGCCGGCGGGGCGGCCGGTGCAGGCAGCACAAAGTGTTTAAGATTTACGTTCAGTTTTGATCGGGCTGGACCTCCCCGGTGCTGTATTAATTTAATGCAGCCAGGCAGAGGTGGACCTGGCAGTCTTGGACCTCGGCGCCATTTTGCAGCGTTCAAGCGGGTTCAACACCTGAGCCACCTCACCTCTCTCGCTCTCTCTCTCTCTCAGTCTCTCCCTCTCTCCTTTTCACTCGCACCCAAGGCGTTGTTCAACGCATTTTTACAACTTGATCTGAAGCTTGGCCTGGCTCCAGCATCTAGATAAGCTCTCGCAATTGCTCGTTGTTGTTGCTGTTGCTGTTGTTGTGGTGGCTCGTTGTCATTTGTCGTTGTTTGTTTGTTTGTTGCTTGTCGTGTTAGCCCGACACTCGCGAAGAACATTGGCGATGCGTCATGCCAAGCCAAGTTTTGGCCTACAATTGGGTCAAGACATATTCTGCTGATACCCGATTATCGACGAGTGGGGCGAGGGGCGAGTGGTGAATGGAGGGCAGGGCAGGGGCTTTCTTCAAATGTCGCTGTCAGCGCATGCCAAAGGTCTGATTCGCAAAGGCATTTTTCAAACTGATATAGACATCGTGCCACACGATCCTCGCCTTCCCCCCCTTCACTCCCTTCACTTCACACGCAAGCAGCCTACACTGTTCTATGCCAATTTCAGAGAAAAAACCGCTGAGGCATGCGCTTCGCAATACAACAAATTGCACTAACCACAAAATCCGCACATCAAACAGAAGAGCACAGCCCAAAGGAGCTCTCTGGAATGCAACACGTCTGCACGAAGTGTAAAGTTCGCTATATTCTAGCCGTTAGCATAGTTTAGACACTGAATAAATTACGAAATGTGCCAGACAAGCAAATGCAGTTCCATTCAAAAACTTACAATTTATCCAGAATTGCAGTTCACAGGGGAAGAAAGAGACAGAGAGAGAGAGCGAGACAGCCAACTAGATGAATAATTAATAAATAGCTGATTAATGAGAGTTGTAGACGAATTGCAGTTAAATAAAAAGCTAGAAACGGAATGTTGCATAGCCAAAAACTTGAATGAAATTTAAAAGAGTTTTCATTAAACACATAATGGAATTATGGTAAATATATTTTACATATATGCTAAATGTAATATGTATAGGTATTGTAGAGCAAATGCTTAAATAAAATATGAACTGAACTAATCCCCAAAAGCAAGTAAATAATAATGAAATAATAGTGATATACTATACAAAATATAATTTAATATAATATATGTATCAACAAAACAAATTCCACTCAAACATTTTTTTTATTAAAACGAGCTAGTTGTATACGATATATAATAGATAATAGTTTACAGCGTTCAAATATTATTTATTCATACTCCGATTTTACTTTTTCTTATTATATTCTACTCTGGTATTCCATTTATCATCATATAGAAACTATACATTTATATAGATATACGAAATATATTATGTATTGTATTGTATATATCAAACTGATTTGTTTTGAATACCTAAAAACTGAAAGTCTATATAGATATTTAATCTATGCTCTATTATATTCCATTCTACAAATGTCTAGATCTTTAATCTACGCTCAATTCGACCGTATCAAAGTCTCTATAGTTATATAGCCTATGTTTTATCAGCAACTCAAACTTCGCCAAGTGATTGTTCTTCCACAGATTTAACTCTTTAAAAGTCTCTCAACGGATCTTTAGTTCGGCACTCGAACTATTTATTTAAAATAATCAATAATTATGTAATAAATATATTTGATTAGTTTTGTGTGCCAGATTAAATTACCTGATAGGCAACAAGTACACGCACACGCACACACACATGAATATATATTCCATATATATTCTGTTGCGTTTTGTTTTGGCAGGTGCTGTCTGACGTCTGTGTGGGTGGGTAGGAGAGGGAGTGGGGGGAGGTGGATTTATTAGTTAGAATTCCAGGGCATATGAATCGATTGGTCCGTCTGTGTGTGTGTACATATGTATGTGTGTGTGTGTGTGTGTTCTCTGATTTTATTTATTGTCTCGTGTTGTTGTTGTTGCTGCTATTATTATTATTATTATGAGCCTGCTCTGTTTACGTGTAATTCCATATGGCCGATAAGACAGAGTCGCCCCAACACTCGAAAGTTTACTTAGACGTTTTGACAAAATTAAGCGTTAAATAAATAAAATGGTTTACAAAATGGTTATGACTGTTTGCTTTTCGAAGCACTTTCCATCAGCTGTTGCAAACAGATTACAAAACTAAAAATAAATAAATAAAAAATATAATAAATAAATGTATATTTGTGGACGCGCAAGAGGCATATAATACAAGAAAGGAAATTCATTTTTGAGGAAAATTGTGTCTGCAATTACAACACCTGGTGGATTCACAGGAATTGCGATATATAGACTCGATTTGTTTATAAATAGATTATTAAATTACATCGAATTTGTAAAGGTGTGTAAAAAGAATTTGATTCTTACTTGGTTTACATTATTCCATATTGGACATGCAGTATTGGGTTGATACTTGGAGTTACTTCAGTCCACATTAGATATTTTAAATGAGTTTGACAGAAGCCATTAAAGCTGATTTATTTTATTTCCGGATATTTCTGTAATTTATGATAAAATCCTTTATTCGTTTTATGTGTCATATGACTAAGCTATGAATATATTTAATTAATTAATAATAAGAAATATATGTTTTGTTTTTTTTCCGACTAAGCTGATGAATAAAACTATGACTATTTAATTCTTCAGATTCATTTAATTTATTTCAATATATCTATACCTTAAATAAACACAGTTAATACAAGCTTTATAATAATAAAGCAAAGTCCTAAATTGTGAATAAATAATATCAAATTAAAATTTACAAAAAAATTAAATTATTTATAAAATAAAATAATATAGCAAATCAAAGAGCAGCAGAAATGATCAGGCTTAATAATTTTCCATTCTAGCTAAATGTAATTCGAAGAGCTACAAAAGTTTAAAGAATATTAAAAATATATTATTAAAAATTATTTAAATTTTATTTTATTTATTTTTTTCTAAACAGTTATAGAGCTAAAATATGTTTCCAAAAGCTTACAATATTAAAATATATTTTAAAAATTTCTTTAAGTATTATTAAAATTATTTTAAGCTTTTAATCTTATTTAAACAAGACTTATTTAAACAAGGCACAGAACCACTTTCTGCCATTTATAAATCTTAAGCTTTTCCTCAGTTGTATTAATTTTTGCTCAACTCTTTAATTTTACGAGTTTTATTCGGCATAATTCATTTGGAATCACGTGTTTGATTGCTATAAAAATTAGCAAACTTCGAGCATTTTGAGTGGCCCAGACACAGAGTGGAATACTTAAGCACCCGCATCATAATGCTTGAACTGATTTATTCAATAAACAATATCATTTACATACTGTGTTCGATAGATATGTAGATGTATACAGTTTGATCCAATTACGCTAATCAGCTTGTTTATGAACTGAATAACCTGTGTATTCAAATAAACTTGGATCTGGACATGGCTGATAGGTAGATCCGTGTAACTGGTCAGACTCGGGTGAATTAATTTAAAATTATTTGATTAATTAATGCGCATTAATTAGTTTTTTATTTTTCATTTTCACTGCTAAAACAAAAATATTTGATTGACATAAGCATTTGTTTGGCACTCTCATTCTTCTCTCTTTTGAATAGAAATAAAATAGATAGATGGGCACGAACCACCCCGTCTGCTTGGCTGGGCGGGGCCCAAAGGTGCGCGCACCATTGCAAAGCGTGCGAGCGAGATGGCACGCTGGTCGTGTCACATGCCGCGCCGCTCTGCTGCACACGCTCAGGAGGAACTCGTTTCGAGCGTCGTGCGCGCTCTCTCCCTCTCGCTCGCTCGCCCATTGCCGAGATTTTCACTCAGAGTCGAAAAAAAACCGAACTCGTGAGTTCACTCGAACAGTCGCCGAGCCGCTGCTTAGTTCAGTCCACTCGAGCCACTCAAGGCGTACGCAACAGAGCACGCCGAGCGGAAGCATAATACAAAAGAAAAGAAAATATATACATATCTTCCATATAATACGCGCGTCTGTGTGTGTGTGCATGTGCATATGTGTGCGAGTGCTAGTGTGCGTGACTTAGTACGCTTATCAAATGACAACGCATTCAATTTCAAAACAGACTTCATAAAACAAGCAATAAAAGTTCAGCACTTGCCAAATAGTTGTGAAGAAATCCTCGCAAAATGGTCACCCTAATGCCATATAACTATGCAGCGCCTCGTTGCGGATTAATTGATAAAATGATTGAGCCAAAGGTAATCAATAAGCACTAAGCAAACAACAATAATTATAGCCTAAGCCAAATCATGTGAAACACTCGAGAAGCTTCAAAAGTGCTGCGGTTTACGGTTAGTTTCTTCAACCCAAACTCTAAGCTCTTTGAAAATCTTGCAACTTTTACGTCGAGTCTGCGGCTTTTCCGTCGGTTAACTTTATTGTTGTCGCTGTGGTTTATCTGTGGGGCTTCTCCATATTTGGAGACAGTGTGACAAAGTCCACATAGAGTTTAAGTTTGGTTCAGTTTGGGCGAACGTACAGGAAGATGATCTGATTTGAGCCAAGGATTATTCCCAACTATAAATATATTTAATATTTAAAAACTATTTGAGTCGAAGAAGAGAAAAATAATTATTGATTGTAAAAGGGATCGATCAGCATTATAATAAAATATTGAAGGTTTCTGAGGTAGGGTAATGTAGGGAGTCCTTATGATACACGAGTCATTGTTTAGAAGAGAAAAACAAGCACTGACTGAATCGCATATGAGTATGAACAACATTCTACGAATCCAGAGTATATCTGATTTAAAATTAAACTTATTCCAGTATATTAGTGTTAAGTACAAAGATCGGAAAGTAGATTTCAAGCATTTTGAATAAGAATTATATAGGTTCATTTATATAATATAATTATTATAAATGTTGTATAAATAACAAGGTACTGTCTTGGTAAGGGAACATTCCAGTCACCCGTGATTGCTTCTTTCATAAGTAACAAGTACAGTTATAAGGATAGTTTTCTACTTCATATTAAATATTATTTGAAGAGTATTTCCATTATAGAAAAGTTCTGAATTTTCATTACAGTTATGCAATTCTATCAAATCATTTCCTATTTCTTTATAAATGTGAGAATATTTAGTTGATTGGACAAATGGAAAATTCCTCCAAAGATATTATCAAGATTTTGTTTCAGTATTCTCGGCATAGAAATAGGTTTACTGATTACCTTTATATCTACCTTTATCTTTATATTTAATTCAAATAGGCAGATGATCTTAAAAAATCAGCATAGTTCTAGCCTCGAAGTATTTTTCTAGTCAAATAATCAAATCATCAGAGAAAGAGTTCTATTAATAGTAACAAAATTCCTTGATTTCTATAATATGAGCTCTATAATTTATATCAATATTCCATGCCTTATATAGACGATTCCCTTTCTTTGGCTAATTAGAGCAATTTGAATCTTTCCTTTGACTGCTACGATTATTCCTTTAATTAAGTCAATTAATTCGAATAATATGAATAATTCCCAAGGGACATTCTGTAGGGCTCCAGTCTTCCCTTGACTTGGCCCCACTTTCGGATTGCGTTGTCCAAGTCCGCTCGACTTGTTAGCCCGATTTAATAGAGCCACAAAAGTCGACAAGTTTTTCATGGCTGACTCTGCGCACTTGGCTAAAACAAAGTCGAGGCAATAGCCAGGCGAGACATTGGGCCCAAGAATTTCTGTCGCAGCGTCACGAACCGCTGGGGCCAATGAGTGGGGCAAACGGGCTTTAAGACGAAATATTAATAGAGCATAAATTACGGCACTGAGAGTTTCAGCCGAGCAGCTGAACAGTTGACCAATCGAGCAGTTGATGCTGGAGCTGGTGCCTTTTTCTCTTAGTGGGTTTACGACAATTTAAGGAGCCTGGCCCATGCACAAAAGGCAAACAAAAGCAAAAGCAAAACCAAACAAAAATGATGAAGCAAAAGGCCAAAACGTGTTTGGCGACATTAATCACATTTTAATTAAGTTTAAGCCGTAATCGTAAAAATTAACACGCCATAATTCAACTGCGACAATGCGCTGCATGTAATTTATGTGCCACCAGCAAGAAAGCCAGAGAGAAAGAGAGAAAGAAAGAAAGAAAGAATCCCCTCAGATCCATCTGAGCCACTCAGCCACTCAGCCATTGAGCCACTGAGCCACTCAACCACTCAACCACTGAGCAAGCAGTCAAAATATTGATTATGGCCGCAGCGATTGACACTTGGCGATTGTCGATTGTCCCACGTAATTAACGTGCCAAAGTGTTAAGGCGCATAGGTCGTGGCCCCACAGACAACGCAGCGCACAACAACAGCAATAAAAACAAGTAAGAGCTGCTGTTGGCCCACAGAGCGAACGACTAGCCAATACCCTGTGCTGTCAAGGAAGAAACTGTCGAGCCTTTGCTTGAGCTCGTTGAGGAATTATATTTGCGTTTGCTGTCTCATTAAAGTAAATTTAATCAAAGATATTCTATTTGTATAAAATATAAAATCTATACTTCTAATAAATCTAAAAAAAAAGAAAATAACAAAAGAACAATCTCAAATCATAAAAAAATAAAAATAAAAACAAGCTAAAGTTTCTACTTCTCATAAATCAAAATAAAATTAAAAATGAATTCATGCTATGCTAATTATGTTAATCGATATTTATCGATGATAATAACATATGACGGTAACATGTTATCGACATTATCAATAACAAATGATCATGCCTACTTATATATTTTTTGTGTATATATATTTTATATTGCGAGTTCATAGAACGGTTAATCGTCACATTAAAAATAAGTGTATTCTAATTAAAAGGCCTAACAAAAAGCATATGCTACCCATAAGAAAGAGTCATATATTATGCATATATCGATATGTATCGATTGATAACCACTTATCAGATATAATTTATAATATATTTAGCATAAACTGTTATTCACCTGTCGTATTTGTAAGTCGCGTGATTGGGCATCCTCTCGCCGCACACTGTTAATCAATGCAGGGTATATCGACAACAATAACAACAACAATCCAAATACAAATGACAACAACGCAAGGGAGCTACAAATTTTTGTTGTTTATTTCGATGTTTATCGGTTAGGGGCTTAGTAGGGTCCGAGCCAAAGAGCCACAGAGCCATAGCCACAACTCGGGTCCGGGCGAGCGTTGCAGGCGGGCAAGTTAATAAAAAATTTGTCGCCGTCTTCGTCGTCTGTGTGTGTGTGTCGTCTATATAATATGTGTGTGTGTGTGTGTGTTTGTGGTTTGTCTGTTTTAATCTTCTTCTAAAGCAGCAGAGAGACAAAAGATTACGATCACAGGAATTTCGTTAAAGATGCTCAAAACAGGTCTTTATATAGTAACTGCCTCCCTCTCTAACAACTGTCTTGCCCTCCCTCTCGCTCTGGCTGTCTCGCGATGAGCAGGCAGCCTCCTTGTCTCTGTGTTAATGTTTACGTTGTCAGCTTGTGCCATAAATTAGTTTAGTAAAAGGTTGCGTTGCATTCGGTTTTGCATTCGTGTCTCTCGGATTCAGTTGCTGCCTGCTCCCAAAACTAAAGCCAGAACACAGCATCGTGCAGCACGCAAGCCCAGCCCCTACCCGTACCCACAGCCGTACCTTCAGTACCTTCTGGCATGCCTTCGGCCGCCCCCCTTGACGAATATGCAGCTGTGCCGCATCGCGAACGCGTCATTAAACGCTACCGTTGAAAGTCCGTTGAGAATAAATTTGCCAAAATGCAAAGCGTAAGCCCCCAAAATATGATGGACACTGCGAGCGGCGTGCGTGCGCTCTTGTGTGGCCAATGGAAGCTGCGCCCCAAAAACTGCAAAAGAAACAAGAAGAAATATCTCAAGCGGCTCACGAATGCCCCATCAAAGTCGAAATTCCAGCAGCTTTGCCTGCTGTAGGTAAGCCATCATCAGGGCAGAGCTAGTGAAGCCCTCATCCGGCTTCCGTTTCACTTCGCATCCATTGCACTCCTCAGCATTTCCCTCAGCTCTATTCGTGTTTTAGCTTTTCAGTGATGATAAACGTTCGCTCTTTGGTTCTATTTTACTTTTGTAGACCCAGCAAAGCTCGCATCCTGCTTCCGTTTCATTAAAAATCTTCGATTGTATTTCCTATTGACTTTCTATAGATTTTCCTTTAGTTCTATTTCTACTTCTACTTTTTCTGTTTTTAAACTCTTATCTTTAGTTGTAGTTTTCGTAAACTAACTCTTGACATACATTTTTTTGTTGTTGTCCAATTGCCAACTTCAATTAGAGCTATGGAGTTCCTTGGCATTTTCTCCTTAATTCCATTAAAAATTGGAGTTCTTGTAATGTGTATATTTATATATTCTTGATCCGAATGAGCATCATATGTATTTATCTTACTTTCCATTAACTCTTGGCACTATGTATACCCCAGCCTATGGCTCTTTTATATTTTTAGTCTTCAGTTCTATGTGTTCTTTGTGAAATTTTTCAGTAATCCTCTTCTTTCCTTCGGGAAAATATGTTTGAGTGATTAGAGAGTTTGGTATTCTCTTAATTCATGGGTTTAAATACTTTTTCCGTAAAGTCTCTGCTCTACCTTTAGCTTTTGCGTAGAACTCAGTAGATTTCTGCAGCTCTTTTACCTTGAATCTTTTCCTTGAATTTCTTTTTGGCAACTTCAGACCTGAACACTTTGATATTAGGACCCTTGCCATTTATTGCCCATCGAGTAGCTCCACTTTTAGCTTATGCTCGGCAATGGGCATTGCATTTCTTTAATTTTTGACATATTGCTCAATAGCAATATAAATCAATCAATATGCACAATTCTTCTTTGACCTTAGACATTGAATGGTGTGTATCCCTCTATGTTCCTCTAAGCCATTTATATCCTTTACCTCCCTATATGATCTATAATATTTAATGTGTACCCATTTCATATTATGTGCGTAACTTTTTCATTCGATTTCTTTTCGAGTGTTCATGTTTCATCATCCTCAATGGATCGTTGGATGCTGAAATCTTTGACCTCTTTCATTGCTATCTTTATTGGTTATCCCTTTTGGGTCTAGCTACTTAGACTAATTTGGAGCATATTGTATCTATCTTGAATTCTATGTGCGAATTAAGCTTTTCCATTCGATTTCCTCTGTCATCGTCTCTTGGGCAATGTTATTCCTCGGCCTGTCTCAATTAACTGGCATTTCGTTCGTCGGCTTAGCTTGACTTCTGCCGCTTCTAGCGTTGGCTCGCTGGAGCCATTTGGGGGCCACCTGCTGGGCGCACCCTCCGCGGCAATTTGTTGGCCATTCGTCACATGGCCCCCAATGGGGCGATTGGGCAATGGCGCCGAGATTGGGAGCGCTGTCGAAAAGCCATCGAAAACCCGGTCAAAAATATTCCCACGCACGTTCAATTCGCTGGCGCAGCGAATGCTGAATGCAAATTATGTAAAATGTGCTGTTTTTTCCCCTGTTTAGTTTTTATTATTTTTATTATTTTTGTTTGTTTTATTTTTTCCTAAACTTTTTTTTTTTTGTCTTGCTCTGCTTGCATTGCGTCGCAAAAGTGAGCTTTGGGCAATAAAAGTGCCAAGCTCAGCGGAACCGGCGCAGCGAGGTGTTGGAGCGATCGGCATTGTTTATAAACAACAACGAAATCGCTCGAGGCTCTTGTATAATACAATACAAAAATGTGAAGCCAGTGCGGATAGTCCTTATGCCAGTTGTATATATATCTTTTATATATTTTATTTCATTCGCATCTCTCTGTCTCCCTCTCTCTCTCTCTTTATAGGTTAAACGTCCCAAAACAGAGCACACGGATACACATGAACGCAATCGGTAAGCTTAAATCTAGATATGAACTGTTGATTGATGGGCTGATTGACTGATTGATTGACAGGGTAGCACGCGCTGAAAGAGCTAAAGAACTAAGCTTAAGATAAAAGTGGAAAATTGGATGAAAGTTGTTAACAATTTCACCTGTGTTAACTTAATAATAGACAATTAGTGTGAGATTTGATTTAAGCGAAACTACTTTAAGAATCAATCAAGAACTCGCATACTCTATATAGTTGAGTGATGCAAGAGGCATGCGAGTGTCACTCATCAGTTAACTCTCTATAAATATTTGATGGCACTCAAACTGTGTTTAACAATTCATTCGTTTTGGTAGAACTCTTTATGATATTTTATAGCCAATTTGATGTCTCCATAACTGCGAATATGAATGTCAGAGAGACTCACAGATACGGAGCAAAATGTCCATGCTCTAATGCCGGGGCTAGGTCTACCTCTGATATCGAAGAGTTAGACCTATCTCAGATCAGTTTTATTAGAGATTTATGTTTATAATAAACTAACTATCCTTCCTGCTTGGGCACTACTATTGTCTATACTGCAGTTGTGCATGAAAAGCTCTAAGTTGACTACGTTCCACATATATTAGACAGCACGACAGTGTTTGGAATAAATCGTGAAAGTTTGTTACAAGTTACATGAGAATCCAGCTAGCTCAGCAGCAAAAATAGGTGGACAACTTGTAGTTCATTCGAATTTATTACAATCGAATGACGAATATAAGGATTCCTTAAGCTCTTTCTGGGATTTCAAATATCTAAAAGTTCTCTTAGTGTAAATGTCCCTTTTAAATGTTTTTAGTAAGTGCTTAATTCTTAATTTTTGATGCAAATAGTAGAGCTTTATTTATTTGAATTTAAACTGTATTATATTCCTATCTTTAGTTATAGTAGTATATTTATTCCCATTTTATTTTAATTAATTCGTATTCAAACTTTATCATATGTCTAATTTTGGATCGTATTATATTCATTCATTCTCATATAAAACCATGCATCATCAATATCTATTCAGTTAGAACATGAAGAAGAGATCCATTTAGTGCCTGCTTGTCCAGCTAGCACATGTTAGAGGCACTTGTAGCAGCTGCAAGCGCAGACAATTTGTTACAGTTATCTGCCACGTTTGGCCTGAGAGCTCTCTTCACACTTGCCGCTCGCTCAACAAGTGTCCACGAAATGCGACAAATTTCAATTGCCTCGCATTTTGCCTGTGACCCTCTTGAGGAGATCTTCAGGATCGCCCTCATGGGCTTCACATGCGCCGTTCAAGAATTCAAGGAATTTCTCGCATGCCTGAATCGAGAAAAATATGTATATACAGATACATATGTATGTATATATGTATATACATATATAAGAGTGGGAGAGTGTCAGAGCACTTAACACTTGGCTGGCAGCAAAAGGGGGCGAGGGCAAGCGAACCATGCCCAACTACTTAAGGGGCTTAAGACGGCTTAGGGCCTATTAAATGCAGCTCCTTTTGTTGTGGCAACTGCTTAGCCACATTTTCAATTTTCCATTTTCCATTTGCATTCTCCATTTGCTCATTTACTCATGCAACAAAAAGAAAAGACTTTAAATACAAATAATTGTGTATAAATATTATGGATTGCCTGCTGCGGCGCACGCGACGCTGCTCTGCTCCCCGCTCATCTGAGCCCCCTATTTTTGGATGCTCCATGTCTTTTGGTGTCAAATTCTCGAGGAAATTGGGCACTTCATTTTACCTATCTAGCGGGGAAAAATTATGGGGACAAATCACGACAAATTTGATGGGAGCGCATAAAATATGAAAAATGACGATGAGAAAAAAATCCAAAAGGGGAAAGTGGGAAAAAGTTTGATGCTCTCCAGTTAAAGTAAGTCCAATGTAATCCAATGCCTCATTTAACAATTCAAAAATAAGAGAAATATGTTACGAGATATTGGAAGAGGGTTAGGGATATTGTTGATCAGAAAAAAGTCATTAGTTTGATATTTATTACATTATTTATTTATTTTCTTTTTATATATTATTTTTTATGATTATAATTATAATTTAAAAAGTAAGATAAATTTGTATGAGATATTCGAAGAATGGTCTGTATTGATTTTATATTTAGTTGGAGTTTTTTTTTTTTTATTTTTTTAATATATATTCTTCTTATTAAATATTTTTATATTTTTATTATATTTATTCTATATTTATTTCCATAAATATTATTTTATTTTTTTATTATTATATTTTATTATATAAATAGAATAATTACTTTGATTTCTTTTAGTTTTCGAACTTTTCCACTGCAAAATAGTTTTTACAACTATTTCACTATTCAATTAAAGCAAATATATTTAATTAAATTATCACATAATTATTTAAATAACACGATTTTTGCACAAAATGCATGAATTTAAATTAAATAAGTATTTTAATGAAGAGCTTCATATATTCCCATTATTTGCCAATCGAAATTAGTTTTTAATTGATTAAATAAAAAATGTAAATCAATTTCAATAAGTTCTTTAAGCTAACAAACATCTAACACAGAATTCTCTAAAAATTGAACAATATTAGATTTAATAATAAAAAAGACACACAGAATAGTTAAATTCATAGAGAGAGAGGGAGAGAGAGAGAGAGTCTTGTTACTTAGCGTAGGCGTTCGAACAATTTGATTTAATTGCCACAGGGGCAGAGAGATTGAATTACTGAACCAAAACAGAAATTGTGAGATTATTTAAGTGATTTAAGATTTTTCATTGCTTTCAATTTGATTTATTTGATTTGCATTTCAATTGGAGTTTTGGTTTTACTTTTATTGAGCTCGTCTCGTAGCATCTCTCTGTCTCGCTCTCTCTTGGAATTAGTCTACTTAATTTGTTTGGCAATTGTTGGGCTGCAGTTGAAGAAGAGGAAGAAGAAGTAGAAGAAGAAGCTGAAGTCAAAGTGGAAGCAGAGGCAAACGCAGAGGCAACATTTGTGGCACACATGCTAACGCCTAAACGGGACTTTTGCTGCACGCACATGCTGCCATTGGAATGGGCTTGGAAAAGGGAACTGGAATGGGAGTGGGAAACGGAATGGGAATGGGAATCGGATTTGGAATTGGGCATTATTTGTATGACGGGCCACTCAAGTGGCTACGCGAAGGCCTTTCAAATGATTTCCTTTTTTTTTTTTTTTTTGTTTTCTGTTTAGCGTAGAAAAATATTTATAACACTTGACAAGATTTTTTTGAAGAGCGCGCAGGCGACACACTTGACTTTTTTTCTTTTTTTTTTGGTTTTGGTTTTTCGTGTCGGGGCTTCCAAGCAGACGGCGACAATAACAACGACAACGTGCCGTTAATTTTATGGCTGTTTAAAGATTATTGGAAATTATTTTATGAGTTTGCTTAACGAGCAAAACGTTTATGTTTCGCCTTCTCTCTTTCGGGCTCTCTGTTCTGTTCTCGCCTGAGCTCCAGCCGGTGGTTGGCTCAAGGATTAGGCAGAGCCACGCATTAATGAAACATGCTAACCTTCTGCTTCTGCCTCTTCTTCTTCTTTCTTTGACGACCGAATAGAAGGCAAGAGTAAAGGCTTCAGATGTAGATTGAAGGCAAGCCTAAGGGGCAGCGTCAGGTGCTTTGAAATTGTTGTTACTCATATAAGAGCAGGCTTAAGATTAAATGCTGACAAATGCTGTCATTTCTCTTATTCAGTTAGAGAAAGAGAATTCAAAATATTGAAAAAAAAAAAAAAACAAAAATAAATAATATAAAAAATAAAAATATATATTTACATATACATATGTATATCGATATATACTTATAAACAAATTAAAATATTTTGATTTTTCAAAAATATAAAATAAAATAAAAATAAAACTATGTAAAATAATAATATTCTTTTATTATTTTTTTTTTATTAATATTATTATATTTTATGGCTATTATTTTATTTTTGTTTATAAGGCTTAGCTTTTGCATACCTAGAAATGCAAAGTTTAGCTTTTTCTATATTCATCAATCATTAAATCTGTGAATCATCCTACATTAAGCTACATTTTTATGAGCTAAAATAACTAAATATATCTCTGGATATATTGAGCTGCTGTGATATATATGGAGCTAGTCTTCAGTCAGTCAATCATTTGCTGGCTTACCCTATCTTTGCATAAACTTCACTTAGCCCAGTTTGCCAGAAAAAACTTTCTAGCAATTACTGATATGCATCAGTCAATCATTGAGTTTCCTTGCTTTGGACGAGTTTTATGGCTTTACAAGGTATAAGGAACAACAATTTCTCCAGCTCTTACAGTTGGAGTTATGCATCAGTCTTCAGTCAGTCAATCCAGCAAATAACAAACAAGGTTTTCATGAATAATATGGCTGAAATAAAATATGATCTATTAAGACTATAATAAAAGTTATCTAGAGTAATAAATATATAACAATAACAATGACAATACCAGTTCGACCTATGCATTAGTCAGTCAATCAGTCAATCAATCATGGTGTTTACTTAAACTATAAAAACTGAAATGTGAATAAACTGCAATTTCGACAGAGAATCGAGCGGCTAGAATTTACAGTTTCCACTCCACTCTTCAGTCAACACATCAATCATTGTCATCAATCTTTTATGGTGTGCTCGGAGAACCTTAACTAACTCTCGTATTATTTTTATTACTTTCAGTCTCTGCCAAAGCCAGCAACAACAGCAGCAACAACAACATCAGCAACAACAACATCAGCAGCAGCAGCAACATCAGCAGCAGCAACATCAGCAGCAGCAACAACAAACCCACTCAAACGCCGTGTTGGCCACCAGCAATGGGCCCAGCAGTGCCGGCGCCAGCGTGGGCGTTGGCATTAGCGTGGGCGTGGGCGTGGCGGGTCAGTGCAGTCCCCTAGGCATTCTGCCGCCTCAAATCCAGCCGCTGCAGCCAACAATCGGCCACTACGCCAGCAGCAGCAACAACAGCAGCAACAACAACAGCAACAACAACAACAACAACAATAGCAACAGCAACAATAATCCAAATTCAGCATCAAATTCAAATTCGAATTCGAATTCGAACCCAAATTCAAATCCAAATCCGAGCAGCTGCAGCCTCGCCTCCAGCTTCGCCCAGTCGGCCGGCAGCAGCTTCTCCACATATCAGCAGCCCACGGGCGAGGAGGTGGGCGTGGTGGGCATGTCCCACTGGACGCACGAGTCGGCGCCCGTCAAGTCCGAGTCGCGCAGCCCCAACCAGCTGCACGCGCTGGACAACGGCCAGTCGGCGGCCGCTGCTGCCGCCGCCGCCGCCGCTGCCGCTGCCAATCTGTACGGCTGCGCCGAGAGCAGCGCCGCAGCAGCGGCGGCCGCCGTGAACAGCTCGGCGGCAGCAGCGGCCGCAGCCGCCGTCTACGACAGCAAGCACGACTACTACTACTACAACAGCATGCAGCAGTACACGCCGCCGCCGTTCTACTCCGGCTACGGCACGCCGTACGCGGCGGCCAGCACGGCGGCGGCGGCTGCGCGCAGCGCCAAGATGGAGCCGAGCGCGGCGGCGGCGGCGGCAGCGGCGGCCTACCTGACGCCCAGCTACGCGAGCGCCGGCAACGGGGGCCAGGCCAACAACAATGCGCAGCTGTACAGCAATCCGTATGCGGGGTACAACAACTTCGGGCAGCAGGACTACGGCGGATACTACAACGAGCAGTACGGCAACTACTACAATCCGGCCAACTACTCGCCGTATGCGGTCAGCTCGCCCAGCTCGAGCGCCAGCCACGGCTTCCACGTGGCCACCGCCTCGTCCAATCTGTCGGAGAGTCCCACCGACACGCACTCGACGACGCCCGTGCACGTGGCCAACCAGTCGCCGCACTCCCCGCTGCCCATCTCAATGTCGCCCAATGCGGGCGTGGGCGTCGGTGTGGGTGTGGGCGTGGGCGTGGTCGGAGGACCGTCCGCTGCTGTGGCCGCCACGCTCAACTCCAGCGGCGGCAGCAGCGTCGGCTCCGCGTCCGCACCCAAGTCCACGCCCACGGGCAAGACGGGTCGAGCGCGCGGGCGACGCCACCAGCAGCCGAGTCCGACGCGGAGCACCGCCTCGGACACGGGCAACAGCGAGGCAGCGAAGCCGCCGGAGCGCGTCTTCATCTGGGACCTGGACGAGACGCTGATCATCTTCCACACGCTGCTCTCGGGCAGCTACGCGAACCGCTACACCAAAGACCACAGCACGCTGATGACCATTGCGTTCCGCATGGAGGAGATGGTGTTCAACATGGCGGACACGCACTTCTTCTTCAACGAGATCGAGGAGTGCGACCAGGTGCACATCGA
This sequence comes from Drosophila mulleri, assembly GCA_035047565.1. Classification (NCBI taxonomy): domain Eukaryota; kingdom Metazoa; phylum Arthropoda; class Insecta; order Diptera; family Drosophilidae; genus Drosophila; species Drosophila mulleri. The sequence continues at coordinate 21,431,536 of JAWNPK010000012.1, forward strand.
CGACGTCAGCTCCGACGACAACGGGCAGGACTTGAGCAGCTACAACTTTGCCACCGATGGCTTCCACACCGGCACCCCGCCCGGCGCCCCGCCCAATCTCTGCCTGCCGACGGGCGTGCGCGGCGGCGTCGACTGGATGCGCAAGCTCGCCTTCCGCTACCGCAAGATCAAGGACATCTACAACACCTACAGGGGCAAGTGAGTAACCGCTGACAGGGAGCGCCTCCGAGAGACTCTTGCTGACTCCCCTCTCCTCTTCCTCTTCCTCTTCCTCTTCCTCTTTCAGTGTGGGCACTCTTCTGGGCCCGGGCAAGCGGGAGGCCTGGCTGCAGATCCGCTCGGAGATCGAGGTGGCCACCGACAACTGGGCCACGCTCGCCCTCAAGTGTCTCAGCATGATCGCCCAGCGGGAGAACTGCATCAATGTCCTCGTCACCTCCACGCAGCTGGCGCCGGCGCTGGCCAAGGTGCTGCTCTTCAACCTGGGCAGCATATTCAACATCGAGAACATCTACAGTGCACACAAGATCGGTAAGTCCGCCAAGTGATCCCAGAGAGCTCCTCGACTCACGCGCCAACTCACTTTTCCAGGCCAGGAAACCTGCTACGAGCGCATCGTGACGCGCTTCGGCAGGAAGAGCACCTACGTGGTCATCGGGGACGGCGCCGAGGAGGAGTCCGCTGCCAAGGCCATGAACTTCCCCTTCTGGCGCATCTCCTCCCACAGCGATATTCGTGCTCTCTACACGGCCCTCGACATGGGCTTCTTATGAAAGGCCTATGGCGTTTGCAAACGCGCACAAATCGCTAGCGTTTCGCGTGCGTTTCTCGTGCAGTGTTGAGTACAACGGAGAAGAAGGCAACGGAAAAGTACTTTTATTTGTGGCGTTCGCTGAAACGCGGGCAAGTCGCTAGCGTTTCGCGCGCGTTTCTCGTGCAGTTTGGAGTACAAAAAAAAAAAAAAAAAAAAATAATAATAATAAAAAAAAAAAAAATTAAAACTGAAAAAGATATCGAAAAGGAAATGAAAAGTACTATAATTTATTTATGTATATGTGTGTGAGACAAAACTGTAAACCAGCGCAAAATAATTTAATTATTTTGTTAACAAACCAATTATTCATTAATGCCAAGACTTTTTATTGTATTATATAGATTTTTTTAAATTTAACCAACGCAACAATTTTTCAAGCAGCAGCAAGACGGGAAATTGTTTAATTTAATAATTGATTGTATTGTAAATTAATGACTAACTTTGTCCAGACGACAAAATACCCTATAAATAACTATAAATATATACATATATAAATATATACGTATCTAGCACATTAGCGTAGACAAACAATGGAATCGCATGACGAGAAGAGGTGGAATGGTGAAGTGCGGAGGGGCAAGAGGAAGGAGATCAAAAACCGGAGCAAATACAGCAAGAGCAAAAGCGTAGTCTAACGGTTTTTTAGTTTAAAATCAAAGAAAACAACTTAAAATTAAACAACGTAGTATTCAAATTTTAAATAACTATTATAGTTGCATATATTAAAACTATATTTAAAATATAAAAACAAATAAAAGCAACAACGCACTGTATTAAAAACAACAAATCTCTGTTTAATTTAATTGTAATTCAATTCGAATTTGTATTACTTGAAATGTCGCGCTCAGAAGAGTACGTTTCGTAGCAGCCAGCCTTTGTCTAGTGTCAGCGTGCACTGCTTGACCTGCTTTGCTGGTTCGAAACCCAACTGGCATCTGCATGCAGGCAAAGTAAACTTCAATTCAGTTCAAATTCCTTTGAATTTAAAATGGTCGTTAAAATACATTTTAAGTTCTAAATGTATAAGTACAAATATATTTAATATGTGAGTGTGATGTAATAGCAGCTTGAGTAACTATAATGCCTTATCTACACAAATGTCGCCTGGCTGTTGGCTGCACTCATATGTATGTACATACATATGTGTGAATATGTGTATAATAAGTACATATACATACATATGTATGTGTTTTGCTTTTCGATTTGTTCTTTTGCGGGTGAATAATTTCACGCATATTCAAAAATACATTAAAGCTAGAGTAATTACAGATAAAAATATGCAAAGTGTTTGGTTCAATTAACTTCAATGTATTCCTAGAAATACACACACACACACACACCAAAAATTCAATCGCCAAGTGCGAAGCGCAGTGCAAAACGAGTGCGCAAATATAACTGTTAACTGCAATAGCTGAGTTTTCGTGTGCGAAAAGGTAGGCAAATGCATTTGTAGTAATTTCAGAAATGGTTTAAAAAATACCAAAATGAATGCAGCTCAAAATTAGGCTTATTATTCAATTGACGCCATTTTGTGTGAGCAAATCAATAAATAAATTGAGATGTGAATATGTTTGGATTTAATAATTAATTAATTGATTAAATTTAATGTTAATTGGCGTAATTAAATATTTTGAGTAGGGTGAGATCAATATAATTCTGTTTGGTTTATATGTATGTATGTATTTTTGAGCTGATTGTTGTATGGCCTAATAGATTTTAAAACAAAAATATGAATGAATTGTAAGATGTTGAGTGTGGCCGAATCTGTTTTTGATTTCAAATACCATGTTCGTTACTTACCAACGCTTTTCACGTGAATTAAGTGTAGAAATAAGAGGACAGAAACGACCCTTAGTGCACTACAAACTGAAAAGGCAATTTCCCTGGACTCAGCCCCGCCCAATTACTAATTGGAGCCTCACAGCTCAATTAGCTAGCCTCCCATGGGGCCGAGGAACTTGTTGCAAGGTGTGAAAAACAACAACTCGAAGGAGTTTAATTGAAAATCGCTGCAGCCCCACCGTCCCAGCCTGTGACTTTAATCTCTAGGCCTCGCCTGACGAAATCTCTGGCCGAGTCGTGCGTCCAGCCGAAGAAGTCGTTAACTATGATTTGTAATCTGTGCAAAAGGCACAGCCGCTGGTGCGGGGGGCTTGCAGCTATAAAGGAGGATGCGCTCGTGTTGGATAATGATAAATTTCGCATGACGCGTTCTGTTGTAAAATTTTATCGCCATCGCTCAAATCAATTTTTATTATTTTATCGTCGACGCCTGCTGAAAGCAGCTAAAAAAAAAAAAACGACAACAGCAAGAAGACAACATCTTGTATGGCCTGCGTGGAGAACCCATTGAGTCCCATCTCATAACTAAGCTCCGCTGACGAGGCAATCCATTGGGCAGTACTTGGCCAGGCAGGCCCAATTCTCATGCTCATTCGCATTCCGTGGCGGGGCCCTTCATAGTTCTGCCCGCCCAAGCCAAACCAGAACAATAGACCGCAACGCTAACAATGCACAAATCATTATCAGTAATTATGCATTGTTCGCGGCGCAGGAGGCAGGATTGTGGCGAGTCGGTGGCTATTGCATAAAGGGTTAAAGGCAAACCTTGGCTGGACTGCAGTTTGATTGATTGCTTGATTACAGTTGGCCTTGAACTGCCCCCAATCTAAATGCACATATGTATGTATGTATCTCTATATATATGTTGATGGTATTTAAGCTGCTCTCTCTTAAACATTTACATTTAATCCCCAACACTCAAGCCTTGTGCTGGAGTTCCCTGAATTTTCTTGGTTTATGCAATCAGCTGTTGTTTATTGCACAATTAAATTGTTGCTAATGCAATTTGCAGATATATATCACTTAGCTGCAAATCTGAAGGAGTCGAAAGGAAAGTGAACTGCACTATTTACGAGGAAAATTACAAATTAACTGTTAAGACAACAAAGTCAAAGAAAGCCAGCCAGAAATACACATAAATCACTTGGAAATATCTTGTGGAGAGGCAAAAGGCAAAATAATTTGTAATCGCAGTGCAAAGGGGGGCGGAGTGAGGCGCGTATGCAAACAGATTTTCCATTTGAATGCAATAGTTTTAGCAAGGAGCAATGCTCCAGTAGAGTTTCCATTGAAAACGGCAAAAGGAACTAAATAAATGCGAAATTAATATTGAGTGGATGAATTACTAGCCCCAGCATAATGAGAAATATAACAAGAAAGCCTGCTGCACTCGGAAATGCCCAACTGGGGAATACCGCGAGCTCTGCTCAAAAGTTATTTCACCCAGTAACGCATATAAACTCTATTTACTGCTCAGTTTTCGCATTGGTTGTGTGGGTTATCTTGACTTGGCTGAAATCTAGATGTTTGTATTTATTAAAGAACAAGTCTGCAGACTTTTTATTTTATTATTTTACAATGGTTTATTTTATTTAGTTTTTAATGCAAATATAATACACATCTAGCATTTATCTTGTCGGGCTTACTATGGGATCACCTGAGTATGGATGGATGGGTGTCCAGACCGATATGTATGTATGCATAGATCGACTCATCTATTCGCTCTGATTATGATTTAATTACAGTAGAATCCCGTTATAACGACTCCACATATAGCGTCTGTACGGTTATAACAGCGAAAATTCTGGTCTCCAGACAAACCTTTATGAGCAAACTTATACGGCTATGACGTCTTATAACGACGGTCGGATACCTTTTCAGTCAACTATAATTTTCTAGGAAATATATAAGAGGTGACTGATAGGGTAAGTGTAAAAATTGAAGTAAAGTAATAAATTAATTTACACAATTCTTAAAAAATATAAATGTAAGTAGGCATATTTGTCCACATGATGGATGACAAAGCCTCGCACAAAGGCAAATCTGTTTTTATATTTCTGACTTTTGGCTTATTTATTTAAAATCAATTTAATCTTATATCAAATTTTTAAATTTTTATGTATTTTTAAATGTCAAAGGTTAAACTATAATAAATTAGTCAAAGTACATACATAAATAATGAGAGCCATCTGACGATCAATTCATAATGATTCTCGCATTCTATAGAGGATATATAGTATAATGATTTTTTATTTTTTAAATATTTTATAGCATTATAGCTATTTGAGAATGTGCAAACTCAGAATTGATTTTACAACTATGTTAATTTTGTGAAATATTTAAAAATTAATTGGATTTCCTATAGTCAATGAGAAGTGGCCGCAACTTGCGGAGCTGCCCTCGCATTGCAATGCTCAGCGCAGCACAAGTTGCTGGCGTTGGGTCATAAATTAAACTGCATTTGGCTATTTTTGTGGTCATTAGGCGCGGCTGCAGTTTGTCTGCTGGCTGTGTTCTCTGCAGCTAGCCTGTCAGTTGGTCCTGTCTCCTTTTGGGCTACAGCAACAACAGCAGCAACTAAGACGAAATGCAGCACAAGTTTTAATGAAGTCCAGCTTGAAGTTCTAGCTGAGTTATGTCCGGGCTGACTTGAGAGTTCATACGGAAATGGCATTATGAGTTATGCCTGCTGCCTGTTGCTTTGCTATAGGATATGCGCCCACTCTCGCTCTTGCCTCTCTCTCTCTCTCTCTCTCTCTCTCTCTCTGTCTCCCACTCTTTGTCTGGGTCTGTCTCGCTCTGAACGTGTGCTACAGTTCAATTAACATAATTAATGTGCGTGTCTTTCAGGCTATTAGCGCTTTGATGCCGCTGTTTCTGCTGTAGTTGTTGTTGTTGTTGTTGCTATTGTTGCTATTGCTAATGTTGTTGTTGTTATGGGCAAGTCTTCCTTGCATTTAGGACCCGCTGTCAACATGTTGCGCATGGTATTACAAACTACACTGTACAAAAATGCGAGCGGATAAGAAGCATCAATTCCAATTGTAATTGTGAAGTGTATACAAAATTTCTTAAAATGTTAAGCATTATTGCTTTATATGAACGTATGAATTATGCATAAACTTAATTCCAATTCGCAATTCAATTTTGCATAATTTTGAATATTCTTGACTTAGCTCTAATGTTTTTCATTTTTTCAAATTCAACAAAATGTTCCCAGTTTTATTAAATTTCTGTTTAGTTAATCATAATTTAAATTGCCTCATTTAATTTATTTAATTATACTTATTCGCAATTGCATTTTTTACAGTATTAGAACTAAACTTAGCTACTGAATGGCTGATGGGATGTTAATGAGTATTCCGCAGTCGGTAACGCCCGACTGCAACGTTCATACTTGTTTTTTCGTGTTTCGAATTTTTAAATTTATTTCTAAGTATTTAAATTAAAATTATATTTTTATGTATGTATGTATTTAGGAATATCGAAATATTAATCGAAATGTTCCCTCTAAAATTTCTCGCAGTGCAAATTTCGCTTTTCAACGCGACAATTTGCGTTGGTTCTCTGAGGCCTCAGTTTCAGTGCCACAGTTTTGCACCTCAACACTACTCACTCTATGGACAATTAGCCAACACTAGACGGTGTATATAATGTCTGTATATGTACAGCATCTTCAGCTTCATTTGAGAGTGTATAACTCCTTCGCTCATTTAACAACCAGTCTAATTGCTTGACTGCCTAATGATTTGGCCCCAATTACAGAGCAATTGTCTGCCCAGCTCGCTGGCTGGAGCATTTCTGTGTTCTTGGGAAAGCTTCATTTGCACCAATTATGTTGGTTATGACTTCTTTTCAAGGCCAACTTGGTTTCAAGTCGGCTCAATCGCACATGACACAACTGTTGCGTAACTCTTGAGCTGCTTTTCGAGGTTATATTTAATAGACATGCTGTAAACTCATGACGTGAACATTTTTGGAAATTATGAAATACTAAAATTTACTTTTTTATTTAAGTACAGCTATTTGTCGATATAAATATTAATTTACTACTGTGTAAAATGTATATATATTGCCCTAAAATACTTAACAAATATTATTAAATTGGCTTTCGACTAAATCCTTAAAAATTCTTAAATAGATATTTATGTTCTTCTTCCGAGTAATTTCTCATTTCTACTCATTGGTACTCGTGTCATACCAGTGCATTGATGATAAATATGGAACTTCACTCATAATCATATGAAAATCTTACCTTATTTATTTCGTCATCTGCTTTGGGTTAAATCAGCTGATAAATATGGAACTTTACTTGAATATACATATGTATGTACATTATAATCTATATACTATAAATACTAATTCATGCATTTCCATTCGATACTCGCGACATATTATTTGAGCTCTCATCTAGCTGACAAATATTCAAGTTCATGTTAGATTAGCTTATCAATATGGATCTTCTCTTGTACATATATATATTATTATCTGCCGTTGATAATGCAGATGTAATTCTTTTATATATTTTATTCCATTTGGTATTCGCAACATATTATTTAAGCTCGCATCTTCATGTTAAAACAGCTGATAAGTATTCAAATGAATTGCAGTATGTAGTATGTATCTGCCTACATAAATATATGATTGGTATTTATGAGCTTGTTTTATGTACTTTTCCATTAGAGTCTAGCTAGACATAATCTAAATTCGCAGCTGGTGTTAAGTCAGTGGATAAATGTTGAACTTCTCTTTATTATTCGTGAACAAATAATTTAAGTTCTTATCTTCATGTTAAATCAGCTGATAAATATTAAATAAATATATATTTTAAACGATTAATTATAATCTGCCTTAAAACACTTAAATATGCCAGTTATTAATCCGCTTCCTTCTTTTTGTTTTCAATTTGGTTTCTTTGGTGCTCATCTTCATGTTAAATCAGCTGATAAATATCGAAACTCATTGCAAACTATGTAAACATTAAAATACACCTTGTAGTTGCTCGTTTCACATACTTTTCCATTTGCTACTCGCCAGACATCTTCATGTTGAACCAGTTGATAAATATGCAACTGTCTTGTAAGAAGTTGACAGCAAGTTTTATCACTCGTTCAACTTATTCGCTTGCTCCTGTGCGCATCTGCATTGAAGTACTTGTACAGTTTAATGTGTTTTCCAAGACGCTTTACATATAGCTGGTAAGGCATTGAATTTGTTGCCACCTACTTAGGGAAGTTATTGTGGCACATGGAGAAGTTTTTCCGCCGAGAGTTGCTCGAAAGTTTTGATTGAGACAGTTTAGCACTTATTTATTTAGCATCTGATGACTGGGCTGCATGCAACTGAGTAAGTTTCGGTGCGTGGAATAGTTGGTGCACAAGTGCAGCAGGCACTTGCCTGTAGCCTAGAGGCTACACTCGAATGCTCGAAGGCGACAATGGCAGCAGCTGAGGTGTTGACAGCTTAAGCAGCGAGCGGTGAGCAGCGAGCAGCGAGCGGCGAGCGGCAGAGGCATGTGTGTGAAATATGATATGCTCATTAAGGTCTGCCCTCTGCAATGATCCAGGCCCAAGCCCAGGGCCCTTCTTGCAATTGCCCAGGGGGTAGGGCGGCTGGCAAGTCAAGTGCATAAATAAATGGTGGCGCTTCTGCTCGCTCTCTTTCCTTTATAAGAGAGAGGGAGAGAGAGAGAGAGGGAGATAGATGATGATGATGATTATGGCATTGCAGCGTTAAGCGGCTCGAAAACTGGCGCACAGCTGCGTCCCCGCCATCTGTGATATATCATTTTAAGGCTCGGCGTCTCTTATACCTGCGCCCAGGCGGGGACACAGACAGCTGGCGAACGAGTGGAGCGTGGAGCAGAGTGCGGACCGAGAAAGTGTCGCCCTGCCGCCCACCCAGTGGCAATCGAAAGGCCACAAACCGAGCGAGAAATTAAAGCAGTAGGGCAAAGTGGGCAGCGTGAGGCAGCTCAAAGCGAAACAAGTTAAAACGTCGCACATTTAACTAGTTTCGTTTTTGTTTTATGCAGGCCTCGCTCGTATCATTTTATGCTGCGATATTTTGTTAATACACTGCCATGAGCTACTCACTTGCATGCTAAAATCTGCAGCCAGGTTGTAAATCTAAGAAGTGCGTGATTAAACCAGCTATTCAGCTCTATTGGTTTGACTTTAAGTGCACTTCAGATCTACATAAAACTCAAATGGGCCTATCCTAATTGAGTGGCTTACACAGCTCCAGAGCTGGGCAATTGCACATTTCATTTGCAACCACGTTGTAAATACTACAAGTATCTATTCAGCTGGCTTTATGAGCATACTTAATAGCTCACATATATTTATGTGCGGCGCTACAGCTGGAATCTAATGTTTACTATGCTGTTTATACGCTGTTAAGTGCAACTAACTCCCATGTTAAATTTGCAGTTAACTTTGAGAGGAAGGCAGAATATGAATGTTTGAGCTCTCAATTCGGCTGTAAAGTTGTTGAAAAATGTTGTCATCAGATCTTGATTGCTTAAATTACATTGTTACATTACATTACATATTGTTAACAGGGTCAACTACTGCCTAGTTAAGCACGTTAAGTTTGCCATGAGGATATAATTATAATGAGTAATACTTGTGATATGATTTACTTGTGTGTTCTAACTGAGAAATGAGCTACTTCACAAAAGTACAATAAAAAATTCAACAAATTATTTTTAAACGAAATAAATCATTGCTTCTTAATTTGTATAAAAAATCAACAAAGATCAATAGAATTTTGATTAAATCATACATTATTTTAAATAGAGAACACTTTTATATTATTTTATATTTATTATTCATCTCATCATTTATTCCCTTGTATTCCTCTAACCCTTACAACGGTATGCGTAAATATTAAGTTTATTTTCTAATCTCTTATAATAAATAAATAATAAATATTGTTAGGGTTCAAAGAAAATCAGATCTCGACAAAATAAATATCACATGCCATACAAATTTAGTATTTGAATACCGCAACAAATAAAGTATAATTATCTCGTGACTACAACTAAACTCACAGTTGATTACCATTATTTTCAGATTAATAATTTAATCATTAATTTCTTAGTCAGTTTTTAGAGCATTTGCGATTCGTTGCTGCGCAGATCGGCTATGATCTCTGATGTCTTTTTTATATATTTTGTTAAACCAGTTTGTTTTTATAGTGCGTGTCCAAGCGGCATAATAAATCACTATAACGCCCACCTATGCGAAACTCAGATCAACGATTAAGTCATCATCATCAACTGCATTCGAGACAAAGAAAGAGAGAACGAGCGAGAAACAGAGCGAGAAAGAGAGTAGGAGAGAGGCCTGGCCACGAGCCAGTGTTGAAAACAATGCGTCGTTGCCGTTGTTGTTAATGTTGTTGTTAATATTGTTGTTGCTGTTGCTGTTGTTGTTGTTGCTTAAGGCTGACTCGAGGTCAGTCTTGAGTTTGGGTTCGGGCTTAGGCGCCAAGCGCCATCGGGCCAAATCATTTAAAATCCAATAAAGATGTTATCCGCCCGGCCAAGCAATGAAGTCATTTACAATGTAAGTTTTTATAATGCTAAGAACAGGAACCCCACTTCGCTCAGTTGTAAGCTTGAAAGAGGGAACAGCAAAACTGCTCAAGCCGGAGCAACCCAGCTGGTAGATACCTCAAACACTGCACAGAATGAAGACGAAATGGAAAATGTGAAATATTCTTAAGCATTTTGAATATACAAAACTTAGAATCCCCTTAAGATATGAGAGATTCACGAATATATCATTGAAATGTAAGGCCTCAGGCTTTTATATATATATGTGTTGGTGGATGAACTATGATATTTGTGTGGTGTAGGGTAATTCATCGACATTAATGAAAGATAACATTGCTTATCGATATGTGAGTATAATATGAAATTAGTATTGAGACTAGTGTGGAAGATAAAAGGTCTAAATGACGTAATGTATTATTATTATTATAATGCAACTCTATAAACGTGGTCAAATTATGAGTCATTTCATTTAGATATTGTCTTTGCGGTCCTATGGATGAGTGGTTAATGTCAAGAGAGAGGGGTTGAGCGTATGGATTGGAGTGAGAGTCGTGTTTAATGATGTGTTTAATGGAAGTGCGTTGACTGATGCTTTTGACGTGTTCCACATTGAAGTTCCCCCATTCCCGCCAAAGGGGTATCCTGCTTCATTCAGTAAATTGCAGTTTTTAATGAGCTTGCTGATGACGCTGTTTCGCAGAAAGAGTATCCACATCAAGTATGATAATAATTTTCGAACAGGTTCAGCTTTGAGTTAAACATCGAATAGTCTGTAAAATGAGTCTCAAAGATTCATTTCGGTTCACTCAAACAGAATCACTTATTTCCCTGAAAAGGAAATAAATTAACGCCAAGCACGAATCGACACGAAAATGGATGATGAGGACGAGGGGGACTTCTTGCCCCCGGCAAACACCATTACTTTCGCCATACCCAGGGAGCCGGAGCTGCTGGTGGAATATGAGCTGTACAATCCCTCGATGGCCACCCGGCGGCTGCACAGCGAGCGCAATCGGCTGATCTACACGGAGGCCTTCATCGCGAACGAGCGCCTGGGCACGCTGTCCGATCTGTGTGTGCGAGCGCTGGCCAAACTGGGCTGTCGCTATATTCCGCCGGTAGTGCGGCGGGATCCGTTGAAGATGCGCATCTTCTACGACGCACTGGATGTTAATATGCCGCTTCAGGACTGTTACTTCGTGGAGGACTTGCGCTTCTGGCGTCGCGTCGTGCTCGCCAAGAGCTCGAACAAGTCGCTGTCGCTCAAGAAGATCGACGAATTCGACTGGAAGGGCAATGGCGTGAGCCTCAAGTACGTGGAGCTGGTCGAGGCCTGCCCGGCCGCCTATTGGCCGGAGCAGAAGATGGCGAGCCTGGGCCAGTTGGTGCGGCCCTATGTGCGAACCCTGCACATCAAGCATCTGCAATCGCTTACGGACGACGCCTTCCAGCACTTCGTGGAAAGCGAGTCGGAGCTGGATGTGACGTCCGAGGAGTCGGGCATGTCCGAGATATCCAGCGATGAGAGGTAAGTCGATGCCTGAGCCGAGTTGGGTTGTGTGCTAAGCTTTCGGTCTAGGGACACGCCGGAGGAGGGCGAGGAGGAGGGTGAGGAGGAGGAGGAGCAGGTGATGCCGGCACCGCCTCCAAGCAAAGCCCCAAAGCAAACGGGCTCCACGGTGCGCATCGCTCAGAACTTCAAGGTGGAGATGATCGAGCCGAATGACTCGTCGACTCAGCTGGGCCTCCAGAAATCGCCCTCGGCCATCGAGTTGGATCTGAAGCGAAAGCAAGCGCGCGCGGCACGCAATGCAGCGCGGCAGCAGCTGCGCGAGCTGCGGGCCGAGAAGCGAGCCGAGCACGAGCGGCGCAAGCGACAGCGTGCGCTCTTGCGCAAGAAGCCCGAGCCGGAGCCGAAGCCGAAGAAGAAAAAGAAGAAGGCCACGCCGGCACCCGTCGACGATGTCTTCAATATGGATGTGCCGCCAGAGCCACCCGACGGCGAGGACAAGAAGCCAGATGGACGCAACATTGAGAAGCTGCTGCGACGCAACAAGCGCTACGACTATCCAGCCAAGCATTGCCATCACATTGACCTCAGCTTTGTGCGCTACTTCGATCACCTCGTCTCGCTGACCATCGAGTTCCTCGGCCCCGAGATGGGGCGCAACTACCACAAGCGGCACATGAACTTCTCCTACGACGACATGGTCCACCTGGGCAAGGGGCTGCAGCAGCTGCACCAGCTGAAAGTGTTTCGGCTGAGGAACAGTCGCATGGATCACATCAAGCTGTTGATACTGGCGCGAGTCCTCAAGCAGCTGGACGCGCTCGAGGTGGTGGACTTTGGCTACGACCAGCTCACCGATCAGAGCAAGGTGGCCATCGAAATGCTGCTGGAACGGACGCACATGCTCAAGGCGCTCGAGCTGGAGTACAACAGGCTGGAGCGCACTGCCATAGTCTCCATCGGCCAGGCGCTCAAGTACCATGCTATTCAGTGTCCCGACGGCGCGCCCTTGGAGTACCTGGGCCTGGCCCACAACCCGCTCAACGAAATGGGCTTCTCCTCGCTCGTCAACGACATCATCGGCACCAGGCACGTGCAGGAGCTGAACATAAATGGCATCGACACCGTCGCCGTCCGGCTGGCGCCGATCATCAGCACTTTGCTGCGCAAGCACAGTCCCCTGCGTAGCCTGGACATGGCGGCCATCAAGCTCAACTCGGACGCGGGACACATTGTGATCTGCGGCTTGCAGACGAACCACAAGGTCACGCACTTCGACTGTCGCGCCTGCTGCATGGACGAGGAGCAGGAGTACGAGGCGGACATCATAGTGCGGCGCAACAACTTCGAGCTGCAGCACACGTACCTGGGCGACGAGACGCAAACGGAGGAGAGCTTGCTGAAGTTCTTGGCCGGAATGCGGCATCCCATCTTGACGAAAATCGACTACGAGATGGCGAAGCGGGACGAGTGCATCATGAATCGACGCGGCGAAACGTCCAGTGAGAATGTGGCCACTGAAGAGCAGGGCGAGGAGCAGGTGCAGGAGGATTTCGATATTTGGACCATGTTCGGTGTGCAGAAAGCTAGTGTCCAGGAAAACCTCGAGTCCCGATCCGAGACGTTCTCGCAGCGCAGCGATCGCACATTCGTCTACAACTCGAATGCGTTCAATCTGCAGCAGATCCGCGAGCATCTGTATTTGCCGGGTCCGGAGAATCGATACTTTTACTTCCAGAGGCAGAAGGAAATGTTTAACAATTAGTCTAGATCTACATATATGTGTGTGATTGAGCTATATGGATGATTTACAGATATGTAGAGCACAACGACAATATAAAGAACATAGGGTTTACAGAGGGTATATATAATATGTAGAGTATTATGAATAAATTGAGAGTGCATAGAGTTGCAAAATTGATAAATAATATACTATATATATAGTAAAATATGAACAAGTAGGCTAGATATATTTCATATGCCCTCAGTCACAGAAGTATGCCAAATATAGCATAAAAAGGTAAATCTGTACTCTATGTACATCTGTGACTGTAAGGGTATATAAAATATGTACAGTGCTATGATAAATAGAGGATATATAGTATATTCAAAAAGTATATGAAATATATATTTTAAATGAGGTATATAAAATATAGTGTTTAACTATACATTACTATTACAATAAACAAGTAAGAAGACTCTAGTCGAGACTGCTCGACTAGGAGATACCCTGAACCGTCCATGCTGATGTTGCAATCATTCTGCACACATACATACACATGCATCCACCCGCACGCACAGGCCCGCGCTCTGCTAACTGCGCAGTAAGCAGCGACTGCGCTTGGGCTGCGCTGCGGTATGGGCAATATTATGAGAATTTATTTGTTGAATAATTTCGTTTGTAGACGTACAATCTTAATGAAACTTTCAGAACGTAATTATAATGTTTAAATATGTATACATACCAAAGCACAAGTCTCTAGTACTTGATATACGTTTTTTGCAAGTTGTGGGCGAAGGGGGCGTGGTATCCAAAATCTGTAAATTACAAAATGTGTGTATCCATCAAATGTATATACACAGTAAATCTGAAGTCTCTAGGTCTAATAATGTTCAAATAAGGCTGAAAAAACAATATTAATTTATCCTCGATAAAAACGATATCGAATGAGTTACTGAAAAATTATGATAAACTCGTACTGCGTATGGTATACACGAGTATGCATACAAAATTTCAGCTCTCTAGCTCTTATAACTTCTGAGATCGACGCACTCATACGGACGGACGGACGGACGGACAGACGGACAGGGCTATATCGACTCATCGCCCTTTATGGGGTCTGCGATGATTCCTTCTGCCTGTTACATACTTTTCACAAAACCATTATACCCTGATTCCCATTTTCAATGGGATTTGGTGTTATCCCTACAAATCGATTGGTTCATACGAGTCGCAAAATATCATTAAAATATTTCCAAGATTTGCATTCCCCGTTGCTGGAAATCGTTTAATGGGCATATCCGTTAATGTAATCTTTCGGGGACAAGTCGACTTCAGTTTAGGTTCCCGGACCTTCCTTGATTATAAATTATTTAGCTGTACGCCAAATTGCAGGCTGATTTGATCCGCAGAGAGGGAAAGGGGCGGCCCCTTTCTCTCAGCATGCTTTCTGATTACAGCCTAGTCCAAGTGCTTGACAGCTCTAAGCAGCCATGACTCGGCACTTCTCGCTGGACACACCTGTTGTCGCCAGCAATCAAAGCGTGCAGTGAGCCAACATATTTGCCACATACGACTTTCCTTTGAGCCGTGCTTGTCGCACTGTTTTTGAAGTGCTTCCGCTTTTGCTGATATGCGAAATCAATTGAAGATACAAACACACAACCAAACAAAAAAGCGAACATAATGAGAAACAGTAAATAGTTTATACTAAATAATAATATATATATATATTAGTGGTAGTAGTAGTCGTAGTCAGGCACCGTTAACAAACACCCACAGCCCAGACTTGCCCAAGATCGTGTGAATTTATTGCTTAATCATGCGCCTTTTATGCCACACTATTCGAAATGTAAATAAATGCAAATGCTGCAGCAGCTTTAAAGTCTCTGCTCTCCATGTTTCCGATTCCCGGTTCCTCGTTTCAGGTTCCAGGTTCCAGACGTGCGCTGTGCCTATGCCTAACTGGACACACTCACTGCGTGTGTGTGTGTGTGTGTGTGTGCGGGGGGAGAGGGCTTCACCAGGTAGGCGTTCTAAAACTACAACTACGACTACAACTGCGACCTCATCTCCGAGTAGCTGTTGGGCAAGTGGGTCGAAAACACAGCGAAAAATGGGGAATAACATTAAATAAACTCAAAACTAATTTTCTTATTTTCATTTCTCTTATTTTCACTTTCTACGCCTGCCGAAATAAAACTAGAGCTTATGGCAACCGTTATTTATTTACTATATGTAAATATTTTCAAAATTTGTATTTATTTGCTTTTAGTTCCACAAATTGCGAATAAAAATTATTTTTGGTAATGGCTTTTATTTTCAATAAAATTTAACTAAATCAAAATTAATTAAATTAAATTAAATTAAATTAATTATAATAAATATACTCAAATTTTATAACATAAATTTGCACAGTGAATTTAAAAAAATGTATCTGTTGAATTTTTGATTCTTTTTTCAAGTTTTCTTATATATAATCAATTTTAAAATATATTCATAATTTTTATAATAAATATATTTATGTTAAAAAAATTATAAAAATAATTATCTCCCTAAAAAAAAAAATATTTTTGGTTGGAAATTTGTTATCATATAAATTTTACTTCGATTAAACTTTTGTTTGATACTTTTGCTGTGTTCAAGGATTTTATATATTTAATAATATTTATTTTAACAAAATTTTTCCTTTTAGAAATATGTTATACAAAATTCTATTGTTGATTTAACTTTAACTTAACCTCTAATTTGGATTAATAAAGCTTTACTTTTTATTTTAATATATATTATATATAATAATTTTTTTTTTTTTTTTTATATTTGTATTATTTATCTATATCTATAATCTTCGTTTAGTAAACATTCTAAATTCTCAACGTTGAAACTAACTGGAAATTGAACTTTCAAAAATTTCATTTGATTGCTCGAAAATTTTCACTGTGAGCTGATGAAACTTTTGCTGTTTGTTTTATTTGCTGCGTGGGCGGCCGCACTAGTGAAGCACTGCAATTAATATGAGACACATGCAACAGCAACAGCAATAGCAACAGCAGCAGCAAAAGCAGCAGCAGCGGCAGCGGCAGCAACAGCTTGCTGCCACCCACACGGTGGCAATAAAACCCGTTGGCAGGCATCAACTAATCCACGTTGTGCTTGGCAGATATTTCTCGATTTTGTATTTTTACTTTGCCAATGCAGAAAAGTGGAAGTGCATTTTTATTAAATATATCGCACAGTTGTAATGTGATTATGTTTATAATTGAATGATTCCGGAGAACTCTTGAACACAATTTCCTACCTGTAAAGCTCAACGGCTGCAGTTCAACAATCACCAACGCAACATGTTCGAGGCTTAACAGCGGCTGTTGCTCCTAACATGGCCACTAGCTGTTACGATAACAGTGCGATTCTGAATGCTCATTTATGTGCATAGTTTATTTATTTAACTTATTGGCTGTTTGCAAATAAAAGTAAATATATTTAATTAATTGATTGTATATTAATGATTTTGTACTGTTTTTAGCTTGTTTAATTTTAATTAAATATCTAATAATCTAATTATAATTTGAATACATATAGGTACATATGCTATCATATTTATTTGATGAGAATCATGTTGATTAAGACTATTATTTAAATTTATGTTATTTACATATACATATATATAATTTAGTCATTCCTAAATTGTATATTAACAACTAATTTGATCATTAATTTGATTCTTTTTATATTCATCACGAGTTTAGTATAAACATGGTCCGATTTGAATTTACTTTCAACGAAAGCTGCTTGGCAGCCACCCCCGCTCAATTGTTAACTTGTTTTGTTGTTGTTTTGAATCGAACCGTTCGGTATGGCCCGTTCAGCGAGCCGTCTCGAGCTCTGCGAGCAGGTTGGCAGCGTGTTCGTCAGTCAACAAACGAGTCTCGACGCGCGCGGTTCACGAATCGCTTGCTCACAACTTGGCTAAAACCGAGCTGACGGTCAAAACTTGGCTCTCAATGTTTATTTGCTGCGCTGCATTGAGAAGTGTTCAAAATAGTTATATACAAATTAAAAACAAATTGTTTGGCACTTAACAACAAGAAACGGCATTAAGTTAATTTGCTACTGAAAATATCTGTGCGGAAAAAAAATAAATATATATGTATGTGTATGTATGATTCGAGTGTAAGCGTGCAGTGCAGTGCAAAGTGAAGTTGAAGGCGAAGTCGAAGGCGGAGTGGAAGTGGAAGTGGAGTGCGCTCCACATCGTTTATAGAACGTGCAAAGCGCAAACAGTTCAACAAATTCATTTGCTATAGGCCCCAAAAACAACATGTTCAGCATGCTAATGGAGTTGTAAAAGAGAAAAGTACGTACAAATCAAATGAGATTTACCTGACTGTCCAATACAATACAATACACTCGTTATGCGCTGAGAACAAATAAAGAGCGCAAATTATGTGATTGCACCATCTAAATTAAGAGTAAAGTTCTTCATGGTATAACTAGTTGTGATTATATAGAACCAATATACTCATTTTCAAATCGTAAACAGTGTGTACAAAAACTGTGGCAATCTGTGATAAGCCCCTGCTCAGGGTTGGAGCTCAGCTCTAAGCAGATTTCATTTTCACTTGAGCCAAGAGGTGTTAAAATCTTTTGAGTGCACACTTGAATGCACTATATGTATGTATATACATACATAGATATGTATAGCATATACTCGAATTTGAAGACTCATTCATGGATGCTAATTAATCGATTAAATATTAGCTCACTATGTTATGTGTGCATAAGTGGGTCGCAAAATAATTAGCTGCAAAGCTGAATGAATACGATTTGTTTGCCAGATGCATTTTACGAGCAACAGCTGGCAAAAGTTGCTCAAGTGTTACTCTTCCTCTTCTCTTACTTTTTCTTCTTCTTCTTCTCTTTATAGTTTTTGCAATTTTTCAGCACTTAAGGTAAACACTTGAATGTTTACGACTTTAGATTGTTTTTGCATTTTTAAGATCTGCAATTTCGACTTGATTTATGTCAAGGGGTGCGACGGGGGGTGTTTTGCCAGGCACCGGAAAATGTGTAACGTGAGGAGATACGCTTTGAATATTCGAGGTACTCGAAATTTTATGAACTAAATAATTGGCCAACTGATTAATTGACTGATTAATCATAAAGCTAACACAACTGAATTTGCATGAGAATTACAAATTTTCTTATGCAGTCAGTTCGTTAGAGACTTGGAGAACTCGAAAACAGCTGTACAAAATACTTGTAGTTCGAATGTACTTCGAAATATTCAAAAACTTCATGAGAAGTTTTCAGCAGCTCTCTTTTGTAGGGTATCCTACGTTCGATAAGCCATTAAATATTGATTCAATTGCATGCTTTTCTCGGCTGCTGTTGCTTTCAACGAGTCCTGCTGACTTTGTTATTAGATATTTCGATTTCCTCGGCTGCTGCCAATGGGTTTCCTAGCTGCTTTCGTGAAGCGGCACAGATTTGTAATTTCTGTTTATAATTAAAAAGTTTGCTTACGTACAACTGTGCTGGCCGCAAATGCAACAAGCTCGTTTGCTAACCACAGTTCTCTCACATCAGTCAAAAATAGTTATTACCCACAGTGGGGCCATAAAGTTGACTACTTTATGGAGGAAGCATAGCAGCTCGGAGGCGTTGGCTGCACAGTAAACAAAAATTCGGATTTGTGCGAACGAAATAATAAAAAATATGCGAGCGATAAAAGCGAATGTTTAACTATCGTTTACGTTTAAGGACCCTCAAAAAGTGTGCTAAAAGGCAGATAAATCTGCAAATATAAAAACTTTTTGAAATTGTCTCTAGCTTTTTCGTTCTTACTTCGAAAGACAGTGGGCGAGTCCGAGATATAACATTAATTTCTTATAATTTTCAAATTTATAAAATATTCTAATTATTTTTATATAAGACTTGTTTATAATTTTTTATTGGCTTATAAATTTGCATTTTATTTTCTATTGGCGAATCTACAATCGAATAACAATTTCCTTTTAATATTAATGAATATAATTCTAAATACGCTTCTGTTTTGTTTTTTAAATTTATATAATATTTAAATTAATTTTATATAATGAAGTTACTGTAGTTTAAATTGATTTATTCTATATAATTTTTTAACAAAGATAAATTACGAATGAAGAAATATGAAATTATATGCATTACTAACCTTGATTAATAATAATATTTTAAAATATTTTCAAATTCAAATTTTTATATAATAATAAAATATTTTTAGTAATTTTCGTACGTTTTGAAATTTTTACTTACATTGTTTTCTGTTTGCCTTATTTAATATTTATTGCTATGGAATGCCTATTTAACATAGTTTCTATTCAATTTCCATTGAATTGCGAATGTGCATACAAATTGCTTACAGTGCATTTGTAGTTGGCTGAATTATTTATGCAACCACTGCACATTTCACACCTCTGGCCGTCTAATGCGCTCTGCGGTCAGGTTGTCAACGGTGCACCGTTCAAATTAGCCATGCAATTTGTACTTAACAATTTGCCACATTGCTGCAACAGTTGCAGCTTGCAAGAGCTGCAGCAGTCCAGGCGGAACGCTTCTAGCCAGACTCTGGTGTGTGTGCAGAGGAGTTTTGCACGTCCGGGGCTAATAATAAAATGTACAAGGACTTAAACCCACAACAAGCACAGCCAGACGCAGACGCAGACGCAGACGCAGACACTGATGCAGATGCAGACGCAGCTGAAGACAAGCGACAAGTTTATCACTTGTTAAGCCAGAGTTGCAGACACGCAGCCAAAAGCCGAACCACGCGCGAGGCATTGGCCAAAGCCCCGACTGCGTCTTGGATGCAGTTCGACGTGCTGGCAGGCAGGCACAGATGGGTGAGCCAGATAGTGCTGACAGCGCTGCCACAATTTGCATGGCAGCAGAGTTCAAATCGAGCCACAAACCATCAGCAGCAGCAGCAGCAGCAGCGGCAGCAGCGGCTGCCAACGTTAACCCTTTAAGGCCCACTGTGCTGGCAGCTGGCATAGAATTCAAATGGAGAAGTGCTGCGACTGAATGGGCGCCCACACACGTCGACTGTTAAATAATGTCAGTCGATTGTTGGCGTGACAAAGAAGCAAGGCTAAGAGTGTGACAGATACCCTGTAAACAGAAAACTAAAGGGCTTCACACTTTAGTAATACTCGACCGAAGGCACCCTAAAGAGGCGAGTCTGGAGCTGGGACTGGGCTGAAAGCACTGCTGGCACGGGCCAGGAAACAAATGTCAGACTGACTGTCAACACACAAAATATTACGTATACGCAGCGTGACGTGCATCGACACAAGAGAGTTCGATTTGCCTTTGCTTTCGCTTCCGCATCGTTTCAACTGGCTGTCTGCTCAATTGTTGTCTTCGATTTCGCGGTGGCTCATTCAATTTCAATATGTTGCCTCAGCTGTAGCTGCTGCTGCTGCGACAGCTGCTGGCAACTTTAAACGTCATTTCATTCGTTTTACATTTTATGACTTTAATGGCTGGTGACAATTTCAATTACATAAGTGCCACTGCAGGCACAGCTGTTGCCTCCTCCCCTTTAAGTTTTTGTCGGTTTGCTGCTGCTCATTTTTTTCGACAGAACTCAGCTAATTGACTTAATCTGCAGTCAATGTGAGGCAAGCTTCTGACCTGGAAATGATCTCTGTAACAGGATTTAAATGGGGATTAGTTGGCGTGCAAGCAGAGGCAGGTGCTCGATAGAGTTAATAATTGATTGATTAATCGATGAGGTAATAAATATTATAGATCGCCAGCCAATCATATCGAGTGCGCGGCGCGCACCCCCGCCCAGCAGCTTACTTACGGGGCACAGAAGCAATTACTTACGCTGCCTCACGGTCTTCCCCAGTGTTGCCACATAATCGCCTTCATCAACTTAACACTGATATCTGGGTGGCCCACAGCTACCAGCTTCGTACCTCGTGAATTATGTATTTAGTTGGGCAAACAAATCAGGCATCACTCTATTGCCTCCCTCCGAATAATGTGGGGCGATGTCTATCGGCCGTGATAAACATGTGTGTTACGAAAGGCCCGGCATCAGCTAATTGGCTGCAAAGGTGGCAGGGCAGCGAACAGCAAGTAGAATGAAGTTGATGCTGCGTGCATCAATTTATTGCTCCAATTAGCCGGGGCCCGGGGCTAAGATATAAAATTCAGCGGCGAAACAGTAATTAACATTATTAAAGCACAGCGAATTGTGGAATACGTTCAACCCGCTGACACACCTTGCCCACCTGCTGGCCACTTTGATCTGCAGAAAGTATCTGCCAGACACAAATGCAAAAGGCTCTGCCTTTAACGTTACATTAATTAGCAAGACAAACAGCGTACCCCCCTTTGCCACCCCGTCGAATAAAAACAACTCTCGCCCTTCGCACAGCTGGACATTAGAATCAGCAGCAAATAGAAAAGATTGCATCGACCTGAAGATACTCTGTATACGATTGAGTTGAATTTGGCTGATATACAATTATCAATTAAATATCTTACTTTCAATTATTCATTTGAATGAACATATTCTCTTTATATAGGAATAATAATTTAATAATTAATTAGAGTCGAAAAAACTATACGGCTATAAATGGAATATATTAATATCAAATACTAAATGAATTACTTAAATAATTTACTCTCTCTCGTTTTTATGTAAATAACTGCAATATACCCCATTTGCAAGGTTACAGGGTATACTTGGCTGTGTTCTATGTATAAATATGTATATATTAATTACTAATCAAATTAATAATTAGTATTTTACTTAGTTTAAAATTTCACAAGAAGTATAATAAGATATATGTATAATTCGAGTATACCCAATATGACGCATTTAAAAAAGAATATAGGGTATTATTAGGCGTAAATGAGTTTTTATACTATGAAATATACCCCATTCAACATATTTGTTCATGGTTGCAGGGTATTTATTCTTGGCTGTGTCTGACAGCCGCAGCACAAAAACAAAAAACAATGCTTAAATTAAATTCCAAGACTACAAATTTAATTAAATACTTTTTATTTTTTCTTTATTTCTAAAAGGTTCAAAGCTCTAGGATCAAAAACCAGTCAATCGATAACATAAGGAAAATATTAATTTTCGCCTCCTCAGGCATATGCTGCGTATGCGTAATTTTTGCAATAGACAGCAGCCTTTGAGTGAGTGTGAGTGTGTGCGTGCGTTTCATTTGAACCAAATATTTTGAGCAGCTGCTAATTGAATCCGCTTCGCTTGAAGCGACCTCGGGGCATCATCTGCCCTATCTGAAAGCCTCTTTGCCCCTGCCCTGGCCCCAGGACCCACTGCTGCTGACATCCTGTGGCTGAGCCTTTTTGCACGTGTCAGGCAAATTGATAAGCCATAAATTTTCGTTATGGCCGAAGCAACAGTTGTGCCGCTTCAAGCCACATAAAAGGGCTGGCCATTCAACCCCCCGCCTCTGCTTCTGCTTGCCTGCTGCCAACCTGCTCTCGCTCTCCCCCTCTCTTTCTCTCTCTTCTCTCTCTCACTCTATCTCTGCTGTATCTGTATCTGCAACTCAAACAAAGTAGCCGAAAGTTGTCTGCTTGTACAATTCCTTGTTATGCTTCATTAATTTAATTTGGTTTCCACTTCGCTCTCGTTCTCGTTCTCCTACTTTGTTTTTCGTTTTGCTCTGCTTCGGCAAACAAAAGAACTTTTGGACACGCTTATGCTAATCCGAGGCTTTTGCATATTTCATAAGTCCCGAGGTCTCTGCTGGCAACTGACAGAACTGTTTGCGCTGGCGTAGAGACGGGTGGAGTTCATGCAATAGAAGGATGATCTATTTTATTGAAAACTAAATATTGTGAATTTGATAAAAGGTTTATAAGTGCCCGAATAGGAGGAGGGATTGAAAAAGCTTTCGTTTACAACTATCGTAGGTAACGAATTGACAAAAGGCAAGAATATTATTTCATATTTCAGTTATTAAGTTATTTATAAAGCATTTAAATGCCCATATTGCTGACAAAAACGTGCCCTTTCGTGAACCCATTTAAAATTCAAAGTCCGGGCATAAGGATTTTGCTAAACTGTATGTCAGTCAGAGGGCGGCGTGGCAGAATCCATTACGTATATATATATACATATATTCTTGATCAGGGCGAGGTTCTGAGTTGATGTAGCCCTGCCCGTCCGTTCGTTCGGATGTGTGTATTAGATATAATAACAATAATAATAGGAGGCCACTTTGAATGTATAATTGTGACAGTTCATCGATACATAACTTCCTATCGCATAGCCTAAATTGCAGCCCTGGTACTGTCGTTGCGTAGTAGGAGAACTGGTGTTGGGGTTATGTTATTAACAGACATAGAAGACACTTTCTGGGATCTAATGGGATCTGGCATTCACAATTAATAAGTACGGTAGAGCCCCATTATAAAGATGCTCAAGAGAACGTTGTTTTACCCGAAAGACACTATAACATTTAAGTTTGCTAAAGTATGTCTGTGAACCAGAATATTCAACACGCCAAAAGCGAGTCGAATGCTACCGTATTTCAAATCAGTATTTCAATTTTGGTACATCACATTTAGTGTTATTTATGAATTCATATCAGAGAACTGTCATTTACTGCTTATAATCCAAGCAAAGCATTGGCTGGGTTGGCTAATGGTTCGTTTTGTGGTGCTATTAGCAAATCTGCTTCTTTGGCATTTAAGTAAAGCAGCATTATGCAAGCTTCTTAAGCACTTTCACTTCGGCTCAGCTCCGGCTGAGCCTGCCATTGCAATAGCAGCAACAGCCCATTGTAAAGTAAATGAAATGTGTTGGGTTAAACGACGTTGTCAAAGAAAACAAACATTGCGCACGTTGCGCTGAGCTGCTTAAAAATTTATCGAATGTACGCCAGTGAAAGAGTATTTATGCACACACACACACACACACACACACACATAGCTTCACATACAGCACTTTATTGACATAGGGCCGTGAGGTCAAACAAAGTTCTCATAGCCGAAGCAGAAGTCACGCTTTGATTGCCGCCTGTCTGTGCCTCGACTGGCTGACTATTTGTGACTGCCTTCTCGGCGGGCATTGAAGATGTTGGGACTACCAAACGATCTATCAATTTCGTTACTCAGCCAAGCCACCTGACAGCTAGCAGCGGCATAAATATGCGACTGGCAGATACTCTATAAAATAATGTAAAGAGTGGAGCTATAAGTGTAATGTTTGTTAGGAGAACTATACTCTAATTGTAGTTGTGATGTGTGTAATGATTGACTATGATTGACTACAGATTGATTGACTGGGTGACTGATTAGCTGAACAATTGCTAGCTTGATTGTCTGCTTGTTTAATAAAGAAAAGATTGATTGACTGAGTCATTGATTGATTGAACGCTCATTAACTTGGAAATATCTCAACTATTATCAAATCATTATCAATTAATTAATTATTTAGAGCCATGTAGTTGTTCAATTTTGAGAATAATTGATTGATTGACTGAAGTAGCTGATTGACTGAGGAATATATTATAGAATTCATTTATTTATCGTTAGCTAAAGTCGGTTATGAGATCTAAACTCATGCTGGAATTTTCTAGAATAATATTTTCTTTTTAGCATTTTCTGCGGTTTGTCGATCTCTTCAGCATAGTCAATCGACTCAGTCGAGCGTCAATCATTCATTGCAGAGTGCTTTGGCAACTCGTGAGCCAGCGTTAACAAAGTTGAGTGCCTGCACTTGCAGTTCATTTGGCCAAAAGATGCGATTGCTGCTGCTGCTGCTGCTGCTGCTGCTGCTGCTGCTGATGCTTGTTGGCAACGTCCAAACAATTACCCAGCAACTACAGCCACAGCAACAGCAACAGTCAAAACTCAAATACAAAACATAGCTGGACTCTATTTTTGTCGGTTGTTGATGTTATTGTTGTTGTTGCATTTGTAGTTGTTGGCCAAGAACCTTTCTCCCAATGCCCATTTGGCAGATAAAAGTGCAGTCGTGCCCGTTGCCGCTCACACGTCTCGTTTAAGCCCTGGGACTGTCTGAATTACCAACTGGCAACTGGCAACTGGTATCTGGTATCTGGCAATGGGTCTGGGACTGCGACCGGGCCTGGGCCTGGGCACTCTAGCGGAACTTTGTGTCGCATTATGCCGTGTTGGTTGTCGTGGCTACATGGCCTACACATGTTGTTAACAATTGCTTTTCCAGCATTTGTCTCGTTTTATTTTTTGTGTGTATATGCTCATGCATAAATACAAAAAGTACACTGGAAGAAAATGCAACTCAACTAGAGACAATAATAAGTTACATATACAATATTATTGAAAATAAACTTTAATTGAGTTTGATTTATATCAAATTACACGTATATCAGAAAAGAGAAATATAAATAAATAAATCAAATCGAATGCTAAATATTACATGAGATATAAGCTATTTGATGTTGAAACAGAACTTCATGAATTTATATCTACTCCGAATCCAGCTTTGATACTCTTCATATTGTATATATAGATCCTTTCCTTATGAAATTCTCGCTCTTCTCAATAATTCATAGATATTTCTTATTTCTTATTTCATATCCGTCATTTCGTTTCATTTCGTTTCATTTCGTTTCATTTCTGTCTTATTTCATATCTAGATTTCCATTATACGCTCATCTCTTTTATAATATCATTCACACTCACTTTTTAAAAAATATCATTAACGTATTTTAATCTTTAAGAGATTTTAATATTTGCTGTTCAAGCCCGAATAATTTGAGTTTAAAATGTATAAGAGTAGTTATACTTATATAGCTATTAATTGTCCATTAATTTCTCTCAGTGCATCGGGTGCAGTGGGTTCAGCTCAATGTTCTATATGGCAATGGCTCTCATTATGTTGTGTTTGCGCTTGGCTGCAGTTGCATCCACCCTCTGCCGCCTCTGCCACACCTGCTGTGCCACTACGCAGCAGGCAACCCCTGCTGCTGCTGCTGCTACTGCTGCGGCTGCTGCTGGTTTTAATTATTTGCATGTCTTTTGTGCTTTTTATCAATAATAGATATGTTTCAATTGGCTTTTACATGTTTAATTTTTAATAGATATAAATTGCGCCCCATAATGCATACACATGCTGGTAATTCTCCATCGAATTACTGGGCATTTACAATATGCTCAAGTAATTGACTAGATTAAACGAATTACAACGACTTCCATGGCTGCCCTTTGCCTCTGCAAATATGTATATTTTATGCAGTTAACTAAGTGCTTTTTGCAAGTTATGCAGGAGTTCATTGCGAACTCGAGTTTGTTGTTGCTGTTGTTGTTGTTGAGCTCTTGTAACTAATCCACGCCTGATTAAGTTGGGCCTAATGTTAACCCACAAACGTGGAGCATAGAGCAAAGTTCGTCCAGCTCTTCTCATCGAACTTTTTCAAGGATGCGCAGCCAGCATCAACTAGACAAAGTTTGAGCCGAGTCATGAAAGTACTCAAAAAGTGCGAGGGCTGCCATGCAAGTTGGGCAACAGCTGGACTACGCTGAAGCTTCATATATACAAGTAAATGTTTACATATATATGTATATATCTCCATTCTTATCTGCCGCCTTCTCTTTTTCTATGCTAAGGTAATTTGAGAGCTGGCATTATATCTATTATTTTGAGCGAGGTCACGTGCCTCTGGCAATTAAATGTCAAAGATTGCATTAGCCGTGCTCATTAAAATAATTCAAATTTTCATTTATTAATTACAGCTAAAAGGCAACAAAAATTATCAAAGACAACTATCAAGTTCAAGGCCTCTACACATGCACACACACACACACGAACACGCACACATTTACACTCGCGTCTATCTTACTAGGCAACGTTAGCAAATAAATAGCTTTGTTATGGTTAATAAAATCAATTATAATTTACCGGACTGCGGGCAAGTTTAATGTATTGTTGAGGCTTAATATATTATTTACTATATAATATTTCCAATGATAACTGCGCGTTGAGTGCCCAATGGTTAAATGAAGATTAATTTTTATCAGAGTCTTTCGCATTACGCATTGAACAGTCAATGTACGCGTATCAGTCAACTTCTTTGCTATTCAATCAAAATATACATTGATCCTCAATCCTTTAACAATTATTCTGAAATGTTTTTGATTGATTTTTTTATGGACTGCGGAATATTTACCATTCTATTTAAATCGCTTTCATTTGTTCTCTGATTTCCAATCAGTCAATCAATTATTCTGACCGTCAATCAGTCTTTCAATCCGGTTGAAAAGCTTGCTAAGAACTAAATATTTGCCATTCTATCTAGCTCACTTTTATATGAATGTTAGTTCTCAAACCGTTAATCTAAGAATCTGTTGGTCAATCACTGCGTCAATCAAATTTATAGATCTGCTGTTTGTGAACATATATAAACTGACATTAGTAATCTAAATCTAAATCGCTTTATGTACTTTGATTCTCAATCAGTCGATTAGTTTTGCAGTCATTCAATAAATGTGATTGAAACGGTTTGCGAAGACTAAACTATTTATATTGGTTGTGTATGCTTCTATCTAGCCCGCCCTTATCTATACGATGATCTGCAATCAGTCAATCAGTTCCTCAATCAATCTGACTGAAACTTTTTCTAAAGTGAAGGTAATTTATATTGGCTATTAGCTTGATCTTATATGTTGATATGCAATCACTCATTCAGTCAATCAGTTTATCAATCAATCTCATCGCAAGGTTTTGAGCAAACCCATTTAGATTGCCTATACTACTTAGTGTTCTATATATTCCGCTCGTATCTGTACGTAGGTCCACAATCAATCAATCAATAAGTCAGTCAGGTGGAATAGGTAGTTTCTTCTATAGTTACCTGTCCTTGAGTATGGCCTACCTGAAGAGCTGTGAATGCTAATGCCCACGGTAAACATTATAAAACTTTAACGTGGTTTTTCATGGCTCAACTGAAAAGCTCGAAAATGAAATAACTTGATCGTATGACGGCGGGGGCGCTTAGCTAAATGCGGGCGGAGCGGGGCGGTCCAGACGAGAACGAGAAAAAACAACAGCAACAGCAAAAAAAGGAAAAAAAAAAACTGAGGGACAGACAATCATAAATTGATGAATGAAACGTGGCCGGTGGCAGGTGCCATCCTCTGCTGGTGTGTGGCATAAAAACCTGCCCAGCTTTTATTTGGGTTAATCAAATTTGCCGCTGCCGCTACCGCTGCCTCTGCCTCTGCCTCTGCCTCAGCCGCAATCGTTGTGGTCGTTATCTTTAGCGTCATAAAACTCATGTCATGTCCATGTCGAGGGGAGGGGCGCACTGAGCCCAAACCATTAGCCAGGCACTCAGGCACTCAGGCGGGCCGGCAGCCACCTGTGTACGCTTCTGCCTTGTATCTTGTATCTTATGGATACATTTCACATGTGTCGCGCGTAATGCTCATTAAGAGCTGGGGCTAAGCAGCGCTCGCTGTTGGCCAGGCCGCTCTAACAGTAACTGTATTGTGTAGCTCTCTCTCTCTCCCTCTCTATCTCTCTCTCGCTCTCTCTCTGTCTGTGTGTGTATCTGTATCTGTAAGGTACGCATTTCATGTTAATTACATGTCGCCGCCATGTCAGCTTTGTAATTATTTTGACAGCGCATTTTCTGTTGTTTCAGCATTTGTGAATCAACAAAGGCAACACAGTTACATTCGCCAGATTTGCGCTGATATCTTTGCATAATGATGTGTGTCGATCCTGCTGCAGCAGCGACACGACGCTCCCCCCTCCTCTCCTCTGGCTGTCAGTTAGGCCATCAGACAGCTCAGTTAGACTTTCAGCCAGTCAACGGCAACGTTTTGTTTAATGAGCTTTTTACGAGCGCCGCGCACTGCGATATGAGCTACTGTGATATGAGCCAGCTATTGAGCTAAAAGCGAGTTGTGTCCTCCATCCCCCTGCGCACCCTCATCCGCATCCCCATCCACGTCAATGTCCTCGCTTATCGCAACGAAAAACAGTTAGTGTGTAGAGGCCCGGCGGCAACGCGAGAGTTGTCTTACCGGCTGAGAGGCAATTACAATTGATTTAATGATAAGTAAACAAACGAATGGAAGACGACAGTGGGGCGTGGGAGTTGCTATTGAAAAGCTGTCGGATCAGATTAAGAACTGTAAATGAATCGGTAGAAGTGAAAAGAATGAAATGATAGAACTGCTTGAGAATCATAAAAGAGGTGTCATAATTAAGTTTAATTAGCAAAGTATTCAATCGAAAAGCTATGAGATCTGATAAAGAACTGTGAATGATTTGAGAGAAGTGAAGAAGAGTGATGGTAAAGCTGATTGAGAATTGTGAAGGAGTTGTAAAAGTAAATTTATTTAATAAATTACATAAGCTACAAGAAGTGATACCAAGTCTTCATAATAAGAATTTTAAAAGAGGTAAAAATCATATAAATGAACTGATTTAGTATTATAAATAGGAAAAAGAGACAATGAGAAAAAATGAGTAAATTATTTCATGAAAAAGCTGCTATATATGTTATTTGATAAGGAATTAGTAAAGAGGTTGTCGGAAGAAATAAAATCACATTTGATTAAAAACTATAAATGAATTGAGAAACGTGAAAAGATATGATGATGAAACTGATTGAGAATTACAAGAAGTAAGCAAAAGTAAGTAAGAAACTGATTATGAACTATACATGAATGGAGAGGAGTGAGAACTGAATATAAGCATTGTAAGAAGTGTTTGAGAATTATCAGAAGTAAAATTCGAATTAATTAATATTTAATTACTAAATCTAATTTAATTGAATTACAAAATTGTATGTGATATATACAATTACCTTTTCACTTTACCACTAAACTCGCATCATATACCTAATAATGTTGTTTATTAACAAAAATTTTGAGCAACCCTCGCTGTGAACTGTTTTTCTACTTTTATTCATACATATAGTGCTGCCTGCAGCGCCTCAATGAAACAATTGAATCGATTTCGAGGTTTCCGCTCCGAATTTGGTTTAGCTGGCGATCCGGTTGACCGCTGAACTGATATGCCCGGAGCAAGCGCCGTAAACAGAACAGCAACAGCTCCGGGTAGTGCGAATGCTGATGATGACAGCTGAAGCAGAGCTGAAGCTGAAGCTGATGTTGATGTCAATGTTTGTTGCTGATGTTGGCCATGTTTGATTGACTGTTCGACAAACTCTCCTTCCCCCCCCCCCCCTCTCCGTCATGTGGCGACGGCTGCATCTGTTGAAATACATTTTCGCTTTCGGCAGATGAGTTTGGTTAACAGTTGCTTCGCTTTGCCGGTTTGCAATGCGTCGCATAAATACATAAAGCGAGTCGAGTTATTCGAATATTTGTAAACGATTTGCATAAGCAAAGGCAACAATCCAGCAATACGTACTATCGAAACGTACACTTGAAGAAAAAACTAGTGCATTCTAGTGTGACAGAATTTCAGATTTTAATTCGAAATTTGCATACTCTGAATAAGAATCAGACAGAAGTCAGAGGCATAACTTGAATATCTCGACAATATTTCTTTCGTATTTTATTTCTCTAGAGCTGTCTTCTTTTCTGAGACTGCATCTGTCAGATACTTTCTGCTTTTGTATCTATGCATGGCTCTGCACAGTAGTAGAAGCTAGCTGGCCGTCTGTCTGTCTGTCTGTCTACTCGTATGCCTTACTCTGTGTGTCATTGTACTTTGAGGTTGTTGGCATTGCGCGGAGCTGTTATGACTGCTCTTAACGCTTCGCTACGTCTCACATATCAATGCTATCATAACCAGGCAGCAATGGATATGCAGACATCGATACAGCTTACAGGGCAAAGAAGAAAAAGATAAACAGATACCGATATTACGAGTTACATAGATGCAGATATTAGTGCATAAAAAGGCAGATTAAAAAAAAAAAATGAAAATCAATATAAACAAATTATTTTATAATACACTAAACTTCTGTATTATTATTTTTTGTTGTTAATTTTTATTATTATTATTATTATTTACACATAGAAGTGAGTACTAAAATGGAATAATTCGAGCTTAGATTTTATTGACTTTTTTTTTTTAATATGTTCAATTTTTATCTAAGAAAATGGAAAAAAATTTGAATGAAAAAAAAAAAATCCTTAAGAATAAATATATCTTTGCACAGAAATGTTAAATATGCTTTTAAATTTAATTAAGTTTTTAATCAATTTTACTCTTAACTTAATAAATAGTCTTAGCTCAATATTAAATTAAATAAATTAAGTTAAGAGTATATTCTATTAAAAATATATACATTAAATTTACTGTCATATTTTATATTAATATTAAATAATATAGTTAAGCAATTATCGAGAAATGAGAAAGCAGACGTTTCTTCTTCACCCATTCTATCGTTCTCTCTCTATCTATCTCTCTCTCCTTCTCCCGCTTACTCTGTCTCTCTCGCTGTCTCTCCCTCTACCTACTCCCACTCTCTTTCTCGTCCTCTCTCTTTCTTTCTCCATGTGCCTCTATCTATGCCTCTGCGTAAACTCTTTGTCCACACCTCGCTCACGTAACGTGTTACTTTTCAATTTATGTGTGCTTCCCTTGCAGAGTTCGCGCTAGCTGCATTTCCACATTAAATATGAAAAATCAATTTCAGATTGCAAGTAACATCTAACCGCAGAATCATCGCTTCATAGCCACAAACACACACACACACGCACACACATACCACACTCACACACAGAGAGGGAGCCACGCTTAAGGGACCAACACATGGCAGTTAGCATATTCAGGGCACTTGCAGATTGCAATTGCAGTGCAGCAGCCCTCGCCACATAACAGCTTATTGTCGATGGGCACTACTTATATACATAAATACATACATACATACATATACATGGTGCATAAATGCATATGCAGAGTGATTCGATGGCAGGAGCAAATGCTAATGCTGAGGGCAGCATCGGCGAGTTTTTCTCTCCGCCGGACTTGAGGGGGGCATTTGCATAAAATATTGTTGCGCTTCTCGAGCTACCCTGAACATGCATCCACACGAGCTGACTGACTGACTGACTGACTGATTGATGATTACTTTCGGATAAATTAGCTGGCAATACTTTGAAGAGTTCACAGCGAAAGCATAGCTTGAATGAGCATCAATATCAATGAGAAACCAGAATTCTTATCTTATTT
This sequence comes from Drosophila mulleri, assembly GCA_035047565.1. NCBI lineage: Eukaryota > Metazoa > Arthropoda > Insecta > Diptera > Drosophilidae > Drosophila > Drosophila mulleri. The sequence goes on from JAWNPK010000012.1 coordinate 21,464,163, forward strand.
AAATTCAATTCAATTTCAACTAACTAACGCTTTCTTTTAGTTCTGGCAGCCTCAGCCTGCGAGTGATTTTTCCATAGGGTATAATAGCAAGTATAATATTATTCAAGTTTTTTCTCGGCATTTCCCATTTCCCAATTTCTTATCCAGTCATGTTTTCCTTTCTCTATTTACTTTCCAATTCTCAGTCAGTTCTGTCAGTCGATGCACATTTTCTTTAGTTAATATAGGGTATATTTGTTGGCTCACTTTGGTATTTATGACCCTTTTTTGTTAGCCTTTCGCAGGCACTTTTAATGGGTTTTATTTTAGCGCCGGGGCCAAAGACGAAATCAAATGCTGAAAGTTGGCGGCAAATTAATGAAGTTTTCTCTGGCATATGATTAAAACTTTGCTCTCAGCTGCATATGGATTGTTTTTTTTTTTTTTAATTTATATTTTTATATTTTCCATGCATTGTACACCGTGGGTGGGTGTGTAAGTGGAGGCGTGGCATTCATGGCAAAGACATTCGCTAAAGTTAGCCGCAAAACTTTTTGCCCGTTACATTTTCATTTCCATTTCCATTTGCATTTCTCCCCCTCTCCCTCTCCCTCTCCCTCTCCTCTCTCTCCATCTCTCTCTTTCGCGCACTGCTGCTAATGTCTATTACAATAAAATCTCTTGGTTAAATTTTGTGCTCAGCTCACTCCATTCCATGCGCCGGCTCAAACACAGATTTGACCCAGTTATAAAGCCCAGATCACGATTCTTGTATTTTACGTTTTTACCTAGCCCCCAGCTTTGGGCTCTTATTTTATTGTGTTGACTCCGCTTGCGACTCTTTTAATTGTCTTTGTGCGAGAGGAGTCTTTTTCTGGCTTGAAAACAGCTAGACGAAGAGCCAGCTGAGCAGCCAGCGGCTGAATTTATTTAAATTATGTTATGTTTGCTTATAATTTATTTAAAGTCATCCAGACAGCTGTTCAGCTGAATCTGTTTTGCGTACGTCCATTGTTCAGTCGCAATACTTATTTACTTTCCATTGTTGTACACAGCGGGAGCTCACTGTGCGTATATATGTATATGATGTATACCATGTATGTGTATGCATTTATGTATGGATATTCAAGAGTCGAGTATCACATGAGCTTCAAATAAGTTTGGGAATTGAATAAAAAGTTGTACGTTAATTAATGACGGAGATTAAGGAATTTATATGAATGAGCCTTCCTCCACTTTGGACATCTCGGCTTTTAGCTTGTGACTTAGTTGACCATGATATGAGTAGAGTATAATAATATTCTTCAGTATTCAATTGGCACGTTTCTCTGTATGAATGTGTAACATTTCGCAAATATTGAAACGAGAGACTGTAAAATTTAAATATATGTACATATACATCTGTATATGTATGCATATATATACTTATCTAAGAAATGTTTACATTTTATGAGAGATACATATTTTATGAAGTTTCTCGGATTTAGTGTATTTCATAAGAGTTCTATATTTTTTATATATGTTATATATTTTTTAAGTCGAGCTTGCGACTAAAATACTACAATTCTCACTTAAAAAATAAATGACCCTATTTGTTGAAAGTAAAAAAAGATTGTTATCATTTTAAAATTAATTAGGCTCCACAAGTGTATCACTCATGCTTACTTAAATTAATATCAGAGTTCACATGAGATCATTGTGGTCACTTTCACGGAATATTTACACTCTCCTACAAACGCATCTGCTATGTGAAACATTATTTCGAATCTGAAGCAGAACCATACAATTTCTTCTTCATTTTTAGAACATTTAAATTATAAGATTAGGCTGAACAAGAGACTCGAAACTTGCATTCCAGTTTACTAGCGAATCAGTCGGGATCAGGATAATTCTTTCAGCAATTGACTAAGTGAGGCGATATCGATATCGAAAAGCATAGATTGGTCTATCGCTGATAGGGTTCATGAGATTTAATCGATACTATCGATTGTGCTATTAATGATTTAAGCAGCTCTATAATGGCTAAAATTAGTTACGAAGTTCTGCAGTTAGAACCAAAGTGAGTTAGCCCCTTTGTAACTATTTATATAGCAACGAAATTTACAAAATCAATCATTATTGGTTTCTATAGATCAGCGATTAGATAGCCCTCTGGTTGATAATTAAAAGTCGGGTTTTATAGAAACTCTTTATTTCGATATTCATTCGGTAGCTGCGAGTCTGTCAAAATCAGAGTGCAATTAGAGGAATAGCATTTCAAATGAATATCTATAAAAAAAAGTTTTGCTATGCCACTGATTTCCCATGGCCTTTTTTGGTTTTGGTTGCCCGTGGGGTTTGTCCTGGGTTTATTTGCCATTTGATTTGCAGTCGATAGTTGGGTTTCTATTCAATGTATAAATCCGATTCTGGTCGCTTTGACAGCACTTTTACCGTAATTGCAATAGCATTTACAGCTAATTCAGTTAATTCGCACTCGGGAAAGCATTTTCCACGTTCATTTAACTCTTTTTTTAACGTTTTTTTTTTTTTCAATGCAACTGGCAACAAATCGTGTCAGGCAGGCTCTGGCTCAGGGCCCGGGCCAGTCGAGACGACGGATTTTTAATTGACAGGCTGCAAGAGAGGGCTACAAGAGAGAGAGAGAGAGAGAGAGAGAGAGAGAGAGAGAGAGAGTGAGCTGCGAAGCGTGGGAGGGCCCAGAGCAACAGCCATGGGCGATGGGAACTGGCGGAAAAAGGTCAGGCCAGGTAAAGGTAAAGGTAGAAGGGGAAAGGGGGGAAGCGCAAAAAAATGACTGAAAGGTCTTTCAGACAGCTGTGAGCTGGCTGCATTGGCTAACTGGCAGCTGGGCTCTTGCCTTACTGGAGGGGGCGGCACGGGACGGGACGATTGACTTGATTAAAGATTTCACACTTGATTAAACACTGGCTGTAGTTGTTGTTGTTGTTGCAGTTGTTGTTGTTGCAGTTGTTGTTGTTTCTGTTGTTGCCACACAGCTCCAATTGCAAGTTTCAAGTTCGTTGCAGCAATTGATGAACGAAATTTAATTTTGTGTTTTGTTCGTTTTTCGGTTTTAATTTCCGAGGTTGGCAGCTGTGCGAGTTGCCTTTTTATGGCAGTCGCTTCATTGTCGACAATAGCAACAGCAACGGCTAAAGCAACAACAAAAGCAACAACAAACAAAGCAAAGGCAACAGTTAGTTTTTTGTGGAGCAAAACACGGTCAAACGAAGACGATTAATGCGCACAGCCAAGCAAATAAATGTGCAGTAAGGAGCGACATAAAAAAGGAAATGTGCGAAGCAAACATTGGCATTGGTATTGACATTGACATTGACATTGACATTGACTTTGACATGAGGATAAATATAAAGTTGAGTACTCGATTAGTGTGAAATTTTTCGTTAGATAATTGCATTTTTAAGCATTAGAGTAATTAAGGAAAAACTCATAGTTATAGCAGTTAGAAAGATTGATTGATTGACTGACTGGCTGATTGACCGTTATTTATAAACTAAGGCAACATATTTCAGTTGATTGACAGACATACTTTGATAATTGCCTTATAAAGTACATTTAATCCAATCTGTTGACTATTAACTGAAAAACTCATATTTACTGATTGATTGATTGATCGTTATATAAAACTTAAAGTTGTATACATAAATCGTTTAGCTTCCGTTGATACTTAATAGAATGATTCTCTGAACTATATATATAGTAAACATTAGTATAGCTGAACTGATTGATTGACATGTATTAATGATTGATTGGCTGATTGAAAACACTAAAAGGTTAGATCTACAGCAAACTATTCACTACAGCTCCATTCAATCGAATGATTGTCTGATTGATAGATCTATAGATAGAACATAACCTGAAGGCTAAATTGTCAATGCTAGCAGATTTGATTGACGGACTGATTGATACTCAAAGGGTTTGATTGATACTAAAAGCACCGATCAAGCGCTAAAACCTGAATAATAAATATTAAATATTTACTACATATATGAATCATAATATAATTCAAATTTAAAACATCAGAATGCTTGAATGTAGCTCACCTCGATCCTTTCATAACACAAAACAATCAGTTTTACTGCAAATTGTTAATGACTCACATTTTTCGTTTATTTTTACAGCTGTTCATTATCCGAATGCCATATTAAGAGGTAAGTGTATCTAGAGCACACAGACACTCGTTCCCCTGCATCACCGACTTCCCCTTCTCCTTCTACTAGCGCTACGCATAACGAACGCCATTCAGCTATGGTTTTTCCCCGGGGCTCATCGCATCAATCTTAATTTATAACAAATTTAATATGGTTGGGATTCATTTTTTATCGGGTGGTGGGGGAGAAGCGGCAGCTGCAAATGGTGAGCGTATTCTCCTAGGACTTATCCAACATGACGCCTACGCGCATGGATGGAGGCTCTACCACACATGCAAATGTGCAATATGTTCTCGAATGCGGGCTTGACTTGGCTTGGCTTGGTTTTTGGTTACAGCCTGGCTGTGCTCATGTTCTCTTTTTTTTTCATACGTGGCACAGTGAATTCCTTCTGACCTTGCTGCAAGCGAATTGTGCGTGTCCTATGTTGCGTGAAGGCTCGTAAATATGCTACGGTAAAAATTCACAATAAAAAAGAGGAGGAGGTGCAGAGCACAGAAAACAGAAAACGTGTACAGCAAAACACACTTAAGTGATTTTATGGCGCCATTTAAATGGTTTTCAAATCTGCCAAACGTAGAACCTAAAGGAATATGTTTGCTCCTGCATGGAATGCCAAAGAACGGGGACTAAGCCATAAATTTTCAGCCCGGCTTTGCCACCCAAATGTGAGCAGTTCGCAGCGGATCTCAAATGTATGCAACACAGCGCAGAGTGTGTTGAATAGGCTGAGTGAGCGAGTGTGGGTGTGAGTGTGAGTGTGAGTGTGGGTGTGTGCTTATATTGTGTTGTCTGCATATGTATGTGCCTTCAGCAACAAGTCGACGAAGGTGATTCGGACAGCCTAGCACAAATATTTTGTAAGCAATTGGAGGAAACAAATTGAGCTAGAGTCGAACTAGAATATACCCTGGCTATAAAAATATATTATATATAATATAGATTATATAAGTATCTATTATATGTAGTACATTATATTATATTATATTATATTATACATCTTCGTCATACTAACTATAGTAAATCCCAATATATCGACTGAGTATAGAGTATGTCAAATGGAAAAGAACTGCGCAGAGTGCAAGAGTTGTACGACTGACTGAATACCCTGTAAATTCAGCAAGCTGACCCTAGAGTCTTAGAGAATCCTTCATATATCTGTAACATACATAAGCATAAGCACAACATAACCTATGCCAACTACAGAGTATATTTTATTCATAGACACAGAGGGAAATGAAACGGGTGAGTGTACAACTAGAAAATACCCTGCAGTTAATTAATAGACTATTCTAGCTGGTCACTAAATTTAGTTTTCAGGCATTTTCAGTGTCCTCTTATACACTTAGACGAATAACGACTTACTATATGTATTCCAACCCAAACTGAATTCCTGTGGAGTTCACATTTCTCTGTGCTAAGATTCCTGTCTGCGGCTTATCAAAATCTGTCGATTCGCTGAGACTGCCTATTGAAAGGGCGGCTGATTGAACGCTTGATTGACTGCTTCTGTCAGGTGATTGAGCTGTGAGGGGTGAACGACTTTATCTCTCCTGAAGTTGGGCGCTGGGCGAACATTTTGATTGCGTTGCCTTAGATAAATTATAACGCTTAGTCGAATGAGTTGCAGAACAACATGTGATTCAGCAATATGGAGTGCACCCAAATTTAATGTCTGTCCTCATTTAAACGACTCGCAGATTGATGAGCCACTTTTAGTTCAGATTTAAATAACAGTCGACGACTTGAAGAGAATATTTATTAAATTGCAATTCGAAAATTGTATAAAATTTATTCACAAGCAGCTACCGAATGGCAAGCTGTTGATCAAATAGCAATGCGAGAGGCGACTAGCATTTAGCAGCTCTCGAGTCGAGCTCCTTCAATTGTATTCATTGTGTGTTGCGTATACGCAATGTGCGCCCAGAGAATTGCTTTGTTTGCTTAGGCTTTTGACTGCTTGCGTTGGGCTGGCGCTTGTCAATATTTACGCCACCAAAATAATGTATAAATAATTGCATGTCACTCGCTAACAAACAAACTCACAAACGCGCATTTATATACACACGTATATGGATGTATGTATGTATATATATAGCATAAAGACCATATTGTTGCTCCCTTTTGAGCGTTTTAATTGGCTGTTGACAGCTCTCAACACCGCAAGCTAATCGGCTGGCGGAGCTGTCAGATTCGACATTAGCATAATGACAGCCAAGTGGGCGTGGCACACTGCTACAATGTCACACGCAATAATTAAAGTTATTTACGCATATGAGAGAAGACGAAGAGAGAGAGAGAGAGAATAACTAAACAAGCTCTCAACAGATAATTTATGACATATCGCAACATGAACATGAATCTATATAAGCATATATGTACGTACATACATAAATATATATCTCTGGCATGCCAAATCAATATGTCGCAACCCAAATATTAACACTGCTCTGACACGTGTGTGGGCGTGGCATAAGGCATCGTGACATCGATGCGAAATTGCAGTTGACAGCGTCTCATAAATTATGCAAGAGCTGAAAAATAAAGAATCAAATATATATGTATGTATGTCTATAAATATGTAAAAGCCGACAGCAATTACCCGAGAATCGGTTTATTAATTAAGTGACCAGCAATTGGCAGCCCAGACAGCGGTCATCGATGTTGGTCTCTGCGGATGCGGTGTCCGAGGACTGCGAGCACCGCCTCCTCTGGGAAACGACCCTCCATTAGGGCTGCCCAGCCGACACTTATTGATATTGACAAGGGTTTAGAGCGAGCTTTTTGACACCTACGGCATGGATTTTAACTTTTGGCCAGCAGTCTGAGTGGAGCTGGGCAGACGAATATATGCTTTAAAGATTTATTTACTTTTATTGAATATATGGCTGAATATATAGATTATATATTAATTATATAGTACATACATATCTTGACTGCAGTAATACTCTTACCTCACACCAAATAGTATCCATAGTTACAACTTACACTTGCTTAAAATATATCAGAAATATGTATGTAGAGCAGAGTATCTAGAGAATGCGGATATTTTAAATATATATAAATGAATTCATATTAACTTCTATGAAAAGTAATAAAAATTAATGTTAAGAATGTATATATTAAAAATTATTAAGCAATAAGCTCAACTGGCTAAAACCTTTGATTGTATGTTGGCCAAGTTAACGTAAAGGAAACTGTAAGAACCTACAAAATTAATGATTCTTATATTGGAAATCAGAGTTAGATCCATTACATATATTTAAATAGCTAACTTAAAATATTTTTCACATTTTGCCTAAAGTTTTTCAATGAACTTTGTATCCACTATTGCCCGTTCGAAACTTCTTAAAAGTATTTACATTATATAATATTTTCTCCAAAGACATTTAGCTTTTATCACAATGCGCTTAGGCACGCTCTCCACTAAATTTTTAACATGGGCATGCGGAATGTTGCTTCAGGCCGCCTGGATGCGAAACCAAAGTTCATTAATCCCTATCGGGTGGTGTATCATACTTTGACATCCTTTTTTACTTTACACTCCACACCATTATCACAAATTTTTGATTGCCGATCCATTTTTGACGACTTTCGCTTTTTGCTTGGGGTCATTGTCCTGATGAAACACGAGTTATTCCACGGGATACTATCCTCTGAAAATTCGGTAGATGAGTCAAGAGCTATTTATCGAAATAAAAATGTTTTATTTTTGGCATTTAAATTTATTTAATGTATAAGTATAATGAAGTTAGTCATAGATTAATTAAATGGTATATAGATCATATTAAAAAAATAAAATTATATAAATATATAAAGGATATATAGAGGAACTTATTCTCATGTAGACAGAGTCCATGAATTTGATGTGAAATAATGAATAAGTTTTATATAAAACTTTTCGCCTTGACCACACCAGCTATGAAATTATGCAAGTTCTTCGGAAATATTATGATATATTAGGTGCAACAGTTGAAAACCACGTTTATGACAAAGATGTTTGGCTTGAGATCTAGAAGCTAATCATTTTAGGCGCATTAGCGCAGGCAAAGCAAACTTAGCTCAAAGGCAAACACGCGCTTCCACGAAAGTTTGCTTAAGCAGCTACTCGATGGAAGCTCTCGACTTGGCTAACACACATGCAGACAAGCACACAAATGTGAGAGTGTGTGTGTGTGTGACATGTTGCGGTGAAATGTGAATTTTGTCGCTGTGTTGCTTGTTGTTGTTGTTGTTGCTGCTGCTGCTGTTGGTTTTGCGGCTCATAAATCACACAAATTTGCGCGTGCAAAATTATTATATATAAAACAGAATCAAAATAAAAAGTCTGACATGAAGCGCATGCGAGGAGGGGTTAAGGGGGTAACTGAACTTCAAGCCAAAACGCAATAAAAACTTTTTGATTTCGGATCTTTTCATTTGTGCGCGTGTGTGTGTGTGTGCCTGGGTGAGCAAACAGAATTACAAAAGCCAGACGAGCAGACGACGAGTTGGACATGCCAAAAAGGTGGCTGCCGGGGGGGTGGGGGCTGGGGCGGCTGTGGTCAATAGCCAGACAGCGGCGGAAACGGAAGCGCGTAATGCCATACGTGGTCAGAGTCGTGCGGTTCTTTATTTTGCAGTTCAGCGAAGGTGCAAACAGTATTTTGATTAATTGCAGACGTCAAATGGCAAAGAACCACAATAACAAAAACAACAACGAGAACAGGTATATTACGGTGAGCTCGCTCGGGCTGTGGCTGACTTCTTTTGTTGTTGTTGAGCCATGAAACAAAAGCCACAGGCCGCACTAAATATAAATCTAGGCAGCCATAAAACTGCAATAAAGAAAAAGGTGTTTTACACTTGTATTGCATTTTAATACACACACACACACACACACACACACACACGCATACACAGACACCAAAAAGGGTTTTTTTGGCCACACAATAAAAAAGCAGACTTGTTATATTTTTTTTGATAACACACAAAGTTCATTTGGCAGTTTGTCAAGCTTGGACTTTAGATATAAATAAATAATGGCGGATGGCGTTGGCCGGAAAATCCATTGAGTTAATATATAATGTATGGCAAGTAAGCAGCGCACAAGGCGCTGTCGACTGAACAATACTATTTCACTGCACAAAAGCAACTTAAGCCTTTTATAACCTGAGCCCCAAGTCAGACTATAATGTTTTTGTGTATATTTTTGTATGTAAAGGCGTGGCAGAGCGCAAAAAGTATGATCAGCAGAGTTCATCTAGGCATATCCGGCTGTTCGTCCGTTCACTCGTTTGTATGAGCGTCGAGATCTCGTAGACCCCAAAAGCTAGAGACTTGAAACTTATAAGTAAATTCGTGTATATCGTGCGCTATTCGATATTTTTTCGATAACTCAACACAGTCTCCTTATTATCGATAATAATCAATAATTTCTGTTCGTTTTAACAGTAATTTGAAGACTGTTAGAGCTGAATACTTCAGATTTGCATAGATTTTTTATAATTTTATGCTAATATCTATTCTCGGTATAAATTGTTTTACTTTGATAATTTGCAGTATTAAATAATAAATACTATTTATTGATATGGAATATATACAAGTTAAAGTAATTGTATAGTAATAAGAGATATAAATTCAAAAATATTACTTATTTAGATAACTATATAAAACGAGATGTAGATGTAAATATACATAAATGTCTTTATAGATATTTTTAAATTATAAAAAGAAAAGAATCATTATTTATGATATTAAAAATCAACCATAGTGCAAATGTTGTAGAGCACACAGGCAATTAGTATTCTCTAATATTTAAGTTGCTTTTAGCGAAGGTTACACAATGGTGAATTCTTTTTGGTGCGAACAACCTTTTCTGATGATAATAAATGATTATGCCAGAGAACTGAGCAGAGGAGCTCTCGTATGCTGGGCATTCATTTTTGTTTTACGAGCGAGCATAGAGAGTTTTAATTAAAATTAATTAGAGTGGTTAAGCATTTTGAGACTGAGCAAAGAGTTCAGCATGCGACCAGATGATTAGGAGTGTGTGCTTTTCTTTCGTTACTAAACTGACGTAATTGACCAGATGGAGGCAGGGGCAGGGGTAAGTGGGCCGAGTGAGGCTGCTGCTGTTGCAAATGTGAAAGCAGCAGTTGGCCAAATGTGCGAAAATTGCCAGCAAATTGGCGTAGAGACAGCCACGGGCCCAGAGATTTGCATACACGAGCTGAAAGTAAGGCACATTCGAATCAATTATGCCTCCTCTCGCTGTCGAGCCCCTCCCCCTCAAACGATGCGCATGCCAATCAGCTAGTCATAGACTCAGTCAGTCAGAAAGTCAGAGAGTCGAAGAGTCACAGAGTCTCTGAGTCTGTGGGGCAGCTAGCATTTCATTCTCTGAGTAAGTCAGCAAGTCAATCAGCGGAAGTTTGTCTCGTCACTGAGTGCATAACAATGGCAACGTACAGCTGCTCTAGTCGCCACTGCAGATACCCTGTAAACACCTATGTGATATACATACATTGAAAGATTTCTATATCATTGTTTATACATTGTTGAGGAGCCATGCAATATAGATGAGATGCTCGTATATGCCAAGTATTAGAGCTGCATTTATCAATTACAATTATATGTACTACAACATACCCTATAACATACTTTTCATTAATAAAAATAAAAATAGTTTTTATTATAACTATAAGCAGTTTTACGGAGCATTTTCTGTAAAGTACAAAGTGTATTTTATATTGTTAACTAATAAAATGATAATAATAGTAATTAAACTTTACTACTATAAATATTTTAGCAAAAATAATATTATTATTATGATAAACACTAGCAGAAATCAGATTTCCTTTTCCCCGACTAGATAATCTATTAGCTTATCTACCCGATATGCACACTACGCATGATTACAGGGTATCATAACAATAGATCTCTGCTAGTCGCTTCTCAGGTTCTACTTTTCTGGCGGCCTATTGCCCTGCTGCAACAGCAACAGCTGCTGCTCTTTCTCCCCCCACTCTGGAGCTCTCAGCTCCCAGCTCCCCAGCTGCCAGCTCTCAGCTGGCTGTCTGTCTGGCTGGCGATTTTCGTGGCCAAAGTAACTGTACTTGATGTGCGGCAATTTCATTATGCAGATCGACAGCTGCAGCAGCAGCAGCAGCGAATGGGCCTTCCAGTTAAAGCCGTCTGCGGCATCCCTTGGCCATGGATAGCTCTTGGGTAAATGTATTTTCTCCTCTGTCAGCCACACATTTGGCTGCTTTAAGCCTTGCTTTGGTTGCCAGTCGACAGCGCCAGCCGCCAGCCTCCTGCTGAATGCTGCCTGCTGCCTGCTGCCTTCTGGTCTTAGCCTTCTTTTTCAATTGTTTTTCGTTCTTTCTTTTTTTTGCGTTTGCCAAGTCATAAAAGCGGCGACAGCACAAAACAATTAACTTTACAAAGGACTTTTGTCTTTGGCCAGCAGCACTTGGGCATAAAATATATATATGTATAGAAGCAGAAGAACGGGCCAACTATATCATATCCTATGCTTATTTATAATGATATCAAAGAATAATTAGCGTGCAAATAAAATATAATAATACAATTTTCTTAATAATGAAATTAGTTAAGCTAGCTTTGGCTACTTATGAAAATATAAATTCTAGCTTGTGCTTAAGAATTTAAAAGTAGAAAAGAATTAAATAACAGCAAATATTCATAAGAAAATAATAATAATAAAATAAATATTTGCAACATATGTCTATAGATTATAGATTATAACCATGATTAAATCTATATTAATTATCTATGAAAATTCAAGTGAAAAATATTAATTAAAAAATATTTCATACAAGCATATTTTGTACTCTATTTTGGAAAAACAAAAAAAGAAGTTTGTAAACATTTTTCAATCCACCTGGGAAATATTTTTGTTAATTACGCGCTGACTGCGTCGAGTGCTTTCTTTTATTTTCCATGGGCTTGTTTTGGGCATATGGAATGAGGAATGGGGAATGGTGGATGGGGGAAGTTGGTTCCAGCAATTAACGCCATTGCGTTTTGTTGGCGTGTTTTGTGTCCTCTTGGCCAACTGTTCGGCTGCCCTTGGTCGTGCCTTGTTATAAATTTGGCCAATTTGAGCGGGTCGGCAGTGTAATGGCCACCCAATGCCAAATGGCATGGCAAAAATTAATTAAATACCAAAATGTGTGTACATATATACGACTTTATATATATATATATATATATATATATATATATATATATATTGTATATTATGCCGATATCTATCGAGCTGAGGTGTTTCCCACGCCAACACGCACCCACATCAGCCGCAAACGCACACGCAGACGCATTTTCCACAGTCCAAATCAGCAGAGGTTTCATCTCAGTCTCCGTCTCAGTCTCCGTCTCCGTCTCAGTCTCCGTCTCTGTCTCCGTCTCAGTCTCCGTCTCTATCTTCAGTCAACTGTCGCGACTATCTGGCTCTCGTTCGTGTCGCCAGCTTGGCTGCAAAACTGTTTACGAGCAAAGCCAAAGCCAAAGCCAAAAACAAAGACAGGAAGCCATCAGAGGCCACCCGGGCTCCACAAAAGAGTTGGGGCTCTTTTTATGGCCCCCGGTTAAAACTCATTTTTTGTTTTTAATTTTTCTGCGTCTCTTTGTCTTTGGCCCATGCAAATTGGCCTTTAAAATGCTTTGCTTTTACTTCTGCTTTTTTGTTATACATATATTTTGTTTTCTCTCTGTTTTCCTTTTATAATTTTTTATGATTTTATTACGACTTTTTCATTGGCATAATCAAGTTGTTGACGCTGCGCGAAAATTATGTGCGAAAAATTGTGCCTGGCAATTAAATTATTGATTAAATTATTTTTAATAAGCGCCTTAAGTGTTATTTTTTGCCGTTTTTGCAGCCGCAAAATGTTTCAGAGCTGGACTTTTTATATAATATTATGTAGGAGTTTACACTTAGGTATCCATTCAGTTGAGAAAGAAATACTGATTAAATACTAAAATAAAGACAACGCAATACAAAACACAAAATAAAGTCCCAAATATTATTTAATTAAGAATATAATAAATCAAATTTGTATTTATACTTTAACAATAAAATTATTTATTTTGATGAAATATATATACAAATATTTGTTCTCTAATATATACATATATAATGTATATTTTACAGCAAATTTGATTTATTTAATTATTTAATTTTATTTTATATATTTATTTTATTTTTATTATTATTATTTATTTATTTATTTTTATTTTATTTTTATTTTTATAGATTTAAGAAAGGTTTTTTTTAAGTATATTCTAGTTTCACAATTAAATTCATAAAATAGTGAAAAGGTATTAGCAAATAGTTTTTGGAGTTTTTATGGTATTTAAACACTTTAATCTTTAATCAGATTTCGTCAGTTGAAAAGTTAGTAGATGCATGTATTATTCAAAATGAAATGAGATGATTGCTGTTTGTTAGCCTTCATAGTTCAGGCAGTCTGAGCTATGAAACACAGAGACACAAATACAAGCTCGATTGCTGTTTCAGATATACTAAAGCCGAAACAAGGAAACAGTTTATAGTTCGTGTCAATTGACTGCCTAGCTGCAGAGTTCATGTGTGTTATGAAGAGACTTTGCTGGCAATCGCACATAAATATAGAAATGAGCAGAAGATCAGAGCTGGTTGGGTGCACGCTCTGCTCTTGAGCTGAGAGTCAAGTGGGCTAGAAAATTCTGTCAGCATTTTGTTGAGCTGAGAGTGACGGGACAACTGAGGAGGATGGGGAGTGGAGGGTTGAGCAGAGCGTGGTTGGTTTCCAATTTATTGGATTGCTGCTGCAGCATCATCTAATATGCGATTTAATTGAACGTGCTCGAGCCCAGAATCGCCCAGAATCGTGGCCACGGTCGTGATGTAGCGGCTTAACCTGCAGACGCCCAGCTAGTTAACCCAGTTGCAGCTCACCAGCTCACCAGCTCCAGCTGGAGCAGCAGGTCCACATAGAGGGTTTCATTTCATCAAAGCGGGCAACAGGCGTTGCTCTTTTCAGTGCTTGCCCCAGAGCTGCAAAATGGATTATTATGTTAATTACTGTCATGTCACGTAACGTGATGCTCTCCTGCTTCAGCAGGGGGACAGGTGGTGGTGCGCGCAGCTTTGGGGTATGTCATGGTAACTCAAGGCAATGCAGCGCGCTGCTGCTGCATTAAAGCGCCATTCAACTGCAAATTAGCACACAAAATGTGAGGCGGCAGTTGCGACTGCCCCGAGTACCCATCTCTGGCAAGTTCCTCGCTGCGTATACATAATGCACGGCCCCGCGTTATTTGGCCAGCATAATAAATTTAAATTATTTCCATTGGCACGTGCACAGCAGCAGCGGCAGAAGCAGCAGCAGGAGCAGCAAAAGCAATTGTGCAGCAGCTTAACAATGTTGCCAAAATAATATGAATAAATAACAGTAAGTAATGGTTCGCAGCGCCCATTTTAAAATTATCTTGAATGCTGCCCGAAAATATATACAATTTAAATTAAACAATAAATGAAATGAAATTCATTCAAATTTAAATCCACAAAGAAACAAAACTTGAATTAAATTTTAAAAAGCTTTACAAAAATCATTTTTATCAAATTTTATTAATAATTTTTAATTATTAGTTATATTTATTATTTATAATATATATAGTTCATTTTAAAATATTAATTAAAAAGAACAATACCATGATATCCCACTCAATTACTGTTCAAGTAATGTTTAATATAATATAATATAATATAATATAATATAATATAATATAATATAATTTTATATAATAAAATATATGTATATCATGTTCATGTTATCAGCTTCTATTTATTGACCGCTGATTCGACTCCTAATAAAGTCATTCGCTTCCTTAACAGAAAGAAGCAATATTCTAATTCGAGCTGAATGAAGCGTGAATTTGTGAGCATGCAAACAGCTTTGAAGAATCAAAGCCTATTGATAATTGCCTCAATACGCCCACTAAAAATTCATTCAATTTTATAATACATTCAAATGGTTTTTTTTTTTCAATATTTTGATAGAATATGCTAACAAAAAATTAAATACACAAAAGAGGGCCGGCTTATTTAACATCGTTTTTAAGCGGACATTGAAACCAAAAGTTGAACAACAACAAATTAAGTAACTTGTAGATTTGCTCGTTATTAAATTAGAATTCGAGAGAAGAACAAGAGGAGGCACAGATAACAAAGCGGCGAACGAGCCAGTTTCTTTTGGTTTTATATATGTACATATATTTTTTGGCTACGTTTCTAGCGCATGGCCAAGAGCCAAGAGCGAAGAGTAAAAGCTAATGCCGTAGACGTAATAATGGCAGCCGGTTTTAATGCCTATTGAGCAAATAACGAAGCGGGCATATTGAAGTTGAGATATTTTATGTAACAGACACTGGGGAAAAGTAATTTTGATTTTAATTTGAATTCATTTTACATGAAGAGAATTGCCGATTTTCTAGCTATTAAAGTTTATGTTTATGAAGACAAACTCCAAGACTCGATAAATATCGATATTGATCTTCATAGTACTGATTGTTAAGCTATTATAAAAACTATATAATGACTCTGATAGAGTAAATTTAAGAACAAATTCATTTATAATATGGCAGATTATGCATATCACATTTGTTGTGCCCTGATTCCTTTATGGCTCTTTTTGCTGCTGTCGCTCCAATCATCGCTCTATATTAGAATACTGGAAAATACTATTTCCAACATTACTGTAAATATCTTCATTCTAAATACATCTTCATTTAGAGAGTATGTTGCAGTCAAAGACTTCTTGGATTACGCCTCTGGCAAACGTGGTCTGGAACGACGTCAAAATGTGACGTGCGCTCGTCGCCGCGAGCCAAACAAGGCGCAAACAATAATCATAATAATCATGAAAATAATAATAATAATCATCATATGAAATAATATAAAAAATTATGTAAATCGCCGCCCCGAAAAGGTAAAAACTGGCCGAACAAGAAGTTTTTCTTTTTCAACTTGCGTAATGCAGCTCGTGACGAGAGCCCAGGCTGAGATTTATTTAATTAGCTGCCCGACGGAGCAGAGTAAGACTTGGCGCGCAAACCCGCATCATAGGTCGGACTACCTTTTTCTTCATCTGGCGTTCATCTCTCTTGAGTGGGTCGCCTCATGAAATATGATTTCGAGCAATTTTTCAGCTTCCAGAAAAAGTATTTTCATAATTAATTCTACTTCTTACCCGCTGTCAACTTACAAAAACTTTGCGCGCTGCTCCACTCGACCAACTGCGCTGATATGTAATTAGATTCAGAATTAGAATTTATGACCACGTTTACGCTCTAATAAGTTGTCATCCAGCTAGCTAGAGGCGCAAAACTCTGCCGCTGCAATATCTAATTAAGTATACCCTACGATGGGTATTACAATAAATGAATGCAACTTGAATTTATATGAAAATCATCTTTAATATCTGTAAAACTATTTGTTACAATTAAAGGCGAATACATATACAATACATACATATAAATATATCAATATATTAAAGTATATCAATGTATCAATATATCAATATATCACTATATTTCTATATCTAGTATCTAGCATCTAGTATCTAGTATCTAGTATCTAGTATCTAGTATCTAGTATCTAGTATCTAGTATCTAGTATCTAGTATCTAGTATCTAGTATCTAGTATCTAGTATCTAGTATCTAGTATCTAGTATCTAGTATCTAGTATCTAGTATCTAGTATCTAGTATCTAGTATCTAGTATCTAGTATCTAGTATCTAGTATCTAGTATCTAGTATCTAGTATCTAGTATCTAGTATCTAGTATCTAGTATCTAGTATCTAGTATCTAGTATCTAGTATCTAGTATCTAGTATCTAGTATCTAGTATCTAGTATCTAGTATCTAGTATCTAGTATCTAGTATCTAGTATCTAGTATCTAGTATCTAGTATCTAGTATCTAGTATCTAGTATCTAGTATCTAGTATCTAGTATCTAGTATCTAGTATCTAGTATCTAGTATCTAGTATCTAGTATCTAGTATCTAGTATCTAGTATCTAGTATCTAGTATCTAGTATCTAGTATCTAGTATCTAGTATCTAGTATCTAGTATCTAGTATCTAGTATCTAGTATCTAGTATCTAGTATCTAGTATCTAGTATCTAGTATCTAGTATCTAGTATCTAGTATCTAGTATCTAGTATCTAGTATCTAGTATCTAGTATCTAGTATCTAGTATCTAGTATCTAGTATCTAGTATCTAGTATCTAGTATCTAGTATCTAGTATCTAGTATCTAGTATCTAGTATCTAGTATCTAGTATCTAGTATCTAGTATCTAGTATCTAGTATCTAGTATCTAGTATCTAGTATCTAGTATCTAGTATCTAGTATCTAGTATCTAGTATCTAGTATCTAGTATCTAGTATCTAGTATCTAGTATCTAGTATCTAGTATCTAGTATCTAGTATCTAGTATCTAGTATCTAGTATCTAGTATCTAGTATCTAGTATCTAGTATCTAGTATCTAGTATCTAGTATCTAGTATCTAGTATCTAGTATCTAGTATCTAGTATCTAGTATCTAGTATCTAGTATCTAGTATCTAGTATCTAGTATCTAGTATCTAGTATCTAGTATCTAGTATCTAGTATCTAGTATCTAGTATCTAGTATCTAGTATCTAGTATCTAGTATCTAGTATCTAGTATCTAGTATCTAGTATCTAGTATCTAGTATCTAGTATCTAGTATCTAGTATCTAGTATCTAGTATCTAGTATCTAGTATCTAGTATCTAGTATCTAGTATCTAGTATCTAGTATCTAGTATCTAGTATCTAGTATCTAGTATCTAGTATCTAGTATCTAGTATCTAGTATCTAGTATCTAGTATCTAGTATCTAGTATCTAGTATCTAGTATCTAGTATCTAGTATCTAGTATCTAGTATCTAGTATCTAGTATCTAGTATCTAGTATCTAGTATCTAGTATCTAGTATCTAGTATCTAGTATCTAGTATCTAGTATCTAGTATCTAGTATCTAGTATCTAGTATCTAGTATCTAGTATCTAGTATCTAGTATCTAGTATCTAGTATCTAGTATCTAGTATCTAGTATCTAGTATCTAGTATCTAGTATCTAGTATCTAGTAGTAGTAGTAACTATTATAATATATCAAATATTAATTCATCCATTTATATAGACAAAGATTTGATTGTATTTCATTTTTGGCTCCATAATTTCGTCTTAATATTTTTATGGATATGTGAAGAGAATAAATAAAGTCGAGAGCATTGCGAGCTATTTGCTTATTGTATAGCTTAGTCAGGTTAAGTACCTCTTTTAATTACTTCCACGAATGCTTATGGGTTCTATATAATAATGCTTTCCCACGATCTGTTTAATGTTTACTTTAACTATGCACTTGGCCGTTGACTAAGCTAAGCTCTTGGATCAGGCTAAGCCTAATATTATATTAAAGTCAAGAGCGTATCTTTATGAAGCAGAAGGCAATGAAAATGCTGTTCCAGTTGTAAATAGTTGAGCAGATGTAATAATGATGATGAGGATGGCGAAACGATGCGTTTATAAGGCGAGCCGAAGGCGCCTACGCCAAGCATTGCGGAAATCAAGTCGAAGGGAGAGGGGAGATGGCGGAGGAAACTGCTAAGCTTAACGCTTACGTAAAATGCATTGCAAAAAGTTTCGACAAAGAAAAACCCAATGCCAAATTGTTATTATCAATTATGTTTGCTAATTGCAGACGATGGCACAACAAGACATAAATACATTTATAAATAAACATATAAATATACAGATATATATTTGTGTAAGCCTTTATTCATGTTGCCCATTTGTGGTTAACCCATTGGCCAATTGCAACTACCATAAACAAAGTTTTGTTAAAAAACCATGGTTGACAAAGGGCCACCCACCAAAACAGGTGTGCAGTAGGTGTGTGTGTGCAATTGTTAAAACTATTATTTATATTAATATTACAGCTATTGCACAGACGACTTTTTATTTTTATGGCTCTTTTTAATGAGTCGCAAAAATTGTTGTTGTTGTTGATGTTGTTCATGTTGCGTGCTCAAGAAAGTGTTGAAAGAAATTGTCGCCAAGGTAAGTGTGTTTGTCTTGCATACCCTGTAGGAAATGGGGTATTCTAAAAGGGTTTACAGAGTAAGAAGATGCAGCAAGTCTTTAAACTTGTTGGCAAGGCATAAAAATGCTTAATTCTGGACTCTAGATCAAATAATCGTATTTGATCGATAACCGCCAAATAAGGCAGATAATCGATTTACTAGGATGCGAACAGAATCTATTGATACATACAATCGATATACTAGACTTTTAACAGAGTCGATGGATGCAAACAATCGATATGCTAGAATTATATCAGAATTGAAATTCAAATAAGACCTAATGGGGACTATATTAAATTAAAAATTATATTTAGCTTGGCTTGCACAAGCTTTTTGTACATACAGTTTCATTGCATCTCATCTCATATGCAGCTGAGTCTTAAGTCATTCACTATTGATTTTTCGTTAAGATGAAGCGTTATACAGATATAGATCACCTCAACCATATCACTAGCATTAATATCAAAATATATTTGACGAATCACACTCACTACCATTCAGAGTATGACAAATATCCAAATACTATCGACAGGGTATCCACTAGCCTGGCTGGCTCTGACTCGCTTCTTGTCTAACAATTTGTAAACTTATGCATTGTTGAGTGTTTAATAAGCGGAAAGACCATAAGACATGACTTTGATAATGCAGCCACGGTGCGTGGAAAGTTTGCACCCAATTGTGACAGAGCTAAGCCAACAGCAAATCTTATTTCTGTTTTTTTTTTATTTGACTTTTTTTACTTTTCGTTTTCATTGTCAACGTTATTAACTGTTTTATTTTGTTTTTCATGTGGATGACGCATACGGTATACCTGATGCGTGTTACGTGTGTGAAATATTTGATATAGTTCTTGGTATACATTATGAGCAGGTCTCTCTATAAAGAACTGTAATATAATTGCTTAAGTTTTCGCTCTGCTGGCATGAAATGCGATTTTTTGCTCGTCTTTGTCTCGTTCTCTCTTTCTGTCTTTCAGTCTTTCTCTGCGCTTTTGCTCTGTTCTAATTACCTGGACAAGATGAATTCATTTTCCGTTTGCTTCGTTCCATTGTGTGCGTTAATGAGGCAATTAGGAGCAGTTGATTGCTCGCAGTGACTGGGCAGATACATTTCCTATGAATAGTGAAAGTTTTTCCCATTTGAAAATTCTTGAAATATTTTTGCCACTGACAACAAAAAGTAAGTTTTATGCCTGGCTGCTTTCCAAGCAGAGCTCTGCACATTTTACGATGTCCGACAGAAATCTCTTGAAGCTCTGAGTTTTTATCATAACACTTATATTCCCTAAGCTATGCTACGAATGAAGAA
This sequence comes from Drosophila mulleri, assembly GCA_035047565.1. Classification (NCBI taxonomy): domain Eukaryota; kingdom Metazoa; phylum Arthropoda; class Insecta; order Diptera; family Drosophilidae; genus Drosophila; species Drosophila mulleri. The sequence goes on from JAWNPK010000012.1 coordinate 21,484,776, forward strand.
TTCAGACTGAATCACTAAGAGGTTGATGCAATGTATATACTTTCAGTTGAACTTGGTGGAAACTTTTAGTTGTATATTAAAGAATTTATTTGGAGCTACCTTTTTACCCTCAAAGCCTCACCTTCCAGGTAAACGAAAGCTTCTGCATGTTTTCTGAGTTCATATTTGAGCTTAGGAACCCCTATTTACTTAAAAAAGAAAAATAATCGATTTTACTTTAGAGTTTAGTCTTAGAAGTTAAATTATATTAATAATATATAATCTTTACAATTATGATTTATCATTGAGAGATTGTTTGATTGATGATAGGAATGAATACTGAATTCTGAGTACTACGAAATTAATATCTGGGCAGTAATCAGTTCTTTGGCTATTAATGAAAGCTGTTATAGGATTTCGCACAATCCCTATTGAAAATAGATTAAATCCGATCAAAAAGCTATTCTGCTGCTTCATTCTACTGTTGTTAAGCTACAAGAAAAACTCAATAGTTGGACATTTATTTTTGTAACTTTTACTGATTTTAATTGTACAAAATAGATGGCAAAACTAATTGGAAATTGGAATTAGCAGAGGCTAAAGCTTGACTCTGGCTAATCCTGGTAAGTTCAGTGTAGAAGTAAAGTATGTCCATCTTGCACCATCTCAAGTATTTTTCAATTATTTTTAAAGTAGGCAAGTTTCACTAGGGTGGGGGAAGGGCTGTTGCATTTGCAACTTTTTGTTGCCAGACTGTTGCGAGTGACATTATCGTGCCAGTTCCCTTCGTGCCACTTCTCTCGTGTCATATAAATCAGAGAACGCACTTAGCACAAATTGTGAAAGTTGCAAAAGTTGATGCCACAAAAAGTGGCAGCAGCAACAGCCACAGCGTCGCAGACAGCCCTAGAATTTTCTTCTGCCGCCTGCTGCATTGGACAAACTGAGAGCGAATTAAAAGATAAAAAACCACAGCCAACTGAGAGGCAAAACATGGCCCAAAGGCGGCCTCCACTGAGGGTTTTCCTTAGCCATTTGAGAGACCGGCTGATGGGGCCGCTGATTGCGGACGCACGCACTCACCACACGCTGCGGCTGCGACGCAAAAAACAAAAACGTTGCAGCAGCAAACTAGTTTTTGTTGTTGTTTTGTTTTGCATTTTTTTATTGCCTTTGCCGTTTCTTGCTTTTAGGCAAAGTTAAATGTAACGTGCCGTAAAATTACGGGACAAGAAAATACAGCGGAAAAGTGAGAGAAAGAGAGCTGAGAGCAGTTAAGGCGAATGCCGCATACCCTGTCAGAAACAGAAACCAACTCGCATCAAACTTACCCATTATTCAGATGAAAATACATACGGAACGAGAGAAAAAAGGAGAGAAAATTCAAATACAATAGGTATAAATAACAAAAACATAAACATAAACCCACGATATATGTATGTATAAATAAACACACTCTTCTCTATTCACCCGTTTGTCCATTACCTACCTCTTGCCCCAACTGACTGGCATAGTCAATATACCCGACGAGTAGCACGTCAAAATTGGCATAATTATTGTGCGCTGTCGTTAGCAAACGAACCGAGGGCAGTGGGTTAACGTGCGTGGCGCCCCCTGGCGGCAGCGGCCGCAATGTCTGCAGCTGCAATACAATTGAAGTTTTGCTCCGTTTCAGTTATATATTTGATTGCTTTTATTTGCCGAAAACGAGACAAAAAGCAACAGTAACAGAGACAGAGACAGAGACGGAGATATGGATATAGATGGAGATGGAAAACCGGTTGCGTTTGCCGCTGTTTTTGTGGGTGTATTTTTGGACGTATTATTGTTGTTGTTGCTATTGCTGTAGTTGTTTTTTTGTGGCGGTTATGCAATGCGTCGTGTCGCCGCTCCAAAAGCAAAATCCAAATACAAATAAGTTACAGTTGTGCAAACTTATGTACAGTGGGACACAAAAATGAAACGGCTGCTGCGCTTTGTGTTTTTGCAATGTAATTGTAGGACACCCGCTTGCTGAGACACACACACGCACACACATGCAATCTGAAAATCGCACACACACACATAGACTTACCTACGCAATCTGTTCTCTCTAATCAGCAAACGAATTTGTTGACATGCTGAGCAAACGGCTAGAAAAACAACAACTTTGACACACACATACACATGCAATGCGAAACCAAAACAGAAACAGAAACAAACGCAAACCATGTACTAAGCAGCTTTTGCTTGACTTTGCTTTGCTCTCTGCTTTGTGCTGAGCCTACTTAACTGTTGCTGTTGTCATAGTTGTTGTTGTTGTCGCTCTTGCTTTTAATGCTACGATTTTAACAGGCTGCTCTTTGGTTTGCTCATTTGCTGCTATATATAGAGTAGAGGGCGGCGAGGAAGAATCAACGAAATGAAGAGCCAAAACACGTCTCGTTAAGTTGCTCTGAGCTTGACCCTTTTAGCAGCCCATGAAAGTGCTGCTCTCAAAACTTGAGGTGGACAAAGAGCGCATAGAAATTGAGCGAGAGAGACAGATAGAGAGTAAAAAGAAAATAAGCAAGGAATGCTTAGCTTCAATTTACATAGGCCCTGCTTTAATAAAGGACTGCGTGAAAAAAAATTTTAAGGTAATAAAAAAAAATTAAAATTAAATTATGTATATTAATAAATGTATGTACATACATATATCTAAATTAACTAAGAAAATTAAACTTAAAGAAAAAATGTAAAGTTTAAAGATGCATTTACATACATATGTACATACATAAGTGTCAACAGTGTTAATATATGTACATACATATACATATGTATGTGCCTCTCAATTATATCACAAATTAATGCTAAAATATTATTTTATGATTTGTTATAATTGCAATATTACATTTAAATGATGCACTTGTGCAATTAACTGTCTCAAATAGAAATAGAAGCAATTAAATTTATATCCGTTCATCTCTCAAACCAGCAGCTATGTATGTATGTATTGTAGAAATGTGACCTAGTTTTTGCTCTTTAATTAAAGAACTCTTCTGTCATGTCAATTAATGGACAACTGTCTGATGCAATCCCTTAAATGTACTAAGCATTTTATAGCGGTAATTCACGACACATTTCCCCAACTCCTCAGTCTCCCCACCCCGTGCTTTCGTCTGCAGCTCACCTACTTACAAGCAAAATGCGCCCGAAACCTTTTTGCGCACGTCAAAGCGGCTTAGCTTCGGCTTGAGTGCACAGCGGGTGTGAAAGAGAGCGCATACGCACATCCGTTATGGGCATAACGAGCCCATTGGCATTACTCAAGCGTCTGTCTAAAAGTTACTCTGTACCTGCCTCCCTTCCGCTTCACTCTCCGGCTTTATACCATACAACATAGTACATACATACATATGTACGTAATCCCAGTGCACTTTTGACTCGTCTCGTCTGCTGCTCCATATAAAAGACAATCTTATTGCTTCCGCTGCTGTTGTTGTTGACATACCCTATATTTAATGCCGGTGGGTGGGGTATACTAGACGTAGAGTACAAATCGGTGTTGAAGGATTCTACATTATAGATTAAATTGAGTATTTTATATGTATTTTATATGTATATTATTCAAATTTGTTTTATAATAGATATGTATATATATTATAGAAACTGAATAAACACTGTTATTAAGCTTGGTGCTCTTAATTTTAAGAGTTAAGTCTATCAGAATACGATAAGCCAATTACAGGGTATTTTCTAGTCAAGCATCCTTAATTTGTTTTCTACTATGCTGCTGCTGTTATCGTTATAACAGAGTCGGCAGGCTGCTGTTGCTGTTACCTGTTGCCAATGCCGGTTGCCACTGGTAGCCCCATTTCCTTTGAGTGCATTAGAAGTCAAGTGAATAAACAGCAGCTGAAGCAGCAGAAGCAACAACAACAACAACATTTAACATGCTGTGGCTCGAAACCGTTGCTCGCAAGTTGCTTGACTTTTTGGTCTTGGCCTTAAAAAGCGAACCAAGCTAACTTGTTGCGCAACACACAAGAAGAACAAGCAGAAGAAGAAGACGTTGCGAGAGTGCGGGGACCGGCAAGAGTTCCCCGGTTCAAAGAAGAAGCAGCAGCTGAATCAACGCACACTGCAGACAACAGTTGGGGCTGGAGCTGGAGCTGGAGCTGGAGCTCGGCACTGTGGCACTTGGTCGAGTGCAACGAGTTTACTTTTTGTTGTTTTTCCTTCTTTTTGTCTTGTTTGCTAATACCCTCAGTCCATTTGATATGACCAAGTCAGGGCATAATGGTTTGCTGCACACGCATGTAACAGTCAGGGAGTAAGGGATGTTATCTAGGCCGTACGTTATGTAAGGTCTGGCTTAGAATCAAACTTGAACTTGTGACTTGATTAAATATTTAATTTCTATCAATTATATCAAATAGAATTACATATGCTGAAAGTTATATTGATTTTTAAAATTATGAATTAATTATTTAATTATAAATTTTCTAAAAAAAAAATTACAATTATTACATTCCAATATGAAATAGAATTTAATATACTGAAGGTTCTAATTTGGAATACTCTAAAATTCAATACAAAAATTTAAAATCATTCAAAATTGATTTCTTGATTTGTAGGGTATTTGCAATTTCCACGCGCCTATCTAAAGCACTCTTACTTGGCTTTTGTGTGGCTTGTTGTCTTGGCTATTAGGCAGCAGCTGTTGCCAAATGTTTTGTTGTTGCTGCTGTTTTCTCGGCCCGTTTATCGAGCCGGCTGCCTGTTGCACTTGTTCTCGTTCCCGCTCTCATTCCCGCTCTAGCTCGGCCTCTGACTCCGACTCCGACTCGAACTCAGGCTCTTGTTCTGGCTTTGGTTCTGGTTCTGGTTCGTTGAATGAGTTTTGGACTGGTTCAGCTCAGTTGGTTTGCAAGTCTGCTTATTGTTTTTTTATTCATATGCAAATTATGTTGCTAGCCATGTACGCATCCAATACAAGCACAATTGCACATACACATAGAAATACATATATGTATGTGTCTGTATTATAGAACACATATGTATTTATTTATTTGTTGGGTTTTGCTTCACAATAGGCCACTGATGACGTGTGCTTTTTGATTAACATATAATTAAAAGTGAAGCCTCGAATCTAATTATGCCATGTTATATGGTAATATAAATAGCTGAAGGAAATTTGATCTGAGAGTCAGACCAATTATTATTTAGTTTACAGATCTTACTGTCAGAAAATAATGTTTCAATATAAAAATAATATTATTTTAATTTTTTATTATTTTTATTGGAAAATATTTATAGAATTCTTGTATATTTTTTAGGTGAGGAATAGAGAAAAGCATTTCCGTAGCATAATTTGTGATACATAATTAAAATAGAAACATTTAGGTCAAATTTGTTTAGTGCCAACTTGAAAATAAAAAAAAATTAAAATTAAGATGAATTCCATTTAATGGTTAAAAAAATACGCAAAGCAGAATGAGAGAAAAATATAGGAGATATAGAAATGTAACTATCAAACAAAAATAATATAAATATATAATCATATTTATCAGAAATATAAAAGTTGTTAATGCAATATTAATATTCAATATTAATAATAATTAAGCATGAATAATTATTGTTGGAAACCAAAAATTGTAATATCAAATAATTATGTATATGAACCCTAACAAACCCTCGCTTTCGCATCGATTTTAGACAGAAATGCTGAGGGGCGTGGCAGGGCAGCAAACCAAATATTCTGTGCGAGAAACGCAGACTGGAAAAACTATTCAATTTACAATTTTACAGCTAAAATCGAACAGTTTTCGCACTGCATTGATGAGATAAATAACACGGCCCGCCCATTGGGCAGATATTTTTACAATATTTCTTTAAAATATTTAGAATATTTGTTGTTTTAAGTCAACACACTATATATTTTGATTTTATTATATATTGTATATTGCATACTTACTTTCAGCAAATTATTTTCTTTTGCATATAGAAATATGGCAAATTATGAAGCTAAATTTAATTAAAGTTCACTTCATTAGATTTCAATTATTTTATCACTGTAATACATCTGAGATGAAAGTCGTTTACGAAATAATTAATATAATGTCTCTCTATCTCTCGAGTAAAACTCTCGCATTTACTCGTTTCATTCATTCCCCCCTCGCTTCCGCTCCTCCTCCCCCGCGCATCGTTGCCTCAAAAGTTCTTCGGGCGGTGTCAGTTTCGGCATTAAAAATCTTGTTCAGCAACAATTGCAGGTTGAATGAACTGTGAATATACAACAATAGCAGCTGCCCTGTACTTAATCGCAAGGTTCACAGTAGTCAAAAATCTTTAAAGTGAGAGGCCGAGCAAGAGAGAGAGCGAGAGAGAGAGAGAGAGAGAGAGGGAGGGCAACAGAGTCCAACCACAAAATGTGCGATGCGATCTGTCTGGGAACGTTCTCAACAGTTCATTATTTCATTATTTCCATTTATACTCACGCAACACTCATTTATAGTTATTCATATTCACGCATTCACGTTCACATTCACATTCATATTTATATTCGTATTCGCATTCGTATTTATTCAATGGCTGTTGCACACGCTCTTGTTTCGTTGAGTTCTTTTTTATTGCCCTTGCCCTAATCGAAATTCTGGGCTTTTTCACCTGCTCGTTTTTACCTGTTTGCGTGTGTGTGTTTTTGTCACCTGTGTAAGCGGCTCTTTAAAGCGGATTTCAGTTAACATTTACTTAGTAATTTCGTGTGTTTTGTTATTGCCGCAGGCGTGTGTTTTTAATTATTATTCTCAAACCCTTAAAAATGCAAGAGGAAAAATGTATGAAAACTATTTTCAGCTCTGGTCAAAGTTTTTAATTACATAACTCGGTTGCCAGGGGCGTAGCAAAGGCGTTGGCTTAAAAGGGAAACGGCGAGAGGCGTGGCTGGAGCCAGGTATGTTGGCCGACTTAAAAAAAGAAGAAGGAAACGAACGAAACTCTTTCAAAGCTTAAACTGGCCACACTTCAGGCTTAAAGTAAATATTTGCATGCAAATAAATAAATAATGAGATTTAGTCAGTCATTTAAGCAACCATAATAGCCATAAAAAAGAGGAGCAACTTTTTAATATGTTTTATATTTTGCCTTTGGTTGTTGTATTTAATGATTCATGCAATTGCAGAGCAGCAAATCCTTTAAGCCAGAAACTTGAGAGTATTTAATCCAACCAATATTAATTGCTTAGTAATTTGTTAAAGGAACACTTTAGCCAAACAATTGAGAGAACTAATGAGACTCGCTGTGAAGTGAAAGGGCATTGGAATAAAGCAAACTTAACAAATGTGTGTTTTGGTACGTGCCAAATGAAACCGAAACACGAGAGCGCACAAATTTAATAAATATTAAATGAGTTTGTCATAAGCACACACTCAGACACACACACACACGCACACACAAGCACAGAGACTCACTCAGATACACTCAGATGAGAGAAACCCCTGTTCCAATTACAAGGATGCCAGGGTTTTGGCTGCTGCAGCACTTCGATAAGGTGCCGAAAAAGAAAATACCTCTAAGCCAGGCCCGCAAAAGCTACTGCCACTGCCACTGCCACTGCGCGGCCAAGCAAATAAACACGCACTTACAGGCTTACAGCTCCACAAATACCGCAATGCCCGCCCCAACCGCCAATCCCCACTATTTGCCCCATGTCCGTCCTAGGCATTCCGACGACATAAATAACACGTGACAAAATAAATGCCACTAAAGTAGAAGGGCCCAAAAGTCAACTCAAAGAGAAGGCACGCAAGGAACAGGTGGACGAGATGGGGGGACGAGGGGAGGCTACGGTAAGGTATGCGTGTCCTTGTGGCATGCAACAAATGTCGAACAAATCGATGCCGAGCAGCGACAAATACCGAAAAAAATGTGATTATAAGCACATAAAACTGCCTGTGAAACCTTCGTCTGCCTCCATGCCTGCCCCTCTTCCCCTTTCCGACCACTCTCACGTCGCCTCGTCTCGCTTTCGACCTGAAGGTCCTTCCATTTGGTGCGTGTCGCCAAGTCCTAGTTTGCCCGCTCGCAGCGGAACTTGTTGAATAAATAAGGAAATGAAACGCAACCAAACACATAGAGAACTGTCACAAAGTCTCAGCCCGATTGCTGCGCAGGATATCCTCTGCCACGCCCGTTGCCCAGCCGGCCGCCCCTTGTTAGCTCGCCCTATTAATAGAGCCCGCATAGCGTGAAATGCCCGAATTGTAGTTATGTTCGCCCTGGGACCAGCCAGCCAGACATCTGTAATTGGTAAAAATGGACGGCAGGATGCGCCGGATGACCTGCGCCGGGCCAGGGATGCTGCGTCCTCCAGTTTAGATTCGCATCTCCTAAATAGCGCCAAAGCTGTGCTATGCTATCACATTATGAGCAAACTAATAATGAAGAGGATGCTCATTAAGGGAGCGAGTGCAAACTTCATTTCATCTGGACATATTGAGGTTGTTCTCTGATAGAAATCCAATTGGATTTTCGAGGAGTCAAGCGGGTTTCTCCTGCTCTCCACCTGTCGATGGGAGTTCAGAAGGTAACTGGATCCGCTGACGAGTTAGTTTTGTGTATTGATACATTTGTAAATGCTCATTTCCCCCACCTGTATTACATATACCACTTAAATTCACCTATTTAATTTCATTTAGCATTCTGCTAAAATTGTTCTTAATTTGCACACTCTTCAAGACGTAAATCTTGGAAATGTAATACAATTTTTTTTATTTAAAAAGAAATCCAATTAGCCGTCATTTTCTCGCACAATCCCACGGCGATTAGGTAATATTTGCTTTTACAGTAAAGTAGTTGAATGCCATGGGAACTTGACGAATAATAAACGAATACGATTTTTATTTACTCAGCATTCACACGATTCAAAGCGTTGGGCAAACAGCCCAAATTTTTCGGGTATGTGGCTAAACAGTTCTCAACGATTCTGTTTGTACAATCTAATGGCAAATATTCACTTCACAGCTGTCAATAGAATCTAATTTTGGTGCTCATTGCGTGTGTGTGTGGGTTTGTGGGTGTACGTGTACGTGTGTCTGTGAGTGGACATGCACACCTTTCTTTTGGCCCGACTTCTGGCCATAATTGGCTGCCAAACTGGGGGCGAAACGTGCTGCCATGTTTCCATAAAGTTTTATCTCCTACCTGTTTACCTGCTCTATTACGGGACTTACTCTACATGCTTCGGCTGCAACTTTTTATAATATTTCAGATAGGGTGTCGGCAGTTGTATCTGCAAGAGATTGTACAACTATTGCGAGACGTGATCTGCAAAGTTAGCCAAGTTAAGCTCGAGTTTAAATTTTATAATCGATAAATATTAGTAAATAAGTTATCGATAAAACTGATGAAAAAGCCCATAATGTCTATAACTATGAGCAAAAATGTAATTGTATGCAAATGAGAAAAGTATTCAATCTCATCTATTTAAATACGAGTTAATCAAAGCTACTTAAAATCGATAAATATCGTTCATAAACAAAAGTAAATCTCAATCCGAACATCTAGAATAACAATGAATTTTTGCCTAACTACTCTAATTTCCTGTAATAATAAATTTTGCATACTCATGGATGTCTTCTCTGATTGTTAAAGATGTTTGTTATTCAGATGAATCCGTGTATGATTTGAGGTCCACAAAGACACAATTAATATATCCACACATGAATGTATTCTGTTGCCTTGCTTTATAGGGTATTTCCTCTTCAACAAATCGCAATCTAAGGCACTCTCACTTGTTTGCTTTCAATTTGTACACAAATTGGACACAATACAAGAGAGAATGTTACAGTCGGGCGTTACCGATTGCCTAACACTCATTCACAGTCCCAAGGGTGCCAGATCCGGCTCATTTAATTAATTTTGGACTGTAAGCCCGAAATATATCAAAAATTTCATGTAGCTTAATTAGCCTCGTCATACGAACAGATGAGCGGATAGACTGACATTGCACAAAACCAATATACTGATAAAACTTTCGTGAGTAAGTATAAAAAGTTCAGGCTCGTTGCGTATACGCCGCATTGCACGCTGTTGCGCCGTGACCCGAGCATATTCCTTCCGAGTTGTCATTCTTTCTTGTTTTTTTTTTTTTGGTTTTAGCCAAGTTGTGCGTGCCATCGTTATTATGACTGTTATTAAGTATTATTGTAATGTCAGCTCTTGCTGTTGATATTATTTCGCTCATATTTCAATAAGTTTGCCGTTAGTCATTTTCCGTTCCGTATTCATATCCCGGCGGAATTGCTTTTCCGTCAGCAGCAATAACCTTGCCATAGCTGCAGCCGGACCGCAGCTCATCCCTGGCCTTAGCCTCTAAGCTTGGTTCAGCCTCAGTGCTCGTCCTTGTGCTCGTCCTCGTCTCGTTACGTCTAGCTAGTATCCTTGAAATATGGTCGCAGGCCTGCTATTGTCCTTGCAGCCCGGCAAAAGTCTTTTGTTTTTCCGTATTGAGTGCGGCTTGGCCACACGGTTGCAACTATTCCTAGATCTCTAAAGTGAACAATGCAATTGAAAAGAATAACGAGAGGCGATAGTACAAAGTGCCCGCCGAAAGATACCCTGTACATGCTTCAGCTAATACCCATTGCTTGAGAATGATTAATCTTGAATCATATTTACGTTTCTCATGATATACTGTCTATTTATAGGAGGGACGTACAGCTAGGTACTCAGCTGCGCACTTTATATGAGAAATGTTTCCACCCCTTCGCTTTTTCAAATTGTATTTAGCAAACCTCCGTCCCTACCGATTCCCGTTTATTACAGGGTATATGCAGTTTAATACCTTGCATACTTTGTTGCGCTGTTTGTCGCTGTCGCTCGGTCTCAGTCTCAGTGGCTTATTGTGCTCGATATTTCTCGCTTACTGCTCCATCAACTGGCGTCCCGAGCTCTGCAGATTCTATTGGAATATATATTGGCTGTCCCCAAATGCATTTGCATGCTGATTGCTTTTGCTTTCACTTTGGCCCCCTGGCTGGGCCGCCGGAATATGCAATAACTTTGATCCTGTTGCAGCGACACATAAAACTTTCGCCCAAGTGCCAAACTCTCAAAGTAGACAAGTTGCCAACTGAATTGCTTTTGACCTACGCATTCTCTCTCTCTCTCTCTCTCTCTCTCTCTCTCTCTCTCTCTCTCTCGCAACGTGACAATGCTCCAGTGCTAATGTTGCGCAATTTGTTAGCCGTAAAGTCGGCAAACTATTGAATAACAACAACTGTCAAGTTCATGGAATTGGATTACGGGTTCTGTGACAGCGAGAGAGAGGGTGAGGGAGCGAGGGGCTGCAGAAGGAATCGGGGACTGGTTTCCTGGACAGCACGCTCCACACGGCTACTAACGTGTTGCTTATATGCAGCACCGTGTTGCATAAAGCAACAAATATCTGTGCACCGTCAGCATTCAGCAGCGCGAGTGCATGTCGCTTATATATGCAACTATTATATGAGCAAGGATTTGTACTTCCGGTAAAAAACAACAGTATTTAACTGCGGATAGTAGATTTTATGGAAAATAATGGAAGCCAAGTACTACTACTTTTATAACTAACATAACTAGAATTACCATGACTACTTTTACTACTACTACTCTACTTTTACTACTACCATACCTAAAATTACCATTACTACTTTTACTACTACTATTCTACTTTTACTACTACTATTACTCTACTTTTACTACTACTATTACTCTACTTTTACTTCTACTATTTTACTTTTACTACTACTATTACTCTACTTTTACTACTTCTACTCTACTTTAACTACTACTATTACTACTACTCTATTTTAACTACTACTATTACCACTACTACTCTATTTTATGTACTACTATTACTACTACTCTATTGTTCCTACTACTACTCAATTACAACTATTACTACTATTACTACTACTGTATTTTTCCTACTACTACTGAACTACTACTATTACTACTACTCTACTTTATCTACTACTACTATTACTACTACTGTATTTTTCCTACTACTATTACTACTACTGTACTTTATCTACTACTATTACCACTACTCTACTTTATCTACTACTATTACTACTACTCTACGTTATCTACTACTATTACTACTATTACTACTACTATATTTTAACTACTACTATTACTACTATTACTACTACTCTACTTTATCTACTATTATTACAACTATTACTACTACTCTACTTTAAATACTACTATTACTACTACTCTACTTTTACTACTACTATTACTACTACTACTCTACTTTTACTACTACTATTACTACTACTACTCTACTTTTACTAATACTACTCTACTTTAACTAATACTATTACTACTACTACTCTACTTTTACTAATACTACTCTACTTTAACTATTACTATTACCACTACTCTACATTTACTACTACTACTCTACGTTAACTATGACTATTACTATTTTACTTTTACTACTACTATTACTGCGACTACTACTGTTACAACAGTACTGTTACAACTAGTCTACTTTGACTACTCTTGTTACCATTACTCTTCTTTTACTGCAACTACGACTACAATCCCACTTTTAATACCACTACTGTACTTCCTACTATTACTTCTGCTGCTCTACAACTGCTTACAACTGATATTATACTATTGCCACTACTACTGCTGCAATTATAACTACTATTACAATGACACTACTGCATTACTTCTACTTATAGTAGAGAAGTGACTACTATTAATACTACTAATTACTATGACTATCGACAGTAATCTCCCTTTTAATATTCTGCAACAACTTCCACTGCGAATCATACTCATCTACTGTTAATTAGAATATACCTACTGCTACTTCTGCCAACCCCATCTTCTATCAACTATCTATCAACTTTTACCAACTGCGACATGCCTCAATCAGTTTAATGGGAATGTCAATGCTCAAAAATCCTATTTGCCTGCAGGATATATGCAGCCATCAATACTCGATAGCATTCACTGACGAGAAATTCATGTGTTGCGCATCTCTTTTGGTTGCCATAGGATCCTTTCAATTTACACACACACACATGCACACAAACAGAGCTTAACAGCATTGTCCTGGGCAGAAGTAGAGACAAAACCTAATCAGATTGTTGGCTGCATTGTTGGGAGCCAGCGCCTGGGCTTGGTCCATAAATTACTTTCGGTTTCTGCTGCTGCCTCGGCATCAGCATCGGCATCGGCATCGTCATCGGGTCTTTGGCCAGGAAATACACCTTTTAACTAAGTTGCGAACCGGACCCAAAAGCCGACAGACTGCGACTGCGAGTGCCTGCCAGCAGCAAGGAGCAGTTCGCAATAAATCACGAAAATTGTCGCAGCCTGTTGTTTGTTATTGCTCTTGCTGTTGTTGTTGTTGTTGTTGTTGTTGCTGTTGCTGTTTGCAGTTTGTTGGGAGATTTTTCATTTTATGGCAACTGGCATTGTTGTGACACTCGTTTGTAGACGCTGTTGTTGCTGCTGTTGTTGCTGCTGCTGCTGTTGCTATTTCGCTTCTGGGCAACGTCCTCCGCAAATCCTGTCATGCAAATTATGTTGAGCCTTTTGTCCAAATGCAATGGCCTGGCACATATTTTCTTTTATATTGTGCAGCCCGCTACGCATTATTATATTATTTATGTTTATTTACAGACGCCCGCGCTCGTTCGTGCTTACTGAATATGAAAAATAAATACAGCTTGCGCAAAGAAAACAAAAATACAAAATAAAATAATATAATAAACTCAGAGAAATAAATATATTTGACGCCATGTTTGTTCAGCCTGGAATGGCAAATGAAGTGTGCTTAATCAGTGCTTAAATATTAAAAATGACATTTAACAAGCTCTATTATGAGAGCAAATATTATTCTACAAATTTGCGTGGCTAGAGAAACAATTCACACAAAGTTTTTCTTCGTGTTATTTCACTCAAAAATTCAAGTACTACACCTGTGCTTACCTCTTGACTGCATTTAAGACTCAATCAATCTCATAGCACAGCAAATTGAATTATGCTTATACAATTTTGCTTCTTCTTTGCATTTACAGAACTTTCTTGGGGAGGCAGCTTCACAGGCAGGAGGCGGAATCGAAATTGAAACTGTAAGTGAAACGTTTTTATAAATCTACAATACATTAAATTGTGCGCTGTCGCCAGCAAAGACGTGTGAAATGACTTCAAGCGCTTTTTGGCGCAGCGTCAACGGAGCGTATGATTGATATGCGAAACGTAATCGCGCGCGTGCGAATCCTGTGGCTGGCTGCAAATTTAATTTGATGCCACGGTGTTAAATAGCGCATAACTAGCCATGAAATGTGACACGCCCCCACCAAAACCCAGCACCCGCCGCCCTAACATTCCAAATACCTGACTTGAATCGCAGTTCCAGGTAAACAGGAACAAATTGCAAAATTTGTGAAGTGTGGGCGAGGGCTTATGAATTTGAGCTTCACATTGTCAGAGCTGTAATTAAGTTAGCTTACATTGTATTCAATCTTCAGAGCAGTTGAAGGAGTTGAGCTCAAAGGTAAAATTCTCTAAATATTTTCTGCATATTTAGAAACTGGAAATATGTGCGGGAAACATAATCTTCAATTTATTCTGAAATAAATTCCTTATCGCTTTCTGAAGGTCGATTACCCAAATTTTTACAGCCAATTTTCCTATTTATAAAGTATCAAAAATCATGTATACAAATTATATTTAAAAATCCTTGTAAAATATTTATGAATCATAATATAAAAGGGAATTCGTCATTCATGCAGTTTTTGCCTCGCACGAGTACATTTAAATGTTTCTGCCAAATATGTTCAACGAGGACATACGTTTCGTCGCTTTTCACACCTTTGCCGTCCCCTCATTCTCTCAGTGTACACACATCTAACAGCATGTTGAATGCAGTTTTAATTACAAGGCCCCACGTCCAAATGTTTTGTCAAACAAAAGTTCTGCATTAAACCAAACCAAACACGTACAATGCGCCGAGGCTCTACAATGGCTTATATAAGCGTCTATTGATAAGCTGGACAAGACAGAGGGTGTGAGAGATAAAGAGAAACAAGAGATAGAGAGAGAGAGAGAGAAAGACTGTGTGTGTGTGTGTGTGAGAGTTACAAGGACAAAGTTTCTGTGTCTTTTGAGTTTGCACATGCTTGGAGTGCCTGTGGCTCGGCCAGGTTTAAGGGCAAAGCAGTGCTGTTGGCAATTGCTATGAGAGGGCTTAATTAAGTCTATGAGCAGCAAAATTGCACAATTCTACAATGCGAATTCAGAGATTATTGGAAGCAAGCCAAGCTCAACCTAAGCACTAAATAGGATTAGGAGAGAGAAATAAAAATGAATTTTGTTTGTATAAAAGCTGAGTTCA
This sequence comes from Drosophila mulleri, assembly GCA_035047565.1. Lineage (NCBI taxonomy): Eukaryota > Metazoa > Arthropoda > Insecta > Diptera > Drosophilidae > Drosophila > Drosophila mulleri. Next base: position 21,500,122 of record JAWNPK010000012.1, read on the forward strand.
ACTTGCTGCGTCTTTGCTGCCCCTTTTTATTCAGTCTTTAATTTCTCTTTATATAGAGAACTGTAAGCGCTGATTATATCCTCTTTTGTTTCACATCTGCTGAGAGCTAACAACAATATTTTGTTTAATGCAGCTGCAACATGTGGAGCACATCACGCATACGCCCTGTTGAGCGCAAGCGAACTTCTAATTCGGTTATGTCGCTCGAGCGGCGCTAGGGGTGCAAGGGGCGTGGCTGCATAGACGTAGACACGTGCCAAATGCTTGAATAAGTCGAGCCACCGCAGAGAATGTCAGCTACACCCTTTGACGCGTGAGTGTGTGTGTGTGAGCTAGTGCAAATTTCGATTGGCAAAGCGAATGAATTATGCAAGTTGCAAGCACTCGATATGCGGCGTGTGGCATGTGGCATGTGGTATGTGGCTCAAATCGAATTTATGCGCCGGAAACGTTTTCATTTTGGGTTCAAAGCGTTGCCTCGACTTTCAATTCAAGTGCCACATCTACAACTCGAGTGGCAGCTGCGAGAATTTCTGGGCGCGCGCCCGTCTCGCGCGCTGCCTCTAATTGTGAAAGGCCGTTGGCGGTTTAAATATTTAATATCTAGTATTGTGGGCCACACCCCACTCGGCCGCTGGCCCGGAGGTCCTGTCAAATGGCCACGGGCTGATAAAATGGCGGCCGTGCCAACTCATTTGACGCCCGACCGGGCAAAACGTGGCCCATTTCCGCAAATGTCTTTTTGCCAAGCCGAGCGAAACGTGAGAAATAAATTTTAAATGCAAAGGCGCACAGCCCCCGCGCGCATGTACAGCAACTTGAGCGGGGTGTGAGATACCCTGTAACAGAGCACGAAAAGGAAATGAGAAGAGCGCTGCAATTTAATAGAGAGACACGCTTTGTGAACTTTCTGGAAAAGAGATATAAAAGTGAAATAGTTTGAGGCGATTGAAATGAAATATGTAGAAAAACTTCAGTTCCATCCTTTAGTAAAAATTAAATTGATATATCATAATTGTGATGATTAAATAATAATTTAATAATAATTATTAAATTGAGAGAAAGCGGACAATATAAATCAACCTAAAATTTGTATATTAATTAATTTTCTTTTAAGCTTTAATGAACGAAATTTTAATTTTGATAGATTAATTAACACATATATTTAGTATCATAATATAATTATATTATTATTATTATCATTTTTAATTTTTATTATTATTTGATTTTTTATATTATTTTTTATTTATATCAATACGATTAAATATTATTTAATTTTAGATAAATTAATAGTTATTATGAATCAAATTTATGAATAATTAATTATTGTGATTAAAATTTGTGCATCATATTCAATTTTAGGATTTAAGGACTCCAAGTGAGTCCAGCCTGAGAGCCTTAAATTGATGAAAGAGAATATCATATCAAATATATATTTTATTTAACTTTATTGTGTACTCTCTTCACTTCTTCACCACGAGTACAGGGTATTTTCATGGTTAGGCCTTGTATTTGACGCAAGTTTAACTTGTTTAATTTGCCTGAGCTGCGTTCAAGGTAACACACACGAAGGACATGGACACTGAAACACGAGGCGCCACCAATGAGAAGACTGCATAAAAATCCATGACAAAATGTTACAGATTGGCCAGCGCAGTGGCTGAAGCAGAAGCAACAGGGACATAAGCAGCGTCAGAGCCGTGGTTGTAGCCATGGCCGTAACCGTAGCCGTAACCGTAGCCGTAGTCGCAGCTGGAGACGGAGACTTAGCCAGAGCCGAACTAGAGCCGGGCGAGGCTGCTAAACGAGCCCCGGGCAAAGCTCGCCAAGAGAGCGAGCCAGTTATAAAAGATATAAAGAGAGAGAGAGAGAGGGAGAACGATATGTACAGAGAGAAAGTGTGTGAGAGAGAGAGGAGAAATGCATAGCTGAAGCCAGGCACGCCTGCATATTTAATCCTGTTGATTTTTATTTGTTTCCGTGTTGCTCTTACAACAACAACAACAACAGCAGCAGCAGCAGAAACATCTACAGCTACATGTTGTACTATTTTTATGGCTTTTTATCTACCTGATGATTTTACATGCTCTTTGTTGGCAAACAGCAGCTCAGCCCAGCCTCCTGCTCAGCCAGCCCCCTGCCCCCTGCCCAGAGCGAACGCCGTGGCAGCAGCTGGAAAGTTTTACATGTTTTGTTGTGGTGTGAAGGTCGTACCGCTGCCGAGCTATCTGATTACCATACAGTATGCGCTCGCTAAAACGCACGATAAAGGTGTGGAAGAAGTAGATAATATATGCACAGCCAAATGTTGAAGCACTAACGATAAATGAGACAGAAGGATGAGGTATTAAAATAGCTTGATGTGGAAAAGCAGATAACTCCATATATTGAATATTGTTTACATTTTTCCTTTTCAATTCACAAAAAAGGAGAAATGAAAATTTATCTAAAGTTTTGTATAATTAGCTTTCTTTACATATCTCATTTAACTCCGTTCGAATTTCATATTCCTTCCTTTTGCATACTTTAGGCATGCCGTTCATTAGTCGAGTCTCCCCTGTACATATGTCTTTTGTGTGCCGCTGTTGCCAATGCAAATGATTCTGGGCATTCGCACGCCCCCACAGCGTCATCCGAATCATCTAAATAACTTCCACAGCTATTTACCATGTTTTTATTTTGGCATTACCTTCTCGAAGGATATAAAAGTGAAAAACAGACAGCGAGCGACACAGACAAAAGTAGCCCCTGCGACACGGTTGACATTTGCATCTGGCCAATGCCCAAGATAAGTCGAAGGTCAAAGGCTTACCTGTGCATTGAAAATACATTTATAGAATATAGAATATAGAATATAGAATATAGAATATAGAAATATAGAATATAGAATATAGAATATAGAATATAGAATATAGAATATAGAATATAGAATATAGAATATAGAATATAGAATATAGAATATAGAATATAGAATATAGAATATAGAATATAGAATATAGAATATAGAATATAGAATATAGAATATAGAATATAGAATATAGAATATAGAATATCGAATATAGAATATAGAATATAGAATATAGAATATAGAATATAGAATATAGAATATAGAATATAGAATATAGAATATAGAATATAGAATATAGAATATAGAATATAGAATATAGAATATAGAATATAGAATATAGAATATAGAATATAGAATATAGAATATAGAATATAGAATATAGAATATAGAATATAGAATATAGAATATAGAATATAGAATATAGAATATAGAATATAGAATATAGAATATAGAATATAGAATATAGAATATAGAATATAGAATATAGAATATAGAATATAGAATATAGAATATAGAATATAGAATATAGAATATAGAATATAGAATATAGAATATAGAATATAGAATATAGAATATTGAATATAGAATATAGAATATAGAATATAGAATATAGAATATAGAATATAGAATATAGAATATAGAATATAGAATATAGAATATAGAATATAGAATATAGAATATAGAATATAGAATATAGAATATAGAATATAGAATATAGAATATAGAATATAGAATATAGAATATAGAATATAGAATATAGAATATAGAATATAGAATATAGAATATAGAATATAGAATATAGAATATAGAATATAGAATATAGAATATAGAATATAGAATATAGAATATAGAATATAGAATATAGAATATAGAATATAGAATATAGAATATAGAATATAGAATATAGAATATAGAATATAGAATATAGAATATAGAATACTAACTAAAATTTCATTGTACATAAGTATAATTACTCTCAGTTGATACTCTCTATAGTAAATTTTGTCGTATTTTGTTAAACATTCATCTACTTAGTTAACAACACATGTGAAATAAATGGATTCATATTGGGATGACATCAGAACATATTCGAAATGGTCGTTGAGCAGCGCAAGGTCGAGTAGGGGAATAATAAAGTAAAACAAATAAGCAAATAAATGAAATTCATAAACAAATGAGGCAACATTCACACAATTTTAATTCCAATGCCGCAATAAAGCAAATCTATGCTAAATAAATTAACTTCCCCCTGCCCGGAGCAGGCATCAAATGGAGCTTTCGAAACTGGAACAGCAATTTGAGTGAGGTCTCATTAAAAATCAAATACCGTAAGCACAGACAACAATTCAACCAAACAGAAGCGTGGGAACTGTTAGAGGTGTGTGCAGCGGCAAGAGGGGAGAGCAGGAAATGTTTAGAGTGCTGGGCAGGAGGCGCCGAATTGTTGACCAGAATGTGGACGGCCACGCAGCGAGCTAAGCGCATCAAATCGACGCGTGTGGAGTGCGCCAAACAAGCCATCAATCAAACAATCAATCAATCAGCCAGTTAATCAGATAACGTTTAAAACTGATTGATTTACTCGCGTAGTCGCTGGAATAGTAGGGCGTGCCAAAAAGGGAAAAATCCGAAAGTGGGAAGAAAGCAATAAAAAAGTACATAATATATTGCAAGCAGAACTGAGAAATTCCTGAGTTATTCATTCCGAATCTGGGTTGTTTAGCTAGCTCTAGTTATACAACTATATATTGTTGGTAAATTGACTTAAGGGCTGACCAAAAGGTGACCTCGGTACTATTGTAGCCAAAGGTAATGCATCGAAATGATAGATAATAAAGCAAGAAAATAAGTTATACATCTTACATACAGAATACATAAGCACATATGTATGTATATAGAGGTTTGCTTATGTGTCGAATGTAAGGTAAGAGAGCTTATTAGAACAGAGATGATATCTTGGGATAGCTCACAGCAATTTTTGAATGTTTAATTCAATTTTTGACAATACACAACACAACAAATTTTCACATTTGCTACATGTGAAATATTTTGAAGGTTCGCTGCTAAATTCGGTGTAGGTATAATGGTACTTTAAATAAATGTAACAGGCCGTCGGAAACTGTTGCAGATCCCATGAAGTATATATATTCTTGATCAAGGCGACGAGCTGAATAGATATAGCTAAGTGAGTGTGCATAAAAGCATCGTGAAGTGATTTAAGTACCAGTTCATAACAGGGTTCCGGGGATCTTCTAGTTGAGCAGTTTCAGCCAGAGCACTCTTACTTGTTTTAGTGAGTATTCCTTAATAGGTCTCTCGATAGCAGAGTATGTACAATGATTTTATTAAGATGCTGCCAACAACATATAAGAGACGAAGTCACTTTGTCAGCTAATAGTCAGTTAATAATTAAAGGAATATACAAATTATTAAATGCAGTCGGGCATACTCGTTCACTGTTAGAAAACTAAACTCATCCAAGGATTCATTCAATTGAAACATTTCGAGCCTTGGGCTTAAAAACTGAGCAAGATATACATATTTCGATTTAAAATGTTCACAAGGGACGCAAATGGCGTTTTTTATTTTCAACCAAGAGAATTTGTTAACAATAACTCAGTTATCAAGTTTTGCTTTTTTAGCTGCACAACTGCACGTGCTATACATGTATACGGAGATAGTACAACTTTATTTTGCGAATTCAAATGTAGATTTCATTCAGCAATAAAATGCAAAATATGTGAATATATAGAAAGGGTTGCTAAATAAAGAGAACATATACTCGTAGTAATGATAGAAAGCCACATTTAAGCTTTAAAGCTGTCACGATAGAGTTTACATTTTTCCAAACCAAAGGCAGTAAGCTTATATATATTAGCCAGCATATATGTATCGATATATACTGCCACGTATTCATATAGAAATATTTGCTGCACCACGGCTTTTCTATGAAATATTTAACTAAATTTAAAGCCATCTAAGTGGCCGCAGCTTACTCACTGAACTATTTAAGCTCGCAGCGAATAATGCAATAGGGGACTTCCCAAAGTTGGCGTCATCATCATCATCATCAGCACCATCAGCACAACGTAATCAGTGTAGCTATCATCATTATGAGCATGTTAGTTAATAAAAATGCCATTTGCAGCTTCAGCTTCGTCCGCTTTGAGTGCTGCAAAATAAAGTTGAAAATTGTTATAGCAGTTTGTGGCTCTCTCACCCTCTCTCTCTCTCGCTCTCTTTTTCTTTTGCATTCTCAATTTCTTTGGCGTTCCCCTCTTGAGCAAATCGGCTTAACGATTTTGTTTTCATGTCCACAAGATGCTTTTTCTTTCATTATGCTGCATATTGTTTTCTTTTTCTAAAATTTCATTTTGCCCTTTCTATCGCTTGGCGGCTCTGTCGTTGCGGTAGAATTCTATAAATTGCTTGACCGCAACAAAAGCGCGAAAATTGTGCCAGCTTGTTTTCTCTGCTCTGAGCAAACTCGCTTTTACCTAATCAGCCGAAAGCGTGGCCGACTTTTGCCATCGCGTATACGCCCGGTATGACGGCGCACAAAGCCGATTCGCAATGCGGGCGGCAGTGTGAAATCGCTGGCTAACTGAAATATTGTTAGCTATTTTCAAAGCTGCTGGGAGTAATCAGCTGCATTAAGGTGCCAAAAGGGATTGCTCGCTCAGCAGGAAGAAGACGCAGAGGAAGAAGCACAAGAGGCCAAAGTTGATCAGCCCAGAAAACTGTGAAAAATTGGCAAATCAGACAAAGTATTCTTCTCTTTTTTTTTGTGTAAATTAAATACGAAATGTGCTGCGGGCGAAATGTGTATCGTCATCCCTAGATAACAAAGAGATGATGACGCCAATTGAAAGTCTTCAGCTGCCTACACAGTAAACAATTTGGGCGGCTTACATTGAAAACTATGGCAACATTTGCTGATAAATATCGATTTAAATGGAATGTCAGCATTAAGCTAAATTGATTTCTTTAGAAAGCTTAAAATAACATAAAAATATATTTTATATAGCGTATATACATATATGTATGTATAACTTAAATTGTTATGTTGTAAATGTTATTAAATATAAATCTTTTGGAAATCTCTTATATACATATATATATATATATATATATATATATATATATATATATATATATATATATATATATATATATTTTTTTTTAATTATAATTTTTCTATATACATTTCAACGCCCCTATGTTCCTAAGATTTAATTTAATTATGATTAAATCCCGAATTTATAATAATTACTCTAATTTACTCCAATTTGTCTACAGTGCAGCATAGCCTTAAGTAAAATAATTGAGAATATTCAGCCGCTAAAAAAATTAAAATTATGGCACCAGCCAGCTTTGAGTGCGAATAAATAATAATGCATCAAAGGACATCGGCAAATGTGGTTAGCAAAAAAGGCAGCAAAAAAGCATTTCGAGCTCGAGCTAGAAAACTTTTCAGTTAATTGAAACTCAGCCAGCATCAACGCAAGGCGCCTTAAGAGCTTTTTCCGTTCCATTTTATTTGACGACTCGCAGCCACAAACTGAATTCAAATTTACTGCAGCAGCAGCAGCAGCAGCAGCAGCGGTAAAAACATTTCCTCAACTCTGCTGCCGTTTTTTTGCTGCTTCTGTATTTTATCGATGCGATTTGTATTGCTTTTTTGGTCGAATATTTGCTTTTACTTTCTTTCCACTGATTGTTTGTGTTTTTTTCTCTTTGTTGGTGAACAATGAAAATGCGGCTCAATCGAAGAGCTAAGAGCCGAGTTATATGGCGAAGCCAGCGTGGCTTAGATTTGCTGCCATTTAGCGGGAACGGCAGCCGCTTAAGAGTTAGGCGTGCGTGGGCGTGGCCGAGGAGTGGCCAGGCCAGGTAAGCCAGTAGCCAGCTGCAGCAGCACAGTGCCCAGCAAACGTATGCACACAGATAAAGACCACATGGCTGTCACACTGAGCCCCATTATTTGTGGCCAGCCTCGTTCCCTCGCCCCTGGTTGATGGCTTTCACGTAGCTCCGACATTACATCGATTGACTTTTGATGGGTTCGATGGGGCTACTAGCTAAATAGTTCAGCTACCATCCGACCAACCGGCCAGCCGAGAGGCCAGCTGACGAGCTGAGCCCACAGCCCACAGCGTGAATGCCATGTGAAAATATTGCTCATACGCCCCCAGGCACGGCACATTCACATTTTGTAGGGCACTCACGTAAATACTTTGATCACTTTTGTAATTGTATTGTTATGGGCACAGCCATCAAATATTCATGGTCAATTAGAGCCGCAAAGAGCCGAGCACAAACTTACAAAACTATATAATAAGCGCACTCGAAGCAGGTCATATCAAAAGAATTTATTAACTTATGAGCTGAAAATCGATTCAAGTTCTGCAACTCATTGACTGACTGATTGAATGATTGATTATGGACACATATGCCGGACTGAATCAAAACTTTTGCGAAAGAATGAATTTAAGTGCATGTTTACCTTTTTATAAACCAAAATATTTTTATAATACTGAACCAGATATTGACTGGCTGACGTACTGAGTGATTGATGATAGTTTGAGGAGTAAGTTTGAGAGCTCAAATCTGTTTCATATACTTTGTAATGCAAACAAATACTTGCTTGATTGAGTGTGATTATGGAATCAAAGTGAGTTTAAAGCAAGTTGCAGCACAGCTAAAGTGTCAAGTCCCAAGGAGTTAACTAGATCTATCTGTAGAAAATGTTAGCTGAAAGTGGTCTAACTAAAATAAACTTTATTCAGCTTAAGTATGTATTTTAATTCAGATTGATTTGTAATAATATTTATATATTTTTATCTGAGCGTAAAGGAACGAGGCAATAAAATTAATTCAAAGATAGACGAACCATTGTTCAAATATGGAAAAGACCCACTGAGTATAGGAACATGAATTTAGTATTGTGAGAGAGCATGGGAATAGAAATATGTAATATTCGAGAGAGAGGAATTAATGATAATAATGATAAGAGAAGAAATATGTAATATAATTATAATAAATGAATGCTGTGAAGGATCAGTTGAGCTATCGATATCTATTTAAACACGGCACATATATCGCGGTTGGTCATTCACTACAATCAAAATTTATCAAGATTTCATCAAGAGTATATTTAAGTTAGGGCTATTTATGGATGTCTGAGCAGAGTGAGTGAGAGGGAGGGAGAGAGAGATAGATCAAATAGACCTGTTACTAAACTATTCAGTAGTATATAAATTAATTATTCATCTACGCCAGTGTCCCTAAGCGGTAGTGCTCTAGTGAGGCTGTGCTTAAATTCTGTATATACATATAACATTGTAAGGTGTGAATGTAATTGTATATCGATATGTGTCTCTAGTGATAAGTGTCTATTGGTATAGGATTGGAGATTATCAAGAGTGGTATTTTTGGTATTTTTACATAACCTATTAGTATACAGTGTAGTATTATATAAAGTAATAAAGGAAGCGAATTTATTCGGTATTATTATATGCGGTATTGCTTAAACTATTAAGTATTATAATGAACTACTAAATTAATAAGATTCAATACAATAAATATTTCAAATATTCAGTTTTCTTCCCTTTATTCAAACAGAAATTCGTGCATGTTCTCTTTAATCCTAAGCTAGTAAAACGACTAAAATCTGAATTTGTGGCACAAATAAATATTTTGATGGTATTTGCAAAAATGTTTGAGATTTTATCGATATCCTACAAATATAAATTTGAGATAACTTTTATAGCACTTCCGATTGGTTAGATTCAGCTGTCCAGCGTCCATTATGGAATAAATATTCATTGCTCGTTTCCTGCCGTTCCCATTGAGCGTTTCTTTGATTGGACATCCTGTCAATCGAGTTGATCCGATTTGTTCTATTGTCAATTAAGTATGCAATGCAATGCCCGAGGCTAATTTGCGGGCCCACTTCGAGGCATCTTCAGTGCTGCGAGAGCAGAGGAGTGATTCGATTAGCTGTCCTTTAAGTGCATCATAAATAGTTAGTACGGCCATTTGCAGCGACATGTTGCCAATTTATGCAATTAAATTGCCGCATAGAGAGCCGACTGACAGGCAGGAACTGCAGGACTCTGGCCAGGACTCGGTCGTTAGCCCTGACCCAGTTCTGGCAGAGACTTTGAATGACTCTGGGTATACAAGCATCGAGAGTATGTATATAAGAAATATATCCATTTGAGTATTCATATTAAAGTTAGACCATCTTCTAAGACCACGCAGCTGTGTATAGGGCAGTTTCTAATCAAGGTAGCCTCCTCCAAGCGCCAATTTGGGGCACATTGTGCCTGCCCATTCAGCTCGTCACGTAGATGGCAGGTGGAGCGAGGGAGGCAGCGGAAAATATCTACACAGAGCGCAATCATTTACTCAAGCTGTTTGCGTTTTCCTGTTCTGTTGTTGCACGTACAACCAGCTGCGGCAAGGATAAGATTTGCACTTGATGTTGATGTTGCTGGAAATAGCTGTGTTGATAAGCTTTTTGTTGGCAGGTTTTTGGCAAGGGATGTAAGCCAACTGTGAGTGGCCAGCAAAATACTTTAGACTTACTGCACATCATGCAATGTAAGAAATTTCAGATATATATGTATAGACATACATATTAATCTGAAACCTGTGTGAATCGGAATAAAATATTCGGATGCTTTCGTATACCTAAAATATCTCATTTTGTCAGGAATTTTTGATTTTATTATTTTTCTTTTAATTCAGTGAGCCCAGATATAAATCTATAATGAAAAACAAAAAAATCATAATTCGTTTATATATTCAAAGTACACGAAAGAATCTTATTAATCTGTTGTCGATGATCCATATAGACCATTTGACAGACGAATAGGCGGACATTTACTCAGATCAGAAAGAATGGTAGTTCCATATATGAAATATATGTATGTATATTAATAATAATTTTTCAATCATCCCATTTCACAAACATTTCTTCTGCTCCATTTATATTTCGTTATCGCTCAATTGCTTCAAGTGGTATTCATCAAGTCAATTGATTTATTCAATTTATTTATCGCTAGTTTTCAATTGTCGGCGACTAAAGTTGAATCGCGCTTTAAAAAAGTCAAAGGAAAAATCTATGCAATTTTTAGTATTCTCTCTGGCCATTCCTCTATTAGCCATGTAGCTGGCAGTTTTAGCGTCACGCGCGACAATTTTGCAACAATAAATAAACTTTTGCATGCATGTTTCTGGCATATAAAACGTTGAAAGCCATTTAGCTGTCTATATAGCTATATACATATGTAGTATAAGCGTATATGTACTCATATAAAGCGCGGGAAATGCTAAAGCTGATATTTTTAGATATTACGAATGGCCAGATATGTTAGGTTGACAGCCGCGGTTGTGGTCAAAATCCCGGAGGGCTTTTTGTGTGTTTCGGTCTCGCAAGAGCTTGAAAGTTTTATGAGCACTGGTCACAGCTGTGTGTGCCACCCACACTGTGCGTCTGCTTAATTAACGAGGTGCATGTGTTTGTCTGCGCGCCTCTCCCTCTCTCTCTCTCTCTCTTAACTTGTGTCTGTTGGTAGTCTGCTTTTAGGCACTTGGCTGCTACGCATTGGTATTTATGCGTTAAACGTGATTTTTACACAGGTTTTTCTTGCAGATAAACCAAACAGCAAACAGACAAGTACGAGTAATGTGTATGGGAGCAAATGAGCCCCAGCCACAGTCACAGTCACGCCCTTTTACACCGCCTGCACACCTGAGCCTTTTGGCCGTCCGCTTGAAAAGCACGTGCATGGCGCTGACCCAGGGGCATTTGGGGCTCTGGCTGCATGTTTGTTTACCTTGGCCAACACAAAAACACGAAAGGACACGTTTAAATGCTGTTGAATGTCAGCTATTTGTTTTTTTTTTTTTTTTCGTTTTTGAGCAGCACATACATCAGGCCGAAAACGCTGGCCGAGTACCATGAATCATAAATGAGATAGCCTTGAAATTTGTGCAGCCATCCACTGCCATTCAGCTGTTGCCGTGCATTTGCACCCCCCCCTCCCCCCCCCCTCGGCTGGCGGCTTTGCCAGCTGTTTAGCAGCTTGGCAGGTGAAGCGATTACCAGCTCGTCCGAGTCTTTGGCTGGCGTCGGACTAGAAGAACAATGAGTGGATTATCTGTCAAGTGGACAGTGTGAAAGCGTCTCCAATGCAAATACAGATTCTAAGCTCCGCTTACTTATATAGCATTACGCCAACCTTGTCTATAGCAATCTGAAGGCCAGCACGCATTTTACTTGGATTTGCGGATAACAAGCTCATGAGTTGCCCTAAGCTGGAGTCACTGAGCTGGCGATTCATACTTATTTTTTGCCAACACTGGAGAGCAGTAGCGCTTGCTTAACTGAAAGGCAATTTAATGTAGACTGAATTTTTAGTATCAATCAGTTCTAGTTTGATAATCAGTTGCTGGACTAGACTTCAAAGAATCTATATATATTTATATTCCATATACATATACATATAGTTTATATATACATTGTATAAATCATCAAGCATTCAGAAATAAGATTATTGATTGACACAATAAAGTATATTAATTTATTAGTAAATTGTTCATGCCATCGCCGAATACATATAACATATAATACATATAATATATATAACAATATATGACTTCCATTTTTGAACTCATGGACCCACGTTCAATTGAAAATTTCGCATACAATGCGAAGCATTATATTGCAGCTATATATAGATATCAATTCTGATGAGCTACAACAGTCTCGAGTTCAGTCTACCTTTGATCCATTGGAAGACTAGACTTGTGCCAGAGTTATATATGTATATTTAGCATAAAAGGAATTATTTAAAGATTTCTTAAGTTGCTTCAAGAGATTCTCCACTGGGCTATTTCAAAAGTCAAGTACATAATAAGTTTCCTAGGTGCGTTTTCGCCGCAAAAGTGGAAATGAAATTATCCTTATGGCTTTGAAATGCCACTCTACGGCACAGGCAACAGCTTAGCTAAAGCAAATGAATTTCCTTCGCCTCCTGACTAGCCAAGTTTGCATATATTTGCCGCGTACTATTGTCCAGCTGAGAGGCTTGCCCCTCCCCCTCTCCTATTCTGCTATTTGCTGGCCCGTTTTCTTTGTATCTCTGTATTGGCTTATGCAAAGCGCGCCTGCTCTTAACTTTTATTGGCGGAACGTGACCGTAATAAGCCGCTTCATACGCAAAATATATGTACGAAGTGCATTAAATATTTACTCAATCAATAACACACATATTTCTCCCATAGTGTGGCGGGTGGGGGCGGGTGTGGCGCCCCGTTTTCAATTACCTGCGAATCGCTTCTGCTTATTATTTGACAACCTGAGCATTACTTTGTTTACTTTACATATTTCGTATACTCGTTTTCGGCAACAGATTCCTTTAAAGAACACCCCCAGCGCCGCGGCAGCCCCAGCCACACTTTGCCCCTCGAGCAACCGGTATTTTTGAATAATTTATTAGATCTCTGGCAGGCAACGCTTCGCCTCGCCTCGCCTCGCCACGGATCTCATTTCATCTCTGTCAAGACTTCTTTGTATGTTTTCATATATACACATACATATATATTCATATGTACGTATATAAATATGTATTGTCTGTTGTTTGTTTGTTTGTTTGTAAAATTATGCGTGAGTAGCCGCATTTGATTTGATTTTGCCAGAGCCAGGAGCACTTGTTGGGCCTGTGGCATCAATAATATTTTTGCCTCTTGAAAATTAGTCGACAATCTGAGATTGTGGGCCCCTTAAAGCCTTAAGCTAACATACTTAAGTACTTCGGCAAATGCAACAGCAAATTATCTAAATTCCCCCTCAAGACGTGTTGAAACACTCGAAAAGTTTCGCTCAGACTGTGAATAGGTAATTCATATTGCAATTAACCCCCTAGCTGGGGCTAGATTCAGCTGAGGGATCTTGGCAGGCTCCATAGATTGACATGAATATGAGCACTCGAAGCAGGCCTCTGCCATAATTCGTTTCGCTCCCAAAACTTATATCTTTCCCACAATATGTAATTCACTTCAAGCTTGTCCCCGAACAGTTGCCAAGTTGAGTCAGGAGCAAAATTCATTAGGAACCGCAACGAAATGACCAGGGCCCTGCGCGTTGAGTGGGGAGCTCAAGAGACACAACAGCTGTTCATGTTAGGGGCCCTGAATGGGGCGAGCTACCCAGCAGTAATTTTCACTGAAAAGGGTATTGCTGGAATTAAAGGTCGCCAACCTTTGCAGAACCCACGCATAAAGAAGAAAATGTGCGATAAATGAGAAATAATAAATAAAATTTTAGTCAACGTGCGAAATCGAATATTTATTTCATGAGGAATATAAATCGTAAATTCAGGACTGAACAAGATTCTTTAAATTTAAAAATAAGTTCTTAAGATATTAAATATTTTTATTTATTATTGTAATTATTATTTATAATTTATAATTTATAATTTATAATTTATAATTTATAATTTATAATTTATAATTTATAATTTATAATTTATAATTTATAATTTATAATTTATAATTTATAATTTATAATTTATAATTTATAATTTATAATTTATAATTTATAATTTATAATTTATAATTTATAATTTATAATTTATAATTTATAATTTATAATTTATAATTTATAATTTATAATTTATAATTTATAATTTATAATTTATAATTTATAATTTATAATTTATAATTTATAATTTATAATTTATAATTTATAATTTATAATTTATAATTTATAATTTATAATTTATAATTTATAATTTATAATTTATAATTTATAATTTATAATTTATAATTTATAATTTATAATTTATAATTTATAATTTATAATTTATAATTTATAATTTATAATTTATAATTTATAATTTATAATTTATAATTTATAATTTATAATTTATAATTTATAATTTATAATTTATAATTTATAATTTATAATTTATAATTTATAATTTATAATTTATAATTTATAATTTATAATTTATAATTTATAATTTATAATTTATAATTTATAATTTATAATTTATAATTTATAATTTATAATTTATAATTTATAATTTATAATTTATAATTTATAATTTATAATTTATAATTTATAATTTATAATTTATAATTTATAATTTATAATTTATAATTTATAATTTATAATTTATAATTTATAATTTATAATTTATAATTTATAATTTATAATTTATAATTTATAATTTATAATTTATAATTTATAATTTATAATTTATAATTTATAATTTATAATTTATAATTTATAATTTATAATTTATAATTTATAATTTATAATTTATAATTTATAATTTATAATTTATAATTTATAATTTATAATTTATAATTTATAATTTATAATTTATAATTTATAATTTATAATTTATAATTTATAATTTATAATTTATAATTTATAATTTATAATTTATAATTTATAATTTATAATTTATAATTTATAATTTATAATTTATAATTTATAATTTATAATTTATAATTTATAATTTATAATTTATAATTTATAATTTATAATTTATAATTTATAATTTATAATTTATAATTTATAATTTATAATTTATAATTTATAATTTATAATTTATAATTTATAATTTATAATTTATAATTTATAATTTATAATTTATAATTTATAATTTATAATTTATTATTTATTATTTATCATTATAATTTATAATTAATAATTTATAATTTATTATTTATTATTTATTATTTATTATTTATCATTTATTATTTATTATTTATTATTTATTATTTATTATTTATTATTTATTATTTATTATTTATTATTTATTATTTATTATTTATTATTTATTATTTATTATTTATTATTTATTATTTATTATTTATTATTTATTATTTATTATTTATTATTTATTATTTATTATTATTATTATTATTATTATTATTATTATTATTTATTATTTATTATTTATTATTTATTATTTATTATTTATTATTTATTATTTATTATTTATTATTTATTATTTATTATTTATTATTTATTATTTATTATTTATTATTTATTATTTATTATTTATTATTTATTATTTATTATTTATTATTTATTATTTATTATTTATTATTTATTATTTATTATTTATTATTTATTATTTATTATTTATTATTTATTATTTATTATTTATTATTTATTATTTATTATTTATTATTTATTATTTATTATTTATTATTTATTATTTATCATTTATAATTTATTATTTATTATTTACTATTTACTATTTATTATTTATTATTTATTATTTATTATTTATTATTTATTATTTATCATTTATAATTTATTATTTATTATTTACTATTTACTATTTATTATTTATTATTTATTATTTATTATTTATTATTTATTATTTATTATTTATTATTTATTATTTATTATTTATTATTTATTATTTATTATTTATTATTTATTATTTATTATTTATTATTTATTATTTTTTATTTTTTATTTATTATTTATTATTTCTTATTTCATATTTATTATTTATTATTTATTATATTTTTTTTATACATTACTTATTATTTATTATTAATTATTTATTATTTTGTTGAAAGTTTTTATTATATGTATGTATTTAAACATGTATTTTAGGGAGTCCTTAAACTCGGGTTTTGATCTTTGTTTCTATGACTATAGCTTAGTTTGAATAGCTAATTAACTTGTGCTGTTTCTGGTTTGTCTACCTGTAGACCATCTAAATGTTAATGAATATCATCTGTTAACAATGCGACACGATATATCGATAAACGCGTGTACCATATCGAAGTAATAGATACCACCTCTAAGTTTTTAGTCACTAATAAACGTTTGTCACGAAAGCACACAAAGCACGGCTCGCTGCTGTTCGTTTCGTTTTTCACTATATTTCTACTTAAATATAACTTCCGTCAACTTGGATAGAGAAAAAGCTTCTATCCAACAGGTTATGGGCCCAGTTGCGGATATTTAATAGAATTATAGTGGTTTTGTTCTTAGTTATGAACTATTAACATCGGTGTGACTCAGGACTGTTTGATAATAAGCTATGAGCGGGATTTATCAAATAGAAAAGTTGGACGAAGGCAATTATGGCACTTGGCAGGTGCAGATGCGGAGTGTGTTGGTACACCAGGAGCTATGGAGTGTAGCATCAGGTGAAGGGCTACCAACGGATGCCCCGGAGAATGTGAATTGGCAGGCCAAAGATGAGAAGGCGCTGGCAGTGATCACATTGAGTGTGAACGCTTCACAATTGGGCTATTTGAAAGATTGCAAGTCGTCGTCGGAGGCATGGAATCGGCTAAGAAATGTCCATCAGCCAACTGGAGCAACACGCAAGGTACAGCTCTACAAGAAATTGCTTTTTAAGCGCATGGCGCCTGGGCAAAGCATTTCGGGCTACATAAATGAATTCATGGGAATTCTGGACGCCCTTGGTACAGTAGGCATTGAGCTGTGCGACGAATTGCGCAGTATTATTTTGCTGTCGAGTCTTCCAGAAAGTTTCGAAAATTTCGTTGTCGCCATAGAGACGCGCGACAGTCTGCCAGCCTTCAACGCTCTATGCATCAAAGTGAAGGAGGAGAGCGAGCGGAGGGAGAACGCAGAAGAAAAGAATGAATGCGAAAAAGCATTTAGTGCTACTTACAAGCCAGCCGCGCAGAGGGCGCAAAAGCAGAGAAACAAAAATGTGATATGTTTCAAGTGTGGCGAGCGCGGGCATATGAAGGCTGAGTGTAAGAGAGATAGCGTTAGTGAGAAAAAGGCAGGAAGAAGAGAGAACAAGCAGTGCAGTTTATTAAATGCGATGAGCGCAGATCATTTGAAAAAGAGTATGTGGTGTTTGGATAGTGGCGCTACATGCCATATGTGTTGTGATAAAAGGTTATTCACAAAGTTTGTAAAACACACAGAAATGATCAGTCTGGCTGACTCCGGTCTGCTTAGAGCAGAGGGGAGGGGTGAAGTAAAGCTAGAGACGGAATTATGCACGTTGCTGTTAAAAGATGTTCTCTATGTGCCAAAAATGAACGGTAATTTTTTCTCAGTGTGCAGCGCTGTGAAACATAATTGCTTTGTTACTTTTGGGCAAGATTGTGCAAAAGTAATGCAAAAGGGTGATTGCATTGTTAAAGCAAATAAATCTGGAGATCTGTATATGTTTCAAGAAAAGCGAAATAGCTGTTATGCTGCTGTTAAGGCAGATGGCGTGCTGTGGCACAAACAGTATGGCCATTTGAATGTCAATGGCTTGAAAGACCTGATCAACAAAGAAATGGTGCGCGGGATTGAAAATATGGTTTTCAATGATAACATGAGTTGTAAAACTTGCATGCTATGCAAAATTCATGTGCAGCCATTTCCTGCTGCAACTGCCAATAGAGCACAAGGCATATTGGAGTTGGTTCATGCGGATGTGTGCGGGCCTTTTAGCACACAGTCCCTGGCTGGATCGAGGTACTTCTTAACCTTTATTGATGACAAATCAAGGCGTATCTTCGTATATTTCCTTCGGAGGAAGGATGAAGTTTTCAAGAAGTTCGTCGAGTTCAAAACGTTGGTTGAACGGCAAACAGGAAGGGGTCTCAAATGTATCCGGAGCGACAATGGAGGTGAATTCGTCAATAAGCAGTTTGATGAATACCTGAAGAGTCAAGGGATCGAGAGACAGCTGGCAGTAGCATACACACCACAGCAAAACGGCGTGGCTGAGAGGGCAAACCGCACTCTGGTGGAGATGTCAAGGTGTATGCTGATGCAATCAGGATTGGGCGAATCGTTGTGGGCTGAAGCAGTCAACACAGCCGTATATATACGAAATCGATCGCCAACCAGTGCTTTAGGCAGTATGACGCCTATGGAAGCGTGGACTGGTAAGAAACCTTTTGTCGGCCATCTAAAAATGTTTGGTTCAATTGCAGTGGCTTTGGACAAGGGTCCAAGGAAGGGCAAACTGCAACCAAAAGGCAAAGAATATCGGATGGTTGGGTATTCGGTAGCAAGCAAAGGCTATCGTTTGTATGACCCAATATCTCACCAGGTGGTTGAGAGGCGAGATGTTCTTTTCGACGAGAGTCAAGATGACAAGGAGTCATTTGTATATGTGTTGCCCACTCCTAGCGTTACCATGCAGTTTGGTAATGGAAGTGATGACTCTGGCATCAGCGATCGGGACAGCAGCGTTAGGCGCAGCGGCGATCGAGAGAGCAGCGTAGGGCGCAGCAGCGATAGGCGCAGCAGCGTAGGGCGCAACAGCGATCGGGACGGCAGCGAGGGACGTAGCAGCGAGAGTCGCAGCAGCGTAGGGCGCAGCAGCGATCAGGACGGCAGCGTTAGGCGCAGCAGCGATCGGGACGGTAGCGATGGAGGCAGCAGTGATCGGGACGGCAGCGAGGGACGCAGCAGCGATCAAGATAGCAGCCATGGGCGCAGCAGCGATGGAGATCGCAAAGACAAAGTAAGCGAGGACGGTTCTGTGAAAGTCACTCGCATTGGTCCTGGTAGACCAAGGCTGATTCGAACCGGCAAGCCAGGCCGACCTCGAAAGCAGCACAACGTACTTGGGGCTCTGGTTGCCAGCATGCAGCAGATTGGTGCGATGCGATGAAACGGGAATCTGAGCGCACAGGAGCTGGACAGTAACCCTGTTCATCATTCCCGGACTAAGCATATTGATATTAGATATCATTTTATTCGTCAAGTAGTTGACGAGGGTCAAATTAACTTAAAGTATGCTTGTACAACAGATATGATTGCAGATATCATGACTAAGAATCTTTGTAAGAACAAGCATGTTAAATTTACTGAAATGTTAAGTTTGAAATGAATTATGTTAAATGTATTGTAATGTTAAGTTAATTTGAATCGCATTATGTAAACTGAATTTGTAATCATGATCGCATTGAGGAAGGGTGTTAATGAATATCATCTGTTAACAATGCGACACGATATATCGATAAACGCGTGTACCATATCGAAGTAATAGATACCACCTCTAAGTTTTTAGTCACTAATAAACGTTTGTCACGAAAGCACACAAAGCACGGCTCGCTGCTGTTCGTTTCGTTTTTCACTATATTTCTACTTAAATATAACTTCCGTCAACTTGGATAGAGAAAAAGCTTCTATCCAACACTAAATCATTTAGGCTCCCGTTTCCCTAGTTACATACGAAATAGAAAGAGCACGAAATGTAAAGTAAATTACAAATTGTTCTGGTGCTATATATACTTACTGTAATTATAGCACATTTCATCCAATTGATTATAATAAATATCTCAGAGGTATTCGAGACAAGGAGTGTCTCTCACAGCTCACCTCCTTACAGGGTATTTCTGATTCGGCATAGGTAGTGGTGTATTTCAGCTGTTCTTTTTATTAGGGGCGTGGCCACTGTTGTTATGCAACGGCGCACAGCAAGGTGTTAAATTATATCATTAGGCTCGCTGTGCATAATTTAATTAAACTGGCCAAAGGCTCGCTCGCTTGTACTTCCCCTGCCATTGAAGCTGTTTTTATCTTCTTCTTGTTGTTGCTTGTTGTTGTTGTTGTTTTTCGCGCTGTTGCTCGCTGAACGTTGATTGTTTTTGTCGCTGTCTGTTGGCATTGTTATTAAAATTTAATTAAAACGCTATCAAAAGCAACAGTTTGCTGAGCGACGATGGTTGGCGAAACATTTAACGCAAAATTGATTGCCCAGCCACTTGACAATCAGTTTAACTCGCACTCACACAACAGCGACAAACACACTCACACTCCCTCATATTTCCACCCGTGCACACACACATGTGTATATGTAAATATATTGCATACATATACATATATACATACATATATGCCTCGCAGTTATTTAACTTTGACATCCTTTGGATTTATCAAATGAATGCGTGCTCGCTGGAGAGAACCAACTGCATAATACTCACTCATCATGCAATAGAAGCCAAGGATTGTCAATCCAAACATAATTATTTATTAGTACAGTAGAATCCGGCTATAGCGACAATCCCTTGAGGAAGACGCTCAAATTCAAATAATATAGAATGATAAACAATACATTAAATGTTTAATAATTTTATTTAATTTATGTTGTTTAACCACATAAACTTTGAAAGATATAATATTACGATTTCCCAATATTTAATAGACGAATCCAAAAAGAATTTCAAGGGACCTAGCGACGGTACCTATCAAAAAGTATTTCAAATGTAAAATCTCGAACGGCAATATCAGTTGCACTTTAGCAAACCAATATGCTCTCTTCACATTTCGAACGAGTATACGCCACAGCACACGCACACACGCACACACGCACACACGCACATCCGGTGTTGTCCTTCAGAGTGCAACACGATGCAGTCCAAACTCCGGAACAGTTTAATTAATGTCAAGCATTAAGCGTGATTACGTCAAGTGGAAAAGCTGAGCTGTTTAGGTAAGAGTTTTACACTAATTACAGACGAAGAAGGAAAGGTTTGGCATTACGTTTCGAGCAGAGCAGTGAACAGGCAACTAGTCGCTCAACAGTGGCTCAGCTAATGCATATTCTGAATCTAGAATCCGGCGTCAGTCAGTTGTCAGTTGTCAGTTGGGCAGAAACTACATGCCTACTAATTGAGTGAAATTGAATTGTTGGGTGTAATTAAAATAATCTTGCTAATGCCGAGCAAGTGAGCTTGGTCTCAGCTAAGCCAACTGCAATTCGCTTGCAAAGTGCCAGTCTTGCTTTGTTTGCCAAGCAGGCGGCAAGAAGCGCTTGGACAAAGCCGGCGAAGCAGCTCAAGCGAGGCGAGCGCAGGGCAGCATTTTTAACATTTTCATTTGTGATGACTCTTGGCCTTAATTTGTGCAATTCATCAGCCAAGGCGGCCAGGCTGAGAGCCAGAGGAAGAATGGCTAAAGAGCTTCCGTTTCGATCATCACACACTAATAATGACAGCGAAGAATGTGCGGGGAATGCAGCCAAAGTCTGGCAGGAGGCAGCACGAAATTGAAAACAATTAACAAATGTGTTCTGGCCATGGCCAAGAGACGCGGCCTGCTGAGAGGCATCGCAATTGTCTGGCTGTCTCATCAAATGAAAATTGTTGAGCCTGAGCCAGCGTCTGTCCATCTGTCCGTCCGTCTGTCCGTCTGCGCAGCGATCTGCGTCGAATCCAATTGGCAACATCTTCTGCTCAATTGCCAACTCATTCATCATTTTTAATTATGACAATTGCCTCGGCTTCTGGCATGGAGCCTGGGAAAGATGCGAGCAGCCCGCTAGGCAAAGCCTGAGAGAATCATGCAGCTCACGTGCCTATTAGCTGCTAATGGCATTTGCCCACAGCTCAATGAGCAGGCCTTCCTCCTAGCTCCAGGGGCCCCTCGATTTTTATGGCACTCGCTGCCGAATTAGGAACTTGGATTTATTGCCGCCGGTCCAACAGGTTGTTTGACGCCCAACAACATTTAATGCGTTGCCTCAATTAAGTTCCTATCGAATTCGCATTCGTGCCACGCCCTCACAAACTAACAAACACAAAGCGAAGTCAAATGTGGGCGTGGGGCATTTACATATAAATATGTATATGTATGTATTTATCAGTATCAGTATAAGGCATACATGAAACTCATTATTTTAATTAATATCATTAACAACCCTGATCAATTTAATAAAGTTAAATTATTAATCTCTAATTTACACATTTATAAGTTTTAATGAAGTTACATTTTTTTATAGGCGAAGCAATTAAAGAATATATAAAATTAGAAAAATGTATATAGATTAATTTTTAATATAATTGCGATTATAATTTGACATTATTATTATAATATAATTGATTGATTTTTAAGATATTTTAAATTTCAAACTAGATATGAAGCTAAAATAAATTTGTTTAATATACAAATTATTATTTAAAATAATTTAATAATAGTTATTAATAATAGTTCTTATCAATTGAAATTTGCTTAATATACAAATTATTGTTTAAACTAATTTAATAATAGTTATGATCAATTGATGAGAGTTCATTTATATGTCTAAATATGCATAAATTTTGTCGAATTAAATATTTTATTATACCAATTGGTGTTCATTATTTTAATAATAATAATTATCCTTTGATAAAAATTCATTTAGAGGATTAATTAAACGTCTTATTAGACATAATTATTGTGCAATGAATGGGTTGAAGAGATATTAGTATGAAATATCTTAATAATTATTATCAATTAATGAAGGCTAATTTTCGGATTATTTAAGAGAATATATTCAATTTAATTCTTTTAATATATGAATTACTTTTTATTCTTTTAATAATATAAATCATCTATTAATAAAGATTTATTTATAGGATTATTTAATCGTCTTAATAGACTACATCATTTTGCAATAAATTTTTTTAATAAATACTTAGTATTAAATATCATAATAATATTTATTATTTATTGATTCATTCAGAAGATTTTTTAAACGTATAAAAAGACAACTACTTTTTAATATATTTTTAAAATATTAAAAAAATTTTGAAAATTCGAATTTTATTGTAAATAATTTTATTATTATTTTTATACAAAACTCGAGTGAATGTTGTTGTTTTTTTTTATTATTATTTTTTAATAGCTCATCCCCTTAAAAATATCGAGATGAGATTTATTTATTTATTATTCACAACCAAAACCTGTGAAAGGCGTTGGCTTCCTCAATTCACCTGTCACGTTCCCAGTAAATGTAGAAACAACTCGAGGTATTTTTGATCAACCTAAGCAACATACTGTTCTTCGAAGTAGAAAGGTTATGTCTTGGTTATATGTTGATAATTATTATTTCATATATCTGTTAGCCAGTACGACCTTTAAATCTAAGCAAAGATTTCTTCACATAGAACCATAGTCGTACCTATGTTAGATATTTGACAACGGCCTGATTGCTATGAATGACACCTTGACAGTTATCGCACCTTTAATTACCTTATTACTTGACAATATTCGAGCTCATTGCACGAGCGTCGAGTCGCTGCGCTAATCTTCTAATCAGGCAAAGCCATGAGTAATAAACCCCTAAATGACCGCAGAGCAACGCGCCATAAAATAGTAATGAGTGTCCTTATCGGGCCCATAACCGAATTGGAATTGGAGTGGAGAGTGCCACACCTGAGTGAATGTGTGCGCTGCCGAATTACGTGAATGTGGGCAGAGGGCGGGAAGAGAAGTGAAAGTAATAAATCATAGCGCATATAAATTAATAATTTTAATTATAATTATGATTGCCAGAAGCCAGAAGCGGCCGACAATGCATTTAATTTGCTGAATGGCGTTTAAACGCGAATTGAATTCATGTACTACGGCCGGAGTATGCAAATAATTACCCACGCTTTGCATAATATCGCATTTTCAGCTCTCGCTTTCGGCCAAATGTAATTTGCATGACAGCTGGCGCACGTGGCGTATGCGCAATATTTATGCCGCCATCTCGCCGCATTTTAATGCGCAACACGAGCCGCCGCCACGGAGCTACACAGAAATAATTACTTCAACATGACTTCAATTCTGAGCACATTGTCCTGCCCGAAGTTAAGGTGTGCCACCGGTCTACCCTGGCGTGGGGGGCGTGGCACTGTGTGACTGACCCTTGCTGGCAGCCCTGACAAATGTAATGAGTCGAGTCGAAGTCGAAGCACTCAAATGCAAACATGCGACGTGGCTAACTGTCAGGCAAAGCCAGAGCTGGACGATTAGGTACTGTGACTTCCAGTGCTCCAGCGAACAAGGCCACGGAATGAGGGATTGACTATAATTGCTAGATTGATTGTATTTACTGTTCATTTCTTTTCATATCCTCAGAATTCTGCATAAAAAAGAATACGAGCTTGACTGACTCTAAAGCCAAGTAGCACTCGAGCAAGATTGTACAACACTGGCTCCATGTAAAAGTGTTCTTTGTTATACTCATTCATGAATGTGAAGTAGTATATTGGTTTTGTGTTCGTCAGTCGTGCTATTGTAGCTAGAGCCTTGAAACTTGGAACATTTACTCGTGCATATCCTAGAATGCAATCTTATGGATTTTTCTGATTTTACTGATTTCTTCTATATTTTTAGCACTATAGAGACTTTACTTACTTGCTCACTTGCTGTCTTCTCCTTCTTTTAAAAAAATTTTTTTTTCACATCAAATCAAAGAAGTTTTAAAAATATTTGTATTTTATTCACATTAAAATATATATTAATATTTAGGCGTTCAATTATTTTTACAATCTTAGCGTTTTGACTTTATTGTCATTTTTAGTAGGAATCATTCATTTTTAGTATATTTACTGGACTGTAAATAAGATATTATTTAAAAATAAGTTCAATCCAAAAAAACTTCTTCAAATTTAACATAAATAATTCTATTTTCAACATATTTGTTTTACGTCAATTAACCAATTCTACCCGATTTCGATTGGCATAGTCAAGACATAAGGTATAACCTTGTTTAATCAGATTTCGGTAATGTATTATTCACTTGTACAGCTGCTTAAAGGTTCTCTCTCGGTCTCTCTCTGTATCACTATCTCTCTCTAGTCTATCTATCTTTCACTCTCTCTCTCTCTCTCTCTCTTTTGTCTCATATATAACTGCAGCTCGCTTGTCATTTTGTTAAGCTGCTGCGAACCCATCAAGTGCTTAGCTTTTCATCAATCAATTACTATTTTAACACTTGTTCAACACTCAATCAATATACGCCGCACAGAGCTGAAGCACAGTATCTGCCGTAATTGAATGTCCACGCAAATGTTCGCCAATCAATAAATATATATATATTTTTTTTTGTGTTTCATTGCAGCAGGACAACTCGTGGGATAACAATCAAGCTGCAGTCGTTGGGGCGCATGCTGGCCGTCTAGCGGTTCGCTGCCCACAGCCCAGAGCCCTCAGTCCAGAGCCTTACACCCACAACAGTTCCTTGATTTTGTGCCCCGGGCCCAATGTATGCCGGCCGGGCCACGCAGTTCGCAAAGACCATCGGCAGCATGGCCTGCAGCATACAGAAACAGCCCACGCAGCCAGCATCCACGGCTACCATGACCATGACGGCTACGGCCGTGGGCATTGCCGGAGTGAGCGGAGTGAGCGGAGGGGGTGGTGCCACAGTGCCCTCCACGCCCAAGCCCAACAAGTCGGCGGCACAGCCGCGCGGCTCGCTGCCTACGGATGTGCATCAGCCGCCCCTAGAGTTTCAATGGCCACCTCCGTTGCCCGTTTCCAGTCACACGAGCAACTTGCGCCTCAATATGATGAATCAGGATCCAAAGGACTTGCACACAGCACGGGCTATTATTGAAGAGCTGCGCTCCAAAGTGCGCTTCCAGACGGAGCACATAATGAAGTGGCGCAAGGCGTACGCCATGCAGGTAAGCCCATATCAATCAGGGTAGAGCGGGCTCCAATCCACTACGAGCCTTCATATCCTCATAGCTTGTACGAATCCTCATATCCTGCACTAAAGTATCTTCATATTAGTTATATGCTAGCCTATAAGCATATATGCCTTTTATTAGAGACGTATGTCTAGTAAGGTTACAAATAATTTTCTCCTGGAAGATGGTAGAAACAGAGCCTCTAAGAAATTGCTTTCACATCACTAACATCACTTTCTCTGCTTGGAACAGGTGCAGCAGCACTATCGCTATCAGAAGGAGAAATCGGATCAGATGAACTCGCTGACGTCACAGCTGCTGCTGCTGGAGGCGCGGCTCAAGCGCAAGCAGAAGCAAATCGCGAGTCTGCTGAGCCATCGGGAGCTGACCATACAACGCCAGCAGAAGATCATAGATACGCTGTCCACGCGCCTGGTGGACCACGGCCTGGAGAGCATCGAGGCGAGCTATGCGAATGAGCTGGACTCTCTGAACGACTCCGACTCGGCCGTGGTGCTAGAGGACATTGACTCGGACAGCAACATGACTTTGGGCACGCGTCGCAAGAGCAGCGGATGCGGCGGATTGGGCGGCGTACTAGCTGGTGACGGCATCACCATCGTGCGCTCCATTTCGGATGCCATTGAGACAAATCTGAATAAGTATGGAGCGGCCAGGCGCAACAATTGCTATCTGCGTCGTCCGGACATACTGGAGACGGTGTACTCCGTGGAGGAGGATCCGGAGCCGACCACAGACGTGGCCGAGAAGCGCGACAAGTTCAAGAATCGATCAGACAAGGCGCTCAGCTCTAGCTCCACCGAGGGACAGATCGATGGAGCATCGGATGCCACGGATAGCAAAGCCAAAGATACTTCCATGACAACGGCCATGGCCGTGCCGCGCCGCCAGCTGGGCGCACTGAAGCGCTCGCCCAGCCACGATGCCACGCCCTGCACGACCCTGAGCATGAAGGTACCACAACTGCAACCCCAGGCCCCCAGCCCGAGCCCGAGCCCGATCTCGTGCCTGAGTCCAATCCCAAGCGCAAGCCCAGCTACGGAGCAGGCGAATGGCAAGTCGCAGGTGACGACCTACAACCGTGTCATGTCCAACCATCGATCTGTGACCAAGCCCAAGGACGTGAAGTACAAGCGCATCAACAAGGCCAAGTCCAAGAGTCTCGAGGAGCTGCGCGGCCGGCTCAAGAACCTGGTGGAGCAGCGACCGGGCCTCGATGCCGGCTACACAGCCGGCATGATGCCCCAAACAGCGCAGTCGTACGCGTGACACACGGAGCAGCTCGTCGAAAGGCCGGTGCCAGCAGCGGAGGTAGAGGCGGCAGCGACTCTAACTGCCCAGGCCAGCTTGTCTGCGGGCCATACGCCGGACCAGACGACGCCGCAGCGGCACAGCTGTCCCAAGCGCTCGTTGACGCTGCCTCGCATCCTGGTGCCGCAATCGGTGCTGGGGGCGTCGCACTCCGGCAGTGGGGGCGGCACTGGGCGTGGCGGTTTCTAGCAATTAAAGAAATTTTTCATACGCAATTGTGATAAAAAGTAAAATTGTTCTCTTGCATTTCTCTCTCGTTGTCTCTCCTCTCTCTTTCTATCTAGCCAACTTATTGGTACACTCAGAGAAAAAAGCTAGAAAATCGATAAAATTCAAATAAAGTTTTATATATCACAAATTTATTCAAAACAATGAAGCAAACATATATTATTATTATTACAAATAAATTTTTTTAATGTTTTTCTACTGATTTTTCTCTTTAATTATTTTTTGTTTTTCTCTGAGTGCAGTTTGCTTTTGTAACATTTGTTTCCTGCGCTGTTTTTTGTGTGACACTGAGACACGGCATTTAATTTAATTTAGTTTTACGTTTACTTTTATGTTCAAATGTCCTTTATAATATAATTTCACATGAATAAATACATAACGAAACTTACATCAAATCCAATTCTTTTCTTTTTTTACACCTTGAACAGCCAATTTAAAGGGATATCCCAGAGTATCTCTTAGTCGGATACTCTAGACTTTAGTGCTTATATTTTATTGTTTTTTCTTATACATCAGACTATTACTTTCACAAGAAGCGTATGAAAAATTTCCATTTGAATGAAATAGACTACGAATCGAACAGGATCTGTGAGACATTTGCGATTTCGACGACAATACGAGACAAAGGCCGAGAAGAGTTCAAAAGGAGTGTGCTAGATGTTCTATATTTTCGAGCATGCTGAAGCGAGGTGTAGGGTATCTGGGTGAAATATTATGAAAATAATAATAAATTAGGCTAGGAAATTTACAAACACTTAGACTTCACCTGTACATCAATTTATATGCCATGGCCAGCAAGTAATATCTTCTCCAAAACTGGAAACTCCTACGGCCAGTTGATTTTCCATGCTAGTTATACGTATTCGGCTTTTGCAATTCAAATGAAATTCTAGTCAACTAAGATGTATAAAGTTAAATGAGAAATAATATATCGATATAAATACCCAAGTGAAAATGTTGCAACTTCGAGCTGCTGTAGCTAGAATAAATACCCTTGCAGACATATAGTGATTAAGTATACAATTATCGCTGAAATTTGTGTAATTTTAAGTACTAGCGGCTCGACAGATAAGATTAGATATGAATCTAAGCCAAATTCTATGAGGATCTACTCAGCACTTGATGACTTTTTCCCTAGCAACGAACCACAGTTCGTTAAGTATGTAAATAAATTATATTTATAATTTTTCTTTTTTCAACTTCTGCAAGGGTATCTAGAGACCCTTTTTTAGGAGCTTCTTATATCATTCTTTTGCTTAGCAATGGCTTATAATGCCTTCTCTCATATACTACTCGGTAAGTCTTTTTTACACAAAGTCCACATTCTATTTTCATAATGCCCCCTCAAAGAGCCTCCTAGGTGTAAGCTCTACCTGATGGTCTTTTGTCTACCATATCCCACAATCTATTTTCATACCAATTTACCTAAGCTATACATATAATCCGTGTTTCACACTCGAGATCCCTTTAGCCGTAAGCTCTACTCAATGGACTGTCTTCTAGATAACAGAATTTAGGTGCAAGAAAGCTGTACTAAGTAAAATAAATATATGGATGTATTTTCTTACCTCGATTTGCAGCAAACTATTTTTACAATTTAAAATCATAAAAAATACATTAATTAGATTATAAAAATGTTAAATTTGCTAGAAAACTAAACCTAAGAGAGTTTATTCTTGCGTTCAATTATTCCAAATTATTTTGAAAAATTGTTAAAAAGAAACTTTGAAGCCATGCGCTTTATAAAGTTGAAATGTCATGTGTACCTTGCAGCGATTAAGCTTTACTGATAAAAATGAATATATGTATATGCATATATGTATATATGAATATGTTAAAGTTAATAAAAAGCACACATATGTATATGTGTGTGTGTATGTTAGACGATATTTGAATGTAGATCATAGCTATGTATTAAAATCCTCAAATCTCAACTAAATACAACTCAAAGTACAATGCTCAAACGGCGTCAATATATAAGAATTTCTATATAGCCAAATATACGTCTATATGAAAATAAATATATAGTGTATTAACCCAGTTTCAATAAAAAGTACCTAAACAATTGTTGTACCTAAGCAAAACCTTCTCAACTCCCAATAGACATTATGCAATCAACGTCGAACAATATGTACAATATGCAACACTTGAGATACGTAATGTCAAAGTCAAATCGGCTTAAGCAAATCCAATCAATTTCCTTGTCAATTTGATTCGTCAGTTCGATGAGTACAAACGCATTCTGAATGTATTTAATGTACTCGGATGTAAAGCGTAATATTCTGAATATATGTATAAGCAAAGTGTTTACAATTGATGTGAATCGTTGAGTAAATATTAGACTAAGTATGAATATATACCAAATATGTATATGATCTACATAAGTTAAGTATTTGAATGTTCAAGCATATTGAATTAGATGAACTACGATATTAATTCTGCATTTTCATAGGACTTTAAGATGGGAGGTAGAATTAAAAACAGTTCCCGAAACTTATTTTCTCATATTGTTCTTCAAGTTTCGAGTAATTTTTAAAAAATAATCTCCGCGACATATGAAACTGAGTATATTTATATATATAAATGTTAGTACAAAATATTCTCCATCTTCGTGCTAACTGACGAGTTGTTAGCATATTAATATATAAATAAATAATGTTAAATATATAGATATATATGTATATTTACAACATGTTCGAGACGAGCAGAGCATTCGCTGTGCGGCTTGTGTATTAACTTACATATATGTATATTAAAAATACTAAGAGTATTGTATATAATATTCAATAGATATGTATATGTATGTATGGCAAATAATTGCACTAAGTTCTTTTTCTAGCTAGCTTGATTAACTAATTAACTATTTATAATAATATGAACGCAATTACTTTTGAAAATTTGCTCATTTTACAATTTTGAACTAATTAGATACTTCCATGACAACGGCCATGGCCGTGCCGCGCCGCCAGCTGGGCGCACTGAAGCGCTCGCCCAGCCACGATGCCACGCCCTGCACGACCCTGAGCATGAAGGTACCACAACTGCAACCCCAGGCCCCCAGCCCGAGCCCGAGCCCGATCTCGTGCCTGAGTCCAATCCCAAGCGCAAGCCCAGCTACGGAGCAGGCGAATGGCAAGTCGCAGGTGACGACCTACAACCGTGTCATGTCCAACCATCGATCTGTGACCAAGCCCAAGGACGTGAAGTACAAGCGCATCAACAAGGCCAAGTCCAAGAGTCTCGAGGAGCTGCGCGGCCGGCTCAAGAACCTGGTGGAGCAGCGACCGGGCCTCGATGCCGGCTACACAGCCGGCATGATGCCCCAAACAGCGCAGTCGTACGCGTGACACACGGAGCAGCTCGTCGAAAGGCCGGTGCCAGCAGCGGAGGTAGAGGCGGCAGCGACTCTAACTGCCCAGGCCAGCTTGTCTGCGGGCCATACGCCGGACCAGACGACGCCGCAGCGGCACAGCTGTCCCAAGCGCTCGTTGACGCTGCCTCGCATCCTGGTGCCGCAATCGGTGCTGGGGGCGTCGCACTCCGGCAGTGGGGGCGGCACTGGGCGTGGCGGTTTCTAGCAATTAAAGAAATTTTTCATACGCAATTGTGATAAAAAGTAAAATTGTTCTCTTGCATTTCTCTCTCGTTGTCTCTCCTCTCTCTTTCTATCTAGCCAACTTATTGGTACACTCAGAGAAAAAAGCTAGAAAATCGATAAAATTCAAATAAAGTTTTATATATCACAAATTTATTCAAAACAATGAAGCAAACATATATTATTATTATTACAAATAAATTTTTTTAATGTTTTTCTACTGATTTTTCTCTTTAATTATTTTTTGTTTTTCTCTGAGTGCAGTTTGCTTTTGTAACATTTGTTTCCTGCGCTGTTTTTTGTGTGACACTGAGACACGGCATTTAATTTAATTTAGTTTTACGTTTACTTTTATGTTCAAATGTCCTTTATAATATAATTTCACATGAATAAATACATAACGAAACTTACATCAAATCCAATTCTTTTCTTTTTTTACACCTTGAACAGCCAATTTAAAGGGATATCCCAGAGTATCTCTTAGTCGGATACTCTAGACTTTAGTGCTTATATTTTATTGTTTTTTCTTATACATCAGACTATTACTTTCACAAGAAGCGTATGAAAAATTTCCATTTGAATGAAATAGACTACGAATCGAACAGGATCTGTGAGACATTTGCGATTTCGACGACAATACGAGACAAAGGCCGAGAAGAGTTCAAAAGGAGTGTGCTAGATGTTCTATATTTTCGAGCATGCTGAAGCGAGGTGTAGGGTATCTGGGTGAAATATTATGAAAATAATAATAAATTAGGCTAGGAAATTTACAAACACTTAGACTTCACCTGTACATCAATTTATATGCCATGGCCAGCAAGTAATATCTTCTCCAAAACTGGAAACTCCTACGGCCAGTTGATTTTCCATGCTAGTTATACGTATTCGGCTTTTGCAATTCAAATGAAATTCTAGTCAACTAAGATGTATAAAGTTAAATGAGAAATAATATATCGATATAAATACCCAAGTGAAAATGTTGCAACTTCGAGCTGCTGTAGCTAGAATAAATACCCTTGCAGACATATAGTGATTAAGTATACAATTATCGCTGAAATTTGTGTAATTTTAAGTACTAGCGGCTCGACAGATAAGATTAGATATGAATCTAAGCCAAATTCTATGAGGATCTACTCAGCACTTGATGACTTTTCCCTAGCAACGAACCACAGTTCGTTAAGTATGTAAATAAATTATATTTATAATTTTTCTTTTTTCAACTTCTGCAAGGGTATCTAGAGACCCTTTTTTAGGAGCTTCTTATATCATTCTTTTGCTTAGCAATGGCTTATAATGCCTTCTCTCATATACTACTCGGTAAGTCTTTTTTACACAAAGTCCACATTCTATTTTCATAATGCCCCCTCAAAGAGCCTCCTAGGTGTAAGCTCTACCTGATGGTCTTTTGTCTACCATATCCCACAATCTATTTTCATACCAATTTACCTAAGCTATACATATAATCCGTGTTTCACACTCGAGATCCCTTTAGCCGTAAGCTCTACTCAATGGACTGTCTTCTAGATAACAGAATTTAGGTGCAAGAAAGCTGTACTAAGTAAAATAAATATATGGATGTATTTTCTTACCTCGATTTGCAGCAAACTATTTTTACAATTTAAAATCATAAAAAATACATTAATTAGATTATAAAAATGTTAAATTTGCTAGAAAACTAAACCTAAGAGAGTTTATTCTTGCGTTCAATTATTCCAAATTATTTTGAAAAATTGTTAAAAAGAAACTTTGAAGCCATGCGCTTTATAAAGTTGAAATGTCATGTGTACCTTGCAGCGATTAAGCTTTACTGATAAAAATGAATATATGTATATGCATATATGTATATATGAATATGTTAAAGTTAATAAAAAGCACACATATGTATATGTGTGTGTGTATGTTAGACGATATTTGAATGTAGATCATAGCTATGTATTAAAATCCTCAAATCTCAACTAAATACAACTCAAAGTACAATGCTCAAACGGCGTCAATATATAAGAATTTCTATATAGCCAAATATACGTCTATATGAAAATAAATATATAGTGTATTAACCCAGTTTCAATAAAAAGTACCTAAACAATTGTTGTACCTAAGCAAAACCTTCTCAACTCCCAATAGACATTATGCAATCAACGTCGAACAATATGTACAATATGCAACACTTGAGATACGTAATGTCAAAGTCAAATCGGCTTAAGCAAATCCAATCAATTTCCTTGTCAATTTGATTCGTCAGTTCGATGAGTACAAACGCATTCTGAATGTATTTAATGTACTCGGATGTAAAGCGTAATATTCTGAATATATGTATAAGCAAAGTGTTTACAATTGATGTGAATCGTTGAGTAAATATTAGACTAAGTATGAATATATACCAAATATGTATATGATCTACATAAGTTAAGTATTTGAATGTTCAAGCATATTGAATTAGATGAACTACGATATTAATTCTGCATTTTCATAGGACTTTAAGATGGGAGGTAGAATTAAAAACAGTTCCCGAAACTTATTTTCTCATATTGTTCTTCAAGTTTCGAGTAATTTTTAAAAAATAATCTCCGCGACATATGAAACTGAGTATATTTATATATATAAATGTTAGTACAAAATATTCTCCATCTTCGTGCTAACTGACGAGTTGTTAGCATATTAATATATAAATAAATAATGTTAAATATATAGATATATATGTATATTTACAACATGTTCGAGACGAGCAGAGCATTCGCTGTGCGGCTTGTGTATTAACTTACATATATGTATATTAAAAATACTAAGAGTATTGTATATAATATTCAATAGATATGTATATGTATGTATGGCAAATAATTGCACTAAGTTCTTTTTCTAGCTAGCTTGATTAACTAATTAACTATTTATAATAATATGAACGCAATTACTTTTGAAAATTTGCTCATTTTACAATTTTGAACTAATTAATGTAAATTTTCTTTTGATTTCTGCCTTTGCTAAAATGCTTAATAAAAGCTAAAATTTCACTAACAAACTCGCAGTTTAGTTATACAACAAAAATCAGTTTGCATTTGATATTTATTTCATTTATCATTATCTTTTTTTTTTTACTACTAGTATATATATATATCTAGTATTAATTATATGTTCACTTTGGCAGCAATGCATCATTCATAATTCTTACATTCACACCCTCAGCGAGGGCAGTTGCCTGGTTTTAGGTCTGCTTTCAAAATTTACTCAGCTTTGCAGCTCAGTTTCGATCTGAAGGCAAACATGAACGGCAGCATTTCAATGTCTCGCTGGCTGACTGCGCTAATCTGCCTCGGGCTGCTTATCAGTGGGGTAAGTCGCGTCGAGTTCCAGGCGCTACCTATATAATACATATGTATACATAATATATTCGATTTCTTTGTCAGGGCGCAGCTGATTTGAGTGAGGGCAGCACTGCAGCCGACTTGACCGTGAGTGAGATTGAGGGGCTCTACAATGACGTGCTGGAGTCGAGCATACAGAGCTACCGGCAGAAGATGCAGAGCACGGAGAGCGACAGCTCAATTGATAAGCAATATTTCGAGATGTTAGACAAAGCGAGCAATGAGAGCTACTATAGCACGGCATACCTCATATTCTCACTCATTCACGACGACTGGCTCAAGGGGCGCCAAACAGACGAGGTGCTCCAGCAGCTGCTGCCCGAGGAGAAAGTCTCCATTCGCGCCTTCTTCTCCAAAGCCCGCTGGGAGTTGGTCAAGTACTCCGAGGCCACGCAGCAGACGAACCAGGAGATATTGCAGCATGTGTCCCGTTGGCAGACCGAAACCGCGGATAGCATCATCGAGGCCTTCATGGAATTTCCCAGCAAGCTGCGAGAGACGGTGCCGGAGCTGCAGCTAATGGACTACAAGGCCCAGGGACGGATCATTATAGAGGCCGTTGCCCAAGCATTTGCCAATGCTATACATGCACTTCTAACTCCTAGACAGTCTCTACAAAACTTGAATATACGATTGCGGACCTAGTTACTACATAATTGAAATGACTTGAATGGAAGCGTGGCACAGCCAAAGATCAATTTTGATACATTTGTACTTTCTGTTGAGCATATATATGAAATATTTATATATTTACACCTGCAGTAAACAAAAATAATAGTACTAGTAGTGCCGTTAGGCATAAAAAACGTAGCGAAAAATACAATATTTGAAAACAATTGGAAACGAATCTTAAGATTAATAAATTTTTAAATTGGCATTAAGCTATTTTGTTTTTACGCTTCTGATCCAACATGTATAGCTATATAGTCGCAATTTCATTTCCGCAGCTGTATATACATACATATTTATATATATTCCTATATTTCTGTTTTTATATATTTAGATATTCATGCATACGCAAAGCTGTATCTATTATCTTGGGCTGGTCGAAGTCGACTATCTTTATGTGAGTGTACGAATTTCCTATCCGAGCACTGTTATTACACTTAAGTATATCTCTCAGCTGGGAGCTTTTCGATCGCGTGAATCTGACAGTTAGCTAAT
Source organism: Drosophila mulleri (assembly GCA_035047565.1). Classification (NCBI taxonomy): domain Eukaryota; kingdom Metazoa; phylum Arthropoda; class Insecta; order Diptera; family Drosophilidae; genus Drosophila; species Drosophila mulleri. Next base: position 21,536,075 of record JAWNPK010000012.1, read on the forward strand.
GTAAGAGTTTCTGTAATTACTATACAGTTATGCATTCAGTTTTTACAGCAGGAGTCGGATGCCCTACTGGTTCACCAATTTGTAGGCCTCTGTGTTGATCAGCCTCATGAAGTCCTCGTATTGGTGCAGCACCTGTCGCACAGCACGCAATGCGGGCATCAGCAGCTCCTCCTCGCTGATCTTGCCCACGTAGCTGATCTCAAGGGTCTCCAACTGGGCGCGCAGCTCGCTGTGGCTGCGTCTCAGCGAGCGCAAGCGGCGCTGCACTTGCCGCTGCACGCAGCGACTGCCCCGTGGACGGCACTGATTCACGAATGCGGTCAGGTCTTGACCCAGTTGCTCCAGGGCTTGGAGCCAGGAGTTGAGGTCGTCGGTGAATTGCTGCTCCTTGAGCTGTTGCTCGTCCTGTTGCTGCTGTCTGAGCAGTTTACGCAACTCCTGGAAGCTCGCCTTGCCAGGCAGCGCCACAGTCAGCTATTAAATAAACCCGACAAGTTATCAACCAAGCTAAGAGGCGTGGCACATACAGACAACATACGCCCATTAGCATCAACAGCAGCATCAGAAGCAGCGGAGCTTTGATGAATAATCGCGCTCTCATCTTTTTATTAGCGGAACGTTGTTATCACGTCAAGCGAATCGCATTAACTGATTATAGAGTAGCGAATATTCCGCCGATCCCACGATCCGCACATTGTGTGCGTGCCTATAAGAGGCCACGTTAGTCGCGTTAGAACAATACAGTATTCCGAATAACGCACAACCAGCGGCAGCATGTGGCGCATCGTGTTCCTCTTCGCAGTCCTGCACTCAGCGGTAAGCCAAGCAAATCGAGCAGGAGACAGTCTGAAAAGGTTAATTGCGGCCGCAAGCAGGAGATGCGATTAGTGACTTGCGGCATTTTTAAATTTACTTACATATGATCTCAATTTGGATATATAAACTATAGCTATAATCCGCCCGATCTAAGATTCAGTTGTCTAATGAACTAAATCAACGATAAAATAAAAATATAATACAATAACGAATTAAAAATAAAGTTAACCATGGAAAAAAATGATTTAATAAATTAAAATTTTTCTGCATATACATATATAAAAAAAAAAAAATGTCTAAAAAAAAAATATATAAATGATTTATTTTGTAATTTTCCTTTTATAAGAGCTTCTTCTTTCTCACCATCTCTTCTTCAAGAATCGCTTTTAAGTCTAATCTTGAGCACGTAATTTTTCACACAGTACACGAATCCAATCACATCCTGCGAAAAACTCGAATCAAGTCTAGTGCGAGAGGCCACGACATTCGGCCAGCGGGCATTGAGCGAGTCCGTGGAGCTATTTCAGCGTATTATCGATGCCGCCGAGCGACTGGACCCCAACGAGATGGATCGGATTATATTTGATGAAATTGCTACGTTCATTGAACG